>OU342742.1:393858521-395058521 GCA_910589775.1 Avena eriantha | reverse complement strand
TGATGTACTCGTCCAACTTGGCAAAGTAGAGGTCTTCTTCTTACTCATTCGATGAAGTTGCATGCATCATCTAGGACATAAAGTTTGGGTGTTGAAGCTTGATGGCGCAGAAGAAGGCTTGCTATTGGTGCCATTTTGGTGGTGGCACTAGTAGTGGAAGGTGCCTTTTGATGGTGTCGACGGAGGTCATTAACATGCCTTGCCAGTGGTTATGTAGGTGGCGCACTTGGTCATCCACATGATGCTCGCGACGATAATCCTTGTCCTTGTCACTCTTCTTGTGCTTCTGGTGCAATCTTAAGGTAGACTCGTTAATTTTGGCGAGGATGCTCATGTTCTTGGCGAAGTTGTCATCCATGTCCTTCTTGAAGTTGTTGAGGGCACTTTGGAACTTGTCCATTCGATGGTGGACCTTGGCGCTCTTGAGTTGGAGGCTCCGTCTTGGTAGACGCAACTTGAGGAGCTTGTCGTTGTAGTTCTTGAAGTCGTCCATGCTTGGGGAGTCATTGTTGTTGTAGTACTCCATATCACCCAAGCATGTGGAGCCATTGTCGGTGTAGTGCTCCATCATGTCATCAATGCTTGTGGAGGCATATGCATGGTGGCTCATCGTTTATTCTTCATAGAAATCATCCTTGGCTCCGGAGTCCCTAGACATGATTCACAAGACCAAGTTGTGTATATGGAAGTGGGAGGGGGTTAGGGATGCAATGTCAAACTTTACTTTACCTTGGAAGATAGTATCGTGCATGTGGCCACACTTGAGAACAATCAAAACCAAGTAAAGTGAAGTTCACGCAGAACACCAAAACCAACTAACCACCCAGAAACACACACACAAAGCTTATGGTCGATGGGTATGGAAGGTGGCATGTCAAAGAACAATCTGATATCAAAGATGTTGTAATGGCAAGTAAAGAACCATGATGATCATAAAGCAAAACAAGTCAATCCACAAGATAGGAATTATGTACAAGGAAACACACACGGTGGGATAAATGGGACTTGTGCGACAGAGAAAAGTGAGCTAAGAACCAAATGATTACTTAGCGAAGACTATAAGCTCATGTCGCACAAGTGCAAGGAAAGACACTAGTTCGATTGCAACCAAATTGGTGGGCTACAAGATATGCACAAAAGTACCACCTATATGATGTTCATGGAGCTTGCGCTTCCTAGTCTATGTGGCACTTGTTTCTTTCTTTTTCTTATTTTTCTTTTATTTTTTCACTTGCCTCTTCCTTGTGCCAACAACTATACAAGATAACTATATGAGATAGCGTGTTCATAACTTTTGCTCAGAATTCTACAAGTATCAAATGTGCATAGCCCAAGCAATCATAGGAGAAAATAGTCTCAATAGGTGTTTGTTGATCGCGAAGATAGTGTAGCTCACAAAGGAAAGAAAGTAGGGAGAAGTCGGGAATGTTTATACCTTTCATCGCCGATCTTCACCCTTTATTGTTGGATTCCACCTTGCTCACGGAAATTGGATGGAGTAGATAGAATGAACCACTTGTATAATTATGTAGATCTCTTTCTCCTCTTCGAAATAAGCTAAAGAACACCAAAATCCGAGTTCAAATGCAAAAGTTCTTCTTAAAACGGTGAGAAATCTGAAATCTGGGAATCTGCCGATTCTGTCTGTACCGGGCGGTAGTACCGGGTTTATGAGCGGTAGTACTGGTCTTCCAGAGGACCAGTAGTACCGTTTAGGTACCGGGGAGGTGTGGTAGTACTGTGCTTTGACCCCGGTAGTACCGGTGGTCGTAGAAACTCCCAGTTTTGACGCGTTTTCGTGATTTTGCGACGATTTGGGCGAAAAATCTTCAAGAAAAACACCAAATCAAAGTAGTAAATGATGGAATTAGGTCATGGGATCGCAGCGGAAGGTAGATCGACAAGTTTAGCAAGTAATCCAGTGATCTAAACCTACCAAAACACACTCAAATCACAGATCGATCCAAAACACGAATTGGGGCCATTTTTGGTGGAATTTTCGAATTTATGGGAAAAAGTCCATATCGAGGAGAAATCCGTGGCAACCAAAACCTGCTGATATCAGATAATAAGGGGTAACCTCAAGGGTGGCCCGATCTTGACGGATCTCATGGTCAAATTGATGGGAAAGCGAGGGAAAGGGAGAAGGTAGCAGAAGCGTACTCACACCTCGCGAAGAACACGATGAACACACTCAAAACTCACACGATACAAGGCTAGTTGCTCTCACCGGTGGCCACCGGTCTGATAGAATTCTCGCAAGGAAAGATCGGTCAACGTCCTCCCTTGATCCCAAGCGGAGAGGGAAGAACACCTTGGAGAGGGTCTTGACGTCTTGGCAAAGGGCACCGATGCGTAGGCCTTGTACAACGAGGGAGGGGCTTGTTGGTTTGCGTCCCGAAAGTTCCTGGGCGAGTGCATCGCGGTACCCAAGTTGCCTGTAATTACCGCGTTTCGCAAAGTTGGGCTGCCAACTATCGAGAGGGACCATTTCGAGGCAAACTCGTCTCACCCGGCCAAATTCAAACATTATGTTAAACTGCCCCGTGAAGTAGACGGTCCCACATGTCGGTCTTCTGTCCGTGACGCGAGCACCAACGCGGCAACCTCTTAGGCAAATCGAGGAACTAAGTGGCTTGGATGCGTTGACCAATTTCACAAATCCATTCCCTCCTTTCCCCTAGCACCGGCGTCATTGAAATCCACCCTCCAGGCAGAACGATTCCTTCGGACATTTGACTTCCGACGCCAAGTTGATGTGCCCAGTTGCTGTGCCCATTCGCTGATCCCGAGCTCCAATTTCAAAACTATTACGGTTTTGGCTTGATAGAATGTGGAATTAAACTAACGTTTATTGTACAAGCACAAAACCTAAATATACTAGGCTCAACTAAGTGCACCAACAACAAGTTAAGATAAGCAAGATAGCACAAGATAAATATACCACGAGTGATAAGAAAGATATAAGTACTTCAAGCTCGATGGCTATCACAAGGAAAGTAAGCTCGGGTATCGAGATAACCGAGGCATGTGGAGACGAAGATGTATTCCCCTGTTCCATTACAAGTAAGGTACGTCACATTGGAGAGGTTTGGGATTCCCCAACGCCACCAAGGCTCACCTTCTTCTCCAAGTCTATTCCATGAAGGAATATGCCCTTTCCTTGTGGCTAGCTTTTCCTCCACCCTGGAGATGGCAAGCTCTACAACCACTTCACAAGCTCCACGAAGGAGAATCTCGGGTCTCTTCATAATCTTTGATGAAGAGGACACCACGACACCAATCGCCAAGTCAACTAGGAGGTCACCCTCCAAGAGTAACAAGCTCACGGTCTCTCACTCGAACAAATCGTAATGGAGAGCTCAACACTTATCCAAGAATGCAAAAGCAAGAATACCAAGGGTGTTCAAATCCTTCACTCTCATATTCCACCAAAGCAACAAGTGCTACAGAGGAATTAGAGAGGAAGAAAAATGGTGGAAGTCAATCAATGACTCCAAGATCTAGATCCAATGGGTTCCCCTCACTTAGATGAGGAATTGATTGGTGGGGATTGGAGATCTTGATGCAGCTCGTCCTACAGACGCTCCTACATCTACACAACCAAGTCCCCCAAGTGGACCCATGACTCGTGCTCGAGCCAAGCTTCTCCAAGCTAAGGTGAATTCGCTCTTGTACTCATGTGACTTAGATACATCCCTGGATGGCTTGCTACTTCATGCCCCGACACTATGCATCATCAGGTATGAAGACACGAGCCAGGGGAGCGATCCAGCAGCCAACAGTTGCCAGCAGACCGCGGTATTATCGGCCCCTGGAAGCGGTACTACCGCACCAGCAGTACTACCGCTCATGGACGACGGTACTACCGCCCCGGAGAGAGAGATGGACCCGAAGCCCCAGATCCCACCGGTACTACCGCACTCAGCAAGCGGTACTACCGCGCGCACCTGAAGACTCACGCTAAAGCCTCTGCCCGCTCCGGTACTACCGTACCCTTCCAGCGGTACTACCGCATCAGACCGGTACCACCGCTCGACCGCCCGGTACTACCGGACACCCTAGGGCTTGTGCGCTCCAGCTCGGCCCTTTGGCCTTGTAACATACCCTTTTGATACTTTAGTTGCCTAAACTACCCCTGAACTTTTGGCTGGCCAATATATAGCCCCCCACCTCTATTGTAAACCCGAGGCATGATATTGGAATTAGTGGAAACCCCTTGTGGATCTATCTAATTCTTTCCTCATGCTCCTTGACCAAGAAGCACCAATATCACAAACCTTGTTGGAGTTTGCATCGTGCCTCCGCGTTGTACAAGGCCTAGGCATCGGAGCCCATTTTCCTAGACGTTAAGATCTCACCGAGTCTCCCATCTCGCCGTGTCGGTTCGAGAGAGAGTCCTCCGCCCTACGCCGATCCTAGGGATTGCGCCGGACCGGTTACCGCCGGCGTGAGCTATTTGTGTGTATTGTGGTTTTGTGTGTGTGTGTTCATCCCGTTCTTCGTGCGTGCATTCGTCGTGTTCATCCTCCCCTCCTCTCCCCGCACTCCATCCTCGATTTGAAAGGGAATCGTGAAAGATCGGGCCACCCTAGAGGTTTGCCCTCAACATATTGGTATCAAGAGCTTCGTTGCTCACAATTTCCCCCACAAAATTTTCTTCCATCCATCAAAAATTCGAAAATCCCCCCAAAAAATAGAAAGATACATAGTCTCCCAATACAAAGAGAGTCTCAAGCTTGTAAGCAAAGAGATAAAAAGAGCACGACCGAGGCAAGTGGACAAATCCATTGCTTATTTCTCTTTTGGCGAACGAGTTGTGGTCTCTCCTTGTTGGCACGACACTGAGCGTAGTCTTCGTTAGGACCTCTGGTGCTCTTTTTCATAGTCGTGCTAACCACATCCGTCTCCACGTGTGTGTATCTTTGTGTTTTGTATATTGTTTCATTTTTGCTTTGATCTTTGGTTCTCTACCACTTTTGACAATAACCTTTTCTTTGGATCGTTTCGATTGGTTTTCCACAACCCTAACCTTCCACCCACAGCTTCTGAGAGTTAGTTCTTTCTTTAGTGTGAGTTTCTTTGCGATTCCACTTTGCACGCTCATAGCTCTCACTTGTGGTTTCTAGTTTGCTGCAATCCCCAAGGTGAGGAACAAGGCTAACACCACCATATTCCACTTCCATATACAATACTTGTGTGTTTTGCATGATGGATAGGCACGGTGAGTCGAGCCAACCCCCTCCCCATGAAGAAGATCAAGGACCGTACATGACGCGTGCTAGTCACTTCATCGTTCAACAAGAGTTCTGTGAACGTTGCCAAGCCCTTGAGACACGTGAAGGTGAACAATTTGGCGCGACGCATGCCGAGTTCAAGAACATCGACAACCACTTTGACGGCCTAGAACGACAAATGCACGCAATGCATCACAACTTTGGCCATCAAAATGAAGCGCTTCAATGCTCCGTCGCCGAAACAAATGACAATCTTCGACGTCTCATTGATGGAATGGCAAGACCATGTTCACGCGCTTCAAGCTCTTCAAGTTCTTCGCGTCGTCACGCACCTCTTCAACAAGATCTTCATGCAAGTGTTCCAAGACACAATGATGCCCCCGTGGTTGAAGATGGAAGTTCTTCTAACTATGTACCTTCCCCACGGCACGCCGCAACGTCAAGCTATGATGGTGATTTCTCTTCAAGGCCACGAGCAAGGCAAGAAGCACACCGTCATCACGCAAGGGCACTATTGATCCAACATGAGCAACCACAAGAAGAATCGCAAGTGCAACCGCAAGTCTACCAACATCGACCCTGACACATACTTGACACAACAAGTGATGACTCTACTTTGGAGAATCAAGCTCGTCATCGACGTGAAGCTCTCCAAGATCCTCCTCCACGTCATCATCGTCATGAACGTCAAAAACGACACCATGGTCATCACGAGGCGCCTCCTCCACCACACCAAAATTTGGAGCGTCAAGTGGTACAAGTTGAGCGATGCCCACCACGTCAAGAGGCTCACGACCATGATCTTCACCGTGAGGCCCATGTGCCTAATCGCCATCATCAACCGAGGAACGAGCCTCCTCTTCGTCTTAAACCGCGTCATGAGGCTCCACATCCTCAACACCCTCATGAGGCCCAAGCGCCTCAACATTGCCAACAACCGCGCCAAGAGCAAGAGCAAGCTCCACAACAACAATATCAAGAGCAAGCTCCTCAACAAGGTCGCGAGAACCAAGTTCCACCGCATCAACCACAAGATCATCAACAAGGTCAACAAGCTCGTCACAATGACCGCAACAATGAAGAAACTTTTGGCAAGCTCAAGTTCACTATTCCCAAGTTTACCGGATCCAATGACCCCGAAGAATACCTCTCATGGGCACTCAAAGTCGACAAGATCTTCCGCATGCACAATTATATCAACGAGAAGATGGTCGCCATGGCTTCGCTTGAGTTTGATGATTATGCCAACCTTTGGTGGGAACAAGTTCAAGTTGCTCGTGATGCAAGACAAGAACCGCCAATATCAACTTGGCATGACATGAAGGCTCACATGAGATCCTGGTTTGTCCCCGCGCACTACACGCGTGACCTCTTCAACAACCTCCAATCGCTTCGTCAAGGGACAAAGACCATGGAAGAGTACTTCAAGGAAATGGAACTCAACTTGATTCACGCCAACATTGACGAGCGCATGGAGCAAACTATGGCACGCTTCCTTATTGGGCTGAACCACCCAATCAAGCGCATCGTCGAGTTCCAAACATACAACACCATGGTTGAGCTTGTGCACATAGCAACAAAGGCAGAACGTCGAGTGCAAGAGGAGATCAAGTATAACAAATCCAAGACGTATTTCACCTACAAGCAAGCTTCAACTGCTACACCAACAACCTTCAATGGATGCTCCTCAAGTACCTCCAAGCCTTCCTTCAAACCCACACTTCCTCAAGGAAAACTGCCCCCAAGTGGCAAACAAGCAAAGAGTGATACACCTTTCAATGGTGAATGCTACAAGTGTGGAGGGAAAGGACACAAGTCGGCCGAATGTGGAAACAAGAAAGTATTGTTCATCCACGACAATGGCGACGAAGAGTACTTGAGTGAAGATGAATTTGATGCCCGTGTCAACGAAGCAATGGCAAGGCAACGAGTGGAAGATGACCAAGAACTCCTAATGCGTGAACATGACGCAAGTCCATCGCTTGTCGTCACAAGGATCTTGACCACTCAAGCACAAGAGTATGAAGACCAACGCTCCAATATCTTCCAAACACGAGCCAGCATTAATGGAAAATCTATCAAGGTGATCATTGACCGAGGGAGTTGCCACAACCTTGCTAGCACCGAGTTGTGTGAGAAGATCAACCTCACCCTCCATCCGCACAAGCACCCATACCACGTGCAATGGCTAAGTGACCAAGGGTCCGTGAAGATCAAGCATACCGTATCTGTCTCCTTTGCCATTGGTCCTTACAAAGATACGGTGGAGTGTGATGTGGTTCCTATGACAGTTTGCCACATGCTTCTTGGTCGACCGTGGCAATTTGACAAGGCTGCTCTACTTGATGGTCGCACCAATGTATACACCTTCAAATGTCTCAACAAAACATGTGTTTTGCAACCAATGACTCCTAGCCAAATAATTGTGGACAATGCAAAGGCTTTAGCGAGGGCGCAAAGCACAACACCTACTTGTGAGAAGAGCGGTGAGAGAGAGAACCACCTCATAGTGAGTGAGAGCCACAAGCCTAACTCGAGTGGAAAAACTAAGAGTGTTCTCCTTGCCACCAAACGTGAGATGAGAGATGTTCAGAACAACCCATCCATCTTGCACTATGTCCTCCTTTGCAAGGGACTAGCGCAAGGAACTAATGATTTAACCAATGTTCCTCCATCTTTGATGAATGTTTTGCAGGAATTCAAGGACGTGTTCCCCAAAGAGTTCCCACATGGTCTACCTCCTCTTCGCGGCATCGAACATCGCATTGACCTCATCCCCGGCGCACCACTTCCAAACCGCACCGCTTACCGCACGAACCCGAAGGAGACAGAGGAGATTGAACATCAAATCAACCAACTTGTCTCCAAAGGTTTGATCCAAGTTAGCACTAGTCCAAGTGCTGTACCCGTGATTCTTGTTCTAAAGACAGATGATACGTTATGGTTATGCATGGACTGTCGTCCAATTAATGCTATCACCGTGCATTATCGACATCCCATACCCCATCTCGATGACATGCTTGATGAGTTGTGTGGAGCCACTATTTTTCGAAAATTGATCTTCGTAGTGGTTACCATCAAATACGCATGGCGGAAGGTGATGAGTGGAAAACCGCCTTCAAGACCAAACTTGGTCTCTATGAATGGTTGGTTATGCCCTTTGGTTTATCTAATGCCCCATCCACCTTCATGCGACTTATGAATCATATCTTGCGTTCTCTCATTGGAAAAAGTGTTGTTGTCTATTTCGATGATATTCTTGTGTATAGCAAATCACTTGAGGACCATATAACACAAGGAAGTTTTGCAAATCCTTTGACATGAAAAGCTTTAGGCTAATCTTCCCAAGTGCACTTTTGCTAAAGACAAATTGATTTTTCTTGGATTTGTCGTTTCTTCGAAGGGAATTGAAGTTGATGTTTCCAAGGTAAAGGACATACGAGATTGGACCATACCAACAAATGTGAGTGAACTCCGAAGTTTTCATGGGTTGGCCGGTTTCTATCGTTGCTTTGTGAAAGACTTTTCAACCATTGCTTGTCCCCTTAATGAATTGACCAAAAAGAATGTCACCTTCGTGTGGGGCAAATCACAACAAAAAGCTTTTGATGAACTTAAAAAGAGGCTCACCGAAGCACCTCTTCTTGCTTTACCGAATTTCACAAAAACTTTTGAGATCGAGTGTGGTGCTAGTGGTATTGGCATTGGAGGAGTCCTTATGCAAAACGGACGTCATATAGCCTACCATAGCGAGAAACTTCATGGTGCTCGCCTTAACTATCCGATTTATGATAAAGAGCTTTTTGTCTTAGTTCGTGTCCTTCAAGTTTGGCAACACTACCTATGGCCCAAAGAATTTATCATACATTCCAACCATGAGTCATTGAAATACCTCAAAGGGCAAGCCAACTTGAGTAAGAGACATGCTAAGTGGGTTGAGTTCATGGAGTCTTTTTCGTACATTGTCAAGTATAAGAAGGGCAAAGATAATGTAGTTGCGGATGCTTTGTCTCGCAAACACACAAGCCTTCTTATGAGACTCGAAATCAACGTGTTGGGTCTTGAGGAAATAAAATCTTTGTATGCTTCCGACCCGTTCTTTGAACCAATTTTCGCAAAGTGCTCCATTGACAAAGGAGTTGATGATTTCTATTTGCATAAGGGCTTTCTATTTAAGCAAAACAAGCTTTGCATTCCGAAGTTCTTGCTTCAACTTTTTCTTCTCCAAGAATCTCATGGTGGAGGCCTCATGGGTCACTTTGGCCGTGACAAGACATTGGACATGCTCTCCACTCACTACTTTTGTCCCAAGATGAAGCGTGACGTGGAGCGCTACGTTCAACGATGCACGACATGTGTTCAAGCTAAGTCGCAAGCTAACCCCTATGGTCTTTATATGCCATTGCCTATTCCTCATACACCTTGGTCCGACATTAGCATGGATTTCATGTTAGGATTGCCTCGATCTAAGCATGGTCATGACTCTATATTTGTTGTCGTGGATCGCTTTTCCAAAATGGCACACTTCATTCCGTGCCATAAGACCGATGATGCTTCACATGTTGCAAATCTGTTTTTCAGGGAAATTGTTCATCTTCACGGTGTGCCACGAACAATCATCTTCGACTGTGACGTCAAATTCATAAGCTACTTATGGAAGACCCACATGGCCAAGTTCGGCGTCAAGCTACTCTTTTCATCTGCGTCGCATCGTCAAACCGATGGCCAAACAAAAGTTGTCAACCAAAGCCTCGGGACTCTCCTTCGTGTGTTGATCAAGAAAAACCTCAAGGATTGGGAAGAATGCATTCCACACGCCGAGTTTGCCTACAACCGTGCCAAGCACTCAACGACCAAGATGAGTCCATTCATGATCATCTACGGGATCGAGCCACTCACCACGCTCGACATCGTACCACTACCTCTCCACGAGCGCACCAGCATGGACGTCGAGAAGCGCGCACAAGCTATGAAGACGCTTCATGAAGAAACAAGAGCTAATATCGAGCAACAAGTCCTTCGCCAAGCTTCAAGGTTAAACAAGGACAAAAAGGAGATGATCTTCCAAGAAGGTGATCTTGTGTGGATACACTTGAGCAAGGACCGCTTTCCCAAGGAACGAGATTCTAAGCTCAAACCAAGAGGAGATGGCCCCTTCAAGGTCCTCAAGAGAATCAACAACAACGCCTACATCATCGATATACCGACCTCCAAGTACCTTGCAAGCAATACATTCAATGTCAAAGACCTTTCACCTTACCATGGAGATGTTCAAGATGATAACCATGAAGAGTAGAGGATGACTCTTTCCCAGGGGGGGAGCTGATGCAGCCCGTCCTACGGACGTTCCTACATCTACACCACCAAGTCCCCCAAGTGGACCCATGACTCGTGCTCGAGCCAAGCTTCTCCAAGCTAAGGTGAATTTGCTCTTGTACTCATGTGACTTCGATACACCCCTGGATGGCTTGCTACTTCATGCCCTGACACTATGCATCATCAGGTATGAAGACACGAGCCAGGGAAGCGATGCAGCAGCCAACAGTTGCCAGCAGACCGCGGTATTATCGGCCCCTGGAAGCGGTACTACCGCACCAGCAGTACTACCGCTCATGGACGACGGTACTACCGCCCCGGACAGAGAGATGGACCCGAAGCCCCAGATCCCACCGGTACTACCGCACTCAGCAAGCGGTACTACCGCGCGCACTTGAAGACTCACGCCAAAGCCTCTGCCCGCTCCGGTACTACCGCACCCTTCCAGCGGTACTATCGCATCAGACCGGTACTACCGCTCGACCGACCGGTACTACTGGACACCCTAGGGCATGCACTCTCCAGCTCGGCCCTTTGGCCTTGTAACATACCCTTTTGATACTTTAGTTGCCTAAACTACCCCTGAACTTGTGGCTGGCCTATATATAGCCCCCCCCCCACCTCTATTGTAAACCCGAGGCATGATACTAGAATTAGTGGAAACCCCTTGTGGATCTATCTAATTCTTGCCTCATGCTCCTTGACCAAGGAGCACCAATATCACAAACCTCGTTGGAGTTTGCATCGTGCCTCCGCGTTGTACAAGGCCTAGGCATCAGAGCCCCTTTGCCTAGACGTCAAGATCTCACTGAGTCTCCCATCTCGCCGTGCCGGTTCGAGAGAGAGTCTTCCGCCCGACGCCGATCCTAGGGATTGCGCCGGACCGGTTACCGCCGGCGTGAGCTATTGATGTGTATCATGGTTTTGTGTGTGTGTGTTCATCCCGTTCTCCGTGCGTGCATTCGTCGTGTTCATCCTCCCCTCCTCTACCCGCACTCCATCCTCGATTTGAAAGGGAATCGTGAAAGATCGGGCCACCCTAAAGGTTTGCCCTCAATAGATCTAGATGTCCTCTTCAAAATCCCTAAAAAAGATGCAAGAATCATAGGAGGGAAGGGAGAGGAAGCAAGCTCAAAGGGGTCAACAATGGTGGTCAAAAACATGCTCAAGAACCCTAAAACTTTGGGGAAGAAGCCCCCCCTTTTATACCCCTTCAAGGGGATAACCATTGGAGACAAAGCAATCTGGACGGACACATTCTGACGGGGAAACCGGAGTCGTCGGATCTGGCACCGGAATTTCCGGTCGACCAGAAAAATTCCTGTCAAAACTGAAACAGCATACATAATAGGTTTTCGGCGGTGCGCCAGAAATTTCCAGTCACCGCCGCGAAAATTTTGGCCCAGAACCGGCAGCGCCGAAATTCCCGCTGGAATCAAAAACAAGCACACGAAAACGGCAATAACTTTTGCGTCCGGACTCGGATTTTAGCAAACTTGGGCTTTTTGAAAATCTAAGAACAAGATCTATCTATTAGAGAGTAGAAACCCTAAGAAAGAGAAACAGGTAAATAACCAAATAAGGTGAGGTATGAAACCTCCCTAACAACGATTGGTAAAACCTCTAAACTCGAAAACGCAATAGAAGATGCATATGAATTCCGTTTTCGTTGAACTTGGGCTTGTTGAAGAGCTAGCAACAAGCTCAAGAAACTCACACAGAGAAACACCAAGAAGCAACAAAAATGGGGAGAAGCAAAGTATGCAAAGGATTGAGCTCCCTAAGACGATGCGATCAAGTTACCCAACCAGAAGCCCCTCTTGATAGTGCAGCTATTTATCCTATAACCTAGTGTCCCAACAATCACCTTGAGACCAGTAAAAGGAAAACCTAGCAAGGACATACCTTTGCCTTACGCATCCTGCTTGATCTTGATGACAATGCTTCAAGCTCCATCCAAGCCAGAATGCATCACTTGATCATTGTTACTCTGTGAAGACTCATAATTTGCCCCCCCATACACCACTATGGGATAGCTTCATTAAGAAACGTCTTCACATGTGCATTATCACCAATATAGACGGGAAGCTTCAAGCAAATGATCTTCTCGAAATGTTTATCTTGAACTTTCCCTTCTCAATCTTGATGAAGATCATCACTTGATGGCATCTTCTCATGGGCTATATGAGATCTTCACTTTTGAAGCATGCCCATGGAAGGATACCTATCCCATATAGAAAACACAACGGCACTTATACAATGGTTTAGTTCATGATGCATAATTGACAAGGCTTACCATACCACAAGATCCATGTGGTACATTCTTTATGCTTCATGTGTTGACCAACTTGAAATCACTCTACACTCTTTCTATTGATCAACCAATTATATTCTCATGCTCCATCTCAATATCTTGAGGTACTTAAGAAACTCTTCATTTGATTACATGCTCTAAATCTTAGTCAACCATAGCTCAACTAATGAGGCTTATCATGACACTGACTTAGAGCCACATCTTGAATTCTTCTATTGAGATCACACTCTCAAGATTTTGATCATATCATATTCTTCTCTTCAACTCGATGATCTTGATGCCAATACTCAAGGTATATCTTTATCTTCATGGCATCCATACTTGAATCCAACACATGGACTACAAGCATGACCGATGGAATATTCCTTCATATAAAACTCAAAGAAAACATTAGTCCATAGGGATTGTCATAAATCACGAAAACCAGACATAGGGGAAATTACACTTTCATAGGCCATGAGTGCCGACACTAAGGATGGACCTTTAGTCCCGGTTGGAGACACCAACTGGGACTAAACGTTTAGATTTAATTATTTAACCATGGGTGGCGACACTATGTCATGGGTGAGTGTCGACACTATGCCATGAGTGGAGACACTATCCGGTGGGTGGTGGCACTATGTCATTGTGAGTGTCAACACTATGTTGTGGCGCTTAATCTATAAATAGGCAATATGCATCCTTGTGAAGTAATAAACTGCAAGATGTGGTGCAAGAGGGACACCACTACGGCGAAGCTTCTCGAAGATGTCTTAGGTTCCCGTCCTCAGACATCTTTGAGGAGCTCGCCATATAGGCACTCCCATATATGTGAAATTTGTTAGCTCCTGCGCATATTAATCTAGCTAGAGAAGTTATAAACTGCAAGATGGTGCGACAGAGACACCACTACGATAGAGCTTCTTGAATATGTCTTAGGATCCCATCCTCATACATCTTCGAGGAGCTCGTCATAGAGACACTGATATGGGGTGGCCCGATCTTCTCAGTAAGCGGATGGCGGTGATGATGGTGGATGATAGATAACTAGCATGTAGCTATGAACTCTCTCGCTTGATCCCTGATGCCAATGCAACAGCTCTCGGACCTTGTAGGATATTCACAACACCACACTCTTGCGCACGCAGCCGTGACCACGAATGGTAGTATGCAATCTACTAATTCCCAATGGAACAACAGATCACACTCAATTATAGTTGGTAGATTCGAACACAGGGTAATTCCAGAGGTTCTATGAAAGAAACAACTCAAAAATGTTTTAACGTGGTCTAAACCCTAAACTACGGTGCCCCCATCTATTTAAGGGCTTAGGGACTGAGGCTACGACTAGGAATAACAGTTCGACTCAACCTAGACTAAGACACAACTGACCCAAGGTGGGGAGGCTCAAGGCACGCAGGCCTACTCTGTCGTGGCAGAGTTGGACCCGGTTTCTCTGTCGCGGCAGGCTGTCGCGGCAGAAAACTGCATGGTTTCTCTGCCGCGGCAGAGATCCCTCGACCATGTGTTGATCTTCTCGTGGAGTGCTCCTTGCGCTTCCTCCCTCTCCTCCCTCGCGCATTCCTCATTGATCAACACACCATGTTCCTTTAGCTCCTCGCTCCGTGCTATGCCTTCTTCTCCTAAGTACCTGATCATACAATAATTCAAAGACTTTGGCAGTTTAAAATTCTCATTAATTAAAACACCAGGTTCATTAAGAAACAAGTTCACCTGTTGTTCTAGTAGCTTACCACGAGCTCTTGTGATTTGTCCAATCCTTATCTCATTGGATTGATCCTTCTTTGCAATCAGAACATCTTCATTAGTAATTGGGGTAGGTGTAACTGTAGGGATGTCCTCATCATCTCCCTCCCCCCCCTCTTCAAAAGGCGTCGACCTCGACGCTCCAAGGTCTTCTCCAGCATATGGTGACAAATCAGCAACGTTGAAGTTGTTGCTAGCACCACCAAACTCCTCAATAGGTATATCAATCGAGTAGGCATTATCATTATATTTGGCTAGCACCTTGTAAGGACTAGCACCCCGTGGCTTCAATTTGGACTTGCAAAGTAGTGGAAATCTGTCCTTGCGCAGATGCACCCAAACCATATCTCCAGGCTCGAACAACACTTCTTTTATTGCTGGATTCCTGTCAGCAGCAATGTTCTTACCTTTCTTCTCAATTGCCTCTCTAGTATTCTCATGTATCTTCTTCATGTAATCAGCACGTTTTGATGCCTCCATATCAACTCTCTCATGTAATGGGAAAGGCAACATATCCAATGGCGTCAATGGCTTGAAACCATACACCACCTCAAAAGGACAAAGCTGAGTAGTTGAATGCACAGCCCTGTTGTAAGCGAACTCAACATGTGGCAAACACTCGTCCCACTCCCGTAGATTCTTTTTAATCATGGTCCTTAGCAGCTGTGACAATGTTCTATTCACCACCTCCGTTTGACCATCTGTTTGGGGATGACATGTAGTACTGAACAGCAGCTTCGTTCCTAGCTTTCCCCATAAGGTCTTCCAAAAGTAGCTCATGAACTTCACATCACGGTCAGAAACAATCGTCTTTGGTACTCCATGTAATCTCACGATATCCCTGAAAAACAGGTTAGCAACATGCGACGCATCGTCGCTTTTGTGCAGGCAATAAAATGAGCCATCTTAGAGAACATATCCACTACCACAAATATAGAATCATGACCTCTCTAAGTTTTAGGTAGACCTAGCACAAAATCCATACTAATATCTTCCCATGGAGTTGTCGGTGCAGAGAGAGGTGTATACAAACTGTGAGGCTTCAGCTTGGATTTCAACTTGTGGCATGTAATGCATCGGGTCACAAATCTGTAGACATCACGCCTCATCTTGGGCCAATAAAAATGATCAGCAAGCATGAGTAACGTCTTCTCACGCCCAAAGTGACCCATCAAACCACCAGCATGTGATTCCTGCACTAAGAACAAACGCAACGACGATTCTGGAATACATAGTTTGTTAGCTCGAAACAAATATCCATCATGTATATGATACTTATCCCATGCGTTTCTAAGAGCACACAAATGATATGGTTCAGCAAAATCATGGTTAGTTGCATAAAGTGCACAAATAGCTTCTAATCCAGGAATTTTAACATCAAGATAGGTTAATAGCATGTTCTTCCTAGATAGAGCATCAACAACAACATTCTCTTTTCCCTTCTTATAATTAATGATGTAAGGAAAAGACTCAATGAACTCAACCCAGTTAGCTAATCTTCTATGCAAGTTTGATTGAGCTTTCAAGTATTTCAATGCTTCATGATCAGAATGTACGATAAATTCCTTTGGCCACAAATAATGTTGCCAAACCTCAAGTACTCTAACAAGTGCATACAATTCTTTATCATAGATTGAATAATTCAAACGAGCAGCAGTCAATTTCTCAGAAAAATAAGCTATAGGCCGACCCACTTGCATCAAAACGCCACCTATGCCTATACCACTAGCATCACATTCAACTTCAAATTGCTTCAAAAAATCAGGTAATGCAAGTAATGGTGCAGAAGTAAGCAAACGTTTCAATGTATCAAATGTAATGTCTTGGGCTGCGCCCCATACAAACGGAACACCTTTCTTTGTCAAATCATTCAAAGGTACAGCAATGGTGCTAAAATCTTTCACAAAGCGCCTATAGAAACCAGCTAGACCGTGGAAACTACGCACTTGACTTACATTCATGGGAGTAGGCCAATTCTGAATTGATTCAATTTTAGATTGATCTACCTCTACTCCATTATTAGATACAACAAATCCTAGGAATATGACCTTATCTTTTGCAAATGTGCACTTCTCAAGATTAGCATACAATTTATTATCGCGCAACACTTGCAAAACTTGTCGAATATGAGTGCAATGTTCAGATTCGGTGTGGCTGTATATGAGTATATCATCAAAGTAAACAACCACAAAACTACCAATAAACTCTCTGAAAACATGATTCATCAAACGCATGAAGGTACTAGGTGCATTAGTAAGACCAAATGGCATGACTAACCACTCATACAAACCGAATTTAGTGTTGAAAGCAGGTTTCCACTCATCCCTTTCTTTCATCCTAATTTGATGATAACCACTACGCAAGTCAATTTTAGAGAAAACAGACGCACCACTCAATTCATCTAGCATATCCTCTAAGCGTGGAATAGGATGACGATATCTAATAGTGATGTTATTAGTCTCTCTACAATCAACACACATGCGCCATGTACCATCTTTCTTAGGAACTAAAATAAAAGGAACAGCACAAGGTCTAAGAAAGACACAAATGTACCCTTTATCCCGCAACGCTTGTACTTGCTTCTGCATTTCCTTAGTTTCTTCGAGATTAGTCCTGTAAGGTGCACGGTTGGGAAGTGTGGCGCCAGGAATCAGATCCACTTGATGTTCTATACCACGCAATGGAGGTAAACCTGCGGGTACATCTTCTGGAAACACGTCCCCAAAGTCCTGCAAAACAGAAGAGACACCAAGAGAAATAGGGGTCATGTCGTTAGAAACCAATACCTCGCCCTTATACATGAGCATAAGTGGCATGGCTGTAGGATCCTCACGAAACTCTCTCATATCCTCCTTAGTGGCTAGTATCAATAACCTAGGCACTCTCTCACTTTTCGTTATATCACTCAATTTAGGCTCAATTACATCAGGAACAGCTGTCACACAATCTCGCCAAGTGGTAGTATCTTCTTTCAAGTTCACCTCTATCTTTTAGCGAGAATCATTCACAATTTCTTGTGGTGTCATTGGCTGCATAGTAATCTTCTTTCCTTTAAATTCCATGTGATATGTATTGGCTCGGCCATTGTGTTGCACATGGCGATCATAGAGCCAAGGTCGACCCAATAGTAGGTGACAAACAGTCATAGGAACCACATCAAAATCAGTAGAACCTTTGTATGGCCCTATTTGAAAATTCACATGTACCATATGATTTACCTTCATCTCACCATTGTTGCTCAACCATTGTAGGTAGTATGGCTTGGGATGAGGTAAGTATGTCAAATTCAGTTTGGCACATAGTTCCTTACTTGCAAGATTTCTGCAGCTACCTCCATCAATAATGACCTTGCAAGCCTTGTTAGGTCCAACTAGAGCTTTTGTTTGGAACAAGTTGCAACGCTGGGATTCCTCAACCGGTTCCACGCTAAGTACACGTAAACATACGACAATAGTTGGTGCACGCTCAGCATATGCATCAGCACCATCCTTGTCGTCATCAATATCAGTGTTAGAAGCTTCATGTCCACTTTCTACTTCACCTTGTTCATTAACAAACATAACTTTGCTGTTTGGACAATCTTTCTTGTTGTGCCCTCTACCTCCACAAGTATAGCACACCACATCACGCGTACGTACAGTAGACATATTGGACCCCAGCTAGCAGCAGGAGCAGTGGGTTTTCGAGCATTAGAACCACCAAACAAAGGCGTACTTGTTGGTTTGGCCGATGGTGTAAACGGAGCAGCAGCTGGTGGCGCGGGACGAAAATCTGCTGGGGGATGGAAAACAAGCGCGTGACTTTGCCTCTTCTGCCAACTGGGATTCGGCCTCTCTAGCATGATGCAACAACTCATTCATGGTCTCATATTTGTGATGACCAACAATGCTCTTGATCGGTAACTTCAGATTGTTTAGGAATCGCTGCGTGGTCATCTCAATAGACTCACGAATTCTAGCACGCTGCATAAGCAGCTCCATCTCCATGTAGTACTCATCAACTGTCATTGTGCCTTGCTTTAATTGCGTCAATTATCAAAAATTGATCGCAAGTAGTTGGTTGGTACGAAACGAGCCTTCATAATTTGCTTCATCTCGCGCCAATCCATCACATGAAGTTCATTGTCCTCCCTCCTGTGTTGCACTAGAGCATCCCACCAACGCAAAGCATAACCATCAAATTCAGATGCTGCAAGCTTGACCTTCTTATCTTCTGGATAGTCAAATAAGCGCCAGAGTTTCTCAATCTTCAACTCCCATGTGAGGTAATCTTCAGGATCAATGGAACCATCAAACTTGGGATTCGAGAACTTTGGCTTTCCCAAACCATCATCAGCAGCTTGGTTGTGAACACGTTGAGCACGTCCAAGAGGGGCAAGTCCACGGCCATGAGCAGGTGCATGGACAGGGGAATAGCACGTCCCCTGCCAACATGTGGAGTAGCATCCACAGCGCTACCCTCATCGAAATCATCAAAGGTATCATCATGTTGAGGCTCTTCCCTTCTATGTAATGCGCATGTCAAACCCTCAATGGAACGCTGCAAAGTAGTGACATTGACATTGAGCGTAGCCACTTGTGTTTGGATAGTATCAATCGTTCCAACATGCTGATCCAATCTCATATTCATATCCTGGATATTCATGTCAATGGAATCTGTCGTGCTAGTAAACACACGTGTCAAGTGGGGCTTCAAGCATCATAATCACGCCAATTAACAAGCTCCTCATCCTTATTTTTTGCAACACAACATCATCATCACTAGAAGACATGATTAGTAGGTTAGTGCAAAAATCAAAATCTGTATGGTGGAAACTCTCACAGCTCACTCACAAAGAATAAGAAAGGAGATCTTACAGTTCCAAAGTGAATAGAGATGCTCTACCAAACTTAATCAAAGACTGATGCACTTGATGTGATGAAGTGAATATCAAAGGTATAGAGAATGATCGTAGGGCACACAGGTTATTTAAGGTGGAGCTATAGGTATGGTACCCTATCTACACCGCAAACAAGTCCTAGTGCTGATCGTACAAAAAAAAACCAAGAAACACACACGTGGAGATAAATGTGGCAATGCAACTATGAAGTGTGTTGCACTAGTCTCGAGAGACACTAGCAAAGCTCAAAGTAAATAGGCATAAGATTGCTCAATCTACTGGTGCACAAAGATATCACTAGGCCTCTTGTTCAATTTTTTTCTCTTTCTTTTGTATAGATTCTTTTTCATTTTGCTTTTTCTTTTGCTATATTCTCTTTCTTTCTTTTTTGATTTTATAGATCACACACGGCCAATTACAAAGTACAACACCAAAATCCTATGAGCAGCCTGTAGGAGCGGAAACTAGTCTCAATGGGCAAGTTCCTACACCTATGTAGTAGATTGGTTATGGCTAAGGTTTATGGGAAAGTGCAAATTTGATAACACTTTGTAATTATGGTGTCGTGGTAGAACAAATCGTACCATGGCAGCAAACAAGATAGAAAACCTGTCGTGGCAGAGCGTCAGCAGCAAAACAGGCTGAAATCGTGTCGCGGCAGAGTGGCGGCAGCGCGCGGCAGCGAAATTGTGTCGCGGCAGGAAAACGTGTCGCGGCAGGAAAACGTGTCGTGGCAGGAATAATTCGGTCTGTTTTCATGCCGCGGCAGAAATAGTGGCAAAAAAAGAACATTATATTGCAAACCGACTCGGCCTGGAGTATGAGACAGGGACTCTCAACCTAGATCGGATCTGCTAGAGGCGCGGAAGAATAGGTGATGAACACGACTTCAAAGAAGAAAGCGATGAACAAAAACAGATCTAGACTAATTGAGGAACATGACCAGCAACTATTACTCATCTACGATGCAATCTAGTCTATGGCAACTCTTTTTGTGGGGCTTTTTCTATATAGGACGAAAAACACTCTCTAATCTATGGATGGATTGTGGATTGCTTACTGAGGCAACACTGGAAATCTGATACCAAGATAATATGGGGTGGCCCGATCTTCTCAGTAAGCGGATGTCGGTGATGATAGATAACTAGCATGTAGCTATGAACTCTCCCATTCGATCCCTGATGCCAATGCAACAACTCTCGAACCTTGTAGGATATTCACAACACCACGCTCTTGCGCACGCAGCCGTGACCACGAACGGTAGTATGCAATCTACTAATTCCCAATGGAACAACTGATCACACTCAATTATAGTTGGTAGATTCGAACACAGGATAATTCTAGAGGCTCTATGAAAGAAACAACTCCAAAATATTTTAACGTGGTCTAAACCCTAAACTACGGCGCCCCCATCTATTTAAGGGCTAAGGTCCGGCGGCTACGACTAGGAATAACAATTTGACTCAACCTAGACTAAGATACAACCGACCCAAGGTGGGGCGGCTCAAGGCGCGCAGGCCTACTCTGCCGTGGCAGAGTTGGACCCGGTTTCTCTGTCGCGGTAGGCTGTCGCGGCAGAAAACTACATGGTTTCTCTGCCGCGGCAGAGATCCCTCGACCATGTGTTGATCTTCTCGTGGAGTGCTCCTTGCGCTTCCTCCCTCTCCTCCCTCGTGCATTCCTCATTGATCAACATGCCATGTTCCTTCAGCTCCTCGCTCTGTGCTATGCCTTCTTCTCCTAAGTACCTGATCATACAATAATTCAAAGACTTAGGCAGTACAAAATTCTCATTAATTCAAACACCAGGTTCATTAAGAAACAAGTTCACCTGTTGTTCTAGTAGCTTAGCAGAAGCTCTTGTGATTGGTCCAATCCTTATCTCATTGGATTGATCCTTCTTTGCAATTGGAACATCTTCATTAGTAATTGGGGTAGGTGTAACTGTAGGGATGTCCTCATCAGACACTCTCATATATTTATCTCGAGGAGCTTCTCGAAGATGTATTGAGCTAGTGTATCTTCCTATGAAGCTTTTTTGAATTAACTATATTTTTGTTACAATTTTATGATTATTATTGTTTACTATGGTACATATATATGTTTGTGCATAATGATGATGTTATTTTGTGTATATCCATTCGGAATTTTAAGATGAAGTGGTTACAAATCTCTCTACTTCGAGAGAATGAAAAGAGCTAAACTATCAATTACATATGAAAGGATGGACTTGCTAACCTTTTAGAACACTTGGATAGATGGGGCACCGCCAAATCTTGATAAATCATGCGAAAAAGGGGATGGACTCGAGATCGGGAAGGAGTGTGGCCAAATATGCATTATATAATTAAGTATATCAAAAACCATTACATAACATCATAAATAGAGAAGTGACCTAATTTTATGAGGATACAATCACGGATCATGCTGCTTTCGAGTGCTTGAACTGGAAGGAAATATTGAGTCAAATCAATAATAACTATCAGGTGAATTCATTCCTAGTTGACCATGATGCTTTCATTTATAAGAATTGTATACTACCTAAGTCTTTGAATTATTGTATGATCAGGTACTTAGGAGAAGAAGGCGTAGCACGGAGCGAGGAGCTAGAGGAACATGGTGTGTTGATCAATGAGGAATGTGCGAGGGAGGAGAGGGAGGAAGCGCAAGGACCAGTCAAGAGGGAGATCAACACGAGGAGGGAGATCTCTGTCACGGCAGAGAAAGGCCCTCAATTCCTGCCGCGGCACCAAAATAGCGTCCAAGTTTGCTGATGTAGCCCAACATACGGAAACCACCTTTGGTCCACATCATGCCACGCTAATCACCACTCCAAAGGTGAACTCCTTCCATGCTTTGCCTTTTGTTGGCTATTATGCGAATGGAATCCTACTTGAGATCAAATGCCCTTGATGTGACTACGTCCATGAACATGATGCCAAGAAGATGCAGCAAGGATGGCCCCGGAGCCAAGACACCCAAGCAAGAGGCCTGGAAGAGAAGACGCAAGAAGCTTCTGAAGCAGGACCAGAGTCTCCGCACCAGCAGACCGTAGTCTCCGGTCTACCACACTGATGTCTCCGGCCCGTCTCCGGACCGAGCCCTGAACCAGCACCTGGGACAGTCTGTGACCCCCTTCGGAGATTGACTGGAGATCGACCGGAGTCTCCGGACCGCGACACCTGAGTCTCCGGACCGAGCATTGTGGGTCTGCGCGCCTCAAGCTGGGCTTGGTCCATGTAACGCCCCAAACTTCCTGTTGATGCCTGTTTTACCCCTAGCTCGTGGCTGGCCTATATATATGCCCCCACCCCCTCCTTGAAACCCTAGAGATGATGATGAATTGAGGCATGTGCCTAACCCTAGATGGGAACCCCCTCTCAATAGTAAATCTATGAATTGTACAAGGCCTTGGAGTCGGTGCCCTTCTCCAAGTTGTCAAGACCCTCCTCAAGTGTTTGGTCTCTCCCTATCAAGGATTCTAGTAGTGCTTGGTCTCTCCCCTTTGGGATTCTACTTGGTTGCTACTCTCTCCTTGGTTTGGGTTCTACCATCCGCTTGCCGATCTCTCCTTTGGTGATTCTACCGCAAGGTCTCTCGCCGAGGATTCTATTGGATTGGTTGTTCGAACCAACGGGGGCAAATCGAATTGGGTGTGATTTGGCGTGTGTTTGTATCTTTACCTTGCATTAGAGTTCTGTTCATCGTGTTCATCATGTTTTCCCTCACTTCCGCCTCAAATCCATGAAGATTGGGCCACTCCAAGGGTAAATCCACAAGGAGACCCATAACAACTAGTATCAGCAGCTTTTGGTTGCCACGGATTTGACTTCGCGCTTTGATTTCCACCATAAACTGAAAATACCAAAAATATAGCCCCAAATTGCTTTTGGATCGATCTCTCATTTTGGTGAGTTGATTGTGGTTTTAGTCCAATAGAAACTTGTCCTTGGAGTTGGTCTACTTGTGCCCTGTGTTTCCCAGCCCAATTTGGTCGAAATTTTCTGGATTTGAGGGTTCAAGGGCCGAATTTCCGCTCAAGAACACGAGTTGTTCGTCACGCTGCTTCTAGACCGGAGTTTGCGGACTAGCAGACCGGAGTCTCTGGCCCAGACCGGAGTTTTCGGACCACAAGACCGGAGTCTCCGGCCATCACCGGAGTGTCCGGACCATCAACACCAAAGTCTTCGGCCCTGACAAAAATTTTGACCCCTTTTCCTTTTTCAACTGATTTCCTTTTGACGTTTGTGTTTCGTGTGCGTGTCTGTAAACAAACAAAAGCTTCTGCAACACCTCGCACTCGACATCGACACCACGGAACTCGAACCATCCCTCCACCAATGGTTGCAAGTGCGACATCACCACAAGGTATAACTTGCACGACCCTTGTTAACCCCTTCTTCCTTTGTGTGTTACCTAACCTATCGAGAGTAGCTCATCTTGTGTTTGCTGAAGCATTGGGAGCTTGCTCTTGCATAAGTCATAGTGTAGAGGCAATAGCAAAAACTTAACTCCATAGCATAGCAAAGAAAGAGGTACACAAAAAAAAGCTTATAAGCAAAAGAAAAAGAGTAAGATACCAATACAAAAGAGAGTCCAAAGCTTCTAAGCAAGAGTGCGAGCAAGAGCAAGGCAAGCGTACAAATTCGTTGCTTCTCAATCTTTTGGCAAACAGTCTACGGTCTCTCCTAGTGTTGGCACGACACCGAGCATTAGTCTTTGTTAGGACCAATTTTGTTCGTTGCTCAATTTCATAG
Organism: Avena eriantha; assembly: GCA_910589775.1. Taxonomy (NCBI): domain Eukaryota; kingdom Viridiplantae; phylum Streptophyta; class Magnoliopsida; order Poales; family Poaceae; genus Avena; species Avena eriantha. The sequence goes on along the minus strand of OU342742.1, from coordinate 395,034,272 downwards.
TCGTGTTGGCCACATTAATCTCCATCGTGTATGTATAGTCGTAGGTTCTCGTCACCCTTTTGACCTTTTCCTTTGACTTTGTTTTTCTTTGATCTTACCCACTTTTGACAATAACCTTTTTGTTTGGTCGTTCCATTTGCTATCCACCTTCCTACCCATCCACCATAGGCCTTTGTGTGTGTGTATCTTGTGTATTCACTTTGCTCTCGGCAAGAACAACCTTTCCAATTTTTGACTTGGTGGGGCAAGGTAGCACATACCATACCACCAATACCACCCTTGTTTCACTTGTGGTCAAACAACATGTCTAGGGAAAGCGGAGAAAGTGGAGATGGCAACTTCAACAACCAAGATGGTTTTGCCACGCGCCACAAATTTTGGGTGAAACGCCAAGAATTCAATGCCCAATTTGAGAGGCTTGAGAACCGGCTTGATGAAATTTTTCGAGAATTCGACTACCGTGACCAGCAACGCCAAGTGGAGCACAATGCTCAATTCCAAGCTCTTCACCAAGCTATTGCCAACCTCGGTAACCGTCATGGACACCATTCAAGCTCGTCAAGTTCGTCTCGTGTGCGCTCCTCAAGTCATCATGGTGACTCCTCGTGCTCCCATTCTCATCATGGAGAACCCCACCACCACAATGGGGAACATCAAGCTCGTCATCGCCATGAACAAGTGGTTGAGCCACAACATCAATAACCGCACCACGCAAGATGTCATCGACAACATGATCACCAGGCGCATCCGCAACACCAAGAAGAACATGGTTGCCCTCCACAACAAGCTGTGGTACAAGAGCCACCACCACCCCAAGAGCAAGAATGCCATGGTGAACACAACCGCGTTGATAGGCGCCAACACCTAAACCATGACTATCGCCATCAACAACAAGTTCATCGAGCACCACAACAGGATACAAGTGATGATGACGAGGATGCACACCGCGCGAGACGCAACAACCGCTATGCTCAACCCCACCATCGTCATCAACAACCAATGAATGCAAATGATCCCAAGCAAAGACGTAGAAGAGACTTTGCGCATCAAGCTCCGCCTCAACCGCGTCCTCGAGAAAATCAAGCTACTCCACCACCACCACATGCACCAAGTCAAGCGAGCATACGGCAAGATCGCCGCAACTACCACTATGAACATGAAGAGGGCAAGTTTGGGAAGCTCAAGTTCATTATGCCCAAGTTCAAGGGAGAACAAGACGCCGATGCATACATTTATTGGGAGCTCAAAGTTGACAAGATCTTCCGAGTCCACAACTACTCTGAAGAGAAGAAAGTTGCAATGGCATCCCTTGAGTTTGAGGACTATGCAAATGTTTGGTGGGAAGACTTCCAAAAGAACCGCGAGAAGAACGAGGAACCTCCAATTGAAACTTGGACCGAGATGAAGGAAGTAATGTACACACGCCTCGTCCCTGAGCATTATCGACAAGATCTTTTTGACAAGCTACAAAATTTAAAACAAGGCACCAAGTCAATTGAAGAGTTCTACAAGGAAATGGAGAAAACCATGATGTGAGCTGATGTGAGAGAACTCGAAGAGCAAACCATAGCAAGGTTCCTCGACGGTTTGAGCGCCCAATATGGAAGATTGTTGACTTTCAACCATTCAAGAACCTCACCGAGCTCCTCCATCAAGCTACCAAAGCTGAGCGGCACTTGCAAAAGGAGAATGCATACGAGAAGCCCAAGTCATACTTTGCGTCCATCAATGCAAATGCTCCCGCAAAGCCAACAAACCAAGCAACAAGCTCATCCAAGCAAGCAAAGACCGTGATAGCACCCTCCTCCAACACGACATCGGATAGCCAAGTCACTTGCTTCAAGTGTGGAGTGAAAGGTCACAAGTCATATGAGTGCACCAACTCACGAGTGATGCTTACGGATGAGAATGGCGCAGCCTACTCCGTGAGTGAAGAGGAATATGAATCTCTCACTCAACGAGCTATTGCAAGGACAACCACAATAGAAGAGGATGACACACTTGTATGCGAGCATGATCTGAGCCCCGCACTTGTCATAGCTCAAATATCAACGACAAACTCCATCCCAAGAGAGGACCAACGCCTCAATATCTTCAAAACTCGTGCCGGAATTGATGGCAAGTCCATAAAAGTGATCATTGATGGAGGTAATTGCCAAAACCTTGCAAGTACGGAGCTTTGTGAGAAACTCAAGTTGCAATGCATAGAGCACCCTCACCCCTACCATGTCCAATGGCTTGATGACAATGGAGCACTCAAGATAACATCAAAGGTTCACGTCTCCTTCAAGATTGGACCATATGAAGACACTGTTGAGTGTGATGTCGTGCCAATGTCCGTGTGCCACAGACTACTTGGAAGGCCATGGCAATACGATAGAGGAGCAATACATCATGGTTCCACCAACCAATACTCCTTCAAGTGGAACGACAAGAAATTTGTGCTCCAACCCATGACGCCTAGCCAAGTCATCGCATCCAACATGACACCTGCTAACAAGATAAAGCAAGCTAAGGACCCTTGTGAGACGAGTGGTGAGAGAGTGAACCACCATCAAGAGAGTGAGTGCCACAAGCCAAAAATGAGTGGAAAAATCATGAGTGCCACGACGCAAGCCACTAAATGTGAGAAGAGAGACTAGAGTGTGACCCATACTAACAATCAGTCATACAATTCTCCCTCTTTGTTGTCGGTTTTACAAGGTACCCAAGATAGACCACCAACTACAAGGATAAGGCTACAAGATCTCCAACCACAACATGATGGCAAGAAGTTCCACAAGCTCTTCACCAAGTTTGAGAATGGCTTCGACACCGGTGATCTGACCATGTACAAGAACACGGCCAAGGAAACACCTCCTTCCTTGCATGATGAACAAACATCATCGAGGTTGACTCGCTTTCAAGCGGGGGGACATGATGTAGCCCAACATACGTAAATCACCTTTGGTCCACATCATGCCATGCTAATCATCACTCCAAAGGTGAACTCCTTCCATGCATTGCCTTTCGTTGGTTATTATGCGAATGGAATCCTACTTGAGACAAATGCCCTTGATGTGACTAGGTCCATGAACATGATGCCAAGAAGATGCAGCAAGGATGGCCCTAGAGCCAAGACACCCAAGCAAGAGGCCTGGAAGAGAAGACACAAGAAGCTACTGAAGCAGGACTAGAGTCTCCACACCAGCAGATCGGAGTCTCTGGTCTACCACACCGGAGTCTCTGGCCCGTCTTCGGACCGAGCTCCGAACCAGCGCCTGGGATAGTCTATGACCCCCTCCGAAGATTGACCGGAGATCGACCGGAGTCTTTGGACCAAACATCGTGGGCCTGCGTGCTTTGATACATTGCAAATGTATCTATAGTTTTTGATGTTCCATGCTTGGTTTTATCTACTTTCTTATATTTTGTCCACACTTTGGAGTACTTTTCATATGATTCCTGGGACTAACCTATTAACAAGAGCCATAGTGCCAGCTGCCTGTATTCTGCTGTTTGGGTTCCAAGAAAGTCAGAAAATGAATATTCTAGGAATGGACGGGACAAAGCCAAAGTCATTATTTTATCGGGGGACACCTGGAGCTAGAATACGAGACGGATAGGGGCTAGGGCCCAGCCACACCACCTGGCCGTGCGGGCTGGGCCTGGCCACGCCAGGGGGTGGTCTGGCCGCCCCAGACACCCCCTCGGTCTCCCTCTTCGCCTATAAGTTGCCTTCTGACCTAAAACCTCAGGGGAGGTTCGACATTTTTCTAGAAAGAGTTCCGCTCTGCTGCCACCACTAGATTCCACGATTCAGAACCAGAAACTCTGTTCTGGCAATCTGCCGGGATGGGGAATTGGAGGAGATCATCGCCATCATCATCACCATCGCTTCTCCACCGACCATCCATGTTTCCCCCATCTATGAGTGAGTAATCCCCCGCTGTAAGCTATGGGGGTGGTAGGGATTGGATGAGATCGTTCATGTAATGGCATCAGATTGTTAGGGCATGGTGCCTATGTTGGAGATATGCCCAAGAGGCAATAATAAAGTGGTTATTATTATATCTTTATGTTTATGATAAATGTTTACATCCCATGCTATAATTGTATTAACCGGAAACATTAATACATGTGTGTTTTGTAAACATAAGAGAGTCCCTAGTAAGCCTCTTGTTGAACTAGCTTGTTGATTAATTGATGATCATGGTTTCCTGATCATGGACATTAGGATGTGATTAATAACAAGGTTATGTCATTGGGAGAATGATGTGATGGACACACACACATAGTAAGCGTAGCATAAGATCAAGTCATTTAAGTTTGTATTGCTATAAGCTTTCAAATACATAGTAACCTATTCCTTCGACCATGAGGTTATGTTAATCACCATCACCGGATGGATACTTTGATGACATCAAACGCCGCTTCGTAACTGGGTGGTTATAAAGGTGTCATTGGGTATTCTGAAAGTATGTGTTGAAGCGCATGAACCAAGATTGGGATTTGTCCATCCATATGACGGATAGATATGCTCTGGGCCCTCTCGGTGGAATGTCATCTAGTTAGCTTGCAAGCATGTGACTAGGTCACAAGGGATGACATATCACGGAACGAGTAAAGAGTACTTATCAGTAACGAGGTAGAACTAGGTATGGAGATACTAACGATCAAACCTCGGATAAGTATAGTATCGCGTGACAAAAGGAATTGGTTTCGTATGTAAGTGGTTCAATCGATCGCAAAGTCATCGTTGAGTATGTGGGAGCCATTATGGATCTCCAGGTCCCGCTGATGGTTATTGATAGGAGATGTGTCTCTGTCATGTCTACATATTCACGAACCGTAGGGTGACACACTTAAGGTTCGAAGTTGTTTTAAGTAGATATGGAATATGCGTTGGAGACTGAATGTTGTTCGGAGTCTCGGATTCGATTCGGGACATCACGAGGAGATCCGGAATGGTCCGGAGAATAAGATTCATATATTGGGGATCATTTTCTGAGTTAGGAAATGTTCCAGAGTGTTTGTATGGAGATTCTACAAGGTTTCGGAATGTTCTCGAAGGTTCTAGAGGATTTCTTGGAGTTTGCTTGAAAACAAAGAAAGGGTCAAAGGAAACCTAGTGGGGCAAGACACGGATTCGTGGGGGAGGAGGACTCCTCCCCCCTTCCCACCGCCGGCCATAGGAGGGGAGTCCTACTAGGCCTCCCCCTCCCCAGGCGCGCCTCCCTCCTTTAAATAGAAGGGAGGGGGCGCCCCCTCCTAGCCCTCTCTCACAACTCCCAATCTCTGCCGCCTCTCTCCTCCACCTTTCTTCTGCACAGGCATAGGCGAAGCCCTGCAGAATTCTCTACTCCACCACCACCACCACGCCGTCGTGCTGCTGGGATTCCGTGGAGAAGATCTACTACCTCCGCTGCTCGCTGGAACGGGGAGAGGAAGGTCTGCTTCGACTCCGCACGTGTGACCGACTGCGGAAGCGCTGCCGAAACGCGGCGCCAGAAGGATCGTACACTTGACCGACTGCGGAAGCGCTGCCGGAACACGACGCCGGAAGGATCGTCCACACGATCTTGAGATCGGCAAGTGATCGACTACATCGACCACGAGATCTAATCTTGTTAACGCTTTCAGATCTACGAGGGTTAGTTCCTATCTATCTCGTTGCACCTGTATATAGATTAGATCTTGGCTTTTATCTAGATTAGATCTGGGTTTTGTTCGTTCTTGCGGTAGAAAATTTTTGTTTTCCATGCTACGAACCCATCAGTGGTATCAGAGCCGTATCTATGCGTAGATTTGTTGCACGAGTAGAACACAATGTTTTTGTGGGCGTTGATGCTTTTGTTGTCGGTGTCTTAGCGTGTACTTTGCATCTTGCGGCATGGTGGGATGAAGCGGCTCGGGCTAACATTACATGTCATCGCACATGAGACTTGCTCCACGCTTGACGTGCAACTTGCTTTGCACAAGTGGCTTTGCGGGTGTCTGTCTCTCCCACCATAGTTAAGATTCAATTTACAATGAGCATCTGACAACAATTGTATCAACGTTGTGGTTCTTGTTCGTAGGTAAGATCGGTCTTATGCGAAATCCCCAAACCATGTAAAATATGCATAGAAAATTAGAGGCGTCTAACTTCTTTTTGCAGGGGTTTTGTGATGTGATATAGCCATTATGTGATTGTGATTATATTTGATGTATGCAATGATCCTTATTGTAATATGGCAACTGGCAGGAGCCTAATGGTTGTCTTTAAATTTTGTTTAAGACCTGCGTGTCTATTTCATCATGTAATAGCTTTATTCCAAGTAGTTGTAATAGTTGTTGGTGGTGATGGACAACCATGAAGCGGCGCCACGGACCTTGACGCCACGCTGGTGATGATGGAGATCTTTTCCATGTTTTGGAGATGGAGATCAAAGGCACAAGAAGAAAGGCCATATCATATCACACTAATTATGAATTGCCTGTGATGTTAATCCTTTATGCATCTTGTATTGCTTAGATCGCGACGGTAGCATTATAAGATGATCCCTCTCACTAAATATCAAGTAATAAAGTGTTCGTCCTTAGTTGGCACCGTTGCTAAGACTCGTCGTTTCGAAGCATCTCGTGATGATCGGGTGTGATAGACTCTACGTGTGCATACAACGGGTGCAAGCCAGATTAGCACATGCAGAAACTAAGTTTAACCTTGACGAGCCTAGCATGTATAGACATGGTCTGGGAACACAGAATACCGAAAGGTAAAGCATGAGTCATATGGATGATATGATGAACATGTTGATTGTTTGCCTTTAAAGCTACATCATCTCACGTGATGATCGGACTTAGTGTAGTGGATTTGGTGGGGGAGGAGGACTCCTCCCCCTTCCCACCGCCGGCCATAGGAGGGGAGTCCTACTAGGACTCCCCTTCCCCAGGCGCGCCTCCCTCCTTTAAATAGAAGGGAGGGGGCGCCCCCTCCTAGCCCTCTCTCACAACTCCCAATCTCTGTCGCCTCTCTCCTCCACCTTTCTTCTGCACAGGCATAGGCGAAGCCCTGCAGAATTCTGTACTCCACCACCACCACCACGCCGTCGTGCTACTGGGATTCCGTGGAGAAGATCTACTACCTCCGCTGCTCGCTGGAACGGGGAGAGGAAGGTCTACTTCGACTCCGCACGTGTGACCGACTGCGGAAGCGCTGCCAAAACGCGGCGCCGGAAGGATCGTACACTTGACCAACTGCGGAAGCGCTGCCGGAACGCGACGCCGGAAGGATCGTCCACACGATCTTGAGATCGGCAAGTGATCGACTACATCAACCATGAGATCTAATCTCGTTAACGCTTTCGGATCTACGAGGGTTAGTTCCTATCTATCTCGTTGCACATGTCTAATAGATTAGATCTTGGCTTTTATCTAGATTAGATCTGGGTTTTGTTCGTTCTTGCGGTAGGAAATTTTTGTTTTCCATGCTATGAACCCATTAGCCTAGTATCTACTATTAGTGCTTTTTGACTTTGTTGCGACTTGTTATGCTTAATGCTTGTCACTAGGGCCCGAGTGCCATCATTTCAGATCTGAACATGTTATTGATTCATTATGATAGTATTGTTTATGGTCTTACCTGCAAGTTGTATACACACGTTGTTGTCCGGAACCAATGGCCCCGAAGTGACAGAAATCGGGATAACCGGAGGGAATGGCTTTGATGTGAGGATCATATGTGTTCACGGAGTGTTAATGCTTTGCTCCGGTGCTCTATTAAAAGGAGCACCTTAATTGCCAGTAGTTCCCTTGAGGCCCCGCTGCAAACGGGCTGGCAGGACAAAAGAGGTTGTGAAAGTTCTCATTGCGAGCACGTATGAATATATATGGGACACATGCCTAGGATTTTCTAGTACTTGGATGCTTTATCTTATTTATCTGCAATTGCCCTATGTTCTGATTGCCATGTGAATTGTCTTGTCCATGCAATGCCCGTCCATCCATCCCTATGCCTACCACGCTCTAATCCTACTGTTTACTACTATCGTTACTATTGTCTTTACTTTACTACTACTGCTACTTTACTATTCCTACTACAAAACTGTTGCTACTGATAAACTGTTGTGAGCAAGAGTGTTTCCGGGTGCAGCTGAATTGACAACTCAGTTGTTAAGGCTTATAAATATTCTTTGGCTCCCCTTGTGTCGAATCAATAAATTGGGTTTGACTTCCCTCAAAAATACTACGATACACCCCCTATACTTGTAGGTCATCACGCCTCAAGCTGGGCTTGGCCCATGTAATGCCCCAAACATCCTGTTTATGCATGTTTTACCCCTAGCTCGTGGCTGGCCTATATATATGCCCCCACCCCCTCCTTGAAATCCTAGAGATGATGATGAATTGAGGTATGTGCCTAACCCAAGATGGGAACCCCCTCTCAATAGTAAATCTATGAGTTGTACAAGGCCTTAGAGTCGGTGACCTTCTCCAAGTTGTCAAGACCCTCCTCAAGTGTTTGGTCTCTCCCTATCAAGGATTCTAGTAGTGCTTGGTCTCTCCCCTTTGGGATTCTACTTGGTTGCTACTCTCTCCTTGGTTTGGATTCCACCATCCACTTGCTGATCTCTCCTTTGGTGATTCTACCGCAAGGTCTCTCGCCAAGGATTCTATTGGATTGGTTGTTCGAACCAACTGGAGCAAATCGAATTGGGTGTGATTTGGCATGTGTTTATTTCTTTACCTTGCATTAGAGTTGTGTTCATCATTTTCATCGTGTTTTCCCTCACTTCCGCCTCAAATCCATGAAGATCGGGCCACTCCAAGGGTAAATCCACAAGGAGACCCATAACATCTGCCACGACAGAACATGTGGCCGCACCACTTTGTGGTTCGGTTTGTATCAAGGTTGGGTGGAACCAACTCGGGTTCCACCTTAGGCCGCCACCCCCCTTGGACTCATAAATAGTTGGGGGCACAGTAGATTAGGTTTTGGAGACCATGTTAAAATATTTTGGAGTTGTTTCTTTCATAGAACCTCTGGAATTACCCTGTGTTCGAATTCAACTATAAATGAGTGTAATCTGTTGTTCCATTGGGAATTAGTAGATTGCATACTACCGTTTGTGGTCACGGCTGCGTGCGCAAGAGCGTGGTGTTGTGAATATCCTACAAGGTTCGAGAGCTGTTGCATTGGCATCAGGGGTCGAGCGGGAGAGTTTATAGCTACAGGCTAGTTATCTATCATCCACCACCACCATCGACAAGTGCTTCCTGAGAAGATCCGGGCCACCCTATATCATCTTGGTATCAGATTTCCTCATTGCCTCGGTAAGCAATCCACAATCCATCCATAGATTAGAGAGTGTTTTTAGTCCAATATAGAAAAGGCCCACAAAAAGAGTTTATATAACCTAGATTGCATTGTATTCGAGTAATACTTGTTGGTCGTGTTCATCCTTTAGATTAGATCTAGATCTGTTCTTTGTATTTTATCGTCTTTCTAGTTTTTGTTCTAGCTGAATCCACCATTGTTTCCGCCACCATCAAGTCAGATCCGATCTACTCTTAGAGTCCTAGTCGTCTACTCTTGGCGGAGTCGGAATTAAAAAAAATCCTACCGACTCTGTCGCGGCACAGAAATGGCTCGTTTCTCTGCCGCGAGTCCTGTTCTGCCACGACTCGATTTCGCTATCGCGGCACGTTTCTGACGTGTTTTTCTGCCGCGACAGGATTTTTCTGCCACGACACGATTTTGGTCTATCTTTCTGCCATAGCGGGAATTTTTACAAAGTGTGAATTAGCACTTTTGCTTCAACCTTAGCCATAGCCATTCTATTACATAGGTGTAGGAACTTTCCCATTGAGACTAGTTTCCGCTCCTATAGGTTGCTCTTAGGATTTTGGTGTTGTACTTTGTAATTGGCTTTGTGTGATCTATAAAATCAAAAAAAAGCAATATAGAAAAATAAAAAGCAAAAAGAGCTATACAAAAGAAAAAGAAAAAAATAGTGAAAAAGAGAAATTGAGCAAGAGGCCTAGTGATATCTTTGTGCACCGGTAGATTGAGAAATCTTGTGCCAGTTTACTTTGAGCTTTGCTAGTGTCTCTCGAGAGTAGTGGAACACGCTTCATAGTTGCATTGCCACGTTTTCCCCACGCGTGTGTTTCTTGGGTTTTTGTACGATCAGCACTAGGACTTGCTGCGGTGTAGATAGGATACCATACCTATAGCTCCACCATAAATAACATGTGTGCCCTGCGATCGTTCTCTCTACCTTCGATATTCACTTCATCACATCAATGCATCAGTCTTTGATTTCGTTTAGTAGAACATCTCTATTCACTTTGGGACGGTAAGATCTCCTTTCTTGTTAGTTTTGAATGAGTTGTGAGAGTTCCCACCATACTGATTTTGATTTTTGCACTAACCTACTAATCATGTTTTTGAGTGATGATGAAGTTGTGTCACAGAAAAAGCAGCTTGAGGAGCTTGTTACTTGGTGTGAGTCTGTTGATAGAAATATCACCGACATACAAGATGCAGTGGATCAGAATACTGGCGCAGTCACTAATCTCCAAACTCAAGTGACAGCACTCAATGTAAATATGGCCACCTTGGAGTGTTCGATTGAGGCCATTACAGCGGCGATTCAGTCAAGGTACACACAGTTGAGGCAAGGAACCATGTCAGTTGATGTGTACTACATGGAGATGGAGATGCTTAGGCAACGTGCTAGAGTTCGTGAACCCCTTGAGATGTCTATGTAGCATTTTCGCAACAATTTGAAGCTTCAAATCAAGAGCATTGTTCATCATCACAAGTATGAGACTATGAACGAACTGTTGCACCATGCTAGAGCGGCCGAGTCATAGCTAGCTGAGGAAGCTAAGTCACGTGCATGTTTTCCATCAACCAGCCGTTCTGCGGCCAGATCTACACCGCCTCCTATGGCGCCACCTGCAGCGGCTGCTAGCCACCCTCCGCCATCGGCCAAACCTACTATTGTAATCATCTCTACTCCTGGTATTGTTTTTTGTGCTATGTAGGTTGCTTTTGAAGAAAGGAAGCAATCTATTTTACAACCTACATCGTCGGACTGTGCATTGTCACTTGCGGAGGATGTTTTAGTCCCTACTACAACTGAGGAAATTGTTGATGACATTGGTACTGATTTGGAGCTACAGTCAACAAGCGCAACATATTGTGAGTCTATTCCTTTAGTGATGCCTCCTTGTGATTTGCCTTGCACTACTGTTTCAACATCATGTGATAGTTTACCCAATTCAAATTTTGATCATGTGGTACTAATTACACATAAAGAAATACTTGCTCGAATACCACCTACTGATATTGTGTATTCCATCATGCTAAATGAACCTATGAGTATGAGTTGTGCTATGGAAAAAAATTCTGAAATTTCATGTCTAAATTCTAGCACATATTCTCCTTGTTTGACTTTCAATCTAATTGGTGAATATAGCATGGATGAAAATTTTCTTTTGGATCATATATGCATTACTTGTGATAGAATTGCTGAACTGAAACAAGTTGTTTTCAGCCATATATGCAATGTGTCACAAAATGTTTGCTATGGGACAATAGTTCATGTTCGAGATATTATGGAAATACATTCTGGTCTAGTTGATAAATTGCAACCGACACAAGTAATTTACCTATGTTGGATTGTTCTAATCTTGCTAGAATAGAACCCGAGTTTTCATATTCGTTGTGTTTGTCCCAAAATTCGTCGCCTAGTTGTGCTAATGCTTTATAATTCACTTATATTTGCAACTTGAGTTGCATTTTACATACTGGACAACATGATCATGTTCTTAATAATCAGAGTAGCGCAGTTGAAGCATGGCATGAATCAATTTGGTTTTCACACATATTGAATTGGTTTGATCTTGTTCAAAAATTTGATCATAGATCTTCTTTGAGAAAACTGAATTTAATATTGAACAACAAGACTATATATCTATTTGTTTTACACCATTGATCATGATTCTTTGCACTTCACTTATACCTGCAATTTAAGTTGCTTGATGTATATTGGACATATTTTTTATGTGAACAATAATAATACAACATGTTATATATATATATATACTTTGCGTACATGTTGTTCTTTTTGTTTCTTCCACTTTCAGCTTACCCAACGCCGATGACGGCTTTTCTTGAAGAAAGGGAGGATGATGAGGATACAATCATGGATCATGCTGATTTCGAGTCCTTGAACTGGAAGGAAATATTGAGTCAAATCAATAATAACTATCAGGTGAATTCATTCCTAGTTGACCATGATGCTTTCATTTATAAGAATTTTATACTACCTAAGTCTTTGAATTATTGTATGATCAGGTACTTAGGAGAAGAAGGCATAGCACGGAGCGAGGAGCTGGAGGAACATGGCGTGTTGATCAATGAGGAATGCACGAGGGAGGAGAGAGAGGAAGCGCAAGGACCTGTCAAGAGGGAGATCAACACGAGGAGGGAGATCTCTGTCGCGACAGAGAAAAGCCCACAATTCATGCCACGGCACCAAAATAGCGTCCAAGTCTGCCACAGCAGAACATGTGGCCGCACCACTTTGTGGTTCGGTTTGTATCCAGGTTGGGTGGAACACACTCGGGTTCCACCTTAGGCCGCCACCCCGTTGGACTCATAAATAGTTGGGGGCGCAGTAGATTAGGTTTTGGAGACCACGTTAAAATATTTTGGAGTTGTTTCTTTCATAGAACCTCTGGAATTACCCTGTGTTTGAATTCTACAACTATAATTGAGTGTGATATGTTGTTCCATTGGGAATTAGTAGATTGCATACTACCGTTCGTGGTCACAGCTGCGTGCACAAGAGCATGGTGTTGTGAATATCCTACAAGGTTCGAGAGTTGTTGCATTGGCATCAGGGTTCGAGCGGGAGAGTTCATAGCTACAGGCTAGTTATCTATCATCCACCATCACCATCGACAAGTGCTTGCTGAGAAGATCGGGCCACCCCATATCATAATTAATACAAGTTCATCACATTAAAACCAAAGTAAAATAGTGACCACATGTTATTATTACAAAAATTACTCCCAAACTAAACCCACGAATCCCACTACTTCTAGAGCATGAAATGAGCTAAACTAGCAATGAAAGATGAAAGGATGAAGTTGCTTACCTTTTAGAATCTGTGGATAGATGGGGCGCCGCCAAATCTTGACAAATCTTATGAAAGAATGGGGATGAACTTGAGCTCAATGTAGAAAACAAAGAGAGGATGAAGCAGATTGAAAATGAAGTGTGTGGCTCGGGTAGAGTAGAAGTTGATATAGGAATCACATTAGTCCCAGTTGGTGTTTCCAATCGGGGCTAAAGCCCAATCTTTAGCCCTGGTTGGAGAAACCAATCGGGACTAAAGGGTCTGGCGCCGACCCTAGCCTAGCGAAAACCCTTTAGTCCCGGTTGGTGTCTCCAACAGGGACTAAATGTCCCGTTCGAATCGGGACTACAGGTGGCCGGGCCCTGTGGCCATTTCTAGCCATTGGGGCCGGAGTATCGAACCAAAGGCCTATTTTCTACTAGTGTAGCACACTGATGAGCTGCTACGTTAGCATCTCTAGCAACATAACTAATGCTAAAACTAGTGAAGACAACACTAAGCTCTTTTATGCTAAAACTAGCAAAGAAAACACTAAGCTCTTTTACATTTTGAGTTATGCAGGCGTTTCAGATCTACCAAACCTCCTGTTCTTTCATTAACTCGACCATCTCTTGAGCATCAGATTCGATTTCAATCTTGTAGTAACCCCTCTCCATTGCCAATCGGACGACATCACGGATAGCTAGAGCTTCCATCACCATCGGACTTGTAATATGAGGATTCCATAGAGTTTATGCCATAACCAGATCACAATTATTGAAACATATTATACATATAGAAACCCTATTCAGCACCAAGGGCGCAGAATAGTTATTTTACACCCCACATATTTTTATTTTCTCACATATAGAAATTTATGGTTTGTATACTAATAATTATGTTCATGTTCATCAGGAACGTAAAAAAATCGACATAAAAATATGATTTATGAGTCATTATAGTGTAAAAAACATAGAAAATACGCATTTTATGTTGTATTTTTATACGGCATATAAACGAATTTTTTTACGACATGTCTAAATTTTCTTATATTCTTCTCGACTTCCGAGGTAAGAGATTTTTTACGTGACATAAAAATAATATACGGTTTGGAAGATAGTGTAGAATAACTATTCTACACCTTGGGGGTTAAATATATATATAAGATAGGCCGATTTGTGGCCCATCCGCGTGCCATCAATGTGGCACTGTAGATCTGTGATTGGCACTATAGATTCATGTTTTTGACCAATATGTTTGCAACACATCATCTATAAAACCACAAAACCACAAAAAATCGCTTTAGAGCTCGTCCTCCATGGAGGACTTTTTTGATTTTTTTTTAAAGCTTCAAAACACTTCGAAAAAATATATTCATATGGCCAACTGATATGGGGTGGCCCGATCTTCTCAGCAAGCACTTGTCGATGATGATAATGGTGGATATGTAACTAGCTTGTAGCTATGAACTCTCCCGCTCAAACCCTGGTGCCAATGCAACAGCTCTCAAACCCAGTGGGATATTCACAATGCCATGCTCTTGAGCGCATAATTGTCGACCACGAATGGTAGTTTGCAATCTACTGATTTTCAGTGGAACAACAGATCACACTCAATTGCAGCAAGTATTTTGATCACAAGTAATTCCAGAGGTTCTAATAAGAATGAACTCTAAAATATTTTAACATGGTCTAAACCCTAAGGGAAGTGGCGCCCCATCTATTTAAGGACTAGGGGGCAGCGGCCAATACTAAGAAACAGGTTTGGTTCAACCTAGACTAAGATACAAACTGACCCATGGGGTTGCGGCCTAAGGCGCACAGGCCTGCTCTGTCGTGGTAGAGTTGGTGCCCATTTCTGTGACGCGGCAGCCTGTCGTGGCGGAAAACAGTGTTGTTTCTCTGTCGCAATAGAGATCCTTCTTCCGTGTGTTGATCTCCTCCTTTGCAGCTCCTTGTGCTTCCTCCCTCTCCTCCCTCGCGCATTCTTCATTGATCAATATGCCATGCTCCATATGCTTCACCTCCTCGCTTTGTGCTACGCCTTCTTCTCCCATGTACCTGATCATACAATAGTACAAAGACTTAGGTAGTATAAAATTCTCATTAAGTAAAACATCAGGTTCATTAAGAAACAATTTCACCTGTTGTTCCAGTAACTTAGCACGAGCTCTTGTAATGCATCCAATTCTAATCTCATTAGATTGATCCTTCTTTGCAGCAGCTAGAACATCTTCATTAGTAATTGGGGTAGGTGTAATTGTAGGGATGTCCTCATCATCTCCCCCTTCAAAAGGTGTCGACCTCGACGCTCCAAGGTCTTCTCCATCATATGATGACAAATCAGCAACGTTGAAGCTGTTGCTAACTCCACCAAACTCAGCAATAGGTATATCGATCGAGTAGGCATTATCATTAATCTTGGCTAACACTTTGTAAGGACCAGCATCACGGCGCTTCAATTTGGATTATCGAAGTGATGGAAACATGTCCTTGCGCAGATGCACCCATACCATGTCGCCAGGCTTGAACACAACCTCCTTTCTTGCTTGATTCCTTGCTACAGCAATGTTCTTGCCTTTCTTCTCAATGGCTTCTCGACTCTTCTCATGAATTTTCTTCACATATTTAGCATGTTTTGATGCCTCTATATCAACTCTCTCATATAATGGCAGAGGCAACAAATCAAGTGGCGTCAATGGCTTGAACCGATACACCACCTCTAAAGGACAAAATTGAGTAGTCAAATGCACAACCCTGTTGTATGCAAACTCAACATGTGGCAAACACTCTTCCCACTCTTGTAGATTCTTGTTGATCATAGTCCTCAACAATTGTGACAATGTTCTATTCACCACCTCCGTTTGACCATATATTTGGTGATGGCATGTAGTACTGAACAACAGCTTTGTTCCAAGCATGCCCCATAAGGTCTTCCAAAAGTAGCTCATGAACTTCATGTAATGGTCAAAACAATCGTCTTGGGTACTCCATGTAATCTCACGATGTCCCTGAAAACAGGTTAGCAACATGCGACGCATCATCGCTTTTGTGGCAGGCACTAAAATGAGCCATCTTAGAGAACCTATCCACTACCACAAATATAGAATCGTGACCTCTCTGAGTTCTATGTAGACCTAGCACAAAACCCATACTAATGTCTTCCCATGGTGTAGTAGGTGCAGAGAGAGGTGTATACAAACCATGAGGCTTCAACTTTGATTTGGACTTGTGGCATGTAATGCAGCGGCTCACAAATCTTTACACATAACGCCTCATCTTGGGCCAATAAAAGTGATCAGCAAGCATGAGCAATGTCTTCTCATGCCCAAAGTTACCCATCAATCCTCCAGCATGTGATTCCTGCACTAAGAACAAATGCAATGACGATTCAAGAATGCATAGTTTGTTAGCTCGAAAAAAATATCCACTTATCCCATGCATTTCTAAGAGCACACAAAAGATATGGTTCAGCAAAATCATGATCAGTTGCATATAATGCACACATGCTTTCTAAACCAGGAATTTTAACATCAAGATGTGTTAATAACATGTTCTTCCTAGACAAAGCATCAGCAACCACATTTTATTTTCCTTTCTTATATTTTACGATGTAAGGAAATGATTCAATAAACTCAACCGTTTTAGCTAATCTTCTATGCCAGTTTGACTGAGCTTTCAAATACTTCATGATCAGAATGTATGATAAATTCTTTTGGCCACAAATAATATTGCCAAACTTCAAGAACTCTAACAAGTGCATACAATTCTTTATCGTAAATAGGATAATTCAATCTAGCACCAGCAAGTTTCTCGGAAAAATATGCTATAGGACGACCCTCTTCCATCAAAACGCCATCAATTCCTATCCCACTAGCATCACATTCAACTTCAAATTACTTCAAAAAATCAGGCAATGCAAGTAATGGTGCAGAAGTAAGCAAATGTTTCAATGTATCAAATGCAATATCTTGGGTTGCGCGCCATACAAATGGCACACCTTTCTTAGTCAATTCATTCAATGGTGCAGCAATAGTACTAAAATCATTCACAAAGCGCCTATAGAAACCAGCTAAACAATGGAAACTACGGACTTGACTCACATTCATGGGAATAGGCCAATTTAGATTGATCTACTTCTACCCCATGCTTAGATACTACAAATCCTAGAAATATAACCTTATCTTTTGCAAATGTGAACTTCTCAAGATTAGCATACAATTTGTTAGCACGCAACACTTGCAAAACTTGTCGGATATGAGTACAATGTTCAGTTTCATTGTGGCTATATATAAGTATATCATCGAAATAAACAACCACATAGCGACCAATAAATTCTCTCAAAACATGATTCATTAATCGCATGAATGTACTAGGTGCATTAGTAAGACCAAATGGCAGAACTAACCACTCATACAACCCAAATTTTGTTTTCAAAGCAGTTTTCCATTCATCCCCTTCTTTTATCCTAATTTGATGATAACGCAAATCAATCTTAGAGAAAATAGCAGCACCACTCAATTCATCTAGCATATCCTCTAAGCATGGAATAGGATGATGATATCGAATAGTGATGTTATTAATAGCTCTACAATCTACACACATGCGCCATGTACCATCTTTCTTAGGTACTAAAATAACAGGAATAACACACAAGGGCTAAGAGAAACATGAATGTACCATTTATCCAGCAACGCATGTACTTGTTTCTGTATCTCCTTTGTTTCTTCGGGGTTGGTTCTGTAGGGTGCACGGTGTGGCGCTAGGTATCAAGTCGACTTGATGCTCAATGCCACACACCGGAGGCAATCCTACGGGCACTTCTTCTGGAAACACATCTCCAAAATCCTCCAAAATAGAAGATACACCAAGAGGCATGGCATGGCTGCAAAATAGGGGTCATGTCGTTAGAAACCAAGACCTCGCCCTTATACATCAGCACAAGAGGCATGGCTGTAGGATCCTCACGAAACTCTCTCATATATTCCTTGGTGGATAATATCAAAAGATTAGGCACTCTCTCACTTTTCATTATATCATTCTTTTTGGGCTCATTTACATTATTCACAGCTGCAACACTATCTCGCCTATCTATAGATGCATCCTTCAAGTTCACCTCTATCTATTGGCGGGACTCATTGACAATCTGCTGTGGTGTCATAGGCTGCAGATTCATTTTCTTGCCCTTAAACTCCAAATGATATGTATTGGCATGGCCATTGTGTTGCACATGGCGATCATAAAGCCAAGGCCGACCTAATAATAGATGGCATACAATCATAGGAACCACATCAAAATCAATAGAATCCTTGTATGGCCCTATTTCAAAATTCACACGTATCATATGGTTTACCTTCATCTCACCATTGTCAATCAACCATTGTATGTAGTATGGCTTAGGATGAGGTAAATAAGTCAAATTCAGCTTGGCACATAACTCCTTGCTTGCAAGATTTCTGCAGCTACCTCCAGCAATGATTACTTTGCAAGCTTTGTTAGGGCCAACTAGTGCTTTTGTTTGGAACAAGTTGCAGCGCTGAGAATCAACAATAGGCTACACACTAAGTATACGTGGAGACACCACAATGGTTGGCGCATGCTCAGGGAAAGCGTCCATACCTTCCTCGTTGTCATAACCATCACCATCAGCACAATTAGGATCAACTTCATCTCCACTTTCATACTCACCTTGTTCATTGACAAACATGACCTTGCGGTTTGGACAATCTCGCTTGTAGTGACCTCTACCTCCACAAGTATGGCACTCCACATTGCGAGTACGAGCAGTTGACATATTGGAACCCGAGCGAGCAGCAGGAGCAGCAGGTTTATTTGCATTGGAACCATAGGATGGCTGAGGTGGAGGCTTGGTTGAAGATGGTGAAGGATGACCAGTAGGCGTTGAAGATGGCGCCATAGGAGAGGGCGGTGTAGATCTTGTTGAAAACGGCTATTGGAAGGGTACCTTGCACGGGCCTTTGCCTCTTCAGCGGGCTGGGATTCTGCCTCTCTTGCATGATGCAACAACTCATTCATAGTCTCGTACTTGTGATGACGAACTATACTCTTTATAGGTAGCTTCAGATTGTTGAGAAATCGCTGCATAGTCATCTCAAGTGATTCACGAACTCTAACACGTTGCATAAGCATCTCCATCTCCATGTAGTACTCATCAACTGACATGGTTCCTTGCTTCAATCGTGTCAACTTGTCAAAAACTGAACACAAATAGTTAGTGGGCACAAAACGTTCCTTCATAATGCGCTTCATCTCTCTCCAATTGAGCATAGGAACGTCATTGTCATCTCTTCTATTTTGCACAATAGCATCCCACCAACGTAATGCATATCCATCAAATTCTGGCGCTACAAGTTTTACCTTCTTGTCTAAAGTATATTCATGAAAATGCCAAAGCTTCTCAATCTTCAACTCCCATGTAAGGTAATCTTCAGGATCAAGTGAACCATAGAACTTGGGAATCGAAAATTTTGGCTTACTGATAATCCACAAGTATAGGGGATCGCAACAGTCTTCGAGGGAAGTAAAACCAAATTTATTGATTCGACACAAGGGGAGCCAAAGAATATTTATAAGCCTTAACAACTGAGTTGTCAATTCAGCTACACCTAGAAACAATCTTGCTCGCAGTAGTTTATCAGTAGCAACAGTTTTATAGTAGTAATAGCAAAGTAATAGCAGTAGTAAAAGTAACGACAGTAGTAACAATTGCAGTAAACAGTAGGATTAAAGCGTGGTAGGCATAGGGATGGATGGACGGGCGTTGCATGGAAAAGAAAACTCATGTAGCAATCAAGATATAGGGCATTTGTAGATAAATAAGGTAAAGCATCCAAGTACTAAATAATCATTGGCATGTGTTCCATATCTAGTCATACGTGCTCGTAATGAGAACTTGCACAACATCTTTTGTCCTGCCAGCCCGTTGCAGCGGGGCCTCAAGGGAATCTACTAGCAATTAAGGTGCTCCTTTTAATAGAGCACCGGAGCAAAGCGTTAACACTCTGTGAACACATGTGATCCTCATATCATAGCCATTCCCTCCGGTTATCCTGATTCTTGTCACTTCGGGGCTTTGGTTCTAGACAATAATATGTGTATACAACTTGTAGGTAAGATCATAAACAATAATATCATCATGAATCAATAACATGTTCAGATCTGAAATCATGGCACTCGGGCCCTAGTGATAAGCATTAAGCATAACAAGTTGCAACATTGTCAAAAAACACTAACAATAGATACTAGGCACCATGCCCTAACAATCTGATGCAATTACATGAACGATCTCATCCAATCCCTACCATCCACATAGCCTACAGCTGGGGATTACTCACTCATGAATGGGGGAATCATGGATGGTTGATGGAGAAGTGATGGTGATGATGATGGCGATGATCTCCTCCAATTCCCTGTCCCAGCAGGGTGCCACAACAGAGTTTCTGGTTCCGAATCGCAATTTCTGGTGGTGGCGCGTGGCGGAACTCTATCTGGAAAAACATCGAACCCCCCTGTGTTTTTAGGTCAGAGGGCTTATATAGGAGAAAGAAGAGGTCGAGGCGGAGTCCGAGGCAGCCACACCACCCCCTGGTGCGGCCTGGCCTAGCCCGCGTGACCAGGTGGTCTGGGCCCCTCGTGGATCTTCATCGTCTCGTCTTCTGGCTCCGTGAGTCTTCTGGCAAAATAGGAGTTTTGTGATATTTTCTGGGATTTTTCATAAAAGTTGATTTCCTGCACAAAAACAAGACACCAAGGCAATTCTGCTGAAAACAACGTTAGTCCGCATTAATTGTATCCAAATCACACAAATTAGAGAAGAAATAATAGCAAAAGTGTTCGGGAAAGTAGATACGTTTTGGACGTATCAACTCCCCCCAAACTTAGATTATTTCTTGTCCTCAAGCAATTCAGTTGAAAACTGAGTGCGATAAAAGAAACTTTCATGAACACATTTGCTTCATAAGATGTATATATTCCCAGCATATAATCAAATACTTAGGCAATTCATAATAAGGAGTATGCAAATAAGTTTACCCAATGGTCATGCAAGCTATGAAGAGATTCCAACTCATTAATAATAAGAAACATGACACATAAGCATATGCAAGATTGCAGTGCTCATAAAAAGATATGATAAAGTGGTTTCTCGCTTGCCTCTCTTAAATGCGAGGGCACCTCTGAAGTTTAAGTGAAGACTAGAAATAAAAATATCAGAGATTCAAGTGTCAAAGTTATGTCATAATTAACCATGTTTTGAGACAAGCATATTACACTAAGAATGACAGCTATGCTCTCGAGAAGGTGCTCAAAGAATGAATGGTGACTCAACATAAAAGTGAAACAAAATATTTGAAAAGTTTGAAATGCTTCCAAATGTTGAAAGTATGGTACTCATTAGCTTTGAGCTCTCATTGCCCTATCATAAGCTCTTTAAGTGATTAAGGTTAAAGCGAACAAGTATGAGGATATGCTTGAAAAGTTATAAGCTGAAAATCTCATGCCCCTTGCTTACAAGTACCGTTCCTCATGCTACTCAACTTTAGTAACAAGTAAGTTCTTGTCATTGTAAGTACATGTGTATCATAGAGAACTGCCAATGGGGTACCCCTTGCCCGATCATACGGAAGATTTCCCATATCAAAATGACAAGGCAAGCAGACAATGAGCATCTTAGAAATCCTTTTATTTCCTATTTGCATAGGGTCTCTTTTTTTCTTTCCTATTTGCATATGGTTTTTTTTTCATTTTTTCTTTTTTTATTGAGGATGCTTCATAGATTGCTCACTATGGTTATGCTGCAGGTTTCCACCATGATTAGGCATGGCTTAGACCAGCCGCCCAGGCGTTTCTATAACACATATATGAACTCCATGAGCCTTACAATCTCCCCTTTCATTTCACACCGTCGGGATCCATAAGCAAAAGAACATGATATCAACTATATAAACTGCAATGTTGAAAGTGTTCCCCATGATAACATGGTTCTCCTAATTCACAACTTACAAAACGCAAGCGTATACGCAACATAGATGGGCACAATGGTTCAAGTTTATTAAATGCAAGAAAGTAAAGTGTGCCATCAAGTTCGTGAGAGCTTTACTAACTAATTTTCACATAACAAGCAAACATTTTTATTGGAAGAAAACAGAGCATAATAAATATGCAAGGAATAGCAATAATGCTAATAGGTAGATATGGTGGACTCTTTTTGACAACTTTGGTTTTAGGGAGTTGGATGCACGAGTAAAGGTTATACTCAGCACAAGTGAAGGATAGCAATAGAAAGGGAGCGACAATCGAGAGAGCAGTAAGTCATAATCATGCTTGCGACAAAACAAAATTAATAGTGGCATAAAAGTGACACAAGAACTCCGAGGCAGAATAAATCATCGAGGCTTAACTGACCTTTTGTTTAGTCATATGCATGCATGAGCATGTGCCAAGTCGATTGAAATAGAACATCCAGAGGAGGACACCACAATGTCATACCAAGTTATGAATAGAACAATGCGAGCAAACGTTTATATGACATGTTACGAACTATAATGGATTGGAACTGATCATAAGAAGGCAAGGACTATTAAGTATCTATTAAATAACATACACCTTACATAAACAGACTAAGCATGCTCACAATGATGAGTATATGTACAAAAATGAAAACAAATAGAGTTCATACCAGCCTCTTACCACACCTCGAGTTGTCATAAATCACCATTGCCTTTCACTTGTGTGTCTTGAATAATAAGATAAAACCAAACTCCAAGGAGTCACTAAGGACCGTTGAACCCTACAACGAACTTCACAAAACCAGAGAAGAATAACAAATATTTTTGGGTTGTGGGTTTTTTTAAGGCTAGAACCGAAGGGAAAACCAAGCAAAGTGAAATCTTTTTGGGTTTTTCGAATAAAAAAAAGGATGAAGAAAACCAAGGCTAAAAGACAAAGAAGCAAACAAAGAGAAATAATGAAAATATTTTTGGTCTTTTTGTGTTTTGGAAAGCAGAAATAAAGCAAGAACAAACTAAAAAGAAATGAAACATGGATATGCAAAGTTCCGACTGAACATGATATGTAGATGATTGTGATGTCGGTGTACCTCCCCCCAAGCTTAGGCTTTTGGCCTAAGTGGGTATCAATCCCAACGCGGGTAGGAACTCCAAGCCGGCGGGTCATCATAAGAATGATCATAGTTAGGCCCTTGCAAAGAAGAAGAAACTCCCCAATCATAGGCAAGCTACTGGTACGAAGACTCCCCCTCATTTGAGGGCTTGACTGAATCATCTGTAAGCTCCCTTCCAGTATCCTGCTCTTGTTGGGAGAGCTCCCCTAGATATGTATCAACCTCTTCCTCAGTGAGTGACCATCCTACCATGGTATCAAGGTTAAACAAAACAAGCGCAGGCAAAAGAACAACACGCTTAGACTTACCCCTTCTCCAACCAACCTTGAGAAAGGTTATTTCATAAGATAAATCATTCAAATTAGCCCAAGAAGAAACGAATTTATGTTGAATCATGGAATTAAGGTCAAGCCTCTCTATGGGAAATTGTAGGTCTGAATGATGAGGCGTTACACCATGCAAATCTAATAAACGAGAGGTGATGATGCCTCCACAAATTCCACCTTTCTCACGGTTAGCAGCAAGACGGAAAGCTATCAAAGCACCCAAATTATAAGTCCTATCTTGTTTTAAGGCAGCTGAGATAAAGGCTAGATCATATGAGGATAATTTACTAGCAGTTTTCCTAGCGAGAACGCACTTGGCAATAAAGTAGGCAAAGTATCGAATAGACGGGAGATGAATATTACGAATTTTACCACTCTCCTTTGAGAAGCTGCTCCCTTGGCAAATCTCTGCATACAAGTCCATGTGTGGTGTAGGCCGCTCTCTAATCCTTTCACACGAACCCCACTGTGGTACTTTAATAGCTGCACAAAAATCATAAAAAGGGAGACCAACAGCTATATTGTAACTTTTGTAATGAACCATGGGGTTAGGCAAGGAGCAACTAAATCAAAAATCCTGCACCATAGACATAGTTAGTTTCACATATTGGTAAGGTTCATCTTCCACAAAATACTCCAATCCTGCATTAGAAATTAAAGTATGGAAATCTTGAGAAATCCCTGCAGCCTTCATGAATTCGGGCCATGGATAAATAGAAGGGAAAACTTCTTCCTCAGAGTGAACCTTCATAACTTCGGGCACCCTTAATTCATGTTGGTTGAGTTGGTGTTCATTCATCTCCTTTTTTGAAATTTAGACAACCATCATACAATTGATTGCGAAGTTATCACATAATGGAAGGAACTACTTATAGGGATTTGTAAGAGGCCTAAACATGCATCAAAATAATTTCTCTAAGAATTGAACAAGCAAGCAAGCTCACATACCCTGTCACCTATAGTAGCAAAATACTCAAGATATAATCCACTAATCACAAATCTACTTAGACAAGCGGAGGATCACATACCGCAGAAAAAATGCTCCAAATTCAGCAACAAAGATGGGCTAAGCAAGGAGATCGAAAATCACGAGCAAGAACAGCAAGAACACGGGTTTGAGCAATGAACTGGTGTTTCTCGGGAGAGATAGAGAAGTGGCAGGTGAGAGAATAAGTGGAGGGCCAGGGTGGCCCACACCATGGCCAGGCGTGCCCCTGGTGTGGCTGCGCCACCAGGTGGTGTGCTTGACTGGTGGGACCCCTGGGTCACTCCAGGTACTTCTCTACCCCTCGTTTGTCGTAAAAATTTAATATGAATTTTCTAGAATTTTTTGAGATACTTTATTTTTGAGCAATTTTTCAGGTATTGATGAATGATTTTCTGGTAGAAAGATGATTTTGGAATGATGCAAAAACAAAACAAAACTAAAACTTCAGGAGTTCTAAGACATTCTAATATGCAAGCAACTAACAAAATAGAAAAGTAACTAAGTGAAAACAAAAATTAAAATGAATAAGATAAAAGTAAGCAAAGATAATCATGGTGAAAGCATTGTTTTGTTCATTAAAATCCTTTTGTTAGCAAGGTTGATCAGGTCTTGTTACCAAAACAATTTTATATGAAACAGAACTTTGCATTCCACTAAATGATTATGTTACCTCAACCTTGATAGCAATGGTCCCAATCATAATAATTTCGTACTTTTCTCTTGGTATGGGACAATATATTTCTCCAACTTGGATGCCCTCAATATTTTCAATTGAATTTAAGCCATAAGTCCTATCAATCTTATTAGGGAAATAAACAGTATGCTCCTTGTCATTAACATTAAAAATTACCTTTCCTTGATTACAATTAATGATAGCACCTGCAGTATTAAGAAAAGGTCTCCCAAGAATTATAGACATATTATCATGTTCAGGCATTTCAAGCACAACAAAGTCAGTTAATATCAAGCAATTATGGTTCTCTTGAACAAGAACATCCTCACATATACCAATAGGAATAGTAGTAGACTTATCAGCCATTTGCAAAGATATATCAGTTGGTATCGATTTTTCCAATTGAAGTCTCTTGTAGAGAGAAAAAGGCATAACACTAACTCTGGCTCCCAGATCACACAAAGCAGTTCTAATATAATTATTTTTAATAGAACATGGAATAGCTGGAATCCCTCGGTCTCCAAGTTTCTTTGGAACCTTACCATTAAAGGAATAATTAGCAAGTAAAGTAGAGATTTCCTCATTAGGAATCTTCCTTTTATTAGAAACAATATCCTTCATATACTTTGAATAAGGAGGCAATTTAATAGCATTAGTTAAAGGAATTTGCAAAAATAAAGGTTTCATCCACTCACAAAACTTATTATAGCGTTCGTCCTCCTTTGACTTGTGTTTCTTATCAGGGAAAGGCATTGGTTTTTGAACCCAGGGCTCTCTTTCACTACCATGTTTCTTATCAACAAAATCTTCCTTAGTGTATTTAGTATTCTTAGTGTGCCTTTCAAGTTCTTCTTTAACTTTTTATTTATCAGGAGCATCATTTTCCTCATTACCACTTTCAGTTTCAGCATCAGAGATAGATATACTATTAGGATCTTTGGTAGGTTCAGTAGACTCTACAATAGTTCTATGTTTCTTTTTCTTTCTCTTAAAAGAAGTACCACTATTTTCAATTTGTTGGGAATCCTGCTCAATTCTTTTAGGATGTTCCTCGGGATATAGAGGATCCTGAGTGGCAGCACCACTTCTAGTTCTAATTTCATAAGCATGTTTTTCTTTAGGAGCATTCACTAACAAATCTTTTTGTACTTTAATAAGCTGATCAATTTGAGTTTGAACCATTTGGAAATGTTTAACAAGCCCTTTAACATTATTGGAGGTTCTTTCCATAATATCTCTCAACTCAATAATAGCTCTAGAGTTTTCCATCAAATGATTCTGCACTCTTTTATTAAAATTATCTTGCTTAACAACAAAGATATCAAATTCTTCTAAGCATTGATCAGGAGGTTTAGAATAAGGAATATCACCTTCATCAAAATGTTGGAGAGAGTGTACCTCAATAGTGGATGAGTGGGAGATTGGCTTACATAATTCTTCTATAGGAGGTAAATTCTTCACATCTTCAGATTTAATACCCTTCTCCTTAAGACATTTCTTATCTTCCTTCATCACTTCATCATTTAGTTCAATCACTCCCCTCTTCTTTGGTGTTGGTGTTGCCTCAGGCATAGTTAATTCAGGTGTAGTTGACTCGGGTGGAGTTGACTTAGGTGAAGCCCAGTCATCATAATTCTTGCTTATTTTAGCCATTAATTCCTCAACTTCTTTGGGAGTTCTCTTCCTAAAAACACAATCAGCACAACTATCCAGGTATGTCCTAGATTCCTCAGTTAGTCCATTATAATATATATCAAGAAGCTCATTTTTAGGTAATGGACACACAGGGTGTGCATGAATCAAAGCACAAAACCTTGCCCATGATTCAAGCAATATCTCCTTTTCTCCTTGTTTAAAATCAAAAAGCTCCTGCAAAATGGCATGTCTAGCACTAGGAGGGAAATATTTCTAAAAGAAAGTACTAATCAAGAAATCAGGGCTATCAATAGATCCAGGAGGTAAATTATTAAACCAAGCTTTAGCTTCTCCTTTCAGTGGAAAAGGGAAAAATTTAGCAACAAAGTAGGTGCGCATCTTAATATCATCAGAAAATAGGCCAGTCATGGTATAAAGCTCAGTCATATGTGCTACAACACTTTCATTCTTAGTCCCACAAAAAGGTTCTTTCTCAACAATGGTTATGTAAGATAAATTAAGAGAGAAATCATAATCCTTATCTTTAATGTTTATGGGAGATGTAGCAAACTTAGTATTAGGAGATAATTTGGGTTTTATAGTACGTCTCTCAAGAAGACTCTTAATAGCACTCCTACCATGAGTGTTTTGGCATTCTTTAATAAATTTATCAGTCATTTCTATATATTCGTCTTCAATATCATAGCTCTCTCTAGACTCAGGTGAACTGACAGGTGTAGTAGTGTCCTCATTAGGAGTTTCAGTATTTCCAGCTATAGTTCTAGAAATCGTAGGATCAAGGAAAGGACCTAATGAACCACTCTTATCAAGCACGGTAGAAGCAGCATCATAAGTATTAGAAGCAATTTCAGATTCATCAGAAGTAGCAGTATGTGTAGCATATGTATGTGGTGGTGGTGTAAGGAGCTTACTCATCACAGATGGTGAATCCAAAGCAACAGAGGTGTTCAGAATTGTACCTCTCCTTGTAGTGGATGGTAATATAGGAACCTTTCTGTCATGAGATTTACCCATGAGGAATGGATAGCAGCGAACAGTAGTGATTCCAAGTGAACTTGATAAATAGAGCTATGCTCCCCGACAATGGCGCCAGAAAATAGTCTTGATGACCCACAAGCATAGGGGATCACAACAGTCTTTGAGGGAAGTAAAATCCAATTTATTGATTCGACACAGAGCCAAAGAATATTTATAAGCCTTAACAACTGAGTTGTCAATTCAGCTGCACCTGGAAACAATCTTGCTCGCAGTAGTTTATCAGTAGCAATAGTTTTGTAGTAGTAATAGCAAAGTAATAGCAGTAGTAAAAGTAAAGACAGTAGTAACAATTGTAGTAAACATTAGGATTAAAGCGTGGTAGGCATAGGGATGGATGGATGGGCATTGCATGGACAAGAAAACTCATGTAGCAATCAAGATATAGGGCATTTGCAGATAAATAAGGTACAGCATCCAAGTACTAAATAATCATAGGCATGTGTTCCATATATAGTCATACATGCTCGTAATGAGAACTTGCACAACATCTTTTGTCTTGCCAGCCTATTGCAGCAGGGCCTCAAGGGAATCTACTGGCAATTAAGGTGCGCCTATTAATAGAGCACCGGAGCAAAGCATTAACACTCCATGAACACACGTGATCCTCATATCATAGTCATTCCCTCCGGTTATCCCGATTCTTGTCACTTCGGGGCCTTTGGTTCCAGACAATAATATGTGTATACAACTTGCAAGTAAGATCATATACAATAATATCTTCATGAATCAATAACATGTTCAGATCTGAAATCATGGCACTCGGGACCTAGTGACAAGCATTAAGCATAACAAGTTGCAACAATGTCAAAAAGCATTAACAATAGATACTAGGCACCATGCCCTAACAATCTGATGCAATTACATGAACGGTCTCATCCAATCCCTACCATCCCCATATCCTACAGCGGGGGATTACTCACTCATGAATCATGGATGGTTGA
The DNA here is from genome assembly GCA_910589775.1 of Avena eriantha. Classification (NCBI taxonomy): domain Eukaryota; kingdom Viridiplantae; phylum Streptophyta; class Magnoliopsida; order Poales; family Poaceae; genus Avena; species Avena eriantha. Next base: position 395,005,416 of record OU342742.1, on the reverse strand, counting down.
TGGAGAAGCGATGGTGATGATGATGGCAATGATCTCCTCAATTCCTCGTACCAGCAGGGTGCTAGAACGGAGTTTCTGGTTCCGAATCGTGGTTTCTGGTAGTGGCGGCACGACAGAACTCTATCTAGAAAAACATCGAACCCCCTATGTTTTAGGTCAGAGGGCTTATATAGGCGAAAGGAGAGGTCGAGGCGGAATCCGAGGCGGCCACACCACCCCCTGGCGCGGCCTGGCCTGGCCGCGCGACCAGGTGGTGTGGGCCCCTCGTGGCTCTTCTTCGTCTCGTCTTCTGGCTCCATGAGTCTTCTCGCAAAATAGGAATTTTGCGATATATTCCGGGATTTTTCCTAAAACTTGATTTCCAGCACAAAAACGAGACACCAAGGCAATTCTGCTGAAAAAACAGCATTAATCCGCATTAGTTGTATCCAAATCACACAAATTAGAGAAGAAAAAATAGCGAAAGTGTTCGGGAACATAGATACATTTTGGACGTATCACTTACCCAAACCAACCTCATGGATCTAGGGTAGAAAACGTTGAGCACGGCCCACGAGAGCCCATCCACGACCATGAGCAGGAGGAGGCGCACGCCCTTGGCCAGCACGGTTTGGATGCTGAACATCATTGACATTACTACATTCCTCGTCGTCAACAGCGTCATCATATTGTTGTGGCTGCCATTGCTGAAGTGCAATCGTCAAATCTGCAATAGAATGTTGTAAAGCTGGTACATTGGTGTTTAGGGCCATCAATTGTGTTTGAATGTTAGTGACCGCCCCCTCATTTGCGTCCAACGCCAGCTGCACATCTTGTACTGACTTCTCAATCCCATATGTTGTGGCAGTAAACACATGTGTCAAATGAGATTTCAATGCTTCATACTCTCGCCAAGTAACAAGATCCTCATCATTCTTTTTCTGCATAACAACTTCATCACTAATAGACATGAATAGTAGGTTAGTGCAAAAATCAAAATATGTTTGGTGTAACACTCACAACTCACTCCAAACTGACAAGAAAGAATATCTTATCGTTCCAAAGTGAATAGAGATGCTTTACCAAATCGAAATCAAAGACTTATGCACTAATGTGATGAAGTAAATATCAAGGGTATGGAGAAAAATCCCAGGCACACATGTTATTTATGGTGGAGCTGTAGGTATGGTATTCTATCTACACCACAAACAAGTCCTAGTGCTGATCGTAAAACCCAAGAAACACACACGTGGAGATAAACATGGCAATGCAACTATGAAGGATGTTGCACTACGCTGAAGAGACACTAGCAAAGCTCACAGTAAACAGGCACAAGATTGCTCAATCTACTGGTGCACAAATATATCATTAGGCCTCCTTCACAATTCTCATTTCCTTCTATTTTTATTTTGTACTGATTCTTTCCCTTTTTTTACTTTTTTTAATATGCATCACACGATGATCATGACCAAATTACAAAGCACAACACCAGATACCTACGAGCAACCTACAAGAGTTGAAACTAGTCTCAACAGGTAAGTTCCTAAAACCTTTGAATAGATTGGCTATAGCTAAGGTTTTGAAATTCCAAAAGATCACAAATTTGCAAAGTGTACCACGGTAGAAAACAGGCCTAAAACGTGCCATGGCAGAAGCAGGACGCGCGGCAGGCTATCTGTACTGCGGTAGAAAAACACGGCAAAATCGTGCCATGGCAGAGTGAGGCGCGACAGGAAAACAACAGCCAATCGTGTCGCGGTAGGAGTTTGTGTAGGGGTTCCACGTATGAAAACAATAAAATTTTATCCTACGCCCCTGAATCCTTGATGCTGCCAGGACCTATCTATTAGTAATATAGTAACGGGAGGGGCTTTTCGCGAACTTACCCTTGAAGACCGAAAAGCGGTGTCAACGCTCAGGAGAGCGTGGTTGATGTAGACGAGCCGAAGCCGACCTCACGGTCGTGATGAAGTCCTTGCGCTCATGTGGCTCAACGACTTGAGTGCCTCAAGTGTGACACCTCGCGGGGAGTTACACATGTCTGGTGCCTGACGATGACTCCCACTTCCCTGATCCAGTAGCAGTTGTGGAAGTAGAGCTCCTGGATCCGAATCCCGCAGCGCGACGGCGCTCCGCGGTGAAGATGTCTCTCGTTCGCAGTCCGAACTTGGGACCACCGTCACGAGAGAGAGAGGGAGAGAGCAAAAATATCAATTAGAGGTCCTCCCAAAAGTGAGAAGACCTTTATTGATTATTTGGTTGTATTTATCTGGCCAAATACCCCCACTATATATAGGGGGAGGGGAGGTACGACCTCCCTCAAAGTCCCGGGGTGGGACTAAAGGAAAGGAGAGGGGGGAGGGGTGGCACCGCCGGCCACCGCCATGGGCCCCGCGAGGGGGGCTGGCCCACTAGGGCGCCGGACACCCCCTTGGCCCCTTCTCCCTCTCTGCTTTCCCTAATAGGCCCTCTCCCTCCGGGAATTGGCCCATTAAGCCTTTGACCATTTAAATTGATTTTCTCTTTATTAAATAATTATGAATAAATGATTAAATCAATATTTAACATTCATTCACATATTATTCAACCTCCGTGGCTGTGGACCACCTTCCACCTCCACTCGGGACATCCTCCGGACTTACCGAAACCCTTTCGGTTTTCTCTCTACAATTCTTCTACGATTCTACCGATCCTATAAACACTCTCTAAGCATCATCAAGCCCTTAAGCATGATACCCCATAGTTTGGGAACACTTCAGACATGGTCGGGACACTCCCGCACCAATGATCGGCAGAGGGATCTAGATGGCCATGTGACCCCTGTGCGTTCCACGAAGATCTTTCGTCGTTTGAACCGGGACAGTCGTGTCTTATTCCCTTTGTCTCTCGATACTTGCATTGCCCGAGATCTGATCAATGACATCACCATGTCTTGTTCAATCTCGTTACTAAACAATGTTACTTGACTCGTTCCGACAAGTGATATCCCTGTGATCAAATCACACGTTGTGCAACTATTGGATATAACCTCTCCGAGCGGGCCCTTGAGTATCTTTCCGTCACGTGGACGAACAAATCCCGCTCTTGACATATATTGCCTCAACGGTTTACTCCGAGTACCTGAACACACCTTTATAACCACTGTATTACCAAGTGGCGCTTGATGCTATCAAAGCACTCTCGGGAGACAGTGATTGATATAGCCTCACGGTCTAAGGAATAGTCTACGAGGATCCATATCTAATCATCGTAACTTGAACTTCGTGACATGATCGGGTCATGATGTTTAGGTTGGGTATTGGTTCATCATCTCATTCTCAGAATGAGATGACTCTATTTCCAACTGGCATAAATGCCACATGATCAGGAAACTTGATCATCTGTTGACCAATGAACCAGTGACTAGAGTTTCACTAGGAACCCCTGGTTGTTTATATATCACACGTGTATTGATGTTTCCACTCAATAAATTCATAGCATGATATAAAACTTAATCATAAACTATATTTCCAACAGTCTCCCACTTGCACTAGAGTACAAATACACTAGATGCATTTGTTCTTAATCATTGGCACCATATCCGGTACCCTTAACATGCTTGATCATGGAAGAGGTTGAGTCTTGGGCCTATACTTTACAGTCCCAAATCCTTTGAAACTTACTAATGTCACCTTGATTGACATTAATATTTTATCATCACATGATAACATCTATGTGTATGTATCGTCACTATGGCAGCAGAACGAGGCCTGATTCCAGGAGCCTACAGTGACTTTAGATGAACCTCGAGGGCTTTCTCATGGGCACTGTGCCCTGGGACACATCATTCTAAGTTAAAAGCGAACTAGGCCCGCCATAACATTATACAACACTTTAGATGGTACCCTTATCTATTATTATAAATGTAATCATCGAAACACTTAGTGCACTCTGTGCAACTTTCGATGCTTTTGTTCATCTCGCTTCCTACTTGACTTTAATTGGTATTACAGGGGTTTCCAACATATTCCCTTATAACATAACCCTTTATGTTTTAAGATATGTCATCCTTTATGGATTTGGAAAATATGTCTATAGTTCTCTATTAGACACTGCGGACAAACTTAGCTCAACGTTTTCGTGATTGAAACTTAATCACTTTTGAACGTTCCTTATTGGATCATATATCATGTTAAGTTATCATCATGGTTTTCTGATACGTCCATTTTGCATCACTATTCTATGTCTTAATTCACTATTATTCATTGATATATTCCGTATTGAGAGGTGATACTTATGTTATTTCATCTGTTTTTGCATGGTTGATGACTTTTGGAGCATGGACCGCTGCAGTCAGGATTCTGATGGAAAAGGTGCTGTTTGGAGGCAAAAGCGAAGATCAGAAAATCTGGGAAAATATACGGAAAATTCTATTTTTCCAGAAGACTCAAGATGCCAGAAGATGGAGTGGAGGTGGGCCACAGGGGTCCCACACCACCCCATGGCGCGGGCAAGCCCAGGCCACACCAGGGAGTGGTGTGGCCGCCCTGGCCCACTCCAGCCTCTCCCCTCTGGCGTATATCAACCTCCCGAAACCCTAAGACTTAGGGAGCGACCACAGAAAGATTACGCCGCCTCTGCGGGGCGGAAAACACCGAGAGAGAAAGATCTCTCCGGCAGACAGATTTCTTCCAAGGGGAATTCCTTCCCGGAGAGGGGAGATCGTCGCCATCAACACCACCATCAAGCCGGACTTCATCGGGATCATCATCATCATCACCACCACCATCATCACCATCAGCACCATCATCACCATCTCCATATTGCTGTAACAATTGCGTTGAATCTTGCATAGTTCATAGGGGAAACTTTCCTGGTGTTGATTACTCTTTGTAGTTGATGCTATTGAGTGAACTGTTGAATTATTGTTTAGGTTCAGATTGTTATACATCATTATTCCATCTCTAATCATGATCCATATGATGTCTTGTGAGTAGTTTGTTTTGTTCTTGAGGACATGGGAGAAGTCTTGTTGTTAGTAGTGGAGTTGCATTGAGAAAGATTCAATAGATTGTTATTTAAGTTGTGGTGTACTTCTTCTAGTGGTGTCATGTGAACGTCGACTACATGACACTTCACCTAATCATAGGGGAATGCATTGTGTATTTGGCTACTAATCGTAGGGGTTGCCGGAGTGACAGAAACCTAAACCCCCGTTAGGAAACCATTGCACAAGGGACGTAAGGGTCTTAGAGTTTAAAGTTGTGGTTAGGTTTCTACCTTAATTACTTTCTTGTACTTACGGATGTTTGCAAGGGGGTTTAATCACAAGTATGTATTAAGTCTTGGATGGGACGGTACATTAGCACAGGTTCACCCACACAACACTTAGCAAGCTAGAGAAGATTAATCGACTATATGAAGCGAAAGCACTTGACAGTCTTCCCATGTGTCCTCGAGAACGTTTGGTCATCTATAGAAATACAACCGGCTTGTCCTTTGCTGCATAAAGAATTGGGCCACTTGTTGCATTCATTCTTACTGTCTTTTATTTACTCGTACTTGGCTTACTTGCTTTATCGAAAACCCCTAAAAATCCGTTTGCTAAGTATTTGCAGAGAATTCCTGATCCATACCACTAGCCAGCACCTTATGCTCCTCGTTGGGTTCGACACTCTTACTTATCGAAAATACTGCGACACACCCCCTATACTTGTGGGTCATCAAGACTATTTTCTAAGAAAATAGTCTTGATGACCCACAAGTATAGGGGGTGTATCGCAGTATTTTCGAGGGAAGTGAAACCCAATTTATTGATTCGACACAAGGGGAGCCAAAGAATACTTCTTAGCCTTAACAACTGAGTTGTCAATTCAGCTGCACCTGGAGACAATCTTGCTCACAGTAGTTTATCAGTTGCAACAGTTTTGTAGTAGGAATAGTAAAGTAACAGTAGTAGCAAAGCAAAGACAGTAGTAACAAAAGCAGTAAACAGTGGGATTCGAGTGTGGTAGGCATAGGGATGGATGGACGGGCGTTGCATGGACAATTCACATAGCAATCAGAACATAGGGCAATTGCAGATAAATGAGATAAAGCACCCAAGTACTAGACAATCCTAGGCATGTGTTCCATATATAGTCATACGTGCTCGCAATGAGAACTTGCACAACATCTTTTGTCCTGCTAGCCCGTTTGTAGCGGGGCCTCTAGGGAACTACTGGCAATTAAGGTGCTCCTTTTAATAAAGCACCAGAGCAAAGCATTAACACTCCGCGAACACATATGATCCTCACATCAAAGCCTTTCCCTTCCGGCTACCCCGATTTCTGTCACTTCGGGACCATAGGTTCCGGACAACAGCGTGTGTAAACAACTTGTAGATAAGACCCAAAACAATACTATCATGATGAATCAATAATAAGTTCAGATCTGAAATCATGGCACTCGGGCCCTAGTGACAAGCATTAAGCACAACAAAGTTGCAGCAAAGTCATAAATCACTAATAAGAGATACTAGGCACTATGCCCTAACAATCTGATGCCATTACAAGAACGATCTCATCCAATCCCTACCATCCCCATAGCCTACAGCGGGGGATTACTCACTCATAGATGGGGAAACATGGATGGTCGATGAAGATGATGGTGGAGGTCAATGGAGATGGCTCTGGGGCACTTCCCCGTCCCGGCAGGGTGCCAAAACGGAGTTTCTAGTGTTGTTTCGTGGAATCTGGTGGTGGCGGCGGAGCGGAACTCCTTCTGGAAAAACGTCGAACCCCCCCAGAGTTTTTAGGTCAGAAGGCTTCTTATAGGCGAAGAGAGAGGTCGAGGGGGTGCCTGGGGCCACCACACCATGCCCTGGCGCGACCAGGCCCAGCCCGCGCCTAGGGGTGGTGTGGCCAGCCCCTGGCCCTCCTCCGTCTCATATTCTGGCGCCGTGAGTCTTCTGGAAAAATAGGCACTTTGGCTTTTGTCCCGTCCAATTCCGAGAATATTCATTTTCTGACTTTCCTGGAACCAAAAACAGCAGAAAACAGGCAGCTGGCACTGTGGCTCTTGTTAATAGGTTAGTCCAAGAAATCATATGAAAAGTACTCCAAAGTGTGGACAGAACACAAGAAAGTGGATAAAAACAAGCATGGAGCATCAAAAATTATAGATACATTTGCAATGTATCAACATCCCCAAGCTTAACTCCTGCTCGTCCTCGAGTAGGTAAGTGATAAAAAGAAAGAATAATTTTTGAGGTGACATGCACCATCAAAGACTTGATCAAAATATTTGTAAAACATTCAAATCTGGGATCAAAGTACTTCAATCATAACATGAAAGACAAAGTTCTAGCAATAAGCAAAGAGACTATGATGCAACATGAAAAGGAACAAACAAAAGATTCATGAATAACAATGCTTTGCAAGACGTTTGTTTGTTTCACATAAAGAAAACATAGCATAGTGGCATTCAGCTTGTCCCTCATAGAGTAGCAAACATAAATGCATAGGACACCTTCAAAGTTTACAAGAGTGACTAGATACAAATAGTTTAAAACAAGAAATATCAAGGTATGCATCAATCAACTAGTCTTGGGACAATGCACATAGAACTAAGAATGGCCACTATGCTCTCAAAGTAGTGCATAAAGATAGAAGGTGGATACTCAATGTAATGGTGGAAGAAAAGCCTTTCTAAAAGGAAGTAGGGATTCAAGTCTCATAAAGAGCTTCCAAAAATTATGGTACTTATAGCTTTCAGCTCTCATTGCCCCTATCATAAGCATCTTGAAGGTGATTAAGGTTAAACTGACACAACTAGATATGCTTGACAAGTTATAAACCGAAATCTCATGCCCCTTACTTACGAAGACCGATCCTCATGCTACTCAACTTCAGTCATGAGTAAGCTCTTGTCATTGTAAGTATATGTGTATCATTAAGAACCGCCAACGGGGTACCCCTTGCACATGATACGGGAGCTTTCCCATAATCAAAATGACAAGGCAAGCAGACAATGAGCATCCCAGCGATCTTTTTATTAGCTATTTGCATAGATTTTTATTGAGGATGCTTCATAGCGTGCTCATTATGGTGATGCTGCAAATTTCCACCATGATTAGGCATGGCTTAGGCTAGCGGCCCAGGCGTTTCTCTAACACACATACAAACTCCATGATCTTACAAGTTCCACTTTTATTTCAGACCGTCGGGATCCGTAAGCAAAAGACCATGATATCAACGAGGTACAGAGTACAAGTGCAATGTTGAAAGCGCTCCCCATGAAACATGGTTCTGCTAATTTCAACTTATAAAGCGCAAGCATATACTCAACAAAGAAGTACCCGATGGTTCAAGTTTATTAGGGGCAAAAAGTAAAGTGTGCCATCAAGTTCGTGAGAGCTTTAATCACTAGTTTTCTCATAACAAGTGGAAGGTAAACAAAAGCATGAATATACTTGGAATAGCATAAGCTAGTAGGTAGGTATGGTGGACTCTTTGGAAAAACTTGGTTTAGGGAGTTGGATTCATGAGTGGAACTCATACTTTGTTGTGGGGGCTAGCAAAAGACTGGGAGCGACAAACTAAGAGAGCAATAATGGCCATAATCATGCAGAGCGACAAAACATCATTGATCAAAGCATAAAGTGATACTACAAGTTTAAAAATAAAGGATCATAAAGGCTTATGGTGACTTGAGATAGTCATATCATGGTGTGAGCATGTGCCAAGTCAACCCAAATAAAACATCAAAGGAGAATACCACTATACTATGCTTTAATATGCTAAAACAACGCATGGTTCATCCAAGGCACATTAAGCAATCTCAATTGTTTATAACAAGTCATGCTACAGTAAAGAATACTAAGCATAAAGCCAAACAATATCAAGCATGGCATGACAAATCATAGGCCACAGTCAAAAACAAGCTCTCTTTACCACTTAAGCATGAGGTTTCCTACTCTTTTCCAATCCAAACCAGACTATTTGAACACCAATGTATGAATGAGGGGGTCCAACCAATTTATTCAGCAAACTAAGAAAACCACGCAAACTAAAAACCAAAATGAAAACGAAAAAGAAGACGCTCCAAGAACAACACAATTGTGCATGAAACAATAAAAATGAAGTGTTGGGAAGAAACCTGAGATTTTTATTGATGAAGAAGGGGATGCCTTGGGCATCCCCAAGCTTTGACGCTTGTACTTCTTGGATATTTCTTGGGATGACACCCGTGGCATCCCCAAGCTTGAGCTTTAGTCCATCCTTCATCTCATTACTCATTCCTTCCATACACCTGAAATTTTTCCTTAATACAAAACTTCACACAATCTTTATTAGCAACATTAGTGTACTTAAGATAAATAAGTCTTAAGGTTCAGTTCTAACACCAAATAAACTCCCATTAGAACACTAGCTACTGTAGCACTTCCCTCAAAAAGCTCAATTCCCCAAAAGAACTCAAAAAGGAACCAACAAGAAGCAAATGCAGAAAATGGCAGAAATCTGTCAAAACAGACTAGCAGGTAAATATGAATTTTTTTGAAGATGTTCTGTTGCTCAAAACAAAAAGTGTTGAAGTAACGAAAGTTAGATAACAACCTGGGGCAGAAGCACAAAAAATTACAACTCAATCTGACATACAGAGCTCTCTCAGGAATGTTTCGGGACAGCAACTTTCCCAATCATTACTTCTCTCTCATTAGAGGTTACTCTTGGCACAAAAGCAAATAAAAAGGATAAGGAGCGGTTATTACAGAGGTAATAACTTCCAAGACTCGTCTAAAACTCTTGGGTTATCTCCCAACAAGTACTTTTCTTTAATGCCTTTAAGTTAGGCACAAGCAAAACTAGAATGGATAGAATAGAAGTAAACAGAAATAATCATAGTGAAAACATTGTTTTGTTCAATGAAATCCTTTTGTTAACAAGGTTGATCAGGTCTTGTTACCAAAACAATTCCATATGAGACAAAACTTTGTATCCCACTAATGATTATGTTACCTCAACCTTGATAGCAATGGTCCCAGTCATAATAGTTTCAAATTTTTCTTTTGGTATGGGACAATATATTTCTCCAACTTGAATGCCTTCAACATGCTCAATTGAATTCAAACCATAAGTCCTTTCAATCTTCTTGGGGAAATAGACAGTATGTTCCTTGTCATTAACATTGAAAGTCACCTTTCCTTGATTACAATTAATAACAGCTCCTGCAGTATTAAGAAAAGGTCTCCCAAGAATAATAGACATATTATCATCTTCAGACATTTCAAGCACAACAAAATCAGTTAATATCAAGCAATTTTGAGCCACCTGAACAGGTACATCCTCACATATACCAACAGGAATAGTGGTAGATTTATCAGCCATTTGCAAAGATATATCAGTTGTATCAATTTTTCAAGTTGAAGCCTCTTATAGAGAGAGAAAGGCATAACACTAACTCCAGCTCCCAAATCACACAAAGCAGTTCTAACATAACTGTTCTTAATAGAGCAAGGGATAGTTGGAATCCCTGGGTCTCCAAGTTTCTTAGGAACCTTACCATTCAAGGAATAATTAGCAAGCAAAGTAGAGATTTCTTCATTAGGGATCTTCCTTTTATTCAAGACATTGTCCTTCATATACTTTGAATAAGGAGGCAATTTAATAGCATCAGTCAAAGGAATTTGCAAGAATAAAGGTTTCATCCACTCACAAAACTTATTATAGTGTTCATCTTCTTTTGACTTGTGTTTCTTATCAGGGAAAGGCATAGGTTTTTGGACCCAAGGTTCCCTCTCACTACCATGTTTCTTAGCAATAAAATCTTCTTTGGTGTATTTAGTAGTCTTAGTGTGGTTTTCAGGTTCTTCTTCAACTTTTTCTTCATTAGGAACTTCATTTTCTTCATTACCACTTTCAGTTTCAGCATCAGAGATAGATATACTATTAGGATCTATAGCAGGTTCAAAGGGTTCTACAATAGTTTTATGTTTCTTTTTCCTTTTCTTATGAGTAGAACCCTATTTTCAGTTTGTTTAGAATCCTGCTCAATTCTTTTGGGATGCCCCTCAGGATATAGAGGATCCTGGGTAGCAGCACCACTTCTAGTTCTAATTTCATAAGCATGTTTTTCTTTAGCAGCAATAACTAGCAAGTCGTTTTGCACTTTAACGAGTTGATCTATTTGAGTTTGAACCATTTGAAAGTGTTTAACAATCATTTTAACATCATTAGAGGTTCTTTCCACAATATCTTTCAACTCAACAATAGCTCTAGTGTTTTCCATTAGATGATTTTGCATCCTTTTATTAAAGTTATCTTGCTTAACAATAAAGATATCCAATTCTTCTAAGCATTGATCAGGAGGTTTCAAGTAAGGGATATCACCTTCATCAAAGTGTTGGAGAGAGTGTACCTCAATAGTGGGTGAATAGGGAATAGGCTTACATAATTCTTCTATAGGAGGTAAATTCTTGACATCTGTAGCTTTAATTCCCTTCTCCTTAAGACATTTCTTAGCTTCCTTCATCACTTCATCATTTAATTCAATAACTCCCCTCTTCTTTGATGTTGGAATAGGCACCGGAATAGATGGTTCACGTACAATTACTTCAGGTATAGCTTGTTTAGGAGGAGTCCAATCTTCATAATTCTTGCTTATTTTAGCCATTAATTCCTCAGCTTCCTTAGGAGTCCTATTCCTGAAAATACAATCAGCACAACTATCTAGGTATGTCCTAGATTCTTCGGTTAGTCCATTATAAAATATATCAAGTAGTTCATTCTTAGGTAATGGACTTCCAGCCTGTGCATGAATCAAAGCACAAAACCTTGCCCAAGATTCGGGAAATACCTCTTTTTCTCCCTGTTTAAAATCAAAAAGTTCCTGCAAAACAGCATGTCTAGCACTAGGAGGAAAATATTTCTGTAGGAAAGTATTAAACAAGCACTCAGGGCTATCAATAGATCCAGGAGGTAAATTACCAAACCAAGTTTTAGCTTCTCCTTTCAGTGAAAAAGGGAAAATCTTAGCAACAAAGTAAGTACGCATTTTAATATCATCAGAAAACAAGCCACTCATGGTAGAAAGTTCATTCATATGTGCTACCGCACTTTCATTCTTAGTCCCGCCAAAAAGTTTTTTCTCGACAATAGCTATGTAGGATAGATCGAGAGAGAAATCATAATCTTCATCTATAATGTTTACAGGAGAAGAAGCAAACTTAGCAGCAGGAGATAATTTGGGTCTAATAGTACGCCTCTCAAGGAGATTCTTAGCAGCGCTCCTATCATGGGTGTTCCTACATTCTTCAATAAACTCATCAGTCATCTCAACATAATCTTCTTCAGCATCATAACTCTCACTAGACTCAGGTGAGCTAATAGGTGTAGCAGTGTGTTCATTAGGAGTTTCGGTATTTCCAACTATAGTTGCAATCGTAGCATCTAGGAAAGGACCTAATGAACCACTCTTATCAAGCACAGTAGAAGCAGCATCATAAGCATCAGAAGTTTCAGATTCAGCAGTAGTAGCAGTGTGTGTAGCATGTGTATGTAGTGGTGTAAGGAACTTACTCAGAACAGACGGTGAATCAAGAGCAGTAGAGGTATTCAGAACCGTACCTCTTCTTGTAGTGGATGGTAAAATAGGAACCTTGCCATCACGAGACTTACCCATGATGGATGGAAAGCAGCGAACAATAGAGAATCCAAGTGAACTTGATAAATAAAGCTATGCTCCCTGGCAATGGCGCCAGAAAATAGTCTTGATGACCCACAAGTATAGGGGGTGTATCGCAGTATTTTTGAGGGAAGTGAAACCCAATTTATTGATTCGACACAAGGGGAGCCAAATAATACTTATCAGCCTTAACAACTGAGTTGTCAATTCAGCTGCACCTGGAAACAATCTTGCTCACAGCAGTTTATCAGTAGCAACAGTTTTGTAGTAGGAATAGTAAAGTAACAGTAGTAGCAAAGCAAAGACAGTAGTAACAAAAGCAGTAAACAGTGGGATTCGAGTGCGGTAGGCATAGGGATGGATGTACGGGCGTTGCATGGACAAGACAATTCACATAGCAATCAGAACATAGGGCAATTGCAGATAAATGAGATAAAGCACCCAAGTACTAGACAATCCTAGGCATGTGTTCCATATATAGTCATATGTGCTCGCAATGAGAATTTGCACAACATCATTTGTCCTACCAGCCCGTTTGCAGTGGGGCCTCTAGGGAACTACTGGCAATTAAGGTGCTCCTTTTAATAAAGCACCGGAGCAAAGCATTAACACTCCATGAACACATGTGATCCTCACGTCAAAGCCTTTCCCATCCGGCTACCCTGATTTCTGTCACTTCGGGACCATAGGTTTCGGACAACGGCGTGTGTAAACAACTTGTAGATAAGACCCAGAACAATACTATCATGATGAATCAATAATAAGTTCAGATCTGAAATCATGGCACTCGGGCCCTAGTGACAAGCATTAAGCACAACAAAGTTGCAACAAAGTCATAAAGCACTAATAAGAGATACTAGGCACTATGCCCTAACAATCTGATGCCATTACATGAACGATCTCATCCAATCCCTACCATCCCCATAGCCTACAGCGGGGGATTACTCACTCATAGATGGGGGAAACATGGATGGTCGATGAAGATGATGGTGGAGGTCGATGGAGATGGCTCCGGGGGCACTTCCCCATCCCGGCAGGGTGCCAGAACGGAGTTTCTGGTGCTGTTTTGTGGAATCTGGTGGTGGCGGTGGAGTGGAACTCCTTCTGGAAAAACGTCGAACCCCCCAGAGTTTTTAGGTCAGAAGGCTTCTTATAGGCGAAGAGAGAGGTCGAGGGGGTGCCTGGGGCCACCACACCATGCCCTGGCGCGGCTAGGCCCAGCCCGCGCCTAGGGTTGGTGTGGCCAGCCCCTGGCCCTCCTCCGTCTCGTATTCTGGCTCCGTTAGTCTTTTGGAAAAATAGGCACTTTGGCTTTTGTCCCGTCCAATTTCAAAAATATTCATTTCTGACTTTCTTGGAACCAAAAACAGCAGAAAACAGGCAGTTGGCACTGTGGCTCTTGTTAATAGGTTAGTCCAAGAAATCATATGGAAGTACTCCAAAGTGTGGACAAAACACAAGAAAGTGGATAAAAACAAGCATGGAGCATCAAAAATTATAGATACATTTGCAATGTATCATTTTCTAAGATAGAACATATGTCTCAACATAGTGGATGATGATCATCCTTTTCTTTCTTTCAACCATTCATGTTAAATTTAATACTATTCCTAATTTGAGTTATTAAGGACTAGTTCCTTAATTAATTTCTATTCTGAAACCCTTTTCAGAATCCCTTAAGGAATACTACATAATATTGTAATACACTTATTATCAACTTCTACACCTTATAAATCATTATTTATAAGTACTTGCGCTTTTATTCTTAACACCCTTAAGAATCACTTTATAAGCTCCCACTCAAAAATATGTTACTAACATATTGTTTCATGAAGACTTTCATAGCTCCCACTCAATTTCATGCAAATTGCACATCCACTCACTATTTTGAACAGCTTCAAATCCTTTGATCAAATATCAAAGTGAGAGATTTACTATGAGACACTAGTACTATTACTAGTTTTAAATCCATTAGACTTTAGAACACTTGAACCAAATTCATTTGAATTCATCCAATACTTGTCAAATTGTGCTTTTGTCATTTACCCCCTTTTTCCACTATGGCTTTGCAGTCATTTGGGAAAATTCCAAGTAACCCCTTTTACTTGTGAGATTCAGCAACGAATTGCTTTCTAATCTCAAGGGAATTTTTCTTTTAGGATTTCTCGTAATTCTAGTTTACCATTATTTCCTTAGTAGTTCGTAGGTATGTCATATTCTGGTAATCATGACAAATGATTCACAAATGTCTCCATACAAGATATGGATTACATTTTTGAATCCTACTTCATGTAGTGAAAACACCAGTGGGGAAAACACAATGATCATTATCATTGATTCTTTCCTTTGTGAAGAGAATCGTTCAGGAACGTTGTTCGTTGTGCTTCTCAACACTCTGATGCAGGGATTTGAATCCTCATTGTGTTTTTCACAATCTTCCATTTGCTTCATAATTGGGAAGTACCACTGAATGTGAACTTCCTCAAGAATGCACCAAAATCCAAGCAATACAAGTTTTGCTTCTCTTTTGGTTTCAGCTATGGATTTCGTATTCAAAGTTTCCAATGAATACTCTACAAGGACTTATTCGCTATTGTTTTGGTTATATCGAATAACCCCAAAACTTTTACGAATTCAAATGGTTCACTATATATTATAATTGAGTGCTAACTATTTCTAACTTATGGTCTCTACATATACACTACAACGATTTATTTGGCACCATCTATTCACCCATTTTGATATCTAATATCACATTGTGACGCTTTGCATCTCACAATTTCCTTATGCCATTCTTATAAAGTTAAATTTCATTACTATTGATCAAATCATAGTAATTAGATTCTCTTTTATATTTATACCCTTTGTTGATGAAACACTTTGATCATATCAAATAGTTTAATATTCATGTTTCCTTTGGTAAACTACTTTACACTTTTAAACAATCATATAATGATAATTACCATTTTTGTTAAAACATGATACATCGAATATGTATTTACTTTTAACAATTCATTAAAACACTTTGTATTCAAGTAATACACGGTGTTCAAGTTATTTTGCCAAACTTTGGCATGATTTATATGTGACAAGAAATCGAATGACTTTCACATATCATCAATAACTTTGAATTTATACAATGGTTTCATTCATTAATGAACATATCATTAAATTTGGTATTTTAAGGCATTTCAATATTTTACAAATGTTCATGCATTATCAATTAGTTTCAAACAACAAGGATAATTCACAAGTAATCAAACAAGATATGAACGCGAATAGAAATCATTCATAAAAGTGGAACAACTACTTGTTACAAACTCATATGAATAACCGTCTCACAAAGTGTGAGACAAACTAAAGAAGTTCACAATCTCTTGATTACGGTAACTATCCAAAATATAAACTAAATGATAAATGTCGAGGGAAAGCGCCGTTGGCCATCATCATCATGCTCGCCATCAACACGCAACGTCACCTCCTCTCTAGCAAGCACCTCTGATGCAGAAGGACCTGTTTTCAGCAAAACAGAACAAGTATCAAATATACTTAACACTCCAAATGTGTTTGCAAGATTATAACATTTATAAAATTGTATATCAAATATATAACTTTGTCATCGATGACCTCTCCGGTGATTGGTTCAACCTTTAAGTTCCTGAAACGTAATATGAACTCTTGGAAATCCAATGTTTCCGTATCACCACTCATGATGTTACTCCGGACATGTCCTTTATAGCTAGGAGGCAACGATCGAAGCAGTACGCCTGTCGCAAATGAATCATCCATCCAGTAGTCCATGAAGTGAACCAGTATCATGTGTGCATCAAGCATGCGCTCCAAGTGACTCTTCAGACATGTGTGCTCCTCCATCTGTATGGAAAGGAACTCTCCAAGCAGCTCGTGCTTCCACATGCGCACATGGCTTATGAACTCTGCTCTCAGCTGATCCACCATCGAATATGGATCAAGATCACCCATGAGCGGGTGGAGTTCGTCCACCATCCCGTAACGCATTATTATTTGAATGTAGGTGGACATCTCTTGGCGGTAGTAGCGGTCTGCCATCTCTTGTGGGGTCTCATAGTGGTCTGGCTCAGTCAAATCCATCATGCGGCGTATGTAGTCTACCACATGATTCCTGGTAAGGAGATCATTCAGGCGCACAAGCCAACTAGGGAAGTTGGATCCATCAAGTCTAAGTTTCTCACCCTTTACACATTCCTCAATGACAAAGTAAGCTTCACGGTGAGCCATCTCTACATTTATAATTGCAAAAGGAATTTAGACTAAGTTTATAATTAAATGAGTTAATAATAACTCCACTTAGAAACACCTATCCCTAGAAGGGTTCCTAGTGATAACACGACCCCTATCAGCCACATCTCCCCCGATTAGCACGGCCATCAATGTGGGTTCAAGGGTGGATGCTAAACGTCGGTCACATCATTCATGCGACTTGTTCTTGATCTCCTGACCATCCGCGTTCCGAGGCCATGCTTCTATGGCGTGCTAGGCTCGCCAACTCAATCTTAGTGTATTCGCTGTGTAACATGGCTTACACCCACTGTATGCGAACGTAGATATGTCTGACACGCAGTCACCCTGGGTTGCCTCATACCGAAGAACTTTCTTGGTGGTGCACACTAAGGGGGAACACAATCGTTGGTAATTTTAACAGGGATCATCTTATTAGGCTACCATCGAGTATCTAATACTAGAACACAATAAGATATACAAACAATAACATTGAATGTAAATGCAATGTGATATGGTCCTTCACGTCGTGATCTCCATCTGTCGTCATCGGATTCCGGTGCCAGGGTTCCAGCGCCGTAGACACCAGGGTACCGGTTTCATCCCGGCGTGGTAGTCCGTCACCTCCGTGACTATCTACTACTACATAACAAAAGGTAATCACTTTACCTTTGCCACAACCATA
Organism: Avena eriantha; assembly: GCA_910589775.1. Classification (NCBI taxonomy): domain Eukaryota; kingdom Viridiplantae; phylum Streptophyta; class Magnoliopsida; order Poales; family Poaceae; genus Avena; species Avena eriantha. The sequence continues at coordinate 394,987,853 of OU342742.1, read as the reverse complement.
TCACAAAGCAACGCCCCCCCCCCCCTACAAAACAAAGTTAGATGCCTCTACTTTATCTTTGCATGTTTTACGTGGCTGAATGGGCTTTCGCACAAGAACCGTTCTTACCTACGAACTTTCAGCACAACGCTGATCAAGTAGTTGTCTATACTACACCCCTCTCGGGGCCCTCCATTGCAAATGGCATACCAACTAATGCGAGAGAGACAGACACCCCCCTAAGCCACTTTATACGGTACAAGCCGTATGTCAAGCATGGACTAGTCTCGTGAATGAACGCGTAAAGTCGGTTGGGGGCCGCTTCATCAAGCATTACTGCGGTATACACAAGTATACGTGGGAGGGTAACAACTGAAAGATCAACGCCCACACGCTACATCTCGTGTGTTCTACCCGTACTAGCATTACTACGCATAGATCTAGCTCTGATACCACTATAGGGGTTCCGCGTATGAAAATAATAAAAAAATTCCCTACGCCCCTGAACCCCTGATGCTGCTAGGACCTATCTATTAGTAATATAGTAATGGGAGGTGCTTTTCGCGAACTTACCCTTGAAGACCGAAAAGCATTGTCAACGCTCAGGAGAGCGTGGTTGATGTAGATGAGCCGAAGCCGAGCTCAAGGTCATGATGAAGTCCTTGCGCTCCTGTGGCTCAACGACTTGAGTGCCTCAAGTGTGACACCTCGCGGGGAGTTACACACGTCCGGTGCCTGACGATGACTCCCGCTTCCCCGATCCAGCAGGAGTTGCGGAAGTAGAGATCCTAGATTTGAATCCTGTAGCGCGATGGCACTCCGCGGTGAAGATGTCTCTCATTCGCGCAGTCCGAACTTGGGACCATGGTCACGAGAGAGAGAGAGAGAGAGAGAGAGAGAGAGGTAGGGAGAGAGAGAAAGAAAATATCAATTAGAGGTCCTCCCAAAAGTGAGAAGACTTTTATTGATTATTTGGTTGTATTTATCTGGCCAAATGCCCCCACTATATATAGGGGAGGGGAGGTACTACCTCCCTCAAAGTCCCGGGGTGGGACTAAAGGAGAGGAGAGGGGGAGGGGTGGCACCGCCGGCCACCCCCATGGGCCCCGCGCGGGGGATGGCCCACTAGGGTGCCGGCCACCCCCTTGGCCCCTTCTCCCTCTCTCCTTTCCCTAATGGGCCCTCTCCCTCTAGGAATTGGACCATTAAGCTTCGACCATTTAAATTGATTTTCTCTTTATTAAATAATTATGAATAAATGATTAAATCAATATTTAACATTCATTCACATATTATTCAACCTCCGTGGCTATGGAACACCTTCCACCTCCACTCCGGACATCCTCCGGACTTCCCGAAACCCTTTTGTTTTCTCTCTACAATTCTTCTGCGATTCTACAAATCCTATAAACACTCTCTAAGCATCATCAAGCCCTTAAGCGTGATACCCCACGGTTCAGGAAAACATCCAGACATGGTCGGGACACTCCCGCACCAATGATCGACAGAGGGACATGGATGGCCATGTAACCCCTATGCGTTCCACGAAGATCTTTCGTCGTTTGAACCGGGACAGTCGCGTCTTATTCCCTTTGTCTCTCGATACTTGCATTGCCCGAGATCTGATCAATGACATCACCATGTCGTGTTCAATCTCGTTACTGAACAATGCTACTTGACTTGTTCCGACAAGTGATATCGCTGTGATCAAATCACACGCTGCGCAGCTATTGGATATAACCTCTCGGAGTGGGCCCTTGAGTATCTTTCCGTCACATGGACGGACAAATCCTGCTCTTGACATATATTGCATCAACGGTTTCCTCCGAGTACCTGAACACACCTTTATAACCACTATATTACCAAGTGGAGCTTGATGCTATCAGAGCACTCTTGGGAGACAGTGATTGATATGGCCTCACGGTCTAAGGAATAGTCTACGAGGATCCATTTCTAATCATCGTAACTTGAACTTCGTGACATGATCAGGTCACGATGTTTAGGTTGGGTATTGGTTCATCATCTCATTCTTAGAATGAGATGACTCCATTTCCAACTGGCATAAATGCCACATGATCAGGAAACTTGATCATCTGTTGACTGATGTCTACGCACTTCAATTCTTGTAGACAGTTGTTGGGCCTCCAAGTGCAGAGGTTTGTAGAACAGCAGCAAGTTTTCCCTTAAGTGGATCACCCAAGGTTTATCGAACTCAGGGAGGAAGTGGTCAAAGGTATTCCCTCTCAAGCAACCTTGCGATCAAGATACAAGAAGTCTCTTGTGTCCCCAACACACCCAATACACTTGTCATGTGTATAGGTGCACTAGTTCGGCAAAGAGATAGTGAAATACAAGTGGTATGGATAATTATAAGTGGTAACGATGATAGAAAATAACTTGATGGCATGGAAAAGACTAAAGGCAAACTGAAATAAAGATGGAAGCAAGCAAACATGTAACAGATCTAGTTGCAAACGGTGTATCAATGCTTAGAAACAAGGCCTAGGGATCATACTTTCGCTAGTGAACACTCTCATATAAATATATTCTTCTTTATGATACTACTCTTAACTACTCTCTGGTTGAACACTCTAATCGATGGTAAGGCTATAACAGCACACCTCAAAGTCCATCTTTCCCATCTAGAAAACCCCACACTGTCACCTTGAGTACTATATGAGTCCAACAAACACCACAATTTCATAAAGATATCCAACTCCAAATATAACTCATAACAAGTATTTGTAATCTCTAGCCTAAGTGCCACCATGGTGAGCACGCTGTCACTTTCACACACATGGGGAGAGCAGAGATCTATTAAGCACTTGAGTAGCAAGGTAGGTCTATAGATTACAAGCTCATGATCACAATATGACCATGCATAGAGAGAGATGAACACATAGCTACTGGTAGAACCCTTAGCCTCGAGAGAGAACTACTCCCTCCTCATCATGGGAATCAGCAATGGTGATGGAGATGGTGGTGGAGATCGATGGAGATGGCTCCAGGGGCACTTCCCCGTCCGGCAGGGTGCCAGAACAGAGACTTTCTGTCCCCCGAATCTCCCCTTCGGTGGCCACGGCACTGCGGAACTTTTCGTGGCTGGAGCCTTGATTATCTAGGGTTTTGGTATCGGGAGGCTCTTATAGGCGAAGGAGGCAAGGTCGGTGGCCAGCCAGGGGGCCCACACCATGCCCTGGCATGGCCTAGGTGGACCCGCGCCTAGGGGTGGTGTGGCCACCCTATGGCCCCTCTCCGACTCTCCTTCTGGCTCCGTGAGTCTTCCGGGAAAATAGTAACTTTGGCTTTTGTCCCGTCCAATTCCGAGAATATTCATTTTCTGACTTCCTGGAACCAAAAACAGCAGAAAACAGGCAACTGGCACTGTGGCATCTTGTTAATAGGTTAGTCCAAGAAATCATATGAAAAGTACTCCAAAGTTGGAACAAAACACAAGAAAGTAGATAAAACCAAGCATGGAACGTCAAAAATTGTAGATACATTTGCAATGTATCAACATCCCCAAGCTTAACTCCTGCTCGTCCTCGAGTAGGTAAGTGATAAAAAGAAAGAATAATTTATGAGGTGACATGCACCATCAAAGACTTGATCAAAGTATTTGTAAAACATTCAAAGCTGGGATCATAGTACTTCAATCATAACATGAAAGACAAAGTTCTAGCAATAAGACAGAGAAACTATGATGCAACATGAAAAGGCACAACCAAAAGATTCATGAATAACAATGCTTTGCAAGACGTTTGTTTGTTTCACATAAAGAAAACATAGCATAATAGTATTCAGCTTGTCCCTCATAGAGTAGATATAAATGCATAGGACACCTTCAAAGTTCATAAGAGTGACTAGATACAATAGTTTAAAACAAGCAATATCAAAGTATGCATCAATCAACTAGTCTTGGGACAATGCACACAGAACTAAGAATGGCCACTATGCTCTCAAAGTAAGTGCATAAAGGTAGAAGGTGGAGACTCAATGTAATGGTGGAGGAAAAGCCTTTATAAAAGGAAGTAGGGATTCAAGTCTCAAAGAGCTTCCAAAAAATTATGGTACTTGTAGCTTTCAGCTCTCATTGCCCCTATCATAAGCATCTTGAAGGTGATTAAGGTTAAAGTGAAACAACTAAGAGGATATGATTGACAAGTTATAAGCCGAAATCTCATGCCCCTTACTTACGAAGACCGAACCTCATGCTACTCAACTTTAGTCACGAGTAAGCTCTTGTCGTTGTAAGTACATATGTATCATAAAGAACCGCCAACGGGGTACCCCTTGCCCGATGATACGGAAGAATCCCCATATCAAAATGACAAGGCAAGCAGACAACGAGCATCTCAGCAAATCATCTTATTTACCATGGGAATATGGTTCTTTTTTCTCTCTTTCCTCTTTTCATAATCTTTTTTTTCTTTTCTCTTTTTTTCTCAATATAGGACTCTTTTTTTATAAGAAGAATGCTTCATAGACAGCTCTTTATGGTTACGCTGCAGGTTTCCACCATGTCAGCATGGATTAGACCAGTGGCCAAGGCGTTTCTCTAACACACATACAAACTCCATGATCTTACAAGTTCCACTTTTATTTCACACCGCCGGAATCCGTAAGCAAAAGAACATGATATCAACGGGGTACAAAGTACAAGTGCAATGTTTAAAGCATTCCCCATGGTACATGGTTCTGTTAATTTCAACTTATAAAGCGCAAGCATATACGCAACAAAGAAGGACCCAATGGTTCAAGTTTATTAAATGCAAAAAAAGTAAAGTGTGCCATCAAGTTCGTGAGAGCTTTAATCACTAGTTTTCACATAACAAGTTTAATTTGGAAGATAAACAAAAGCATGAATATGCTTGGAATAGCATAAGCTAGTAGGTAGTTATGGTGGACTCTTTGGAATAACTTGGTTTAGGGAGTTGGATGCATGAGTGGAACTCATACTTGGTTGTGGAGGCTAGCAAAAGACTGAGAGCGACAAACTAAGAGAGCAATAATGGCCATAATCATGCAGAGCGACAAAACATCATTGATCAAAGCATAAAGTGATATTAAAAATTGAAAACTAAAGGATCATAAAGGCTATAGTGACTTAAGATAGTCATAACATGGTGTGAGCATGCGCCAAGTCAACCCAAATAAAGCATCAAAGGAGAATACCACTATACTATGCTTTTAATATGCTAAAACAACGCATGATTCATCCAAAGCAAATTAAGCAATCTCAATTGTTTATAACAAGTCATGCTACAGCAAAGAATACTAAGCATAAAGCCAAAACAATATCAAGCATGGCATGACAAAGCATAGGCCACAGTAAAAAACAAGCTCTCTTTACCACTTAAGCATGAGCTTTCCTACTCTTTTCCAAACCAAACCAAACTATTTGAAAACCAATGTATGAAAGAGGGGGTCCAACCAATTTATTCAGCAAACTAAGAAAACAAAGAAAACGAAGAACTAAAACGAAAAACGAAAAACAAGACGCTCCAAGAACAACACAATTGTGCATGAAACAATACAAATGAAGCGTTTGGAAGAAACCTAGGATTTTTATTGATGAAGAATGGGATGCCTTGGGCATCCCCAAGCTTTGACGCTTGTACTTCTTGGATATTTCTTGGGGTGAAACGCGTGGCATCCCCAAGCTTGAGCTTTAGTCCATCCTTCGTCTCATTACTCATTCCTTCCATACACCTGAAATTTTTCCTTCATACAAAACTTCACACAATCTTAATTAGCAACATTAGTGCACTCAAGATAATAAGTCTTTAGGTTCAGTTCTAACACCAATAAAACTTCCATAAGAACAATAGATACTATAGCACTTCCCTCAAAAAGCTCAATTCCCCAAAAGAACTCAATAAGGAACCAACAAGAAGCAAATGCAGAAAATGGCAGAAATCTGTCAAAACAGACCAGCGGGTCAAGACGAATTTTTTAGAAGACCTTCTGTTGCTCAAATCAAAAAGTGTTGAACTAACGAAAGTTAGATAACAACCTGGGAAGAAGCACAAAAATGCACGTCTCAAAAATACGTTCAGAGATTTTACACGAATTTTTACGGTGAAGCACAGAAATCTGTTTCGGGACAGCAACTTTCCCAATCATTACTTCTCTCTCATTAGAGGTTACTCTTGGCACAAAAAGCAAATAAAAAGGATAAGGAGCGGTTATTACAGAAGTAATAACTTCCAAGACTGATCTAAAACTTTTGGGTTATCTCCCAATAAGTACTTTTCTTTAACGCCTTTAAGTTAGGCTTGATAGTTTGAGAAGACGCTCACATAAGAAATATGAATTGAAGTAAAAGAGAGCATCAAGAAGCAAATTCAAAGCATATTTAAGTCTAACCCACTTCCTATGCATAGGAATCTTGTAAAGAAACAAGTCATGAAAGCACAAAGCAATAAGCATAGAAAAGCAAAACAAGTGCAACTTCAAGACTTTCAACATAAAGAGGGGAATTTAATATTGTTGAGATACATAAAACCATATTTCCCTCTCTCATAATAACTTTCAGTAGCATCATGAATAAAATTAACAATATAACTATCACAATAAATATTCTTATCATGAGCCACATGCATATAATCATTATTACTCTCCACATAAGCATAGTTATTCTTATTAATTGTGGTGGGAGCAAGTTCAACCAAATAGCTATCATTATTATTTTCATCACCATAAATCAAATATAGGAGGCATATTGTAATCATAATTAATTTCCTCCTCAATAGTAGGTGGAATGAAAATATCATATTCATCATTGTAATCATCATATATTGGAGGCATAGTATCATCAAAATAAATTTTCTCCTCCATGCTTGGGGGACTAAAAAGATCATCTTCATAAAAACAAGATTCCCCAAGCTTAGACTTTTCCATAGCATTAGCAATAAAGGTGTTCAAAGAATTCATACTAATAACATTGCTATTAGCATGCAAATAAAGTTCCATAGGTTTTTTAATTTTCTCTTCAAACACTTCATGTCCTATTTCAAGATAAATACTATATAGCTCTCTAATTTTTTTGTTGTTTCCCATTAAGCCTAACTAGTGAAAACAAGAAACAAAAAGACAAAATTGCAGAATCCAAAGGAAATAACTTCGAGCACTCACACCGGAGGATGTGAGTACCGTTTACCTTACCTCCCCGGCAACGGCGCCAGAAAATAGGCGTTTGCCATGGGAGGTTCTTCTTCTTTAATCCTCCGGTGTGAATACCTTTTACCTTTCCTCCCCGACAACGGCGCCAGAAAATAGCTTGATGTCTACGCACTGCTATTCTTGTAGAAAATTGTTGGGCCTCCAAGTGCAGAGGTTTGTAGAACAGCAGCAAGTTTTCCCTTAAGTGGATCACCCAAGGTTTATCAAACTCAAGGAGGAAGTGGTCAAAGGTATTCCCTCTCAAGCAACCCTGAAATCAAGATACAAGAAGTCTCTTGTGTCCCCAACACACCCAATACACTTGTCAGGTGTATAGGTGCACTAGTTCGGCGAAGAGATAGTGAAATACAAGTGGTATGGATAATTATAAGTGGTAACGGTGATAGAAAATAACTTGATGGCGTGGAAAAGACTAAAGGCAAACTGAAATAAAGATGGAAGCAAGCAAACATGTAACAGATCTAGTTGCAAACGGTGTATCAATTCTTAGAAACAAGGCCTAGGGATCATACTTTTGCTAGTGAACACTCTCATATAAATATATTTTTCTTTATGATACTACTCTCCGGTTGAACACTCTAATCGATGGTAGGGCTATAACAGCACACCTCAAAGTCCATCTTTCCCATGTAGAAAACCCCACATGGCACCTTGAGTACTATATGAGTCCAACAAACACCACAATTTCATAAAGATATCCAACTCCAAATATAACTCATAACAAGTATTCGTAATCTCTAGCCTAAGTGCCAACATGGTGAGCACGTTGTCACTTTCACACACATGGGGAGAGCAGAGATCTATTAAGCACTTGAGTAGCAAGGTAGATCTATAGATTACAAGCCCATGATCACAATATGATCATGCATAGAGAGAGAGAGAGAGAGATGAACACATAGCTACCGGTAGAACCCTTAGCCTCGAGAGAGAACTAGTCCCTCCTCATCATGGGAATCAGCAATGGTGATGGAGATGGTGGTGGAGATCGATGGAGATGACTCCGGGGGCACTTCCCCGTCCTGGCAGGGTGCCGGAACAGAGAGTTTATGTCCCCCGAATCTCCCCTTCGGTGGCAGCGGCGCTGCGGAACTTTTCGTGGCTGGAGGCTTGATTATCTAGGGTTTTGGTATCATGAGGCTCTTATAGGCGAAGGAGGCAAGGTCGGTGGCCAGCCAGGGGGCCCACACCATGCCCTGGCGCGGCCTAGGTGTACCCGCACCTAGGGGTGGTGTGGCCACCCTATGGCCCCTCTCCGACTCTCCTTCTGGCTCCGTGAGTCTTCCGGGAAAATAGTAACTTTAGCTTTTGTCCCGTCCAATTCCGAGAATATTCATTTTCTGACTTCCTAGAACCAAAAACAGCAAAAAACAGGCAACTGGCACTGTGGCATCTTGTTAATAGGTTAGTCCAAGAAATCATATGAAAAGTACTCCAAAGTTGGAACAAAACACAAGAAAGTAGATAAAACCAAGCATGGAACATCAAAAATTATAGATACATTTGCAATGTATCATTGACCAATGTACCAGTGAGTAGAGTTTCACTAGGAACCCCTAGTTGTTAATATATCACACGTGTATTGATGTTTCCACTCAATATAGTTATATCATGATATAAAACTTAGTCATAAACTATATAAAATATGATAATAGTCCTTATAACTATTTGTCTCTAGGACATATTTCCAAAAGTTTGCTCCACGACAGACACAGACTCGCGGCAAGAAAACATGCGGTTTCTATGTTGCGGCAGAGTCGGCGACCGATTTTTTTAATAAGTACGACTTGGCCAAGAGTACACAACTAGGACTCTGATGCTTGGATCGGATCTGACTTGTGGTGGCAGAAACAATGGTGTACTCAAACTTGTAAAGAAAACTAGATATAATGCAACAAAGAAAACTAGACTTCTACAGATTGACTATAGATCGGATCTCCTAGAAGAACGATCAGCAACCAAAACTTGAAACCAATGCAATTTAGGCTATGGAAAATCTTTTTGTGAGGCTTTTTCTGTATAGGACTAAAAGTAATCTAATCTATGGATGGATTGTGGATTGCTCACCGAGTAAACGAGAAAATCTGATACCAAGATGATATGGGGTGGCCCGATCTTCTCAGCAAGCACTTGTCGATGATGATATAGTGAAGGAGATATGTCCTAGAGGCAAATAATAAATAGGTTTTTATTGTCATATCTCAATTAGTTTATAATAGTTTCATATTATGCTATAACTGTGCCAAGTAGAAACATTGGTACATGTGTGGTATTAAACAACAAAGTCCCTAGTAGCCTCTATTCATACTAGTTCGCTAGTCACGAAGATGATTTGGGTTTCAAGATCATGGGCATTTATGCCGACTGACAACGAGATCATATCATTGGAGAATGATGTGATTGGACATTCCTCGAAGGATTGCAACATGATCAAGTCATATAGTTCATTGTTGCAATAGCTATACCTAGACTCCTTCTCCTTAGACCGTGAGATGATATCAATCACAGTCTCCCGAGAGTCCTTAGATAGCATCAAGCGCCACTTGGTAATACAGTGGTTATAAAGGTGTGTTCAGGTACTCGGAGGAACTGTAGAGGCAATATATGTCAAGAGCGGGATTTGTTCACCCACATGACGGGTAAAGATACATACGGCTGGCTTGGTGAGATTACATCTATAAATGTTGCAACATGTGACTAGGTCACGGGGATGTAATATCACGGTAACAAGAAAACAGAACTTGTTGTGAACGAGATTGAACAAGGTATGGGATACCAATGATCGGATCTCGGACAAGTTGTATCGAGAAACAAAAGGAAGAGGATGCTACATTTAGCGGTTCAAACGACATTGTCATCAGGAATGCATAGGGGTCACATGGATATCCCTGGTCCCTCTGTTGATCATTGATACAGATCATGTCTAGAGCATTCCTGAGCCATGAGAGGATACACTTAAGGGTACGATGAGAGCGATCATTCATAAGACGGAATCACAGTAGAGAAAGAGAAAGCCGGAATTGTTCTGCAGAGAGATCCAAAGTTGTTCGGAGAAAGAATAAAGGACCGGAATCATTCCGGGAAAGATACGAAGTCGTTCGGAGGAAATCGAAAGGGAACCGAAAGGTGTTTTAGGTCAAGACGGATTTTGTAATATGTATTTACATATTAATTAGTGTAATTAATATTAAATATAATGTTAAAATCTAATTTTAAGGGTTATTCCACTAATGGGCCAAACTTCCTAGGGAAAAAAGGCCCATGAGGGAAAACCGAAGGAGGAAAGGGCCAAGGGCCAAGGCCCACGGGCCTCAAGGGGGCCCACGCAGCTAGCCTAGGATTGTGCGCGGGGTGGGGCCCACCCCTGGCCGGCTGGCCCATGAGGCCCATGCGCCTCCCCCCTCTCCCTTGAAGAGTCCCACATGGGAAACCCAAAGGGGAGGGCACACCCCCTCCCCCTATATAAAGGGGTGTTGGGTGGGATTAAAACACACAATTTGAGAAGTCATTTGGTTGACTTTCTCCCTCCCTCTCTCTATACCTTGTGACCATGGCCCCAAGTCTAGGCTGTGCGATCGAGGCATACCTATAGTACGCCGTTGCGCTGCAGGGATTCCTAGCCGGATATCAACTTCCGCACTCCCGGCAGGATCGGGGAGCCGGAGGTCTCATCGTGCACCGGATGTGTACGAAGACGCAAGGTCAACACTTGGGGCGCTTGAATGTCGTGAGCCAGAGCTATTGCATGATGAAGATCAAGAAGGAGCAAGGGGTAACCTACGAGGAGCTTCACGACCTTGAGGTCGGCTACGAGTACGACTACTTCAACCACGTTCCCCGCGGAATGTTAACTGCGTACGGTCTACAAGGGTATGTATTCTACGCTTCCCACCGTTACTGCATTACTACATAGATAGATCCTAGGCAAATTTCTGGGGTTCAACATAGGAATTTTTTTGTTTTCCGCATCGATCCCCAACAGTGGTATCAGAGCCGATCTATGCGTAGGAGTGTTGTATGGCCAGTACGCACAAGTTTTGTACGGGCATTGATCCCTTAGTTGCTACCCTCTAACGTGTACTTGTTTATATCGCGGTATTATTTGATGAAGCGGCCCGGACCGACCTTACACGTATTCGTACGCGAGACTGGTTCCATGCTCAACATACGACTTGTACCGTATAAGTGGCTAGCGGGTGTCTGTCTCTCATTCAATAGTTGATATAGCATTTACAATGGAGGGCCCCGAAAGGGGTGTAGTAGAGACAACTCTTGGATCCATGTTGTGGTTGGAAAGTTCGTAGTTTAGAAACGGTTCTAGTGCGAAAGCCCTAACAACCACGTAAAACTTGCAATAGATAAAGTAGAGGCGTTAACTTTATTTTGCAGGGGGCATGTGATTATGATATGGCATTGGTCGATACAAAGGTAAAGTAGTTTAATTTTCTGTTACTAAGTAGTATAGTAATAGTCATCGTTCCGATGGATGACCTGGTGGAGGCGTCATGGACTTGGCGTCAAACCAAGGGCACGATGGAGATCATGCCGGAGCACTCGATGGAGATCAAGGTGCAAGAAATACCATATCATATCACATTATACATATGATGTTGATACCAGTTTTTACATCTTATTGTGTGCTAGTATTAGATACCCAACGGTAGCAAATAAGATAATCCCTATTTAATTCCAATGTTCCGTGTTCCCCTTGTGTGTGCACCACCAAGAAAGTTCTTCGGTATGAGGCCGGTCGTGATGATGGGGGGTCAGACATATCTACGTTCGCATACAGTGGGTGTAAGCCATGTTGCACAACGAATACATACAACTTAGATTTGGCGAGCCTAGCATGTACAGACATGGCCTCGGAACACAAGAGATCGAAAGATCGAGCATGAGTCACATGGATGATGTGATTGACATTGTTGAATGTCTACCTTTGATAATACACTAATGGCCGTGATGATCGAGGGAGGTGCAGAGGATAGGGATCATGCAATCACTAAAATCGTCTAGGGGATGACAATTTTAGTGGAGACCAATTATAAATTGATCTCTTATTATAAACTTAGTCTAGATGTCTGTTTGCAAATATCTTATTAGATCTTAGCCTATCTCATTGAGGTCCTTTGCGACCATGATAATATGTTGCTTAATATGGAACTTAGCAAAAGGGTCCAACTTCATAGATTACCCACGCCTGAGGGATATCCTCGTAAAAGGTGATCTTCTCTTCTTGATACAGTAACCATTAGGAGATAATCCGATGACTCCGGAATGTTTGGAGACACACTTAGCAATCTTGCATTATAGTTAAGAACTCTTGGAAGCGCTTGCTTTCAAAAGGAGGTCATGGATGAAAAAGGTATATGTTAGATATACAAAATTATAAATGTGGTTTTTGCAAAACTCATTGCAGTTTGCAAAGTATTTGATACTTGTCATGTTTTGTGAAAACAGGAGGATCTGCTTGAGAATTGTTGGTTTTGAGGCAACGTGACTTGATAACGGCAAGCAAAATAGTTGATGGCCGACATCACCTCTTCCCTCAAAGTTTATCATTTGGATTAGTGGACTTGAATATAATTTGTAATCCTTATTTGTGTGTCTTGCTTATGGTGAGACGATTATTCATATGAACAAGTTACAAACTAGTTTGTACTATTCTTATGAACAATACCTCATGGTCACATTACAATTACAAATATGTTATTCTCATCACTATGTTAATGATAATAGTTTAAACATTTATAAAGGATTAGAATGCTAAAAGATATCCAAAGCTTAATAATGAAAATACACTACAGTTTAAGTCATTTTGGTTATTGCATGTTCTTTATGAAAGATCAGGGTCCTATATGCTTAATCTAGAGACTTTGCAAAACCATGCCTCTCGGGCAGAATGACTAAAACTCCGCATTCTAGTAAAATGGTGATATGCAAAGAAATGTTGAATCTTATACATAGTGATGTATCATATTTTCAACAAGTAGTGGAAATCATTTATTGTGGACTTAAGTGAATAAGTGTATTTACATAATGAAACATGAAGTTTGAAATGATTTGAATTGTTCAAATGAGTTCATAACTAAATGGGATATCGAAATTAACAAGAATACGAAGTCTGTTCGATTTGATCAACATGACTAAAGTATTCAAGTTAAGTTTAGCATAAAAGGGACTTGTGAAATATGTTTCACAAATTATGATAATTGGACGAATTCAAACTTTGTTGAAATATCTAAACATCATGATCATTTTGTATTAGATACATCTAATATTATCTCTTATAGGGGTTATAGTTGTCGTTTAGAGTTAAAGATCAAAATAAGCAAACACTCATTTGAAATACAAAGGAACATCGAAAGATTCATGGAAACAACACCATAAGTGTCATGGCAAGTTCGAGTTTCTGGAGATTTTGATAAGTCAAAGTCGTGGCGAATAAAAAAGTCTTTGTAGAGCATTCTTAGGAAGCTATGAATGGATCTTCCACAAAGGGGCAAACCAGTTGTTGTCCAAAGCTGATGTGTCTTGATGAAGATACAGGTGGAAGAAAGTGAAAGATCAAAACAAGGTATTTGACCTTACCTCCGAATTGTTGAGTGGCTTTGTTTCGTGAATCCAAACTCTACAAATAGAGGGGAAACTATTGATAATGATCATAGAGTTTCAGTGAATACTTTTACTAAAGGAAGTAGGATTCAATTATATATCCTACAAGTTTGTGGAATTATATTATTAATTCACTTGTCATGTTTTGAACAAGACATACCTACGAAATACAAAGAAGTGTGATGGACCAAAGTACGAGAAATGAAGGGTCATTGAAATCTCGTTTGTGGAATTCTTGACTTGATAGTAATCAAGGAATTTTGGAATGTCCAAGATTATCGAGAGGACCTGGATTTGAGTGGGAGCAAATCAGCTTGGCTAATTCATAATATGTGGCTAACATATTTTGAGTGGGAACTAAGTGAAATCCCTGGATCTCAAACATGAATGTCATATTTGAGTGGGAGCGTGAGATCATTCTAGGATATGTGAACGACATATGTGAATGATGTGATTGGTGTTAATAACGTTTAAGTTAGATAAATAAGGATGAAGTTGAAGTTACTAAACAATAAAATCTATCGAGATAGATTAGTGAGTTTAATAAACACTGAATGTCGAATGCTTCCCGGACTTGATTCTGAAAGATGTTCAGAATGTCCTAAGCAAGATTCTGAAGAAGCTTAGAATGGAACAAGGTGAGAAAGTAGTTCTTACTATATGAAGCATTGAGTTAGTATTGCAACTATGGTTGAAAGAAAGAGATGCGTTGCATCTCCTATGCCTCAGTCATAGGTTCTTCCATATAACCATGTTGTATACTCGATGTAATGTGACCCGAAGTTCTGGTTGGAAGGACAAAGTCTTAACTATAAGAGCATGTCTTTAAGTGATTCCTATGTTGGTCACTGGACCATAATTAAGTTTGTACATAAAAGGCAAGAAGCAATGTATGTTTGCATTTCATGCACTAGGATCTACATAGATATAGAAGTATAAAAGCTCCATCTGATGTGATGTATAATGTTGTGGCGGGGCTAATTCGATTTTAACGTAGAATGATGTGTCCTAGGGCCCAGTGATACATTGCAAATGTATCTATAATTTTTGAGTTCCATGCTTGGTTTTATCCACTTTCTTGTGTTTTGTTCCAACTTTGGAGTACTTTTCATGTGATTTCTTGGACTAACCTATTAACAAGAGCCACAGTGCCAGCTGCCTGTTTTCTACTGTTTTTGGTTATAGGAAAGTCAGAAAATGAATATTCTCGGAATTGGATGGGACAAAAGGCAAAGTGCCTATTTTTCCGGAAGTCATCAAGTGCCAGAATACGAGACGGAGAAGGGCCAGAGGGCGGCCACACCACCTGGCCGCACGGCCAGGCCTGGCCCATGCCAGGGGGTGGTGTGGCCAGCCCAGGCACCCCCTCGGCCTCCCCTTCCGACTATAAGATGCCCTTGGGACGTAAACCCTAAGGACCCGATCAAAAATCCATGAAAGAGTCTATAGTCACCGCCATCTCCATCCCTAGATCGGGAGGGATCTCAAGCTCTTCCCGGTACCCTGCCGGAGAGGGGAATTCACCCTGAAGGCCTTCTTCATCACCATGCAAGCCTCCGGTGTGATGCGTGAGTAGTGCATCCTTGGACTACAGATCCATGTAGTAGCTAGATGGCTGGTTCTCCTCCTTTGTGCTTTCATGTTTAGATCTTGTGAGCTCTGTTCATGATCAAGATCATCTATTTGTAATTCTGCATGTTGTGTTTGTGGGGTTCTGATGGATATTGAGATGCTATTTCAGATTGATTATTGATTCTATCATGTCTTTGTTATTTGAGATCTTCCATGCTTTCCGTTGTTAGTAGCTATCTTGGCCAAGTAGATGCTAGCAACTCCAAGAGTTAGTATTTATGCTCGATAGTGGGTTCATGCCTCTGGTAATCTGGGGAAGTAACAGAAATCTCTAAGGTACTATATGTGTTGTTGCTACTAGGGAGAAAACAACAATCCTTTGTTCATAGAACAATCGTATTGTTTACTTTACAAGCAGTTCGTAAAGCAATAATCTGTTGCTTGCAACTCAATACTGGAGGGGGTTCGGATGATAACCTGAAGGTGGATTATTAGTCATAGATGCAGTTGGATGGCGGTCTATGTATAATGTTGTAATGCCCAATCAAGTCTCAAAGGAGTCAAGATGATTAGTATATGCATGTATTGCTTTCTCGGTGTTTGTCAATTGCCTCGCTGTAATTTGTTCACCCAGCATGTTATCTATCTTAAGGAGAGCCACCTCTAGTGAACTATGGATCCCGGTCCTCTTTTCTTTACATACAATGTACAATCTTTTACTGCTTTGTGTTTACTTTCTGCAAACTTTTACTTCTTTCCATTCGATACGTTTAATCCTTTGTTTTCCGCAAAACACGGTGAGATTGACAACCTCATCTCAAGTTGGGGACAAAGTTATGTGGTTGTGTTGTGCAGGTCTCCACGTTGCTACTAGCACCGGTAGTGCGCCCTGCCAAAGCTCAGCTAGTAACACCTTTGGGGTGTTTCCTTGCTCCTACTGGTTCGATTAAACCTTGGTTGCATAACTGAGGGAAACTTGCTGCTGTGATCATCATACCTTCCTCTTAGGGTTCCCAACAAGCTCTACATCAACACCGCCATCAAGCAATTTTCTGGGCGCCGTGCATTGAGGCATCATGCGATTTTCTGGCGCCGTTGCGGGGAGTCAAGGACATCTTCATAAGGGGAGTCCCTCATAACCAATCTCTTTACTTTGTTATTTTTGTTTTGCTTAGTTTCTTTTTTCTTTGTTTGCTTGCTTTCTTTTCAAAAACACAAAAAAATAGTTTTACTTGTTTGCTTTCTTATTTGAAAACCCAAAAAAATGACTACTCTTGAAAACACTAAGTTGTGTGACTTCACTAGCACCAACAACAATGATTTTATGAGCACACCTATTGCTCCACCTGTGGCTAAAAATACTTTCTTTGAAATAAAACCTGCTTTGCTCAATCTTGTTATGAGAGAACAATTTTCTGGTATTGGTAATGAAGATGGTGCTTCCCATCTAAATAACTTTGTTGAACTTTGTGAGATGCAAAAGCATAGGGATATAGATGGTGATATTATTAAGCTGAAATCGTTTCCTTTCTCTTTGAGAGGAAAAGCTAAAGAATGGTTGAATTCCTTAACTAGGAATAGTATTGATTCTTGGACTAAGTGCAAAGATGCTTTCATTGGAAAATACTATCCTCCTGCTAAGATTATATCCATGAGAAGTGAAATAATGAAGTTTAAACAACTTGATAATGAGCATGTTGCTCAAGCTTGGGAAAGAATGAAATCTTTGGTAAAGAATTGTCCCACTCATGGACTGACTGCTTGGATGATCATCCAAAAAAATTATGCAGCATTGAACTATTCTTCAAGGAACCTATTGGATTCTACTGCTGGAGGTACCTTTATGACCATCACTTTGGGTGATGCAACAAAACTTTTGGACAACATGATGGTTAATTATTCTGAATGGCATACTAAGAGAGCTCCACAAGGTAAGAAGGTAAATTCTGTTGAGGAAACCTCCTCCTTGAGTGATAAGATTGATATTATTATGTCTATGCTTGTTAATGGGAAAGCCCATATTGATCCAAATAATGTTCCTTTAGCCTCTTTGGTTGCTCAAGAAGAGCAAGTTGATGTGAACTTCATAAGAAATGACAATTTTGGTAATAATGCTTATAGGAACAATTTTGGTAACAACAATTATAAGACATATCCTCCCAACAATGGCAATTCTTATGAAAATTCTTACAACAATAATAAGAGTGCTCCCTCTAAACTTGAAGTTATGCTTAAAGAGTTTATTAGTAAACAAACTGCTTTCAATAAAACTATTGAGGAAAAACTCTCTAATGCTGAAAGAAATATAGCATCTTTAGCTGAAGCTCAAACTACTTTGAATAAAATGGCTGCTAAACCTGAAACTAATGAGAATCCCTTTGCAGCTACCCATGCTATACAAGTAAGAATTGATGAAAATGTTAGACTATTAGCCGAATTACATGCTAAGTGGGAAAGAGAAGATGAAATTGCTAGAAACATTAGTGTTTCTACTATTACCACCACTAGTGTTGAGGCTAGTAATAGTTCTACTACTTTAGATAATAAGTTTGATTTTGATCTTGATGGTTGCAATATCTCTGAAGTTATTAAGTTCCTACAAAATCTTGCTAAAAGTCCTAATGCTAGTGCTATGAACATGGCCTTTACAAAACACATTATTGATGCTCTCATAAAGATTAAAGAAGAAAAGATGAAACATAAAGCTTCTATTCCTATAAAACAACCCATCATTAATATGAAAGTGAATGACTTTGATTTCAAAGCTTTATGTGATCTTGATAGTAGTGTTTCTATTATGCCTAGAAGGATTTATGATATGCTTGATTTGCCTCCTCTTGAAGATTGCTATTTGAATGTCCCACTTGATGATAATGTTAAAAAGAATATCATGGGGAGTCTTAATGATGTCCTTATTATGGTTAACAATTCCTATGTCCCCGTTGATTTCTATGTTTTGGATGTTGAATACAATGCTTCTTGTCCTATTACTTTGGGAAGACCTTTTCTTAGAACTGTTGGTGCCATCATTGATATGAAAGAAGGCACCATTAAATATCAACTCCCACTCAAGAAAGGTATAGAACACTTCCCTAAAAAGATAGAAAGATTTCTTTTGCTTCTCCTATGAAAACAAAATTTGGTCTTAATGCTTCTTCATTTGAGAACACTTGATTCTTTCTTTGTTTCTTATGCCTAACTTAAAGGCGTTAAAGAAAAGTACTTATTGGGAGATAACCCAAAAGTTTTAGATGAGTCTTGGAAGTTATTACCTCTGTAATAACCTCTCCTTATCCTTTTTATTTGCTTTTTTGTGCCAAGAGTAACCTCTAATGAGAGTGAAGAAATGATTGGGAAAGTTGCTGTCCCGAAACAGATTTCTGTGCTTCACCGTAAAACTTCGTGAGATATGTCTGTACCTCGGATTGAGCTGTAAATTTTTGTGCTTCTGCCCCAGGTTGTTATCTAACGTTCGTTAGTTCAACACTTTTTGATTTGAGCAACAGAAGCGCTTCGACAAAATTCGTCTTTACCTGCTGGTCTGTTTTGACAGATTTCTGCCATTTTCTGCATTTGCTTCTTGTTGGTTCCTTCTTGAGTTCTTTTTGGGGAATTGAGCTTTTTGACGGAATTGCTACAGTAGCTAGTGTTCTAATGGAATTTTATTTGGTGTTATAACTGAACCTTAAGACTTATTTATCTTAAGTGTACTAATGTTGCTCATAAAGATTGTGTGAAGTTTTGTATTAAGGAAAAAAATTCAGGTGTATGGAAGGAATGAGTAATGAGATGAAGGACGGACTAAAGCTCAAGCTTGGGGATGCCACGCGTGTCACCCCAAGAAATATCCAAGAAGTACAAGCATCAAATCTTGGGGATGCCCAAGGCATCCCCTTCCTCGTCAATAAAAATCCCAGGTTTCTTCCAAATACTTCATTTTTATTGTTTCATGCACAGTTGTGTTTTTCTTGGAGCGTCTTCTTTTTTGTTTTCATTTTAGTTTTCGTTTTCTTGGTTTGCTTAGTTTTCAGAATAAATTGGTTGGACCCCCTCTTTCATACATTGGTTTGCAAATAGTTTGGTTTGGTTTGGAAAAGAGTAGGAAAGTTCATACTTATGTGGTAAAAAGAGCTTGTTTTTGACTGTGGCCTATGCTTTGTCATGCCATGCTTGATATTGTTTTGGCTTTATACTTAGTATTATTTGCTGTAGCATGACTTGTTATAAACAATTGAGATTGCTTAATGTGCCTTCGATGAATCATGCGTTGTTTTAGCATATTAAAGCATAGTATAGTGGTATTCTCCTTTGATGCTTTATTTGGGTTGACTTGGCACATGCTCACACCATGTTATGACTATCTCAAGTCACCATAGCCTTTATCTTCCTTTAGTTTTCAACTTGTAGTATCACTTTATGCTTTGATCAATGATGTTTTGTCGCTCTGCATGATTATGGCAATTATAGCTCTCTTAGTTTGTCGCTCCCAGTCTTTTGCTAGCCTCCAAAACAAAGTATGAGTTCCACTCATCCATCCAACTCCCTAAACCAAGTTATTCCAAAGATTCCACCATACCTACCTACTAGCTTATGTTATTCCAAGTATATTCATGCTTTTGTTTACCTTCCAAATTAAACTTGTTATGATAAAACTAGTAATTAAAGCTCTCACGAACTTGATGGCACCCTTTACTTTTTGCATCTAATAAACTTGAACCATTGGGTCCTTCTTTGTTGCGTATATGCTTGCGCTTTATAAGTTGAAATTAGCAGAACCATGTACCATGGGGAACGCTTTCAACATTGCATTTGTACTTTGTACCCCGTTGATATCATGTTCTTTTGCTTATGGATCCCGGCGGTGTGAAATAAAAGTGGAACTTGTAAGATCATGGAGTTTGTATGTGTGTTAGAGAAACGCATGGGCCGCTAACCTAAGCCATGCCTAATCATGGTGGAAACTTGCAGCATCACCATAATGAGCACTCTATGAAGCATCCTCAATAAAAACCTATGCAAATAGCAAATAAAAAGATCGCTGAGATGCTCATTGTTTGCTTGCCTTGTAATTTTGATTATGGGATAGCTCCTGTATCATGTGCAAGGGGTACCCCGTTGGTGGTTCTTTATGATACATATATACTTACAATGACAAGAGCTTACTTGTGACTAAAGTTGAGTAGCATGAGGTTCGGTCTTCATAAGTAAGGGGCATGAGATTTCGGTTTATAACTTGGCAAGCATATCCTCTTAGTTGTGTCACTTTAACCTTAATCACCTTCAAGATGCTTATGATAGGGGCAATGAGAGTTGAAATCTATAAGTACCATAATTTTTGGAAGCTCTTTATGAGACTTGAATCCCTACTTCCTTCTATGAAGGCCTTTCTTCCACCATTATATTGAGTCTCCACCTTCTACCTTTATGCACCTACTTTGAGAGCATAGTGGCCATTCTTAGTTCTATGTGCATTGTCCTAAGACTAGTTGACTGATGCATAACTTGATATTGCTTGTTTTAAACTATTTGTATCTAGTCACTCTTATGAACTTTGAAGGTGTCCTATGCATTTATATTTGCTACTCTATGAGGGACAAGCTGAATACTATTATGCTATGTTTTCTTTATGTGAAACAAACAAACATCTTGCAAAGCATTGTTATTCACGAATCTTTTGTTTGTGCCTTCTCATGTTGCAACATAGTTTCTTTGTCTTATTGCTAGAACTTTGTCTTTCATGTTATGATTGAAGTACTATGATCCCAGCATTGAATGTTTTACAAATACTTTGATCAAGTTTATGATGGTGTATGTCACCTCAAAAATTATTCTTTCTTTTTATCACTTACCTACTCGAGGACGAGCAGGAGTTAAGCTTGGGGATGTTGATACATTGCAAATGCATCTATAATTTTTGATGTTCCATGCTTGGTTTTATCTACTTTCTTATGTTTTGTTCCAACTTTGGAGTACTTTTTATACACTTTCTGGGACTAACCTATTAACAAGATGACATAGTGCCAGTTGCTTGTTTTCTGCTGTTTTTGGTTCCAGGAAGTCAGGAAGCTCTTTATGAGACTTGAATCCCTACTTCCTTTTACAAAGGCTTTTCTTCCTCCATTACATTGAGTCTCCACCTTCTATCTTTATGCACTTACTTTGAGAGCATAGTGGCCATTCTTAATTCTATGTGCATTGTCCCAAGACTAGTTGATTGATGCATAACTTGATATTGCTTGTTTTAAACTATTGTATCTAGTCACTCTTATGAACTTTGAAGGTGTCCTATGCATTTATATTTGCTACTCTATTGAGGGACAAGCTGAATACTATTATGCTATGTTTTCTTTATGTGAAACAAACAAACGTCTTGCAAAGCATTGTTATTCATGAATCTTTTGTTTGTGCCTTTTCATGGTGCATCATAGTTTCTTTGCTTATTGCTAGAACTCTGTCTTTCATGCTATGATTGAAGTACTATGATCCCAGCTTTGAATGTTTTACAAATACTTTGATCAAGTCTTTGATGGTGCATGTCACCTCAAAAATTGTTCTTTATTTTTATCACTTACCTACTCGAGGACGAGCAGGAGTTAAGCTTGGGGATGTTGATACATTGCAAATGTATCTATAATTTTTGATGTTCCATGCTTGGTTTTATCCACTTTCTTGTGTTTTGTTCCAACTTTGGAGTACTTTTCATATGATTTCTTGGACTAACCTATTAATAGGAGCCATAGTGCCAGCTGCCTGTTTTCTGCTGTTTTTGGTTCCAGGAATGTCAGAAAATGAATATTCTCGGAATTGGACGGGACAAAAGCCAAAGTGCCTATTTTTCCAGAAGTCATCAAGTGCCAGAATACAAGACGGAGAAGGGCCAGAGGGCGGCCACACCACCTGGCCGCACGGCCAGGCCTGGCCCGCGCCAGGGGGTGGTCTGGCCAGCCCAGGCACCCCCTCGGCCTCCCCTTTCGACTATAAGATGCCCTCGGGACGTAAACCCTAAGGACCTGATCAAAAATCCACGAAAGAGTGTGTAGCCGCCGTCATCTCCATCCCTAGATCGGGAGGGATCTCAAGCTCTTCCCGGCACCCTGCCGGAGAGGGGAATTCACCCTGGAGGCCTTATTCATCACCATGCAAGCCTCCGGTGTGATGCGTGAGTAGTTCATCCTTGGACTACGGATCCATGTAGTAGCTAGATGGCTGGTTCTCCTCCTTTGTGCTTTCATGTTTAGATCTTGTGAGCTCCGTTCATGATCAAGATCATCTATTTGTAATTCTGCATGTTGTGTTTGTGGGGATCTGATGGATATTGAGATGCTATTTCAGATTGATTATTGATTCTATCATGTCTTTGTTATTTGAGATCTTGCATGCTTTCCGTTGTTAGTAGCTATCTTGGCCAAGTAGATGCTAGCAACTCCAAGAGTTAGTATTTATGCTCGATAGTGGGTTCATGCCTCTGGTAATCTGGGGAAGTGACATAAATCTCTAAGGTACTAGATGTGTTGTTGCTACTAGGGAGAAAACAACAATCCTTTGTTCATAGAACAATCGTATTGTTTACTTTACAAGCAGTTCGTACAGCAATAATCTGTTGCTTGCAACTCAATACTGGAGGGGGTTCGGATGATAACCTGAAGGTGGATTATTAGTCATAGATGCAGTTGGATGGCGGTCTATGTATAATGTTGTAATGCCCAATCAAGTCTCAAAGGAGTCAAGATGATTAGTATATGCATGTATTGCTTTCTCGGTGTTTGTCAATTGCCTCACTGTAATTTGTTCACCCAGCATGTTATCTATCTTAAGGAGAGCCACCTCTAGTGAACTATGGATTCCGGTCCTCTTTTCTTTACATACAATCTACAATCTTTTACTGCTTTCTGTTTACTTTCTGCAAACTTTTACTTCTTTCCATTCAATACGTTTAATCCTTTGTTTTCCGCAAAACATGGTGACATTGACAACCTCATCGCAAGTTGGGGACAAAGTTATGTGGTTGTGTTGTGCAGGTCTCCACGTGTGCGCCCTGCCAAAGCTCAGCTAGTAACACCTTTGGGGTGTTTCCTTGCTCCTAGTGGTTTGATTAAACCTTGGTTTCATAACTGAGGGAAACTTGCTGATGTGCTCATCATACCTTCCTCTTGGGGTTCCCAACGAGCTCTACATCAACACCGCCATCAAGCAATTTTCTGGGCGCCGTGCATTGAGCCATCACCCAGTGCCCATGAGAAAGCCCTCGAGGTTGATCTAAACTCATTGTAAGCTCCTGGAATCCGGCCTCGTTCTGCTACCATAACTATAGTATATACACAAAGGATAGCAAAGTGTGTTTCTAAGTTTAGATGACAATGGTGAAAACGACCGTCATCATAAACACTAGAAACAAAGTCTCACTTTGTTGCCAAACAAATACTTTGACCCATTATACGATAATGGTGTGAATGTCAAAATTAGGAAGACATTAACAATTTGCAAAATACATAATGATCTGGTAAAACAGAACATGGACATGACGTTTCCATGAGCACTCATGATCTGTAAACGCATATGGTATATGGTTTATATGAGTAAAATGCGAGCTAGGTTATTTGTACTCTAGTGCAAGTGGGAGACTAAAGGAGATATGCCCTAGAGGCAAATAATAAATAGGTTTTTATTGTCATATCTCAATTAGTTTATAATAGTTTCATATTGTGCTATAACTGTGCCAAGTAGAAACATTGGTACAGGTGTGGTATGAAACAACAAAGTCCCTAGTAGCCTCTATTCATACTAGTTTGTTGGTCACGAAGATGATCTGGGTTTTAAGATCATGGACATTTATGCCGACTAACAACGAGATCATATCATTAGAGAATGATGTGATTGGACATTCCTCGAAGGATTGCAACACGATCAAGTCATATAGTTCATTGTTGCAACAGATATACCTATACTCCTTCTCCTTAGACCGTGAGATGATATCAATCACAGTCTCCCAAGAGTCCTTAGATAGCATCAAGCGCCACTTGGTAATACAGTGGTTATAAAGGTGTGTTCAGGTACTCGGAGGAACTGTAGAGGCAATATATGTCAAGAGCGGGATTTGTTCACCCACATGACGGGTAAAGATACATACGGCTGGCTTGGTGAGATTACATCTATAAATGTTGCAACATGTGACTAGGTCACGGGGATGTAATATCACGGTAACAAGAAAACATAACTTGTTGTGAATGAGATTGAACAAGGTATGGGATACCAATGATCGGATCTCGGACAAGTTGTATCGAGAAACAAAAGGAAAAGGATGCTACATTTAGCGGTTCAAATGACATTGTCATCAGGAATGCATAGGGGTCACATGGATATCCCTGGTTCCTCTGTTGATCATTGATACAGATCATGTCCAGAGCATTCCCAAGCCGTGAGAGGATACACTTAAGGGTACGATGAGAGCGATCAATCGTAAGACGGAATCACAGTAGAGAAAGAGAAAGCCGGAATTGTTTCGCGGAGAGATTCGAAGTTGTTCGGAGAAAGAATAAAGGAGCGGAATCATTCCGGGAAAGATCCGAAGTCGTTCGGAGGAAATCAAAAGGGAACCGAAAGGTGTTTCGGGTCAAGACGGATTTTGTAATATGTATTTACATATTAGTTAGTGTAATTAATATTAAATATAATGTTAAAATCTAATTTGAAGGGTTATTCCACTAATGGGCCAAACTTCCTAGGGAAAAAGGGCCCATGAGGGAAAACCGAAGGAGGGAAGGGCCAAGGGCCAAAGGGCCAAGGCCCAGGCGCCTCAAGGGGGCCCACCCGGCTAGCCTATGGCTGTGCACGGGGTGGGGCCCACCCCTGCCCGGCTGGCCCATGAGGCTCATGCGCCTCCCCCCTCTCCCTTGAATAGTCCCACATGGGAAACCCAAAGGGGAGGGCACACCCCCTCCCCCTATATAAAGGGGTGCCCATGGGTGGGATTAAAACACACAATTTGAGAAGTTCTTTGGTTGACTTTCTCCCTCCCTCTCTTTATACCTTGTGACGATGACCCCAAGTCTAGGCTGTGCGATCGAGGCATACCTGCAGTACGCCGTTACACTGCAGGAATTCCTAGCCGGATATCAACTTCCACACTTTCGACGGGATCGGGGAGCCGGAGGTCTCATCGTGCACCGGATGTGTACGAAGACACGAGGTGCAACACTTGGGGCGCTTGAATGTCGTGAGCCGGAGCTGTTGCACGATGAAGATCAAGAAGGAGTAAGGGGTGACCTGCGAGGAGCTTCGCGACCTTGAGGTCGGCTACGAGTACGACTACTTCAACCACGTTCCCCGCGAAATGTTAACCGCGTACGGTCTACAAGGGTATGTATTCTCTACACTTCCGACCGTTACTGCATTACTACATAGATAGATCCTAGGCAAGTTTCTGGGGTTCAAAGTAGGAAATTTTTTGTTTTCCGCACCGATACCCAACATAATGGTGGATAGATAATTAGCCTGTAGCTATGAACTCTCCCGCTCGAACCCTGATGCTAGTGCAATAGCTCTCGAACTCTGTGGGATATTCACAACACCATGCTCTTGCGCACGTAGCCGTCGAGCACGAACGGTAGTTTGCAATCAACTAATTCCCAGTGGAACAACAGATCACACTCAATTGCAGTAAGTATTTCGATCACAAGTAATTCCAGAGGTTCTAATAAGAATCAACTCTAAAATATTTTAATGTGGTCTGAACCCTAAGGAAAGTGGCGCCCCATCTATTTAAGGACTAGAGGGCGGCGGCCAATACTAAGAAACAAGTTTGGTTCGACCTAGACTAAGATACAAACCAACCCATGGGGGTGCGGCCTAAGGCGCACAGGCATGCTCTGCCATGGCAGAGTTGGTGCCCGTTTTTGTGCCGCGGCAGCCTGCCATGGCATAGAAGGAGTCTGTTTTTGCAGCCTGCCGTGGCAGAAAACAACATTGTTTCTCTGCCGCGGCAGAGATCCTTCTGCCGTGTTTTGATCTCCTCCTTTGCAGCTACTTCCGCTTCCTCCCTCTCCCTCGTGCATTCTTCATTGATCAACACACCATGTTTCATATGCGTCAGCTCCTCGCTCCGTGCTACGCCTTCTTCTCTCATGTATCTGAGCATACAATAGTACAAAGACTTAGGTAGTATAAAATTCTCATTAAGTAAAACATCAGGTTCATTAAGAAACAAGTTCACTTGTTGTTCTAGTAGCTTAGCACGAGCTCTTGTAATAGGTCCAATTCTATTCTCATTGGTTTGATCCTTCTTTGCAGCAGCTGGAACATCTTCAGTGGTAATTGGGGTATGTGTAATTGTAGGGATGTCCTTATCAACAACACTCCGAAATACAAATATGCAAAATTTCAAATGAAAATAGTTTGTTCTTTGGGAACAGCAAAAAAGACAAATATTGCAAAAAAATTGGAAAAACGGAGGCCCATTCAAAAATTACACGGTTTACGCTCATATCTGAACTCTTCTCTTTTTTTGTAGCCAAAATACAAAGTATTTTCACATGATTTTGTGCATACACGTATTATAAATCATTATCTATATTTCTATATATTTTTTCAGATTTTTTGAATCTTTAAGTTTGAACTTTCCTACAAAAAAGTTAAGTCCACCGTCCACAAAACCACTGCTACACTACCACTGCTGCAGTACCACAAATAGTGGCATGCTACGACCTAATGAGCGCGTTGAACCTGGCTTTATAAAATACGAGCCGATTTGCGGCACATCCGCACGCCACGCTACGGCACGTAGATTCGTGATTGACACTAGATTCGTGATTGACACTGTAGATGCACGTTTTTGGCTAGTCCGTTTTGCAACACGTTTAACTATAAAATCAGTGTCACACTACCATAAATAGTGACATGCTACAACCTCATGCACAAGTTGAAGTGGGTCTTCACAACGAACAATACTTAAAGATCAGGGTCGAGCCGGCAAAATCCGGGGACCCGTGCGATACTCTAAAATAGGACCCTATCCTATTAGAAATTTTAAACTATTTAACAACTATAATGTATATATATATATATATATCATAATATCTTACATTGTAATTGGATATATTAAGTATCATATCTAATCAAGTTCCGGATGCATAATGTTTATTTGAACAACATTATTCTCTTAGGGTTCTTCGAAATGATTCTAACAAGTGAAAATACACAGAAGACTGGAAAATTTAAAAATCAATCCAACCCTAGCCGGTACCGATGTCGAACTGCCAATCATGGCGAGGGTACAATCAGCGATCAACAAGTAATAGAAAACAAAATCGGAACTCACTTGGGAACCTGCGACCGGCGTTGGGATCGAGTCCTCATCGATGTATGTCTCGCGTGGAGGTCGATGCACGACATGACGACGAGATGTTCTTGTTCTGTAACTTTTGGCTTTTGCAGCTGGCCACAATAAATTAATCGGATCGATCCGTCTTAGACACCGGGAGCCACCAGGCCCTAGAGTCAACGTGACACACGCTATCGGTCGTGTTTGGGCGGTCGACCTTTCATGCTAGCTAGGAGCTAATCGGATGTGACCAGTTTGAATGGCCCGGTTAAGGCATAAGGTCAATTCTATCTACTATTTTTTTCATTCTAGTAAATATAGTAGACCTATATAAAATTTTGGGGCCCTCTAAATTTTAGGACCCTGTGCGGGTCGCACATTTTGTACAACAGTAGGCCCGGCCCTGTTAAAGATGGCTGGTATTTTTCTCAATAATTTCCCCCTTTTTTGAACGGTAAGGTCTCCAAGGACCTGATATTGCATTAAAACGGCGGTGAGGTTACAATTACAAAGAGGACCACAAAAAAATGAAAATAACATCCAAGCCCTTGACAATTTCAACTAGCACCCCAGGAAAGTTCGATGAAACGCGATCGAGTCCAATATTGCCGCTGACGAACTTTGACCTTCTAGTGTGGCCGTCGCTGCAACCACCGGGGACGAAACCACTTGGGATTGCCTCAACACACATCGCCATGCTGAGATCCGAACAGATCCTCCAGTTAAGGAGGAAGATGATGCTTGAGCCACAACGGAGCTCAAGCGCAGCAGGGTCGACCTTACGACCGAGGATAGCGGTTACCTCACAGCGGCTCCGCTTGGGTACTGCTGCCGGGGTCGCAATCTCCAACAACCTCAAGAAACACCCCCAACCAACAACAGCAACAACTCTGGCCGGCCGAGAAGAGCCGCAAAGGGACCGGGCTATCGCACTGGGAGAGACAGCGCTTATTGAAGAGAAGAGGCTTCACTGCCAAATATCTCTTCGAGAAACTCCACCACAGAAGCTTGATGAAGAGGGGAAGCAACCACCTGATGGCACCGCACCGAAACTCCCTGCAGACAAAGCCTCGCCAGGCTCCAAAACCATCAGTAGCACCGCCCGATTCCCCTCTCTCCTCGCCTCCATGGCCGGCCAGAGAGGGGAACCAAGCAGCGGCGCATCTGGCCAGAGACCAACGACCACCAACCTTGACCCTTATTGCGGAGATCCCTGGGGTGCAGAAGCTCATCGCCGCCTCCATCCACCGGAGCACGGCCAGGAGCAGAACCAGCACAGGATGTAGCAGATCTGGGCCAGAGAAACTGCTACCCTACTCCAAAATACCGGCAAGCTGCCGAAGACACTAAAACTAGACCTACCATCTACTCCGGCGCCCCTCCTCCGCCATCTCCTGACGACAGCGCCGCCGGGGAGTGCTCGGGAGCGGCCCGGGAGCGCACACGGGACTCTCAAGGGGAGGGGGAGCACGGGAGGATGAGGGAGGGGGGAGAGTTTTTTTGGCGGTCGTTGTTAAGCGTCCAGAATCTCCAATAATTTTCCTATACGGAGCTTTTTGATGTAAATCGTCAACCTCAATAACAATTATTGACGTAGATCTTCAACCTCAAAATTTTAACGCAAATCTTTGGTCTCAACAGTAATTTCCTAACGATAATTACTCTAACACAAATCTTGAACCCAACAGTAATTGTTCACTGGAACTTACCCGGACGATGGTTCTACGACGGCTACTCGTACGGTAATTCATTCAGCACAAATATTCAGCCTCAACATTAATTTTCTGATGGTAATTACTCAAAAGTAATTTTTCACTGTCACGTAATTCTCGGACGGTAGTTTGTCGTTAGTATTTCTTGAACGCTGTACGAATAGTGATGTTCAGGAGCACATCTCCTATAAAAAAAATTACACTATTCCTCGCCCTCTTTTATTCGTCAAAAATACCTCTATCTTCTTTTATTGATCGCCTACTTTCTAAACAAAGTTTTGCTTTCTACATCAAAATTATATATATAGTTTGGTTACCACATTTAAATGTTTCTATTCCATATTTAATAGAAATGAAAGCATATCACTCAACAAATATTTGCAATATTTAGAACACTGTACTTACGAACAATCATAGCAACTTCTACCAGCGTCGTCGGTGTTAGGTTTTTATTTTTCACAATAATTTTGAAGTGTTTTTCCTTTCTATTCCTTGACGGTGATTTTTTGACATAACTTTTTGGCCACCAGTAAGTTACCCTACGCCTACATATCCTATATCATGACAATATTTTTTTCACATTTTTCTTCTTATCCTTTGACTACGATTTCTCCATACAACTGACCGTAGCTTTTCAGAGGTAATTATCATACGCCTACAAAATATTTGTTCCTACAATTTATTTTTATATAGAAGACGACAATTCGTCCATCCAGCTTTCTTGCCGTAATTTTGTGATGATAATTATTCTTCGGTGAATCTCGACTATGGGTAATTTTCCGCCCATTCGTCACCGGTTGGCAACATTACTTTTTTCTTTCTTCACAGTAATTCTCTGAACAAATTTTCAGTCGTAATTTGCCTATGGTATTACCATACAATATCTGTTTGGCGATTAGTAATTTCCTGATACTAATTCCTTTTGAGTAATTTTTATATTAATACCACATGTGCGGCGTGTTGCCGCGGCAATTTGTCTAGTTTATTTTTTATGTGTATTGAAAGTGCACTTTACTAGTAGTTTGCTATATCTGTGAGAGTGGCGCTATTTGACACTCAGGGTGTAGAATAGTTATTTTTCATCCACCCCCTATCTTTCAAATTGTACATGATTTTTACGTCACGTAAATTTTCTCTTATCCCGAAAGTCAAGAAGAACATAAAACAATTTAGACATGTCGTAAAAAAATTATTTACATGCCGTAAAAAATACTGCGTAAAATGCAATTTTTCTATGTTTTTTACACTATAATGACTCATAAATCTTATTTTTATGTCAATTTTTTGCGTTTCTGATGAATATGAACATAATTATTAGTATACAAAACATGAATTTATGTATGTGAGAACATAAAAATATATGGGGTGCAAAATAACTATTCTGCATCCTGGATGCTGAATAGGGTTTCTATATATATCGACGCTAAACCCTAAACCCTAAACCCTATATATATATATATATATATATATATATATATATATATATATATCGACGCGGATTTGTTACCCACCAAGCTAGCTGCGCATGCTTATACAGTCGTCCGATATTACCACCCTATGATCCCACAATATTCACATCGTCGATTGCTGTCATTATTCTGCTAAGCATCCTCTTGTCATCCGTCAAATTGTGCTAAGCGCAAGCTGTAGGAGATGTAGATCCACTGCCACATGGTTGTGGTTTTACATTTGTGTCTTAGACACCACCGTCAATCGTTGTGGTTTTAACATGTACCATAGACACCACAGTCGCATATTTTGTCATTTCCAGAGGTGTCCTAGATACCATATACATAGTTGTGGCTTGTCCGGCCAAGTGGTCTTGTTCTTTTCCCGCGTTTTCTATTCTCGGTTCCCGCGAAAACTACATGACACTACATATACGTGTCAAGTGAACATGGGTATCGCAAAAACAGCTCACGAACACCACGCTTGCATATTGCTCACGACTGGCATCCAGCCCGAAAAAACTACCGCCATGGCCGACATTACTGCAGCTGATTAATGCATGTGGGTGAAAATCGCACAGATGAAACATCAAAAAGAATTGATACCTTCTTGATGCCTCAGTGGACCTGTGTCGGCTGAGACAGAGATACCCTATTTTAGTTTGGAGAAAGGTGTATGTTCTTGGTTCATGGGAAGGCGCGTGTTCTTGGTTGTGTGTGCTAGCATGCGTAACCTGTAAAAATGCATGATGTCATGGTAAATGCCACACTCATGGAGAGGACTTATCTGTGTGGATGGGTCACACCGTGGGAAAGAACTCACGTGTGTGGATGACACGTGTCATTTATTTCTGAAATCAACAACATACTCCCGATACAACGTCCGTTAGGTACTCTAATGGGTTTATTGTAGGGTCACGCAGAGATAAACAAAACTTTTTCCCTAACGCGAAACTCTCAAGATCCAGCTCACGTTATAGGTCACGAGATTACCGCTAGACGCGCAGATGCGGAAGTTGATGTAGCACGTCGAATCAGTGCCGAACGATCCCGCAGACAGCCCTCCGAATCCCAGGGACAATTACACCGGATCCCACGAACTCTTTCGCCAAATCCCCACGAGCTTTCCCTGTCTCCAGCGCCACATGTGCAACGCCTCTACCGGTGTCCACACATACAGGAAGGAGCTTCGGATAGAGGACTGCTAGATCCTGTCTAGCCCGAAATGGAAGTGGAGAAAGTGACGGCTAGGTTAGGGACTATCCCTTGTCACTCCACTTATATACACTCCTAGTTGGGCTCAACGCTTGAGGCCTATCTAGGTTGTACTCCAATCTCCACATGGATCTAATCCACATGGGCTCCTTACCCTTAAGTGTGTGACCCCGTAGGTTCACGTACACCTGGACATGACATGAGCTACTCCTCCAAGTATCATGTCATGGCTTTGAGTCCAACTCACTTCCATGAACACTCGGTCTCAAGTCGATAGATGGTAGCAGCCTCTAGCAAGACATGCCAACTCCCAAGTGCCGTAAAGTCAGAAGACGAACCTTTAATGTGACTTTCGTCCAAGTCCCTTTGCCACACGATGTATCTGTTAAGCTATAGGCGAGTAGTTGCCATCCCTGTAATAGTTTAACTCTCTTCTCGTACCATGATATGTGATTCACTGGACTAACTCTTAGTCCGACTCCTCAGTTAACACTTAACTGAGTAGCGCATGGCCATGCTTCCGAATCATATCACACGAGAGGGTCCAGAGAATATCTCTCCATTATGGAGGGGCAAATCCCATCTTGGTAATCCACGTCACGCAGCTTGCTTCACAACCAACCCGAACTCTACCTTTATAACTGCCCATTTACGGAACAACGTTTGATAGAACCTAAGTTGGCAATCCACAACTCGGATCATGCAATCACCTCAGGTCGAAGGATTTCATTGCTTGAGACTGCAAATGACAACATGCTCGTTGCATCTCAACTATGGGTCAGTCTGACTCGCTAAACTCTTTACCCGAATCAGTGTAAGTCGGAATAGCATCACCATGCCCATGACAAGTGGAACTGTGTCATCAGCCGACTTGCATATTGGTCTAAATTGTGTGCCCAACACAACCTTAACGACCAAGGGCAATCTAATATGAACAATCATTAATATATAGTTCCACAACTGAATCATGCATTCAGTGATATATATCTGATGTTCATATAAGGACAACTTTACTTTATGAATACTTTGGAAAATATCATCAACCAAGATTGCCTCTAGGGCATATTCCCAACAGTTATATCATATCCGTTAATCGGATTATCCTCTCATCTTTTAATCATATGGCCTTGCGGGCATGCACAGCAAGTCGGGTGAGTAGCCCACTATCTTGCTATATAATATATATATATATATATATATATATATATATATATAATAATCTATACCTAATAATAAATAACGGATTGTTTCTTCCGATCCAACACTTTTTTGACCATTTTACCCTCTCACCAAACCAAGCACTCCTTCCGTCCCAAATTACTCTGCAATCTAGGTTTGGTCAAAGTGAAACATATTAAAACTTATCTAAGCATATTCTACAAAATACCAACATTTATAAAATCAATTACATACAATATAAACGTATGTTTTATGGTGAGTCTATATTTATTAAATATTTTAGTTGTTGAATTTTTTTATGATATACACAGTCAAAGTTTGACTTTGCCTGAACCTAGAACGCAGAGTAAATTAAGCCGGAGGGAGTATTACCAAGGACGCCACCCGCAAGTCAATAAAATACTCCGTAGCTCTTCCTGGACCGAATCCTTTTCCCACCTCTCCCTGGACCGAATCCCCTCCTCCCTCCACGCGACACAGAAATGGCGAGCAGCGGAGTAGTTTGTCACCCGTACCGACCCACGTAGGCTGTTAAAATTATATGTGCCAGGAGCCATGCAACCGATGGCGTCCTAAGGCCGAACTAACAAGGTGAGCCCATACGCTTTGTGCGTTAGAAACGTGATTTTATTTCTAATCTAACAGCACAAGAAAAGAGCGAGGATGCATTTCTACTTTAGATAGTCCCACCTCACTTCCTTGTATCGAGTATAACCAATTTATATACCTTAACAATTTTCCTTGAGCATCAGCAAGAGGCAATAAGGTTGATTGGTGAAATCAAATGATCGGGTGGACTTTACATGGTTTGGCTGCGTCGATGGACTTTGACCTGCACGCTGCATGAGAGCATGAACGATGATGGGCTGATCTTAACTGGTGCGGTGGAATTTGCATGGTTGTAATTAAATGGCGACGGTGGGGCTGCATTGGGACAAAGAGAGTGGCAGCATTGGCGACATATGCCGCACGGTGCATACTGCTCCAGTGGAGGAGGAGCTTGTGATGTCGGGCCAGTGGACACCCTACACGTCGTAGGCGATGGCGGAGCGGTCGGCTCGGCCAATGAGCCACGCTGGACATGAGCGATTATGAACAAAAAGGTGGTGGCTGGTTGTGGTTGCCGATGGAAAGGTAGAGAGACACCACGTATATTCTTAAAAACAAATTTATTTAATTATTATTTATGTTCTCTTGAAAAATCATTTTCAGTCTTTTAGACATAAAAAATAGGATTCTATTTTGAAATTGGAAAGGGATACGATTGGGGAACAAATTTGCTCTTTCGCCGCAACGCGCGGGTATTGTGCTAGTAAATAATAAATGACGAATTGTTTCTCCCGGTCCAACACTTTTTTAGACAGATTTACCCTCGCACCAACCCACGTATTACCGTCGTGAGCCATCGTTAAGTAAAAAAGAACTCCACCGGCAGATAACAGATCGTCTTTTTGCAAAATAACCACTCATAAAAAAATAAACGGTCCCCCAGATCGATCGATCGTTCGTAGTACACGGTCTGCTCTTTCGTCCATCTTGCAACACTTCGTCGTCCTGGCCCAACTTGTTCTATCATACACGGCAATGGCATGTCCCAACTTGCTCTATCGCACACGCGCAACCACCCCTGATCGATCGATCGTTCGTAGTACACGGTCTGCTCTTTCGTCCATCGTGCAACGCTTCGTCGTCCTGGCCCAACTTGTTCTATCATACACGGCAATGGCATGTCCCAACTTGCTCTATCGCACACGGGCAACCTCCCCTGTTTGAATGGTATAAACAAGCTCCCCTAAAATAAGAAAATATGGTAAACGAGAGCTTCTGGACATGCCGACTTTGTTTGCAAACAAAAGTTCATCGGTTACCATGGATGGCAGAATCGGTCCCCTGTAGAATTTGCAAACAAACCGGTTCCGTAGAGGGCAGGTACAGAAGATTGTCACCAGCATTGGGACACATCACTACAACATGTTGTGACAGGAGTATGGCCTGGGAATCGACTTCGGTAAAAAAAACAGGAGCCCAAGCTCCTCGCTGAAGGCAGGAACGTAGGCAAACTCGGCGGCAGCACTTAGTGCAGGCAGGGCAGAAGAGCGGCGCCGGTACAGGTGGCCTTGGTAGGGAGGCGTGGACCCGGATGCGGAGGTCGACTGGCATCGCCTATCGAGGACGAGCGCAAGACGTTAGCGTTGGGAACTGAGGACGGCGGTGGCTGGGGGAGATGGGGAGCACAGAGAGAGGCGAGCATCGTGGGTCGGGGAACGGCAGCGCTACGCCGGGTTGCAGGAGGCGGAGGCGGCCAACTCGACGAGACGGTGCGGGGAGGCTCGAGCGGCGGGCGGCGCTAGAACAGAGAGGCCGCGTGGCGGAGAGGCGGTGGTCGACGAGCTTGAGGTGGAGGGCGGGTGCGCCTTGCAGGGACCATGGCGAGGCGAGCTCGGGCAGAGGATAAACAAAGGGAGGATACGAGAGTGTCGTGGTCGTGCAAATTTGCAACGTGCGGCTTGCTTGCGAGCTGGGCTCGATCGATCCCAATGTGTCGTGGGCTGGACAAGATGGGCGTCCACGTCTGGTACACCAACAATAAACTAGGCATACCGTCACGTGGAATCAATACCTGATACGAATCAAGTTTAGTCCCACCCTGCTTTCTTACGTTAAGTTTCACCGGTTTATATATGTTTCCAAATTACCTAGAGTATCAGCAAGCATACACATGAATAAACAAGTAGCCGCTGCTGTTTTCTACGGAAATTGATCGTTGCCGAATCGGAATTGTGGGACCGTGGAATTATAAGAGCTTGAGCTAAATATAATCAAGGATTGTGGGCTGGTCTTTAATCAAGGATTGTGGGTGCAATATAAAATGGGGATTTGTGATTGTGTGGGGCTTCTAAAATATTAAGATGTGTGATGTGAGCTAAATAATGGGGATTGTGATTATGGGCTGCTATGTAAAATTTAAAGCACATGATGCTAAGAGTAAGGTGTGATGTGAGCTAAATAAAATAGGGATTGTGGGGTTTGTCGCAAATTATAAGGCAGAGTTCTATGTTGATGATGATTGAATTCGTTTGCCCCCTTTTCTTTACACCTCTTTTAGAATAATATAACATAATAAAAGAAAGGACCAAATCTGGGCCTAGAAAATCAAATTACCCCTCCTTCTCTACCCCGAGGGTCACAAAAGCCTTCATGGAGTGGGGGTACCAAGAGGTGGCGACACATGGCTCTCCTGACATTGACACATGTGTACCCGATGGTCTAGCCAAAGCGGAAGGTGAGACCGTGTCAACGCTCTAAACATGGATGTGCTAAATCACATATTACCTACCGTTCCAGCCCTAAGTGCAAAAAAAACAAGGAACTACTCGTACATCATCAAAAAAAATCGGAATTTGATCGTTTGGATCGTTAGCGGTTGGCCTTGAAGGGGCAGCGCTCGAGCTCGTGGCCGGATGGACCCAAGGACATGGAATTAGGCGTGTGAAAGAAAAGGCCCAAGGAAAAAAACAAGAGGAGGAAGAAGCCCCGGCTAATTTGGAACATTGGACTGGACTTTGTATGCAGTAGGTCCAAAAAAATACAATGATCGGCCAACACTCCACCTCTCTCGCCAATGTACCCGACGCCCGATCGGACCAAAACGGTTGAGATCTCACGTCGGGCTGTCAAAAAAATATACATCACGTTCGAGTTGATACTTATGAGGGTCACATGGAAGAGTTTTGGTCCTATTAAAATAGGAGAGATCCTCAAGTTCTATTCATCTACCTTTTGAGATGGAAAAGGAGACTCGCTCGCTGTCCTACGCAAGTATCTGCACACATCATCATGATGGAGTAGTTGCAGTTTGGGAAGTTCACAAGCTTGCCAACAAGGTTGCTCTGTCGCAGCAACGCGCGGGCATTGTGCTAGTATATATCTATATCTAATAATAAAGGACGGATTGTTTCTTCCAGTCCAACACTTTTTTGGACGCTTTTACCCTTGAAGTTCGGAGGTATTACAGGAATTGCCACCGTCAAAGTCAAAACTGAACGGTGTCAAAACTGAACGGTTCGGTGCTCCCGTGCAGTAGAAAATCTCCAAATGTGGCCATCTGAGCTCTCATCCTCTACGTGTTGTCGCACTAACTCTAATCGCCCGCCTCCTTCGTCTAGCGCGGCAGGCGGCAGCAAGCTGCGCTGCATCTGCCGGACAACGAACGATCAACTGCCACAAGTGGGAGGAGAGGAGGGCACCCATGCCAACATGTTGATTGAGCGGGACGGGACAATGGCGCGCCACAAGCTGAAGCCGCTGGACTACGACCTGCCGGCTGGGATGGCGTCGCAGCGCCATGAGCTACCCTCATGCCCAGGATGGTGTCTCGCATTGCCGTCCAATATGCTAGCGCCTTGGTCCTGATGGTCAAGGGAGCTGTGTCGCCCTCGCCGCGCAGTATGATCGTTTCCCCTGCCCAGCAGCTCTAGCGCCTTGGCCATGTCAGCGACGGTCACAGTTTCTTTTGAAAGCGGTACAAGAACCAGTCAAGCTCCTCCTATGGCATTGAGACATGCTGAAGCTTTTCCTGTCAAACAAAACGAGAAAGAAAAGCCACAGCAATTGCTCTACTGTATGCGGTACCAGTCAAGCTCCTCCCATGGCATTGGGACATGCTAAAGCTTTTCCTGTCAAATAAAACAAGGAAGAAAAGCCACAACAATTGCTCTACTGTATCAGCCTATCAGCGTTCAAAGCTATACATAGGATACAAGACGACACTGCCAGGCACGAGTACAATTAGACAAGCAGATTTCTTTCTCGAATGGATAAAGGCTGGGGTTGCATTGGTTGGATATCTTGGGCTGGTCTAGCTGGGCCGGTTCGAGCGTCATGGGTTGCTGCGTCCTGGGACAATATATGCACTTAGAAGTACAAATGAGATAAGCTAAATTAGTCCCACCTTGCTGCTTTACAATGAGTCTAACCAGTTTATATACGCTAAAAATTCTCCAGTAGTATCAGCAAGCAGCAACAAGGATGATTGGTATGAAATCAAATGATCAAGTGAGACCATGTGCTGATGATGGGCAGAGGATTAAAGGAACTGTGTTGGGCTCTACTGTGTGCATGAATAAAAAGAAAAGTGGGTTGTTGCCTTATTGAAAGTTGTCGGTAAGCTAAATTAAGAGGAATTAGAGGACGCACGGTGGCTGTGTTGGGAAAATACACATGCATAGTGCATGAATAAAAGGAAAAGTGGGTTGTTGCCTTATTGAATGAAAGCAAGGAGTTGCCGGTAAGCTAAATTAAGAGGAATTAGAGTACACACAGTGGATGTGTTGGGCAAATACACATGCATGAAAAAGGAGGATGTTGCCGGTATGTGTAGTACTGTTGTAAGCTAAATTAAATCGACAATAAGCAAACTGAATTGGTCATTTCACTTTGGACAAACATAATTTTTTAGATAAAAAGGGCCTCACCCCGGTTCCCATTACTGAAATGTCACGAGTTCGATACAAAAGTTTCAAGCATTCGGAACACATACATGTACATCCATGACACAAATATTTATGTAGCAGATGTTTTTGTCCATAATATTATTCTCTTCCATTACAACGTACGGTATATCTATACTTTTTTTTTGAGATTCGGTATATCTACACCTAATAATAAAGGAAGGATTGTTTTTCCGATCCAACACTTTTTGGGACCAATTTGCCCTCCTGCCAGACCATATATAACGATCAAGCCACCCGTAAGTAAAAAAACGTTTAATAACACAACGAAAATTTTGGGATGCCACCGGAAAGTTAATTAAGACGATGACTCCTCGAAACCGTACACCAGCTTTGTCCCTAAATGAATAGACAACAAGCTGTTTAGTTCACAGTTTGCACGGAACGAATCGTGTTGACGGACGCATGGATTGATTTCTCGAAACGGATTGCACTTAGTATTACCATGGAGGTAAATGACGCGGTTGGAGTGGAAGCCGATGGATGACACGTATGTTCCAGCCAGCGACAGTCGTGGCGGCGTGGCGGAGCCGGTGGCGAGGCCCAGCGACATGACCAGGCGCCTCTATTTGTCTCCGTGGGTATGGTTTGTGTAGGGGTTCCGCGCATAAAAACAATAAATTTTACTCTACGCCCATGAACTCCTGAAGCTGCCAGGACCTATCTATTAGTAATACAGTAACGGGAGGGGTTTTTCGTGAACTTACCCTTGAAGACCGAAAAGCGTTGGCAACGCTTAGGAGAGCGTGGTTGATGTAGACGAGCCGAAGCCGACCTCAAGGTCGTGATGAAGTCCTTGCGCTCCTTCTGGCTCCAACGACTTGAGTGCCTCAAGTGCGACACCTCGCGGGAAGTTACACACGTTCGGTGCCTGACGATGACTCCTGCTTCCCCGATCCAGTAGCAGTTGCGGAAGTAGAGCTCCCGGATCTGAATCCCGTAGCGCGACGACGCTCCGCGGTGAAGATGTCTCTCGCTCGCGCAGTCCAGACTTGGGACCACGGTCACGAGATAGAGAGAGAGGGGGAGAGAGAAAATATCAATTGGAGGTCCTCCCAAAAGTGGGGAGACCTTTATTGATTATTGGGTGTTTTTTCTAGGCCAAATACCCCCACTTTATATAGGGGGGAGGTACTACCTCCCCTCAAGTCCCGGGGTGGGACTAAAGGAGAGGAGGGGGGAGGAGGTGGCCGCCGGCCACCTAGTGGGCCCCACACGCGGGGGGGGGCTAGGCCCAGCCGGCCTCTCCTTTCTCCTTTTCCCTAATGGGCCCTCTCCCTCCGGAATTGGCCCATTAAGACTTTTAACCTTTTAATTGATTTTCTCTTTATTAAATAATTATGAATAAATGATTAAATCAATATTTAACATTCACATATTATTCAACCTCTGTGGCTATGGAACACCTTCCACCTCCACTCCGGACATCCTCCGGATTTACCGAAACCCTTCCGGTTCTCTCCATTCTTTTCTTTGCCGATTCTACCGATCCTATAAACACTCTTTAAGCATCATCAAGCCCTTAAGCGTGATACTCCACGGTTCAGGAACACTCCAGACATGGTCAGGACACTCCCGCACCAATGATCAACAGAGGGACCTGGATGGCCATGTGACCTCTGTGCGTTCCACGAAGATCTTTCGTCGTTTGAACCGGGAAAATCGTGTCTTATTCCCTTTGTCTCTCGATACTTGCATTGCCCGAGATCTGATCAATGACATCACCATGTCGTGTTCAATCTTGTTACTAAACAATGCTATTTGACCCGTTCCGGCAAGTGATATCCCCGTGATCTAATCACACGCTGCGCAGCTATTGGATATAACTTCTCCGAGTGGGCCCTTGAGTATCTTCCCGTCACATGGACGAACAAATCCCGCTCTTGACATATATTGCCTCTACGGTTTCCTCCGAATACCTGAACACACCTTTATAACCACCGTTTTACTAGATGGTGTTTGATGCTATCTAAGCACTGCCGGGAGACAGTGATTGATACAGCCTCACGTTCTAACGAATAGTCTACGAGGATCCATTTCTAATCATCATAACTTGAACTTCGTGACATGATCGAATCACGATGTTTAGGTTGGGTATTGGTTCATCATCTCATTCTCAGAATGAGATGACCTCATTTCCAACTGGCATAAATGCCACATGATCAGGAAACATGATCATCTGTTGACCAATGAACCAGTGACTAGAGTTTCACTGGGAACCCCTGGTTTGTTTGTATATCACACGTGTATTGATGTTTCCACTCAATACAGTTATAGCATGATATAAAACTTAATCATAAACTATATGAAATATGATAATAGTCCTTACTACTATTTGTCTCTAGGGCATATTTCCAACAGTCTCCCACTTGCACTAGAGTACAAATACACTAGCTGCATTTGTTCTTAATTATTGATACCATATAACCGGGGCCTAGAACATGCTTGCTCATGGAAGAGGTTGAGTCTTGAGTCTGTACTTTATAGTCCCAGATCCTTTGCAACTTACTAATGTCACTTTGATTGACATTAATACTATATCATCACATGATAACATCGGTGTGAATGCATCGTTGCTATGGCAGCAGAACGAGGCATGATTCCAGGATCCTACAGTGACGTTAGATCAACCTCGAGGGCTTTCTCATGGGCACTGTGCCCTAGGACACATCATTCTACGTTAAAAGCGAATTAGCCCCGCCATAACATTATACAACACTTTAGATGGTACCCTTATCTAGTATTATAAATGTATTCATCGAAACACTAGTGTACTCTGTGCAACTTTCGATGTTTTGTTCACCTCGCTTCCTACTTGACTTTAATTGGTATCTATAGGAGTTTCCAACATATTCCCTTATAACATAACTCTTTATGCTTTAAGATATGTCATCCTTTATGGATTTAGAAAACATGTTCACAGTTCTATAACAGACACTGCAGACAAACTTAGCTCAACGTTCTGTGATTCAGACTTAATCACTTTCAAACGTTCCTTATTTGGATCACATATTATGCTAAGTTATCATCATGGTTTACTAAGATAGAACATATGTCTCAACATAGTGGATGATGATCATCCTTTTCTTTCTTTCAACCATTGATGCTAAACTTAATGCTATTCCTA
Source organism: Avena eriantha (assembly GCA_910589775.1). Classification (NCBI taxonomy): domain Eukaryota; kingdom Viridiplantae; phylum Streptophyta; class Magnoliopsida; order Poales; family Poaceae; genus Avena; species Avena eriantha. The sequence goes on along the minus strand of OU342742.1, from coordinate 394,945,998 downwards.
ATTTTAGTCATTGTGGCGCCCCGCTAAAACAACTACTAGAAAATCGTTGTGTTTTTGTGCATTGCATCATCATGACCGCATGCTCGTGTCATCATGTCACATTGCATTTGAGCAACGTCATCATCATGCATATTATTTGCCTAAAACTATTTTCTAAAATCCTATCTTTGTTTTCTAAATATCCCTGCCTTTATTTCAAATCAAAACCCTGGCCTCTTCCGGATATTTTGTTTTGTCTAAAAACTATTTGCAAAAGGTTTTATAAAATAAAAATAAAACAAAACATTTTTATTAGGGGAGGCAGCCGGCCAGGCCCAAAAGCCTAGCCAGCCAGCCTACTACCCAATCTAACCAAACCCTAGCTACCCCATCTCCCCTACCCCGCTGCCACTCCCTCATCCTGCCGCCAGCACCCCAGCGGTGCACCACGCACGCACGCACGCGCCAGCCCCAGCCAGCCCGACCACCTCGGGATCCCACACCACCCACACCTCCACTCGCGCGCGCACCCCCCTGGTCCACCACCTGCCCGTACTCCCACCACACCCTGGCCATGATCCCACCCCCCCCCCCCCCGCACGTCGCTCTCTCACCTGCCCTGCCCTCGGGATCATCGCCCGCTAACCCCCGCTCCCCGTCTGGTCCCACCACCCACCAACTCCCCTCTCGTCCTCGATCCCACCTACCCCATCGGCCCCGCTCGCCGCCCTGCTTCCTCCTCTCCGCCTCCACGAGCCCCGTCCCCGCCCCTTCTCTCTCCCTCACGTTCCTCTCTGCATCCCGTCGCCGCTCGCCTCGCTGCATCACCGCTGCCATCCTCAACCTCACCCCCGTCGCCGCTGTCGGCTTCGCCACCGTCTCCCCTGCAGCAGCCCCGCCACCGCGGGATCTGCTGCCTCCAGCGCCTCTCCCCCGCCTCAGAGCTCCCCCTCGCCGGCCGCCCTCTCCTCCGGCCGTCCGAGCCCCGTGACGGCGCCGTCCCTCGCGACCTCGTCTGCCAGCAGCCCCGCCACCGATCCCCTTCACCGACGACCCGAGCTCGTCCGCGGCGCCCCGTTGCCGCCGCATCTGCCACTCCCTCCTCGTGCCACGGCATCGCCCCGCCGTGCCGGCCTTCCCCACCGCCTCCACCGCTCGACCTCGCCGTTCGCCCTCTCCCGTCTGCGCCGGTGGACCTCCTCTCCGCTCGACCCGAACCAACCACTGATGTCCCCGCCGGCGACATCTCCGCCCCTACAGGACCCGCGGCCGCACGTCGTCGAGGCGCCCTCCGCCTTGTCATTGTCCTGCGCGGCATGGATGTCTGTGGCCTCGGCCTCTGTACAACGCCAGGCCGCCTCAAGTTGTCCTCGACGACCTCGCGTGCCGAGCAGTGGCGCACAAGTAGTATCCGCAGTGCATGTGTCTATGTTCGTTTTGGAGAGCTGATGTTGCCCGTTCCTCCGTGGGAAAATATGGTGATTCGGTGGAAACGCTTGCTATCCAAGACCAAAAAGAAACCATATCCTATGCGAGGTTAAGACGCCAAGACCGTCTCACCGTCAAGATCTCCACCTATTTCGATACCGTGCCATGGACGTTAGGATCTACTTCCGTTCCATCGACCGACGCCGCGATGATGGTTGAGATGGAGTTCGGAAACCCCGAGTCCTTCTTCGACTTGGACCCTCAAGATCTTCTTCCCTAAACCCGAAGACCACAGATGCAACAAGTACTCCTTCCCGGATCCGAAGACCGCCAAGGTCGCCGATACGGATACGCCAAGTTCTTCATCCCGGATGCCATAACCGTCTACTCGGATCCGAAGACCGCACCCTGGCGCGCCAAGTTCTCTGACCCCTAGGACCGATCCATCGGAACGCCAAGACCTCCTTCCGTACCCGAGTTCTTCGTCACGGGCGTCAAGATCTCCTTCACGGATCCGAAGACCCCGGTACCCGACCAGGGCGGATTCGATGATCCTCCGACGCCAAACCAAGTCCTTCGACCTCCGATCCCGTCGAACCCTGAACCCTGAGACCCATACTCAAACCCCCGGAATCCAAGATCTTCTGAACTCAGATGTGTGCCCCTAAGCCCCTATTTTATAATATGACATTATCAACTATCGCATATTAATTGTTCATCTCGCATGCATATCATGTGGGTTGGGGGCATTATGCCGATTCACCTTATAATTAAATATGGAGACCATATGCGGGCTATTTTAGTCTTATAATGGTTCCATTTAAATTTGAGTAGCGAACTTGTGCCATACTTTGCCTTGTTAATACAACATTTAAATTGCAGGGGTTCTAAATAACTTGAACCGTGTAATTAATTGTCGGGACCCCGGTTCCACTTAATATTGCCTAATTGCACCGCATCTGTGCCATGTCATGCATCATATCATAAGCATGCCGGATCTTCTGCCGTAGTATTAAATATTGCATCCGGTGTTTCTTCTAGTGTTTGCTTCTTCACGGATTAGGCCGATGAGTGGATGTGAGTATCGACAAGTTCTTCGGATATGAACCTTCGGCAGTGTTTCCCAGGCGAGCATCTCCCTCTTTCTACCTATTTTGCATTATAGTCTTTATTTCCTCCTATTGATCTATTGCTATCCGTGTCGCGATGCTTTAGTTTCCGTGCACCAGTTATATCCCGTCCAGCCTCTATATTGCCATGGACACCCCCTAATACCTGTTGTTTGGTAGATAGCTGGCCTTGCGAGTCGTAGTTGCTTGCTCAGGTGCGATCTCGTGTTGTCGAATACCACAGTTGTTGGAATGATGGCAGATGTTAATGGTGGAGATGATCATGACTTTAAATACAACTATTAAATTGTTAGACATAACTAATGCAGAGGCATCGGTGGGCAATAGATGTTATTTGGTTCTTCCACGCTCACTTGTGTCCCGTAGGACCCCGAGTACTTGATACCTGTTCCTTGACTATTCGCACTATCCACATCCGGAGACCCTATGGGATCCCCCTGAGCCAAAACTTTGATTCATTTCTATTTCTTGGGGCCACAAACTAGTTTGGGGTTTTATTACTATCTTGTACCTATGCCATGCTTTACTGCTTTATTTAATATTGTGCGTGGAACACCTGTACTGTTTTGGATCACGCCACGTTTTCGCGGTATCGACAAGCCCAGTCACACTTTCGGGTTCCCGGTCGTTTACAGCCGTCGTCGCAAACCATGGGTCCGTTCCGGAGCCGGCCAACTTCTTTGCGGGTAGCTTAGTGGGGTGGCCCCCTGAAATAATTATGAATCTTGTGATTGCTTTGTCGTGAAAGCCTCGTTGGGTTTTGAGTTGGTTTTTCCGAGGTTGATCGAGTGTGTGTTGCTATTTGTGCACCCCTACAGGGTAAAACTTTCTGAAAGCCGTGTCTGCGGTTATGGACGACTTGGAGCACAGTATCTCGATCATAGACAAGCATAACTAAAGTAGTGTTATAAATTTGACTTAATATATGACTAGTAATCAGATTCAACTATCACGGAATGGATATTAAAATGACAACAACTGGTGGATCTGTGGAGATCTGTGTCATACTATACCTGCCTAGTAAGTATCGCAACTTCAATGGAATGTGATAAAAGTGCCAACAACTGCTGGGTTTTGGGATTCCTCAGGACAATTATATCTGACTAGTAAATGTTCCAACTACAACGGAATGTTAACTAAAACTGCCCACTACTTATGCTATTAGGATGACTCATGCTCTATATCTGATTAGTAAGTGCTGCAATTAAAACGGAATGAGTAAAACTGCCAACTGTGTGAGTTCCTTGGTCTGACTTCCTCGTTTGGTCTCGAGGGGGAAATACCAGGATGGGTATGTTTGGTGTTAGTATCAGGTAGGATCCGAATAGGTCTTTCTTACCCCTCTCTAATAGCTGCCAGTGATACCGAGTCTCTATAGGTTGTTTAGTGCTACTGCGCTGCCGCTTCAGTCCACCATACCTATGTAGGCGAGAGCCGCCGAATTCTAGCCTCGCCGTGTACTGGCCTCAGTACTGATGCTCCTCTTTTTTTCCTTTGCCCTTTGTCGGCACCCCCTTTTGTTTTAGCAGGTTTGAGATTGACGTCGTTAGCAGGGTTACCCTTCCGGCTTGGCCTGGGCAGGGTTATGGACGGCATTTGTTATTCATCAGGGCTCTTAGCCCCATTTGCATCTTGTCCGTAGTCGGACGCTCTATCGTTTTCAAGGTGATTTGGATCTTTGTATAGTATATATGTATTCTTGACTCATGAAGTCGTTGTTGTATATATATGTTCTGTGGGTTCCATCGTGGACTAATGTGTAATGATATTACTTCGTTTTCCACCCGCACGCAAGTGCCTGGTGGGCGTCCTTGAATCGTTTCTATGCGGGTTTGGCGGGAAGTGCTAAAACTTGCATAGGGCCGATTCGAGGGTGTTACAGTCATTAAGGACTAGTTCCTTAATTAACTTCTATTCCAAAACAGCTTTCATAATCCTTTAAGGAATACTACATAATATCATAATACTGTTATTATCAACTTCTACATCTTATAAATCCTTATTTATAAGTATTTGCGCTTTCATCCTTAACTTACTTAAGAATTACTCCTATAAGCTCCCACTCAAACTATGTTGCTAACATATTTGGGTCTGAGTCGGTACTCTTACTCAAACTATGTTCCTACATATTTGAATTTGAGTCTTATATTGCTCCCACTTAAAAATATGTCAATCACATATTATTTCAGGAAGACTTTCATAGCTCCCACTCAATTTTCTGCAAATTGCATATCTCCTTACTATTTTGAATAACTTCAAAATCCTTTGATCAAATATCAAACTTGGAGATTAATTATGAGATACTAGTACTTTACTAGTTTTAAATCCACTAGACATTTAGCACACATGAATCAAATTCATTTGATTTTATCCAATACTTGACAAATTGTGCTTTTGTCATTCACCCCCTTTTTCCTACTATGGCTTTGCAGTCATTTGGGGAAAATTCAAGTAACTCCTTTTACTTGTGATATTCAGCAACGAATTGCTTTCTACTCTCAAGGGAATTTTGCTTCTAGGATTTCTCATAATTTAGTTTACCATCATTTCCTTTTGTAGTTCGTAGGTATGTCATGTTCCAAATATCATGACAAATGATCCACAAATGTTTCCATACAAGATATGGATTTACATTTTGAATCCTACTTCATATAGTGAAAATCAATAGTGGAGGGAAAAACACAATGATCAAAATCATTGATTCTTTCCTTCCGTGAAGGGAATCATTCAGGAACGATGTCTGTTGCGCTTCTCAACACTCTGATGTAGGGTTTTGAATCCTCATCGTGTTTTACACTATTTTCCATTTGCTCCATAATTGAGAAACTTCACTAGAGGTGAGCTTTCTCAAGAATGCACCAAAATCCAAGCAATACAACTTTTTCTTTCCTTTTGGTTTTAGCTATGGATTCCGTATTCAAAGTTTCCAATGAATACTCTACAAGGACTTATTCGCTATTGTTTTGGTTATATCGAATAACCCCAAAACTTTCACAAATTCAAATGGTTCACTAATTCTAATTGAGTGCTAACTATTTCTAAGCTAATGGTCTCTATATCTACACTACAATGATCTATTTGGTGCCTTCTATTCAACCCCCTTTGATATCTAATATCACATTGTGATGCTTTGTATTTTGACGTTTCAAAACACTTTGCATTCCACAATTTCTTTCATGCCATTCTTATAAAGTTGAATTTCATTACTATTGATCAAATCATAGTAATTAGATTCTCTTTTATATTTGTACCCTTTGTTGATGAAACACTTTGCTCAAATCAAATAGTTTCATATTCATGTTTCCTTTGGTAAACTGCTTTACACATTTAAACAATCACTTAATGATAATTATCATTGATGTTAAACTCCAATAAATCGAATATGTATTTACTTTTAACAATTCTTTAAACACTTTGTATTCAAGTAATACACGGTGTTCAAGTTATTTAGCCGAACTTAGGCATGATTTATATGTGAGAAGAAATCGAATGACTTTCACATATTATCACATAACTTTGAATTCAAACAATGGTTTCATTCATAAATGAAATATCATTAAGTTGGGTATTTTAAACAAGGCATTTTAATGTTTTACAAAGGTTCATACATTATCAATTAGTTTCAAACAATAAGGATAATTCACAAGTAATCAAACAAGATATAAACACGAATAGAAATCATTCATAAAAGCAGAACAACTGTTTGTTACAATCTCATATGAATAACTGTCTCACGAAGTGTGAGACAAACTAAAGAAGTTCACAATCTCTTGATTACAATAATCATCCTAAAACACAAACTAAGTGATAAATGTCGAGGGAGAGTGTCGTCGGCTGTCATCATCATGCTCGCCATCAACACGCAACGTCACCTCCTCTCCAGCAAGCACCTCTATGCAGAAGGACATGTTTTCAGTAAAACAAAACAAGTATCAGATATACTTAACACTGCAATGTGTTTGCAAGATTATAACATTTACAAAAACTGTATATCAAATATATACCTTGGTCATCGATGACCTCTCCGGCGATTGGTTTAACCTTTATGTTCTGAAAACGTAATATGAACTCATGGAAATCCAATGCTTCCGTATCACCACTCATGATGCTACTCTGGACATGTCCTTTGTAGCTGGGAGGCAATGACCGAAGCAGTACGTCTATCGCAAATGGATCAGCCATCCAGTAATCCATGAAGTGAACCAGTCTTGTGTGTGCATCAAGCATGCGCTCCAAGTGACTCTTCAAACATGTATGCTCCTCCATCTGTATGGAAAGGAACTCTCCATGCAACTCGTGCTTCCACATGCGCACATGGCCTATGAACTCTGCTCTCAGCTGATCCACCATTGAATATGGGTCAAGATCACCCATGAGCGGATGTAGTTCATCCACCATCTCGTAACGCATTATTATCTGAATGTAGGTGGACATCTCTTGACGATAGTAGCGGTCTACCAGTTCTTGTGGGGTCTCATAGTAGTCTGGCTCAGTCAAATCCATCGTGCGGTGTATGTAGTCTACCACATGATTCCTAGTAAGGAGATCATCTAGGCGTACTAGCCAACTAGGGAAGTTGGATCCATCAAGTCTAAGTTTTTCACCCTTTACCCAATCCTCAATCTCAAAGTAAGCTTCACGGTGAGCCATCCACATTTATAATTGCAAAAAGAATTTAGACTAAGTTTATAATTAAATGAGTTAATAATAACTCCACTCAGAAACACCTATCCCCAGTGAGGGTTCCTAGTGATAACACGACCCCTATCAGCCACATCTCCCCCGATCGTCACGACCATCAATGTGGGTGCAAGGGTGGACGCTAAACATCGGTCACATCATTCATGCGACTCGTGCTCGATCTTTCGACCATTCGCGTTCCGAGGCCACGCTTCTCTAGCGTGCTAGGCTTGCCAACTCAACCTTAGTGTATTTGATGTGCAACATGGCTTACACCCACTGTATGTGAACGTAGATATGTATGACACCCAGGCCTGTCACCCTGGATCGCCTCATACCGAAGAACTTTCTTGGTGGTGCACACTAAGGGGGAACACAATCGTTGGTAATTTTAACAGGGATCATCTTATTAGGCTACCGTCGAGTATCTAATACTAGCACACAATAAGACATACAAACAATAACATTGAATGTAAATGCTATGTGATATGGTCCTTCACGTCATGATCTCCATCCGTCGTCACCGGGTTCCGGCGCCGTAGACACCAGGGAACCGGTGTCATTCCGGCGTGGTAGTTTTTCATTACCGTGACTATCTACTACTATGTAACAAAAGGTAATTACTTTACCTTTGCCACAACCATATCACAAAGCAACGCCCCCTGCAAAACAAAGTTAGACACCTCTACTTTTCTCTTTGCATGTTTTATGTGGTTGAATGGGCTTTCGTACAAGAACCGTTCTTACCTACGAACTTTCAGCACAACGCTGATCAAGTAGTTGTCTATACTACACCCCTTTCGAGGCCCTCCGTTGCAAATGGCATACCAACTAATGCGAGAGAGAGAGACACCCCCTAAGCCACTTTATACGGTACAAGCCGTATGTCAAGCGTGGACCAGTCTCATGAATGAACGCGTAAAGTCGGTTGGGGCCGCTTCATCAAGCATTACTACGGTATACACAAGTACACGTGGGAGGGTAACAACTAAAAGATCAACGCCCACACGCTACATCTCGTGTGTTCTACCTGTACTAGCATTACTACGCATAGATCTAGCTCTGATACCACTGTAGGGGTTCCGCGCATAAAAACAATAAATTTTACTCTACGCCCCTGAACCCCTGAAGCTGCCAGGACCTATCTATTAGTAATACAGTAACGGGAGGGGCTTTTCATGAACTTACCCTTGAAGACCGAAAAGCGTTGGCAACGCTTAGGAGAGCGTGGTTGATGTAGACGAGCCGAAGCCGACCTCAAGGTCGTGATGAAGTCCTTGCGCTCCTTCTGGCTCCAACGACTTGTAACACCCCCAAATCGGCCCTATGCAAGTTTTAGCCCTTTCCACCAAACCCGCATAGAAACGATTCAAGGACGCCCACCAGGCACTTTCGTGCGGGTGGAAAACGAAGCAATACCATTACACAACAGTCCTTGATGGGACCCACAGAACAGATATATATACATCTCGACTCCACGAGTCAAGAATACAGATATACAATACAAAGATCCAAATCACCTTGAAATCGATAGAGCGTTCGACTACGGACAAGATGCAAATGGGGCTAAGAGCCCTGAAGAATAACCAATGGGGTCCATAACCCTGCCCAGGCCAAGCCGAAAGGGTAACCCTGCTAACGACGTCGATCTCAAAACCTGCTAAAACAAAAGGGGATGCCGACAAAGGCAAAGGAAAAAGAGGAGCGTCAGTACTGAGGCCAGTACACGGCGAGGCTAGAATTCGGTGGCTCTCGCCTACATAGGTATGGTGGGCTGAAGCGGCAGCGCAGCGGCACTAAACAACCTATAGAGACTCGATACAACTGGCGGTTATCAGAGAGGGATAAGAAATACCTATTCGGATCCCACCTGAAGCTAACACCAAACAAACCCATCCTGGTATTTCCCCCTCGAGACCAAACGAGGAAGTCGGACCAAGAACTCACACAGTTGGCAGTTTTATTCATTCCATTATAATTGAAGCACTTACTAGTCAGATATAGATAGCGTGGGCCGTCTTGATAACATAAGTAGTGGGCAGTTTTAATCACCATTCCATTGTAGTTGGGGCATTTACTAGTCAGATGTAATTGTCCTGAGGAATCCCAAAACCCAACAGTTGTTGGCACTTTTATTACATTCCATTGGAGTGGTAATACTTACTAGGCAGGTGTAACAAGACAACCCAGATCCAGCAGTTGTTGGCATTTTTAATGTCCGTTCCGTTATAGTTGAATCTGATTACTAGTCATGTATTAAGTCAAGTTTATAACACTACTTTAGTTATGCTTGTCTATGATCGAGATACTGTGCTCCAAGTCGTCCATAACCGCGACACGGCTTTCAGAAAGTTTTACCATGCAGGGTTGCACAAATAGCAACACACACTCGATCAACCTCGGAAAAACAAACTCAAAACCTAATGAGGCATTCACGACAAAGCGATCACAGGATTTAGAAATATTTCAGGGGGCCACCCCACTAAGCTACCCGCAACGAAGTTGGTCGGCTCCGGAACAGACCCAGGGTTTGTGTGGACGGCTGTAAACGACTGGGAACCCGAAAGTGTGACTGGGCTTGTCGATACAGTGAAAACGTGTCACGATCCTAAACAGTACAGGTGCTCCACGCACAATCGTAAATAAAGCAGTAACATGGCATAAGTACAGGATAGTAATAAAACCCCAAACTAGTTTGTGGCCCCAAGAAATAGAAATGAATCAAGCTCTGGCTCAGGGGGGTCCATAAGGCCTCCCGGATGTGGATAGTGTGAATAGTCAAGGAACAGGTATCAAGTACTCGGGGTCCTACGGGACACAAGTGAGCGTGGAAGAACCAAATAACATCTATTGCCCACCGATGCCTCTGCATTAGTTATATCTAGCATTTTAATGGTTGTAATTAAAGTCATGATCATCTCCACCAATAAGCATCTGCCAGCATTCCAACAAATGTGGTACTCAACAACACAAGATCGCACCTGAGCAAGCAACTACGACTCGCAAGGCCAACTATCTACCAAACACAGGTAATAGGAGGTGTCCAATGCAATATAGAGGCTGCACGGGATATAACTGGTGCATGGAAACTAAAGCATCGCGACACGGATAGCAATAGATCAATAGGAGGAAATAAAGACTATAATGCAAAATAGGTAGAAAGAGGGAGATGCTCGCCTGGGAAACACTGCCGAAGGTTCATATCCGAAGAACTTGTCGATACTCACATCCACTCATCGGCCTAATCCGTGAAGAAGCAAACACTAGAAGAAACACCGGATGCAATATTTAATACTACGGCAGAAGATCCGGCATGCTTATGATATGATGCATGGCATGACACAAATGCGGTGCAGTTAGACAATGTTAAGCGGAACCAGGGTCCCGACAATTAATTAATGGCTTCATATTGTTTAGAAACCCCGCAATTTAAATGTTGTATTAACAGGGTGAAACATGGCATCGGTTCGCTACGCAATTTAAATGGAGTCCGGAATAAGACAAAGATATCCCACAGATGGACTCCATATTTATTTATGAGGTGAATCGGCATAATGCCCCCAAACCACAGTCAGGTATGCATGCATGAACAATTTAATATGGGACAGTTGATAATGTCATATTATAAAAATAGGGGCTTAGGGTCGCACATCTGGGTTCAGCGATCTTGGGTTCCGGGGGTTCGGGGTTCGACAGGGTTCGACGTGGATCGGTCTCAGCGGGAACGTTCTCGGACAACGGAGTAGATCTTGGCGTTCCGGGAAGAAGGACTTGGCGTTCCATGGCGTCCGGAGATCTCGACGAACTTGGCGTCCGGTACTAGGGCGTCGGTGCGGGAAGGAGGTCTCGTCGATCCGGCGCATCAGATCTGGGATGAAGAACTTGACGTCCTTGGTGAAGCTCTCGGGTGACGGTGTCGGGGTCCTGGCAGCGAGCTTGCACGTAGCGCAGACACGGAGGAGACCGAGCCCGGCGCGAGACTGACGGCGACAACGGGGCTCCAGGGCACCGCCGCGGAAGAGGGAACCCGGGCGAGGCACCAACAGGGCAACGACTCGGAGGAGAGGGAGCCACGTGGGGCGAGGAGGAGGACGCGCCGGCGGCGGCAGGCTTGATGCAGGGACGGATGAAGGGGACCAAGTCACGGCGGTGGCGCCGTGACGGGGAAGGAGGGCGGTTGACGGAGGAGAGAGGCGAGGGATGAGGACCGGCGACGAGGTAGCTCGGGCCGGTGGCGGCAGTCAAGGACAGCGACGAAGACGCGCCTGTAGGGCATTAGGCGAGGTGGTGGCCGGCGAGGGAGGCGGCGACGACCTGCCGCGAAGGGGAAGGGGAGGTGCTCGGGAAGTGCTGGAGGAGGGGGAGACCGGAGCTGGCGGCGAGGTCGCCGGAAGAGGCGGCACCCGCCGGCAAGGGGACACGCTTGGGGAGGACCGTGCCGAGGCGGTGCTGCAGGAGGGGAAGCCGAGCGGCGACGCTCGTGGCGGCGAGGAGAGGAAGGTGCGAGGCGGCCGGAGACGGCGCCGGGCCAGGGGACGAATGTGCGGGGGACGGTTGGCGAGGTGGGGTCCCGCAGCGGCGCGAATGGTGAGCTCGAGGCTCGCGGAATGGAGGCGGGTCACGCGAGAGGAGGCGGCGGCCCGGCGAGCTCGGGCAGACATGCGACGAGGAGAGGGCGACGAGGGAGGCAGCGAGGAGGCGGTGCGACGTGGGGGGAGGGGCTGGAAGGAGGCGCTCCAGAGACGAGGAGGCGACCGCGCGCACCGAGGAGGAGGATGGGGAAGGTTCGCGGGGGAGAGAGGTCGCGCGACACGCTGGTGGGGCCAGCTCGCGTGGTCCGTGCGGGACAGCGGGAGGGGTAGGCACGGAGCGGTCGGTCAGGGACGTGGCGGGGTCAGGTGGGATCGAGCGGAGGGGATTGGCAGGGGGTTGGGCGTGGTAGTGCGGCGCATCGAGGCCAGGTGGAGGCACGGGGCAGCGTGCAGGTGTGTGAGGGAGTGTGGGGTGGAGCCAGGGAGGTGAGGTGGCGAGCCGAGATTGGCTCGGGTGAGGTGGAGGTGTGAGGTGGATTGGTTACAGTGAGGTGGAGGGAGGCTGGGTAGAATAGGGATGGGTAGATTAGGGATTTTGGAGGTGGCCGGCCGGGCTTTCTGGCCTGGCGGGCTGCCTCCTAAAAACATCTGGAAAAATTTATTTAATTAAAACGGGGCTTTTGCAAACTGTTTTTAGACAAACCAAAATAATCCAGAGGCCCGGGGTTTTAATTTGAATACAGACGGGAATATTTAGAAAAACAAAACTAGGCGTTTCGAAAATAGCTTTAGACAAATCCATGCAAGATGATGACGATGCTCAAATGCAATGTGGCATTATGACATGAGCATGCGGTCATGATGATGCAATGCATAAAAACACAGTGATTTTCTAGTAGTGGTTTTAGCGGGATGCCACAATTCGACACCACTAACAATGGATCTCGCCCTCGAGAACCGCCTCATGGTACCGGGAAGAAGGTCGGAGATCTGAATCTTCTCGCTTCGTGTAGATCCTCGCGACACCACTAACAAAGATTCTTTCTCCATCTTGAAATCAGCGACACCACCAACAAGGGGTCGTTGCTCACGTTCGTCGAGAGAACACTCCGGGAACAAAGGGCGAAAGTAGAGGTATCAACAAATAAAGCCACCTCTAGCTTCCGTAGACGGAGTAAAATTGCTGGATCCACCGATTCAATATACAAAAGCGAATGATAAGAGTAGTTGGATGGTGATCAGTCCATCGCGCACCCAAACCATTACTCTGCACACGAATAGGAGATTTATGCAACCAACCCTCAGAATCAGACTAAAGATCTCGACAAACGAGGTTCAGAACAAAGGAGTGATGGAGACTCTGCATCGGATCTGGCGCAGACGATGTCGTCGCGTAGGAAAATACCGGAAGGCACAAACAAGGAACAAAGAATGGTACCTCAGATAGCATGAAGACCGGATGTAGTAACACCGTTACCAAAGGAGGAGGCGAACCCTGAAGGTACGACGGAAACCCAACCACGAGAATTCCTGGACTCGAAGAGAAGATAAGAGAGCAGATTCAAAACACGCAGAGGTAAGAGGAGAATAGCAGAGGGTAAGGAGTAAAAGCAGACCTAATCAGATCTATCCAACCGATTTTTGCAAAATAGTTTTGACACTCTACTTCGGCCGTTAGCTAGGTTATCCTACAGGCTGGACTTGTGGGGTATCGCAACTTCTGAGCTCTGATACCACTCTGTAACACCCTCAAATCGGCCCTATGCAAGTTTTAGCCCTTTCCACCAAACCCGCATAGAAACGATTCAAGGACGCCCACCAGGCACTTTCGTGCGGGTGGAAAACGAAGCAATACCATTACACAACAGTCCTCGATGGGACCCACAAAACAGATATATATACATCTCGACTCCACGAGTCAAGAATACAGATATACAATACAAAGATCCAAATCACCTTGAAATCGATAGAGCGTCCGACTACGGACAAGATGCAAATGGGGCTAAGAGCCCTGAAGAATAACCAATGGCGTCCATAACCCTGCCCAGGCCAAGCCGAAAGGGTAATCCTGCTAACGACGTCGATCTCAAAACCTGCTAAAACAAAAGGGGATGCCGACAAAGGCAAAGGAAAAAGAGGAGCGTCAGTACTGAGGCCAGTACACGGCAAGGCTAGAATTCGGTGGCTCTCGCCTACATAGGTATGGTGGGCTGAAGCGGCAGCGCAGCGGCACTAAACAACCTATAGAGACTCGATACAACTGGCAGTTATCAGAGAGGGATAAGAAATACCTATTCGGATCCCACCTGAAGCTAACACCAAACAAACCCATCCTGGTATTTCCCCCTCGAGACCAAACGAGGAAGTCGGACCAAGGAACTCACACAGTTGGCAGTTTTATTCATTCCAATATAATTGAAGCACTTACTAGTCAGATATAGATAGCGTGGGCCGTCCTGATAACATAAGTAGTGGGCAGTTTTAATCACCATTCCATTGTAGTTGGGGCATTCACTAGTCAGATGTAGTTGTCCGGAGGAATCCCAAAACCCAACAGTTGTTTGCACTTTTATTACATTCCATTGGAGTGGTAATACTTACTAGGCAGGTGTAACAAGACAACCCAGATCCAGCAGTTGTTGGCATTTTTAATGTCCGTTCCGTTATAGTTGAATCTGATTACTAGTCATGTATTAAGTCAAGTTTATAACACTAATTTAGTTATGCTTGTCTATGATCGAGATACTATGCTCCAAGTCGTCCATAACCACGGACATGGCTTTCAGAAAGTTTTACCCTGCAGGGGTGCACAAATAGCAACACACACTCGATCAACCTCGGAAAAACCAACTCAAAACCTAACGAGGCATTCACGACAAAGCGATCACAGGATTCAGAAATATTTCAGGGGGCCACCCTACTAATCTACCCGCAACGAAGTTGGCCGGCTCCGGAACGGACCCAGGGTTTGTGTGGACGGCTGTAAACGACTGGGAACCCGAAAGTGTGACTGGGCTTGTCGATACAGCGAAAACGTGTCACGATCCTAAACAGTACAGGTGCTCCACGCACAATCGTAAATAAAGCAGTAACATGGCATAAGTACAGGATAGTAATAAAACCCCAAACTAGTTTGTGGCCCCAAGAAATAGAAATGAATCAAGCTCTGGATCAGGGGGGTCCATAAGGCCTCCCGGATGTGGATAGTGCGAATAGTCAAGGAACAGGTATCAAGTACTCGGGGTCCTACGGGACACAAGTGAGCGTGGAAGAACCAAATAACATCTATTGCCCACCGATGCCTCTGCATTAGTTATATCTAGCATTTTAATGGTTGTAATTAAAGTCATGATCATCTCCACCAATAAGCATCTGCCAGCATTCCAACAAATGTGGTACTCAACAACACAAGATCGCACCTGAGCAAGCAACTACGACTCGCAAGGCCAACTATCTACCAAACACAGGTAATAGGAGGTGTCCAATGCAATATAGAGGCTGCACGGGATATAACTGGTGCATGGAAACTAAAGCATCGCGACACGGATAGCAATAGATCAATAGGAGGAAATAAAGACTATAAATGCAAAATAGGTAGAAGGGGGAGAGATGCTCGCTTGGGAAACACTGCCGACGGATCATATACGGAGAACTTGTCGATACTCGCATCCACTCATCGGCCTAATCCGCGAAGAAGCAAACACTAGTAGAAACACCGGATACAATATTTAATACTACGACAGAGATCCGGTATGCTTATGATATGATGCATGGCATGACACAGATGCGGTGCAGTTAGGCAATGTTAAGCGGAACCAGGGTCCCGACAATTAATTAATGGCTTCATATTGTTTAGAAACCCCGCAATTTAAATGTTGTATTAACAGGGTGAAACATGGCATCGGTTCGCTACGCAATTTAAATGGAATCTGGAATAAGACAAAGATATCCCAGAGATGGACTCCATATTTATTTATGAGGTGAATCGGCATAATGCCCTCAAACCATAGTCAGGTATGCATGCATGAACAATTTAATATGGGACAGTTGATAATGTCATATTATAAAAATAGGGGCTTAGGGTCTCACATCTGGGTTCAGCGATCTTGGGTTCCGGGGGTTCGGGCTTCGACAGGGTTCGATGGGGATCGGTCTCAGCGGGAACGTTCTTGGACAACAGAGTAGATCTTGGTGTTCCGGGAAGAAGGACTTGGTGTTCCATGGCGTTCGGAGATCTCGACGAACTTGGCGTCCGGTACTAGGGCGTCGGTGCGGGAAGGAGGTCTCGTCGATCCGGCGCATCGGATCCGGGATGAAGAACTTGACCTCCTTGGCGAAGCTCTCGGGTGACGGTGTCGGGGTCCTGGCAGCGAGCTTGCACGTAGCGCAGACATGGAGGAGACCGAGCCTAGCGCGAGACTGACGGCGACAACGGGGCTCCAGGGCACCGCCGCGGAAGAGGGAACCCGGGCGAGGCACCAGCAGGGCAACGACTCGGAGGAGAGGGAGCCACGTGGGGCGAGGAGGAGGACGCGCAGGCGGCGGCAGGCTCGATGCAGGGACGGATGAAGGGGACCAAGTCGTGGCGGCGGCGCCGTGCCGGGGAAGGAGGGCGGTTGACAGAGGAGAGAAGCGAGGGACAAGAACCGGCGACGAGGTAGCTCGGGCCGGTGGCGGCAGTCAAGGATAGCGACGGAGATGCGCCTGCAGGGCATCAGGCAAGGTGGTGGCCGGCGAGGGAGGCGACGACGACCTGTCACGAAGGGAGAGGCGAGGTGCTCGGGAAGTGCTGGTGGAGGGGGAGAGCGGAGCTGCGGCGAGGTCGCCGGAAGAGGCGGCACCCTCCGGCAAGGGGACACGCTTGGGGAGGACCGTGCAGAGGCGGTGCTGCGGGAGGGGAAGCCAAGCGGCGACGCTCGTGGCAGCGAGGAGAGGAAGGTGCGGGGCGGCCGGAGACGGCGCCGGGCCAGGGGACGAACGTGCGGGGGACGGTCGGCGAGGCGGGAGCCCGCGGCGGCGCGAACGGTGAGCTCGGGGCTGGCGGACTGGAGGCGGGTCGCGCGGGAGGAGGCGGCGTCCCGGCGAGCTCGTGCAGACAGGCGACGAGGAGAGGGCGACGAGGGAGGCAGCGAGGAGGCGGTGTGACATGGGGGGCTGGTAGGAGGCGCTCCAGAGACAGGGAGGCGACCGCGCGCACCGAGGAGGAGGATGGGGAAGGTTCGCGGGGCAGAGAGGTCGCACGACACGCTGGTGGGGCCAGCTCGCGTGGTCCGTGCGGGACAGCGGGAGGGATAGGCGCGGAGCGGTCGGTCAGGGACGTGGCGGGGTCAGGTGGGATCGAGCAGAGGGGATTGGCGCGGGGTTGGGCATGGTAGCATGGCGCATCGAGGCCAGGTGGAGGCACGGGGCAGCGTGCAGGTGTGTGAGGGAGTGTGGGGTGGAGCCAGGGAGGTGAGGTGGCGAGCCGAGATTGGCTCGGGTGAGGTGGAGGTGTGAGGTGGAGGGAGGGGATTGGTTAGAGTGAGGTGGAGGGAGGCTGGGTAGAATAGGGTTGGGTAGATTAGGTATTTTGGAGGTGGCCGGCCGGACTTTCTGGCCTGGCGGGCTGCCTCCTAAAAACATCTGGAAAAATTTATTTAATTAAAACGGGGCTTTTGCAAACCGTTTTTAGACAAACCAAAATAATCCGGAGGCCCGGGGTTTTAATTTGAATACAGACGGGAATATTTAGAAAAACAAAACTAGGCGTTTCGAAAATAGTTTTAGACAAATCCATGCAAGATGATGACGATGCTCAAATGCAATGTGGCATGATGACATGAGCATGCGGTCATGATGATGCAATGCACAAAAACACATCGATTTTCTAGTAGTGGTTTTAGCGGGATGCCACACGACTTGAGTGCCTCAAGTGCGACACCTCGCGGGGAGTTACACACATACGGTGCCTGACGATGACTCCCGCTTCCCCGATCCAGCAGCAGTTGCGGAAGTAGAGCTCCCGGATCCGAATCCCGCAGTACGACGGCGCTCCGCGGTGAAGATGGCTCTCGCTCGCGCAGTCCAGACTTGGGACCACGGTCACGAGAGAGAGAGAGGGGGAGAGAGAAAATATCAATTGGATGTCCTCCCAAAAGTGGGGATACCTTTATTGATTATTGGGTGTTTTTTCTAGGCCAAATACCCCCACTTTATATAGGGGGAGGGGAGGTACTGTCTCCCCTCAAGTCCCGGGGTGGGACTAAAGGAGAGGAGGGGGGAGGAGGTGGCCGCCGACCACCTAGTGGGCCCCGCGCGGGGGTGGGCGGGGGGGCTAGGCCTAGCCGGCCTCCCCCTTGCCCCTTCTCCCGTTTCTCCTTTTCCCTAATGGGCCCTCTCCCTCCGGAATTGGCCCATTAAGCCTTTTGACCTTTTAATTGATTTTCTATTTATTAAATAATTATGAATAAATGATTAAATCAATATTTAACATTCATTCACATATTATTCAATATCCGTGGCTATGGAACACCTTCCACCTCCACTCCGGACATCCTCCGGATTTACCGAAACCCTTCCGGTTTTCTCTCTTCTTTTCTTCGGCGATTCTACCGATCCTATAAACACTCTCTAAGCATCATCAAGCCCTTAAGCATGATACCCCACGGTTCGGGAACACTCCAGACATGGTCGGGACACTCCCGCACCAATGATCAACAGAGGGACCTGGATGGCCATGTGACCTCTGTGCGTTTCACGAAGATCTTTCGTCGTTTGAACCGGGACAGTCGTGTCTTATTCCCTTTCTCTCTCGATACTTGCATTGCCTGAGATCTGATCAATGACATCACCATGTCGTGTTCAATCTCGTAACTGAACAATGCTATTTGACTCGTTCCGACAAGTGATATCCCCGTGATCTAATCACACGCTGCGCAGCTATTGGATATAACTTCTCCGATTGGGCCCTTGAGTATCTTCCCGTCACATGGACGGACAAATCCCGCTCCTGACATATATTGCCTCTACGGTTTCCTCCAAATACCTGAACACACCTTTATAACCACCGTTTTACCAGATGGCGTTTGATGCTATCTAAGCACTCTCGAGAGACAGTGATTGATATAGCCTCACGGTCTAAGGAATAGTCTATGAGGATCCATTTCTAATCATCATAACTTGAACTTCGTGACATGATCGAATCACGATGTTTAGGTTGGGTATTGGTTCATCATCTCATTCTCAGAATGAGATGACCTCATTTCCAACTGGCATAAATGCCACATGATCAGGAAACATGATCATCTGTTGACCAATGAACCAGTGACTAGAGTTTCACTGGAAACCCCTGGTTTGTTTGTATATCACACGTGTATTGATGTTTCCACTCAATACAGTTATAGCATGATATAAAACTTAATCATAAACTATATGAAATATGATAATAGTCCTTACTACTATTTGTCTCTAGGCCATATTTCCAACAGTTTGCGACTCTGGTTTGCAAGGAAGGAGGCTGGTGTACGCATGCAGCTTTCTATCAACGCATGCATGTCCAAGCGATTCACGTAAAACCCTCTCGCGGTTCTCGGTGAGGCCGGATCAATCAATGATCTTGTGACATGGGCTAGGCCACAAATACGTACAGACACGGTTAGGGTTGAAAACGGAACGGAAACGGACGGAAACATGCGTTATCGTTTTCGTTTCCTCTTGTGTCGTCGGAATCGAAAATAAAACGGAATACTCCGAAAACGAGCACGGAATCGTAAATCATCGGAGACGGATATGGAACGGATACGGGACAGATATGATACGAAAACAGACATTTGTTAGAATATAGTACTAACATAATATCATGGTCTATACACCAAAAAAACATATAATACACAAGGAATAGCTCACAACTTCAACAAGTAACACACATAATTCAACACTTTGACAAGTACATAAGTTCACATAAATGCTAAGACACTCACTTAATTAATATGTAGACTGGGCTGGTTGTATGTATTACGTAGACCCAACATATATTCTATGGCCCGACAAGAACAATAGAAATTACTGATGCAAATTACTATTTCATACATGGGCATAGATGGTTATATTACCGAAAAGTTTCCGTATTTGTTTATCCGGAATTTCCTTAGCGTTTCCGTTTCCGCCGGAAATGGCTCCGTCGTTTCCTTTTCCGTTTTCGTTTAAAAGTTTTCGTTTCCGTTCTTTTTCCACAAAATACCGTATTGGTGGCCTGGTTTGAAACGATATTGTGCCAAGTATGTCTCAGAGTGTGATGTGTGTTGCAGAGTTAAAGCTGTTCATCAGAAACCTTCCGGTCTTCTATAGCCATTGAAGCCTCCGGAGTGGAAATGGGAGAAAGTAGAGATGGACTTCATTACTGGTTTTCCAAGGTCGCAGAAGGGCAACAATGCAATCTTTGTTGTCATTGACAGGCTTTCCAAAGTAGCTCACTTATTTCCAGTCAAGGAAACAATTTCTGCAATTCAGTTGGCTGAGCTCTATATCAACAGAATTGTCTCTCTGTATGGAGTTCCTCTTGAAATCAGTTCAGACCGTGGAAGCATCTTCACTTCCCAGTTCTGGGGAAGTTTCCAAAATGCTTTGGAAACAAAACTAAACTTCAGCACAGCTTACCACCCTCAGTCGCAAGGACAAGTTGAAAGGATCAATCAGATTCTGGAAGATATGCTCCGTGCTTGCGTTATCTCTTTCGGCATGAAGTGGGAAGAATGTCTTCCTTATGCTGAATTCTCTTACAACAACAGTTTCCAGAAAAGTCTAAAGATGGCACCATTTGAGGCTCTCTATGGTCGCAAGTGCAGAACTCCGATTGGTTGGTCGGGCGCAGGTGAAAGAATATTGTTTGGCCCCGACATTGTAACTCAAGCGGAGGAGAAAGTTCACATCATTCTTGAAAACCTGAAGATTGCTCAAAGTCGCCAGAAGAGCAATTATGACAGGAAGCACACATACATGGAGTATGTCCCTGGTGATCTCGTTTACCTTCGTGTCACTCCCATGAGAGGCACGCACCGCTTTGGTATCAAAGGAAAGCTGGCTCCTAGATACATCGGTCCTTTCAAAATTCGTGGAAGAAGAGGAGAAGTTGCTTATGCTCTTGAGCTCCCTGAACAACTCAAAGTCCATGATGTTTTTCACATCTCTCAACTCAAGAAGTGCTTCAAGGATCCCGGCAGGACCGTGGACCATGAACTCATCAATCTCCAAGAAGATCTGTCTTATCAAGAACACCCCACAAAAATTCTCGAAGTCGCAGAAAGAAGGACTCGCAACAAGTCCATCAAGTTCTGCAAGGTGCAGTGGTCGCACCATTCCGTTGATGAAGCCACCTGGGAACGTGAAGATGAGCTCCGTGCCAAGTATCCTTCCCTCTTCGAGTCTTCTTCTTCCTAGAATCTCGAGGCGAGATTCCTGTTTAGTGGGGGAGAGTTGTAGCACCCCAATTGTCTAACAATTGTAATGCTACTTGTCCTAGTAAGATTTTGGCTACTCCATAGATATTATTATTGCATCATAATTATATCATGCTCATGTCATCATGCCACCTTGCATTTGAGCATCATATAAAACCCTTTTTCTTTTGGCTCTTCTCTCACATGCATTATTAATTGTATTTGCCTCTTGATATTGTAGTTGGCTATTGATATATTGTCAAATTCCCAAGTTGAGTTGGGGGCATATCTTTTATTTTCTTTCCACCACCTTTCTCTTCCACCACTTTATAATTCCACCATCCTACTAGGCCATGAGCTTGTTTGTCTTTATTTTGGGTTTCTCTAGCTCATGTGCAATAGGGTGGATCTAGTCCATTAAATTCCTTTGCTTGGCTTTATCCCACTTCTTGGAAATGCATAAGATTAATGCCATCATATTAATATTGTTTTCACAAAATAAATAATGGCATTATTATTTTTGCATGGGCCATGCACAAGTCTTCACCACCTTTCTCTTCTTTGGTTTTTCCTTGGGTTTAATGGATCCTATCTTTGGAAGATGGATCCTAACTTTGGAAGATCACCTCCTACCACTCCACCATCCCCATAACCTCAACCATATCTTTTTTTTGTTCTTCAAGCATGATCATATGAGCCTTTTCCCACCTAATTCCTTTCTTCCTCTTTCTTTCTTGTTTCTCCTCCACTTTAGCTTATGCAAGTTCAAGCACTAAGGTTCTTCTTGTTATGATCTCTTAAACCAAATTAAATTCAAAATATCTAAAACCACCAACCTAGCTTTTTCCTCTCTCTCTAATTTTTCTCTTAAACCCTAAGTCCCTCTCTCTCTCTATCTCTCTCTCTCTAGCATGGACTCCATGCCCAGCCTCTCTCTCCCTAGCTGCTGACCACCCTCTCCCTGGCCCACACCCAGCCACCCTAGCCTAGCCCATGCCCTAACCCGAGCTCCATCTAACCCTAGCCCGAGCTAGCCTCCCTCTTCTCTCTTTCTTTCTCCACCGCCAGGCTAGCCCCACCCTGTCCTCTCTCGTCCGCGGCCCCACTTGCAGTCTCCCCTGCAGCCCCAGGACGATGCCCCCGCCCCGCTCGCCCATGTGCTCTGAGAGGAGGAGGAGGAAAAAGGTGGCACCGAGGCCACCTTTATCTCTGCCGTGCCCCAGCTGCTCTCCTCCCTCTCTCCCTTCTTTTCCCTTCCTCCCCACGCCTCTCTGGCCTCCCTAGATCTGGCCGAGTCGCCCCTCCTCTCCTCCTTCTTCCTCCCCGACGACAACCACCTGCCGCCGGTCGCCGCCAGCACCCACCTCGCCCCGACGATCCAGCCGAGCAGCTCGACGTGGAGGTGTCCTGGGCGACCGAGAGGAACCCCCTGCACCATCCCGACCGCGCCTACGTGGACGAGAAGCTCCCCAGCGCCGCCAGTACCTCGCCTCTCCCCGAAACCCTAGTTCGTCGGAGCGCCAGCAACCTCGACGCCTCGCCGCTCCTCGCGCTGATCCGAGCCCACCGTCGAGTCCGCGGTGAGCATCTCCTTCTCCCTGGCAACCTCCGCCTCACCGTACCGCCCTAGCGCCGCCGTGGTTTTTGTCGAGCGCTCTCCGTGCGCCAGAGCTCGCCGTCGTCTGCAGGTTTCCCGCGCCGCAGCAAGTTCACCTAAGCCCCCGCCCCTTCCCTGACAGCTCCCCTAGCCTGCCGCAGTGGTTCCGTCCCCTCAACGCGCTCGCCCGCGTCCCGGGCTCGAATCCTCGCTCCGCGCTGTGCGCACCCCGCCGTCAGACCGAGAGGAAGAAAAACAGTAAACCGGGCCGTGGTCGATTTGCAAAAAGCCTCCCACCTTTTTGATTCCTGCAACCCGCGCTCCTAGTGACCCCACCAGTCAGCCGCGCTGACACTTTTGCTGGAAACCCCTCGGCTTTTCCCGGCCGCAACCAGCGCTCCAGCCTCAGCCCCACCTGTCAGCCCTGTCTCGCTCACCGCTGACACGCGGGCCTGCGCCAGTTGGCCCACCCCGCAGCCTCAGTGGCTAGGCCAGACCCGCGGTGGAAAAAGTGTTTTCCGCGCGCGTGGCCCAGTCAGCGCCAGGCCCACCCGTCAGTGGCTGTGGCTAGAACAACCTGCGGTGTAAAAATAATTCCCTGAGTCTGTTTTTATCAAATCTTTTTCAAATTAATTTAAATTCAAATTCTTTTCAGATTCAAATAATTTTTAAAATACAAATCCAAATAATACAAATAATATATGTTTTGGAATCATAAAAATGTGAGGAATTCAAATATATGCCATTCAAAATATGTTTTGAACACTTTAAATTTCGAGATAATTAAAATTACAAGAAAAGGCCCTTTTCCTTATTTAATTAATAACTTTTGTTTTATAATTCCAAATTAGGCAAATAATATGTCTAAATCGATCAGCGCGACGAGCCCGTTCTATTTATGCAGTCCTTGTTCTGAATTGAAACATGCATCATGTTGTCACTTAAAATCTGAACTGTTTATGGCAATAAAACTTGGTCAAATGAATAATGAAATGTTTTATTTCTTGTATCCACACCTCACCTTTGCCATGCTACTTTAATGCCATGTAATTGTGCATCATTCATCATGGCATGCTTGGTTTCTTGTTGCATTTCAATTCATATGCTTGCGCACTTTATTTATGTTGGCCCTTGTTTGTTTGGTTCTTCTTTGAATAGACGCCCATCAGGAGAATTACCAGGAATCACAGGAGTACTACCCAGATCCATCTCTCGCTTCAACTGAGCTGCCAGGTAAGCACTACCACATGCTTGCATACATACAGTACCTATTGCCTCTATCTTATTCTTGCATCATTGAGTCGCGATTGCATTAAATTGAATCCCAAGTACTGCATGGCCTTTACTTTTAAACCACACCAAGCTTGTTCCGGTCCCATGAGCCATTACCACAGGAGTTGTTTGAGCCATGCGAGTCATAGAAAAGCATGAGTAGGGTATGTGAGTGTCTGAGGAATAACGAGATACCTAAACAACATAACCTGAGTAGTAATGGGATAACTAATGAAAGAGGCACCGGTGAGCAATATCTGCTATTTGGTTTTTCATGCTCACTTGTGTCCCGTAGGACCCCGAGTACTTGATTCCTGTTCCTTGTTTATTCGCACTATCCACATCCGGGAGGCCTTATGGACCCCCCTGAGCCAGAGCTTGATTCATTCTTATTTCTTGGGGCCACAATTAGTTTGGGGCTTTATTACTATTCTGTACTTATGCCATGTTACTGCTTCATTTAAGATTGTGCGAGGAGCACCTGTACTGTTTTGGATCGTGACACGTTTTCGCTGTATCGACAAGCCCAGTCATATTTTCGGGTTCCCAGTCGTTTACCGCCGTCCACACAAACCTTGGGTCCGTCTCGGAGCCGGCCAACTTCGTTGCGGGTAGCTTAATGGGGTGGCCCCCTGAAATATTTCTGAATCCTGTGATTGCTTTGTCGTGAATGCCTCGTTGGGTTTTGATTTGGTTTTTCCGAGGTTGATCGAGTGTGTGTTGCTATTCGTGCACCCCTGCAGGGTAAATCTTTCTGAAAGCCGTGTCCGCGGTTATGGACAACTTGGAGCACAGTTTCTCGATCATAGACAAGTACAACTAAAGTTCCGCTTTTAAATTGACTAAGTACTTGACTAGTAAATAGTGCAACACTCATGGAATGGTTAATAAAACTGCCAACGGATGATGGGGGGATGTTCGTCCGCTTCCTCGTTGGTAAGCGAGGAGGAGGATGGATCTGTTAATTATACTGTTATAACTGTTGTTCTTAATTCACGGACTTCCGTCTATCATTGGTTAGGCGGAAGGTTAGCGAGTCTCTATAGAATTGTTAGGTATTATCTTTTGCTGCAATTGCGTCACCCCAGGTTGTGTCCCCTTTAGTGGCATAAAGACTTGCTGAGTACCCCTAGGGTCTCACACGATAAATTGTTTGATTCAGATGAACAGGTGTACCCGCAAGATGGATACTGGGTGGAGGAGACAGATGATGTTGGCAACGATCATTCGGTGTAGAGATTCCAGGAACGGGGATCCGTGTGATCTGTGGGCGGGATGTGTTTATTTATGGGGCATCTTATGCCAATTTGCTTATTATCCGTACTCGGATCTTGTTTTCCGCTTCCGCCTGATACTCTGATGTGTGATGTATGAGGAGCTATCCTAAATTATTATATCTATCTAGGACATTTGGATCTTGCCGTATGGCGTTGCAATATTTCTATTTCTTTTAGATGGAATGGCTCTGAGGACTGTTGTATGTGGCTTGCATACATACTCAATTGTGTATGTAGTTGATCCCTTCGCCTGCCGATTACGTCGCTCGTTCTTGTCCCGTTGTTTGAAAGTGGTTAGGACGGTCGAAAGGTCTACCGTGAGTGGCCCTGGGCCCCACCGTACTATTTTAACCACTTTCGTTCATCCAGACATTAACTAAGAGCGTAATTCACCGAGGTAGTTACATTTATATACGTTTGTAATTTTCTTAGAGTGTGTTATCAAGCTGACTTGGAATCAACAAACCAGCAACACCGTATTTCGGTTGCAATACAGGAATGGATGGATGCCTGGCCAATGGGAGAGAGAAAACGGGAGAGAGAAATTAATAATGCTTGATGGATGCCTCAATGCCTAGGCGGGAGGGAAATAGTTAAATTATTCGCATGCATACGTTAGGCATACCATGGTTAGTTGGCTATTGTAATTTCTTTTTGAGAAACACAGTACAAACGTAGACGCTCACAATGCGTACATACACTCATCCCTATGAACACACGCACGCACACCCTATCCCTATGAGCATCTTCGAGAGACTGAGCCGGCGGGTCTTGAGATTAACGAAGTCCCATAGGCGTCTCGCTAGCGACGGAAACATCGCCTCCCACTGAAAGAATATTTCGCCTTTATAAGACAGCAAAGCGTCAAACCTGGGGTTTGAACTCTGGTGGGCTGGGGGTACCACTGTCCTCCTAACCATCCAACCACGGATTTGGTTCTCGTTAGAACAGATTGATGTGTAATTTGCATCAGATTCAAGAGTTTCCACCATCCAACCACGGATTCTAACCGTGCCTATGATACTAAATTTTTCTCTATCCAGCGCGTTAAATCATAAACATTTGTGTGGTTCAAGCAGAGTTTTCAGGAATGATGACATTTCACTATAAGTTGTCAAAAGAGGAGTTCCATGGAATTCTTATTTAATTTAATGTAGATTTCTTTTGTTAACAATGCTTACTTTGTGGGTCCCTGCAATTATTAAATTTATGTAATTTGCACTCGTCGCACTCCCTATTTACCTTTGGGTCTATATGTATGTAAATACTGATTAACGCTCTAAAATATTCCTAATCTCTCTTGTTATTATATTATTAACCATGTTATAATCTGAATAACGCACATCGTTGTCTTAAAACACACATTAACATCGACCATGAATGAGTCTCTTACTCGAAAATGAGAGTCTTATTCTCACATCTTGTGTGTTGTAGTCTTTTAGTAGGAGAGTGCGAGATTTTTTCTCCCCGTGCAACGCACGGGCCCTTTTGCGTGGTAGTAATAATAAATGATAGATGTTTCTTCCGGTCCAACACTTTTTGGGCCGATTTACCCTCCCATAAAATCACATATTACCCACAACTGCCACTGATTATGTACGATCAGCGTGTTACCGTTAGATGTTAGATGGGTGAGGAACTTGCACGGATGGATTCGCCACTTCGTATCTTCCCTAGAAATCGTAGCCTCTAGAGCTTCATGCCCTGCTGCGTCCTCTTATTTTCCTCCGCCGTTGGCAGCTAATTTTACTAGACGGTCACACAAACTGGCAATCTCAAGATGGACATCAGCTGATCGATTAGCAATACTCCTCCCGGTCTCACATAAATTTGTCCGCATGCATCAGCGAGCGTCAGCTGATCTAATAGAAAGGTACGATCCCATCTACTAGCATGTCCAGCTCTCCTGAGCATGTTTCCATCCAACTGTGAAGCTGAATCTTAATTCCAAGTTCAGGCTATATAGCAATCTAGCATGTATGTGGTCCCAGATTTTATTTGACGATTGTTGATTTAGAAGAGGGGGAAGTGTGCCGGCTCTTTGAGAAGATTGGCGTGATTGCTCCAGTTTTTCCATTAAGAAGCTAACACAGTCGAGGTAGTATTTCCTAATGCATGGCGTATTAGAACCGGTCTATATTAGCCTTATTAGCTTATTTTAAATTTCTCAACATGCATATAAATAGCTCTCTAAGTAGTACTGTACTTTTGTCTTTACATTTTTTGGTTCGCATTTACAAGTTCAATTATATCAGGATGTGTGTTCAGTTGTGACTTTAAATTCTGCATCGGCCAGAGCCAGAGAGACGCAACAGCTAGCAAGAGAAATGCGATTGCATTTGATCGACAGATCAGCTGGAGCGGCTGGAAACAGGCAAATACAAATCGAGAGCGGTCGGATACGTCAAGCATCAAACTCAGGCCACGCGTTTGGAAAAGGAGAATCCACCACGGAGGCTAAGACCATCTTTACCAATGGTAAAACATACGTTTGAATTGTTTCTTCTCTTCCTCTCACAGCTAGCATGCCCAAGGTCCAGCACGTGGAATAACGACAGCGTCACCGGAGCCCGCCTTTGGAACTCGCCACGCCAGGACGCCGCTCGACAACGCAACCAGAGCCCGCCTTCAGAGAGCTCGCCACGGCAGGACGCCGCCCGCCGTCAGAGCTCGCCATGCCAGGACGTCGCCCACCGTCGGAGCTTGCCAGGATGCTGTAGCGCCATCAGAGCTCGCCAAGACGCTGCCCGCCGCCGGAGCTTGCCAAGACGTTGTGGTGCCGCTAGAGCTAGTCAAGACACGGCCTGCCATCAGTACATCCATCACATGTGTAGCTCGCTGCTACCCACGACCGGAGGTATATAAGCATATTGTTTCTCTTCTGTTACAATGCGTAGGAATTTTGCTATCTATATAAACGTCATAAACATCGTTCGATGGAAGTATCCATCGACCAATAATATATCAGGCGATTGCATTTGATCGGCAGACCAGCTGGAGCAGCTGGAAATAGGCAAAGACAAGTCGGGAGCGGTCGGATGCGTCAAGCATCAAACTGAGGCCACGCGTTTGGAAAAGGAGAATCGACGAGGGAGGCTAAGACCATCTTTCCCAATAGTAAAACACACGTTTGAATTGTTTCTTCTCTTTCTCTCACAGCTAGCATGCCCAAGGTCCAGTACGTGGAACAACGACAATGCCAGCGGAGCCCACCTTCGGAGCTCGCCACACCAGGACGCCGCCCGACAACGCAACTGGAGCCTGCCTTCAGAGAGCTCGCCACGCCAGGACGCCGCCCGCTGTCGGAGCTCGCCATGCCAGGACATCGCCCACCGTCGAAGCTTGCCAGGATGCTGTAGCGCCATCAGAGCTCTCCAAGGCGCTGCCCGCCGCCGGAGCTCGCCAAGATGTTGTGGTGCCGCTGGAGCTGGTCAAGACACGGCCTGCCATCAGTACATCCATCACATGTGTAGCTCGCCGCTACCCACGGCCGGAGGTATATAAGCATATTGTTTCCCTTCTGCTGCAACGCGCGGGAATTTTGCTATCTATATAAACGTCATAAACATCGTTCGATAGAAGTATCCATCGACCAACAATATATCAGCGCAATTTTGACAGGATCGATGGCCGTGGCTTGGAGAACACGTTTGATATATGCTCTCTGGCGCGGGGATTGACAAGATCGGGCGTAGTAACGTGAGGAAGTTCTGAAGAGCACGGAAACGACACGGCCAGGTTCCGAGGCTAGCTCTTGGATCTTGGATTTTTTCCCCTCGATTTTAGATTGCCGGCTACTATGGCCAACATGTAAGATGGGCGTTTTTATCTTTTCTTTTTATATTTTTTTTATTTCAAATCAGCATTTCATCTATCCGAATTACTTGTTAGATTTAAAATTTAATATAAATAGTGGAAATTCTCATAGGGAGTTCCTCAATCAATGCCACAACCATAATACAGTATTCAAAAATATTACTTGCAATTTTTAATATAATTTTCTTCTCCAACCGTCAAATCAAGTTTTGTGTTTAAAAGAAGTTTAATTCTCATCCTAAAAAATTATGAAAATTTAATATTACATTTACAATATTGGAAAAGTTGGAATGTGCATAATTCATGTAGCTGTATTATTATTTATTATTATTATGAAAGGTTGTGTCAACGATTTATCCACCCTGAGGAAGGAGAAAACCTTAGTGAAGTGGTGTAAGTTGACTATGGTTATGCATGGTTTTGCTGGTGCATGTGTACAGGGTGGCCTAGATGAAGCACCGGGTAGAGGATGCAGTAGCGGCGCTTCTAGCCGCCGTGCACATTTTGTTCTTCCGTTGCGACGCATGGACATTTGTGCTAGTAAATAAATAAATCTATATCTATACCTAATAATAAATGATGGATTGTTTTCGGTCCAACATTTTTTGGGACCATTTTACTCTCCATCAACACATGAATTAAACCCACTGCCACCGATAAGTGAGAAGCCAGGCGGCCACGCGCGGGTCTCGAACATGCTTGAGATGTTGGCCTTCGTTGGGCTTTTTCTTTTCTTATATGGGCTGCGAGCCACGCTTAGAGATATGGCAGAGCAAGCCACGAAAGTTTAATTTCTACCAGAAGTTCTCTGCATAGGAAGACGATTTAATCCTACCTCGCTCGCTTAAACCAAATTCCACCGATTTATATACATTGGCAAATTGCTTTGAATATCAAGTAGCCTGGGAATCAACAAGCACAAAGAAACTAGGACCGGTGATTGCAATTACACGGGATTGTTCGCTTTGATACTCCAATTAAAGATGCAAGTGGACATGGCGAGACGCGGCGGTCGAGGGAAGAAAAGAGGCAGAGGAGTTGGGATGGAGGAGAGAGGCTACGGGCGTGAAAATATCCTCCGACCACCACGCAGTCGATCATCCGCATGTGTTTTGACGAGCTGCGGTTATCCAGAAGCAGGAACAACCGATAAAAAAATCTTGGAAATCCTCTTCCCGTATTATACAAGTACAAGTCTGACAATAGTGTCACCTTTGTCATCTAGCTGATATACCAATCGTGCAATTTACTATACCGTATTAATTTTTCTCAAAGTAATAATATCTAAATGATAGCTATAGTTGAAAGCGTTTGAATTCTAAGAAATTAGCTTCTATGTTATTTAGATGTGGTGAAAAGGCATCGATCTGTTAACAGATCGTGTTGTTGTAGCGGAGGCCCTTGCTTTCTCGATGAGGGGTTGTCCTTGCTGTCTCGCTTTCCCGCATCGTGGATGAGAAAACTAACTGTCGGCACAATAACTATTAACTTTTTCCGTCGCAACGCGCGAACATTTCACTAGTAACAAATATGAAAACAGAATTTACAACTATTTTTGACAGTGTCGAACAATGGACCAGATCCGGAGGAAATATCTCCCGGGGAAGGGGGACGCGCAGCGGTGTCCTTCCACCAACCCAAAGTGGTCCCCAACCCACCAACCCCCTTCCCCAACCCACCAACCGTTGAGGCTTTGACACCCTTGTTCACACCCGCACCCACCCTTGCGTTGCGTACTGGCCAATTCACACATCTCCCACCCTGTCGCGTCCATTGCTGATCGCCCGCATCTGCATCGCGAGCGTGAAGGCACAAACAAAAACATAGTAGGAGGACATGACGCTGCTGTGTGTGCCGCTGGTGGGGCGGACAGTCGAGGAGATGGAGATCGACGCGGCGGCGGCCGCGGCCGCGGGAGGCGACCTCGTGGAGATCCGGCTGGACTTCATCGAGGGGTTCAGCCCGCGGGAGGACCTTCCGCGCCTGCTCCGCAGCTGCCCGCTCCCCGCCCTTGTGACCTACCGGTTCGATCTTCTAGCTCTCTTCGCCTGCTTCCCGAGCCTCGGTTTAGTTGTTCTTTGTGCTTCCAAGAGTCGAGCTTATCGGCCTGGAATGCCCCTTCGCTTTCTTTTGGGGGTCGTAGTTGTTGTGCTGTTTTGATCTTTGGTTGGATTTTATGTCTGTGTCCTTCACTTTCTGCACCTCAAAATACCTCTGGCAAAAGACTGCAACTAACTTAGTTACAGTAATAACGTATACAAATTAACTAGACCGCCACATTAAAACTTCTTCTAACGGAATGTAGCATCAGTGCATACAAGAAGCTCGACCCACAAGATTTGGACTTCTAAAAAAAAGAAGCTCGACCCAGCTTGGCCAGGCATGTTAGCATCGACTAGGGATCGGGGGTAGGATTGCTCCGGGGAATTACTCTGGGGAATTGCTCTGGTAGCGCTGTATTAAGCGATCCGATAGTCTTTGGTGTTTACAAGCAAACGGCCACTGATGATCCAAGCCGAATTGTCTCCACGCACACGCGCCTCTATATGTAGTCACTTGAGGATCCACTTAGGCCTTGTTCGATTTAGCTAGAAATGGACTGGATTGACTTGGATTGACGGGGATTAAATCCCATCTAAGCCAAATCCCCCCCTAAACCTCTAAATTCCACTCCAATCCACTAGTGAAGGGGATTAACCGAACAAAGCATTACCTGGGCTGAATCTCTTCGACGGTTGTCGCTTCCTGGCCTCCATCTCACGTGCAGCCCACGACGCGCCAGTTGGAGGAGATGGTACCGTGCTAACATTTCCTCCCCCTTGGAACACAGCTTGTCCCCAAGCTGGTGCTCGAGGGAAGCACTGCTTCAGATCATCCAGATCCTCCAAGCAGGCAAAGTCGCAAAGAATCAGGTTGGTCAGACCACTGAATCAGGTTGAACATAGTCGGATACCGACTCATCATGCTTTTGTTTAACCGATGTTAAGTGTGACAACTTCAACTCGCTCTCACCCGTATAAAAGTGTTCATGGAATTTCTTTTCTAGGTGATACCAAGTTAGGACAGTACCCGGACCCAACGACGAAAACCAGAAAAAGGAGGTACCGGTTAATGATAAAGGAAACAAACGGATCTTAAGGGCGTCGCTATTGCTAGCTTTCCCATCTGGCTAGATATTGGCTAATGTGTTCACAGGTAGTCCTCCCATTTGTTCCACTAAACTTGATGAACTCGAGCACCCTAAATCCTACCGGATACAGCACATCATCGAAGTAATCTGGCTAGGGTTTTGGTAAAGGACATGAGTAGGTTTCGGTTCAACGCCGAATTTCTTGTACAACATTTTTAGGAAAGCTTCCTGATCCTCCTCTTCCTTCTCCTGGAGTTATTGGATCTCGTCCAAGAGTTCTTTCTCTTTCTTCTTTCGAAGCTCTTCGATCTGCTCAATACGCTGAGCTTTCATGGCTTCGAAGGTTTTGCGTTGATCGTCCGACAACTCATCATAGGCGGGTCGTATGATTTTAGCCGCATCGATCTCGCTTGGCAGAGGGATAGTAGGACCGATCATTGCTGCCCGATCGATGTTTCCCCAGCGGAGTAGCCAAAAAGCGTGTTGCGTTTTAAACGGGGCCTTAGACTCGCACAACGGATCCGCCTAGTCGGTGGACTGGAGTCGCCAATATGTTTGACCGGATAACGTTTAAGGTCTTACTTGGGTGCCTAGGAGAGCAAGGGTGATGCACCTCAATGCGTTCCCAGGAGGCTGATCTTACAGCGCGATACGCAAGACAGTAAGCTGACGCACTTTGAACCAGAAGCCCCAGTTTCTCGGGAGGGACCCCGTGTGAGATTCCAACGACTATTGGCTGAGTTAGTTGGCCTGACTGCCCTAACTCGATTGCCGATCATTCGTAACGTAGAGTCATAGAAGAAACAGAAGCAGGGACAAGGGTGAGATAGTCGAAAGTAATGCGGAAAAGTAGTGCCAAAAAGTAGATTATATTGATTTGTCGAATGTGTGCTTAAAGTCAATCGGCCGGCAGCCCTCACAATATATATGGGGTGGCTGGTCTTTCCGTGCAAGTCTAGGAGACTACTACACGAGTACATTACAGACTCCTTAGTAGGAAAGTAACTCTAAACTAGACAGCTAACGTCGGCGTCGTACTGAATCCGGTCTCCAAGCGTCCGGTCAACCCTTCGCATGGTTTCTTTCCTTCCTTGTTGGCGTAGTCGTCTTGGTCTTCAAGCTTTCTTGCCAGCTAAGTCATGGTCTTGGGCAAGAATTCACCGGCTTCCAGAACCTTCTCTTTTGTAGGCCTCCACCTGTTTTGCGCCGTCTTTCAATATTTGGCTTAGAGCCGACTATCATTATTGGGCTTATAGCCGAATCCCGGTAAACCATCAAAATGCGTCCACCTGCGGCTCACCTTCCTCTGGCTTCCACCGTGTAATTTTAATGGCCCAAAACGGGTGCTAACACAATCACCATGTCCTTGTTAGCTAGCTTCTTAAGGGCATGGAAATTTACATGACTGTACCTTGCATGCCACAACCATGCATCTTCCATTGATTTAGTCAACCAACACTCCGGCTTAGATTGTTTGATATTGAGAATATACAAATGATTGCTGGAGCGCCTCACCCTTGCGAGCACCTTCCGTGCTCTGTCCCAGAGTGTCATGAAACCGTCCTCG
Organism: Avena eriantha; assembly: GCA_910589775.1. Taxonomy (NCBI): domain Eukaryota; kingdom Viridiplantae; phylum Streptophyta; class Magnoliopsida; order Poales; family Poaceae; genus Avena; species Avena eriantha. Next base: position 394,912,177 of record OU342742.1, on the reverse strand, counting down.
ACCAGCGTTTTGCAGCCGTACTCATCTAGTTGCCCGATACTTATAATGTTACTCCTCAACCGTGGTATATAATACACCTCGGTGAGAATCCAATGCTCACCATTCTAGCACTCGATCAGGACAAATCCTTTTCCACAGATTTCTACTATGGAGCCATCCCCAAATTTAACCGAGCCTGTCACCTTGGTGTCTAGCTCGATGAACTTCTCTAGGCAACCAGTCATATGGTTACTCACTCCTGTATCCAGATACCATGCAATATTCTGTGTACCTTTCAGTTTGGGGATCACTTTCCGCTTGTTCAAGAACACCTTCTGGTTCATACCTGGAGTATTTAGTGTTAGAACACACTTTTCCATCAGCAGCAGATGTGCCTCTTCATCATCTCCTTTACGAGATTTACCTTCAATCTTCTATTCGGTTTCTTGCACTCTTTTGCAAGTGACCTTTGATATGTCATAATCACGTGGCCTTCTTTCATCGATGAAACGATCACCATTACCCCGACTAGCCCCTTGCGGGCGATATTCCTTGGCCGCCACCACGACCGTCGGTTTTCTTATTGTTCATGCTGCCTGAATCTTCGTATTTCTTCCGCTCCTTTGCAATACGAGCTTCCAGGTCAGCGTGCGAGTACAATAGCTTCTCACCATTGTCCTTGGCCTCCCTTTTCCCCTTTCTGATTCTCTTCGTGTGTCCTCAATCTTCCGATCGCTTCAGGTATCCTCATCTTGGTTATGTCGCTGAACTTCTCGATCGTCTCGACAATATTTGTGAATTTGTCGGTGACCGATGAAAACAGCTTCTCGACAACCTCTGTATCCGTAACAGACCCACCGAGAGATTTAATCTCGCTCACCAAGTTTGTGATCTTCACGGAGTACTCAGCGATCGTTTCTCCTCGGGTCATCTCCAACTTGTTAAGCAGTCGTTTCAGCAAACTTATGCACGGGCACGCTTCACCTTGTCTTTGCCTACACGCATCTCCCGTATCGCTTCCCATGCTTCCTTCGTCGTCACATAATTTGTGAGTCATCACCATGGAGTCTGGTACAGACTGCAAGAGAGCAGCCATGGCGTCCTCATCGACCTCGTCTTCGCCTTCTATAGCCTTCCACACGGAACTCGTCCTTAGCATCATCATAAGAGGTTTGCCGCTACCTTCGGCCGCCACCACCACCGCCTTCTTCTTCGCCGCCGCCTTCTTACTCTCGTCGTCGCTTGACACCGTCTCTCGTTTGATCAGCCTCTAGCTCGACTTAGGCTCTGAAACCACTTGTTGGTTTTTAGCCTGAATCTTACGAGCTGAACTAGATCGAAAACAAGAACTCAAACAGACCTTATGTGAGAGAGACAAAGGCAAAATGAATCATTTGTGGTGCACAACAATCACACCTTTTCTTGGTTCTTTCTTTACTTCTTATAGGCGTTTACAAATACGACTCCACGCCCAACACGGAACAGACAACCTGAACCCAACACGGCGTGACCCCTGTACCTAGTCGTACACGGTTTAATCTATTCCTGACCTTTCCTAATGAAAACGAAAAACTTCCTAATCTTATGTAAAACTTGATCGGCAAGATTAATCATCAACATAGATAACTATGAAGACACATCGTGCATTGCCATGGGATTTCTTAAGAAGCAAAATGTTGATCGACTAAGTGGTAAAATAATCAAATTAGATCATTTCCAGATTTTGGAGATATTATTCCACGTGAGTTCTATAGACAAATAGGGGAAACAATGCAATCGTGGAAAACAGTTATGGAGCTCCAGTTAAGGCAGAGCTAGATGCACTACGTGAAATTTGTGAGGAGTTGTAATAAATAATACAATTATAAGGTTGACTACTAATTAATTGGCATACAAATGAATAAAATAGTTTTTATTCGCAGGATAAGGCACAAAAGATAGCATGTTTTGAGAGAATAATGAGAAAATAAGTCCCAATTGCATCCTAAGTTTTAATCAGTAATCACCTCGGACTGAGAAAAGAAGAATCAAAGGTACAGAAGGTTGCAAACAAACTCATTGATTGTGTGCTCACATGAGAACCAAAGAGGAGATCGCCAACAAAAGACTTCGTAGGTGTTACTGCCTGCCAGCAACAGGGAGAGTTCCCTTGTGTGTAACCGATGCTACCGAGTGGGCAGGAGAACAAGAAGCCTTATAGCATTGGAGAAAGGGTCTGTTGGTAACAATGGGAGAAGAAAAGCTATGCAAATTTATTGGGCAGTAATGGAGCAAGGCAAAGTTCAATGAACAGGCTAGAAACTACTACACTCGCTAGACCGGCAAGGTCCAAGGAAATAAACAGACAATCAGGTGACTTGGGCACGAGAGCGCAAGGAAAATTAAAAGTATGACCACTTTTTTAGTTATGCAGGACATGTTTGTTTAGGTCCATATCAAAGAACAGTATTTTGCTATTAGTGAATAATAACATTCCACTTACTCCCTAGGATTAACTTGTTCTTTACGCTGTTTGGCCACCAGATCAAATGGGATGGTCGAATGCATACATCCTTGGAAGATACATTGCACCGTTGAACTTAAGCAATTGCAAATATAAACTCGATTATATTTAACATTATTTTTTGGCTGCGGTTGGATGCATGCTGCCTTGCCAGTTGTGCCACACTGCATCCTAAGAGCAGTTCGTACATCATAGAAAGTCTATATAGAACTTAATTTCTTGGACACCATACAGATGCTAATAAACTATATTCAGTTTAAACTAATGAGAAAGGGCTGACTTTGTACTTAGACAAAAGTTTGAAACTTGTAAATTTAAGGGGAATAGCTGTTCTAAAAGAACATTTAATAATCGGATTGAATTTTACAAAACCTCCTAAATATAAACTACAGCAGAGGCCCGCCAAGCTTTTAAAAGAAGTCAACTAAAGCCGTTTCATCATTTTGTAAGCCATCACCTCAAGCCTTTTACTGAGCCACCTGTTGGACTGTATTGCCGTATTGACTCGTTGCGAAATACCAGATAGAAACACTTACCACCAACCCAGTCTTTTATATTAGACTTAATCAAAGTATATGCTTCTAAGCACACTTGTATGTATCGTCCATCAGTTGGTCATATCTATCTAATTTATGTTCAGGAAAATATCTACCTAATTTCCGTATCTATGTATACCGGTATACACTAAGAACCATGATGCCTTACATAAACGATGATGTGCATTGTTTGTTTTTTGTAGGCCTAACTGGGAAGGAGGTCGCTATGATGGTGATGATGCTGCAAGGTTTGAAACATTACGTTTGGCGATGGAACTAGGTGTAGACTATGTTGACATCGAGTTAAAGGTTTGTTTATACATTGGAAATTTCCTGACGCTCACCATTTTGTTTTTCTGTGGATATATATGCATGTTAGGTTGACACAAGACATTTCATGATTAACCTTGTCTGTAATGCAGAGAAAAAAGAACAAGTATTATGAGCGAAAATCTGTTTTGTTCTCTTTGTATCACTAACGCTGATACCAGGGTTTTGCTAGTAGAATTGTTAGTTGTTCTGTTTAATCATATGAATACTCTCAGGATGACCATATTTTCATTTCATGATTAACCTTGTCTGTAATGTAGAGTAAAAAAGAACAAGTGTTACGAGCGAAAATCTGTTTTGTTCTCTTTGTATCACTAACGCTGATACCAGGGTTTTGCTAGTAGAATTGTTAGTTCTGTTTAATCATATGAATACTCTCATGATGACCATATTTTGTTATGCTGCAGATTGCTGACAAATTTATCAACTTTCTTTCTGGTAGTAAGCCAGATAAGTGTAAACTTATTGTTTCTTCACATAATTATGAGAGTACCCCATCCTGTGAGGAGCTTACAAACCTTGTAGCTCGAATACAAGCAGTTGGAGCAGACATAGTTAAAGTTGCAACCACTGCCACAGACATTGCTGATGTGTCAAGGATGTTCCAAGTGATGGTGCACTGCCAAGTAAGTGACAGTTTTTAGTTTTCTGTCTTGTATATTCAGTCCTTATGTCTTGCAATTGAACTCCCGTCAAATCCTTTGTGGCCTTTTCTATATGGAAGGTGTTCTCCATGGAATCTAAGAGTTAACTGTGGCCAATAATTTTTCAGAACTTGAATTTTTATAGTTGTGCTATAGTTAACCTAGATGAACAACACACCCACCTGTATGTACTTTTCAAGAATCGGTTGTACATCTGACTTGACAAGAAGGTAAATGTAGACAAATATGGACTCCTAGACCAATACTAATGCTCCTTAACACCCCCCCCCCTCAAATGCAATAGCATTGCATTTTAAGAAGTGAAAACTAGAAAAAAATGATAATCCAAAATCAGTGGCATAGTAACATGAAGAGTCTTCAAAACCTGTTGAGTCAAGGCAAAGTCGATTGAAGAAGAGATCGACACAGACCGAGAGACTCTCAGAAGAACAACATGTCACAAAAGATCATAGCACAATAAGCCAACAACAATAGAAGCTCAACGACAAAAGAATATGCGTAGATTAATGACAATGCAACAGATGTCACATCGGAGAAAGACACATACCACATCAAAAGAGGGGTTGTCAAAAGATGGCACGTCAAGAGAATCAAGCATTGCGTACAAAATCATAGCCCAAGGAAAACCGTCGGCCAAAGAAGCTAGATGACAAGAGAATGTAGATCCACAATGCAAACTGATATGGGGTGGTAGGTGATGATAGTTGGTGGAGATAACTTGTATGACGCTCACGAACCTCTCGATCGATCTCTGGTGCCAATGCAACAGATCTCAACCCTATTGATATTCGCAACTTCACACACTTGCGCATGTAGTCGCTGACCACAAAGCGGTGATGCAATCTTCTAATACCCAATGGAACATCAGATCACACAAAACTTGCAATTGGCTAATTCCCAATCGAATAACTAATCACACTCAATTATAGTAGCAACACACCAATTGATTGCAAGTAGCAACTCAACAAATCTAAGGTTTATCTTAAACGTGGTCTAAAAGACTCTAGAGGGACGTCCCGGGGCTTATATGGGCGGCTGGGGTGGCCAACAACCGAAACAAATCGTGTTCGACTCAAACTGGTACAAGCGGATCTGATGGATCCGTGCGGGACTAGATTATCCGGTCCAAGTTGGGGCCGGGATATCCGGTGGGCCGGAACTTTCGGGGAAATATCCGCCCCCTTCTTGAGCGACGCGCTGAAAGTCCTTAGCAAGATTTCTTGAGGTAGGCCAGATTATCCGGGGTGTGGGGGCCAGATAATCCGGGGGTCTTTGACTCCTTTTTGTTCTTGATGATCTCCTTCTCGTCCAGTGCGCCTGCCTCCCTCTCCTCCCTCGCACATCCTTGGATGACCATCACGTCGGGCTCCTCTTGCAGCAGCCCTCCTCCTCGCACAATGCTTGTGTCCTCAACGAACCTGATCATACATAAGTGCATAGACTCAGGCGGTATAAAATTTTCATCAACAAAAACATCAGATTCATTTAGGAGTGAATTCACCTGTTACTCAAGTAGCTTGGCACGAACTCGAGGAATGGGTCCAATCCTGATCTCATTGGACCTGATCTTGGCAGCAACATCGACAACTTCATTAGGATTTGGAGATAGCAAGTCAGTAGGGATGTCATCATCATCTCCCCCTTCAAAAGGCGTCAACCTCGACGCTCCAAGGTCATCTCCATCATATGGTGTCAAATCAGCAACACTGAAACTATCATTGACACCTCCAAACACATCTTGAGGAATATCTATCTTGTAGGCATTATCATTGATCTTGGTAATCACTTTGTAAGGACCAACACCACATGGAAGTAGTTTAGAACGTCGTAGGCGTGGAAATCCGTCCTTGCGAAAATGTACCCAAACCTTATCTCCAGGCTGAAACAACACCTCCTTGCGCTTCTTGTTAGCTTTTTCAGCATTGTTCTTGCCCTTCCTTTCAATAGCCTCTTTAGTCTTCACATGTATCTTCCTCACAAAATCTGCTCTCTTCGATGCTTCCATATTGACTCTGTCTTGGATAGAAACGGGCAACACATTAAGTGGTTTAATGGGTTTGAACCCATAGACCACCTCAAAAGGACAAAGCTGTGTGGTAGAGTGAACCGCCCGGTTATATGCAAACTCCACAAGCGGCAAACACTCTTACCATTCAGTAATATTTTTCTTGATCATAGCTCGCAGCAATGTCGAAAGTGTTCGGTTCACCACCGCCGTTTGACCATCAGTTTGGGGATGACAAGTTGTGTTGAACAGTAACTTCGTCCCTAGCTTTCCCCAAAGTGTCTTCCAGAATTAGCTCATGAACTTCACATCCCTATCAGAAACAATCGTTCTTTGGTACTCCATGTAAGCGTACGATGTCCTTGAAAAATAGGTTAGCAATATGCGACGCATTGTTGCTTTTGTGGCAGACAATAAAATGTGACATTTTAGAGAATCTATCCACTACCACAAAAATTGAATCATGACCTCTTTTAGTTCTAGGCAAACTTAATACAAAATCCATGATTATATCTTCCCATGGTGTAGTAGGTGCAGGTAATGGTGTATGCAAACCGTGAGGCTTCAACTTGGACTTTCACTTGTTGCAAGTAATGCATCTCTTTACAAACCTGTCCACATGATGCCTCATCTTAGGCCAGTAAAAATGATCAGCGAGCATGAATAGCGTCTTCTCACGCCCAAAGTGACCCATCAAACCTCCAACATGTGATTCCTGTAACAATAACAAACGCACCGACGATTCTAGAACACATAGTTTGTTAGCACGAAACAAATACCCATCATGGATGTGAAATTTATCCCATGCTTTCCCAATAGCACACAAGCGATATGATTTAGCAAAATCATGACCAGTTGCATATAAATTACATAAACTCTCTAAACCAGGAACTTTGATATCCAATTGTGTTAACAACATATTCTTCCTAGATAGAGCATCATCAACTTCATTATCTTTTCTCTTCTTATGTTTAATGATGTATGGAAATGACTCAATGAACTCAACCCACTTTACAAGACGCCTATGTTAGTTACTGAATTCTAACTCTCATCGAGGGAAAGGATGACACTAGGAGTTGGGGCAGTTTTCTGGTTTTATTTCTCACACAAACTCACACAAATGCCATGCCAACATGAGGGGTTGGGGATACATATTTATAGGCTGCTAACCAGCCAAGCATATGCTAGATGCTAGTCTAAAGTAGCAGTCAAGGATGCTATCCTGACAATCAGTCCTTGATGCTCTATCCTAACTGCCAGTCCTTGACACAAGGACCATGTGTGTTGCAACCCCACAAAGACTATAGGGCAGAGACTTATCCATCATTCTCCCCTAAGTCTTGTGCGTCGTCTTGTCGGAAGGCTGTACCATCCCAATCTTGGAGCAGAGTCCAATGAACGCGATCCGCCCGAGAGGCTTGCTGAGTAGATCCGCAAGCTGATCCTTGGTGTTGATGTAGCTCGTCGTGATGCTCCCTTCATCCAAACAGCTTCGGATGAAGTGGTACCTCACCCGGATGTGCTTGCTCCGCTCGTGGAACACGGGGTTCTTCGCTAGGGCCAGAGCGGACTTGCTGTCCACCCTGAGCTCCACCGCTCTAGTGTCTCGACTGAGGAGATTACAAAGCAGTCGAGCGAGCCAGAGCGCCTTAGTGGAAGCGGTGGAGGCCGCTATGTACTCGGCTTCGCAGCTGTACATGGCCACCACCTGCTGTTTGACCGACTGCCAGCTCACAAGGCACTTGCTGAGGAAGAAGAGGATCCCGCTCGTGCTCTTGCTGGTGTCGATGTCGCCGGCGTGGTCGCTGTTGCTGTACCCGACGAAGTGTGCCGCCCCGGGACACCTAGGGTAGTAGAGGCCGTGGTCGAGAGTCCCTGCAATGTAGCGGACGATCCTCTTCATAGCCTGCTGGTGCTCCGTCGTTGGTCGCTGCATGAACCGACTAACGTAGCCGACGAAGAATGCCAAGTCCGGCTGTGTGTGGGCAAGGTAGCGAAGGCTCCCCACAAGACGCTGGTACTGCGTAGCGTCCACCTCCGTCGTGCTGCTGCGGCTGAGCTTCAGCCTCTCCTCCATCGGAGTGAGGGCTGGGTTGCAGTCGGTGAGCCTAGCTAGCTCAACGATGCGCTTGGCGTAGGTGGTCCGTCGAAGCGTGATCCCGGAGTCGTCCTGGTGCACCTCGATTCCTAGGTAGAAAGAGAGGGGCCCTAGGTCACTCATCTGGAAGGTGGCCTTCATCTCTTCCTTGAACGCCGCCACCTCCGCATCCTTGGTGCCAGTGATCACCAAGTCGTCGACATAGACGCCCACCAGCAGGGCATTTCCTCCATTGCCCCGCCGGTAGACGGCCGCCTCATGCGGGCTTTGCTCGAAGCCCATCCCCTTTAGCGTGGAATCCAACTTGGCATTCCACGCCCTCGGTGCCTGCCGTAAGCCGTAGAGGGCCTTTCGCAGGCAAAGCACCTTGCCCTCCTTGTTTGGAATCGCAAATCCCGGCAGCTGGTGCACGTAGACCTCCTCCTTCAAGTCACCGTTAAGGAACACCGACTTGACATCCATGTGATGGACACGCTAGCCTTCATGGGCAGCCAACGCAAGGAGGAGTTGCACGGACTCCATCCGTGCCACGGGAGCGAAGGCGTCGTCGAAGTCGACCCCCTCCTGCTACACGAAACCTCGTGCCGCCAAGCGAGCCTTGTGCTTGACGATGGCGCTGGCTTCATCCCTCTTCAGCTTGAACACCTACTTAAGGGTGATCGCGCGGTGACTATGTGGAAGGTCGGCAAGCTCCTAGGTGCGGTTCTGCTCAACCACATCCATCTCCAACTGCATCGAGGCGCGCCATGCCGCTTCTCTCTCGGCCTCTGCAAAAGACCGAGGCTCGCCTTCGTCACACGCAAGGTGCAACTGCGCCTCCAGGTCGTGTGACACTAGTCCCGGCACCGGCTGGTCACCGAGAAGGTTCTCCATCGTACGGTACCGCAATGGCTCGCCGTCGTAATACGCGTCGATGCGCTCCTTGTCGTGAGAGAGCGGGGAAGTGAACTCCACCGGGCTGTGCCCGACGTGAGCTGGTGTTGGAGTGAACATGCCCGGAGGAGTGGTTGTCGGCGCTGGAGTACGTGGCATCGCCGGCTGTGGTGGAATCGGCGAAGGGCTCGTCGTAGCTGAAGTCACGGTCGGAGAGCGTGGTGCTGCCGGTGTAGCCGGCGCCGGGGTGATGAAGACTCGGGGACTGAGGTAGGCATGCTCGGCGAAGAGGAGCTACCAACTCCCCCAGCTCCCTCGAAGTGGACGTGATCGACAGTGAAGTCATCGTACGTCAGAGTCAAGTCGTCGTCCACCGCCTTGTCCCACGCCCATCCTCGCCCTTCGTTGAACACAACGTCTCGCGCCGTGCGCACACGCTGTGTCTTCGGGTCAAGGATGCGGTAGGCCTTCGAGCCCTCCGCATAGCCGATGAACACTCCCGGAGTGCTCCCGTCGTCGAGCTTGCCAATGTGGCCAAGCTCCTTGGCGAACGTGAGGCAGCCGAAGACCCGCAAGTGGGAGACCGCCGGCTTGCGCCCATGCCAAGCCTCGTACGGCGTCCTGCCGTCGAGCGCCTTGGTAGACGAGCGGTTGAGGATGTAGACGGCCATCACCACCGCCTCTCCCTAGAAGACAGCCGACATCCCTCTCTGCTTGAGGAGGGCCCGGGCCATCCCCACAACCGTCTGGTTGCGCCACTCGATGACGTTGTTCAGCTGCGGGCTGTGCGGCGCGGAGTAGCGACGCTGAATGCCCTCATCAGCGTAGTACGAGGCGAATTCAGCCGCTATGAATTCGCCGTTGTCGGTGCGCAGCACGCGCAACTTGCGGCCGCACTCTGCCTCCGCAGCAGCCTGCGCGTGCCTGATGGCGTCCGCGGCCTGTCCCTTGCTACCGAGGACCATCACCCACATGTAGCGGGAGAGGTCGTCGACGAGCAGTAAGTAGCGTCGTCCTCCTGGTGTGGCCAGTGTCACCGGGCCACACAAGTCCCCGTGCACGAGCTTGAGCCTCTCCTTGGCTCGAAAGCTCGCCCTCTGGGGAAAAGGGATCCGCCTCTGCTTCGTCATCACGCAGACGTCGCAGAGCTGCTCCACATGGTCAAGGCACGGTAGGCCTCGTACCATCTTCGTGGCACTGAGCCGCTTCATGGCCTCGAAGTGAAGGTGCCCGAAGCGCTCGTGCCATTGCCATGCCTCGTCCCGACGAGCGGCGCGACAAAGAGGTTGTGCCACCTGCACGTTGAGGACGTAGAGTCGATTCGCACCCACCTTGGCAAGAAGGCGACCATGGCGATCCCAGATGCGTAGGATCACATCAGCATGCTCGAGCCGTTCTCATCCAGCTGTCCCAAGCTGATGATGGAGTTCCTCGGCGTGGGGATGTAGTAGACACTGGTGAGTAGCCTGTGCTCTCTAGTCTTGGCGGTGAAGATGATGGAGCCGATGCCCTTAATTTCCACGGCAGAGGCATCCCCAAACTTGACGGAGCCTCGCACGTTGGAGTTGAGCTCGGCGAAGAACTCCCGTCGACCGGTCACGTGATGGGTTGCGCCGGTGTCTAGGCACCATCCGTCAGTCTTGTAGTTGCCAGAGCCGTCGCCGAGGAGGGTGTGTGCCTTTGGCTCGTCAAGGTGGAGAGCCGGTGCCGCTGGAGTTAGCCCGATGCTCGCATGTGCCATGAACAGAGCCGGCTCCTCCTCCGCCCGTGCGACGTGGGCCTGGCCGCGTCGTGGCTATCGACAGCCCTTGGCCTAATGGCCAAGCTGGCCGCAAATGCGGCAGCTGTCGTCTCGTGCCGGCTTGTGCTTGCCGGCGGCGCTGCCCTGGGCGTATTTGCGCGCCTTCCGCGGCTTGCCACGCTTGCGGCCGCCTGCCCGTGGAAGAAGGCTCCCCCTTCTTCCTGTCACCTTGGCAGGCATCCCACTGCTCCCGAGTGAGAAGTAGCTTCCCGCCAGTGGTGATGGACCCCGGGTGAGGCTGTGGCTCGTCAGAGTCGACAACCTTGAGGCGACCTATCGCCTCCTCGATCGACATCGTGGAGAGGTCCAACAGAGACTCGATCGAGCGAGCCATCTGCCTGTACTTCTCGGGGACGCAGCGAAAGAGCTTCTCGATAGCTCTCTCCTCGTCGTAGGTGTCCTCGCCGAACTGTACCATCTTATGTAGCAGAGTGATGAGACGGAGAGCAAAGTCATCAACGTCCTCACCTGGCTTGAAGGCCAGGTTCTCCCACTCCTTGCGAAATGCCTGCAGTGTGGACTTGTAGGCGCGGTCGCTGCCCATGCTTGCCGCAACGATGGTGTCCCAAGCCTCCTTGGCAGTCCGCTTGTTGGAAAGCGAGAACTGCATCTTGGGCGGGACTGCGGCAAGGAGGGCGTCCAACGCCCGTCGATCGTCATGGTGGTCGACGTTGGCATCCTGGAGTGCCTCCCACATGTGCCGCACCTGGAGCCCGACCTTCATGACCGTGGCCCACTCGACGTAGTTTGTTTTGGTGAGGTTATGCCACCCAACAGCGGGACCAACGTCCCTGACCACAGTCCGGACGTCGTGGAGGCTGCGGTCTTGGTCGTTTCGGCCGCCGTCGCCGTGCGTGCCTCCTCCGGGAGCGCCACCGTCGTGCGCTTGGGCGTGCTCGGCTGCCCACCGCGCTGTCTGCTCGCCGGCTGCGTCGTGGTTTCCGTCGACGCTGTCGTCGCCTGAAATGGAGCCGCTGATGCTGTCGCGCAGAGCCTGGGCCTCCGCCGCTGCCTCACGTGCTGCATCTGCCACTGCTGCTGCTTCCACCTCCGCTCTGGCTGCTGCCAGCTCTGCTGCTACCGCCGCAGCGGTTGCTACCGCCACTCACTCGCGCTCCTCTGCAGCGGCGAGCTTGGCCTCCTGCCTACGCCGCGTGCTCAAGGTGACCGAGTGCTGCGAGTGACTTGCGGACATGGCTCGCCGCTAGGGGCTGTTGCGTGGAGAGGGAGCTGCTATCGACGAGCTGCTGCTCGTCTGCGCAGAGGGAGAGGAGTGAGCAGGGGCAGCCGGAGCTGCTGCTTCTGCCGGTGAAGGAGATGAGCAGGAGATGCTCAGGCTACAAACTAACTTGGCTCTGATACCACTTGTTAGTCGCTGAATTCTAACTCTCATTGAGGGAGAGGATGACACTAGGAGTTGGGGTAGTTTTCGGGTTTTATTTCTCACACAAACTCACACAAATGCCATGCCAACCTGAGGGGTTGGGGATACATATTTATAGGCTGCTAACCAGCCAAGCACTAGATGCTAGTCTAAAGCAGCAGTCAAGGATGCTGTCCTAACAATCAGTCCTTGATGCTCTATCCTAACTGCCAGTCCTTGACACAAGGACCATGTGTGCTGCAACCCCACAAAGACCATAGGACAGAGACTTATCCATCAGCCTATGCAAGTTAGATTGAGCTTTCAAATATTTCAAAGCTTCATGATCAGAATGTATGATAAATTCTTTTGGCCACAAATAATGTTTCCAAACCTCAAGAACTCTAACAAGCGAATATAATTCTTTATGATATGGATGATTTAACTTTGCACCAGAAAGTTTCTCAGAAAAATATGCAATTGGACGACCCTCTTGCATCATCACACCTCCAATTCCTATGCCACTAGACATTCAATCTCAAATTGCTTATTAAAATCTGGTAGTGCAAGCAATGGTGTAGAAGTTAACAACCGTTTCAGTTCTTCAAAAGCATGATCTTGGGCTATGCCCCACACAAAAGGTACACCTTTCTTAGTTCATTCAAAGGTGCAGCAATAGTACTAAAGTCTTTCACAAAACGTCGACCGTGAAAACTTCTTACTTGACTCACATTCATGGGAGTGGGCCAATTTTGAATAGCTTCAATTTTAGATGCATCTACCTCTACTTCATTCTTAGAAATAGCATATCCCAGAAATATGACCTTATCTTTGCAAAATGTGCAGTTTTCAAGATTACCATAGAGTTTAGCATCTCGTAACACTTGCAAAACTTCTCTAATATGATCACTATGTTCAGATTCATTGCGGCTGTAGATTAATATATCATCAAAATACACAACCATAAACTTGCCAATAAAGTTTCTCAAAACATGGTTCATTAATCTCATGAAAGTACTAGGTGCATTACCCAAATGGCATGACTAACCACTCATATAAACCAAATTTTCTTTTAAAGGCTGTTTTCCGTTCATCCCCTTCTTTCATCCTAATTGATGATAACCAGTACGCAAATCAATCTTAGAGAAAACAACAACACCACTCAATTCGTCTAGCATATCTTCCAAACGTGGAATAGGGTCAGTGAAATCCATTGTTTTCTGTTCTGGGTAGATTTTTGCCATCCTTGTCCCGAAGTCGATGCTTTCACTGCTTTCTTCAGGTTCAGAGTTTGCTAGGCTTGTTCCACGTGGTGGAGTTAGTGGGGGCTCTGATCTGAAGGAGAGATTGTCGTAAAGACCATCAAGATCCCGTAGATCTGTCTCATCTTGGTTGTTTTCTTCTGGTGCTTCGATTTCTGCCGTGATCTCCGTGGAGGATCCGACAGATGATGCTGGTATCGCCGTAAGCGCAGTCTTTTCCATCGACGGTTCTGATGTAATCAGTGCCGAAGGGTGTGATTCTTGGGGGTCTTCTACTTGGAAGTGGAAGCTTTCGCTGATTAGATCAGATCCGCCGTTGAATTCGGCGGGTACTACCACAGGGGTGGGTGGGCGTGGAACCGCTTTTGTTGGGTTGCTGCTTGGAAAAGAGAGTTCCGCCAAATCCATGGTTCCAGCGTTCAAGTTTCCCACAGACGGCGCCAATTGACGTGGGGTAACTGATGTCTACGCACCTCTATTCTTGTAGACAGTTGTTGGGCCTCCAAGTGCAGATGTTTGTAGAATAGCAGCAAGTTTTCCCTTAAGTGGATCACCCAAGGTTTATCGAACTCAGGGAGGAAGTGGTCAAAGGTATTCCCTCTCAAGCAACCCTGCAATCAAGATACAAGAAGCTCTTGTGTCCCCAACACAGCCAATACACTTGTCAGGTGTATAGGTGCACTAGTTCGGCAAAGAGATAGTGAAATACAAGTGGTATGGATAATTATAAAGGGTGATAGAAAATAGCTTGATGGCATGGAAAATACTAAAGGCAAACTGAAATAAAGATGGAAGCAAGCAAACATGTAACGGATCTAATAGCAAACGGTGTTTCAATGCTTAGAAACAAGGCCTAGGGATCATACTTTCACTAGTGAACACTCTCATATAAATATATTCTCTTTATGATACTACTCTTAACTACTCTCCGGTTGGACACTCTAATCGTTGGTAGGGCTATAACAGCACACCTCAAAGTCCATCTTTCCCATCTAGAAAACCCCACACTGTCACCTTGAGTACTAGATGAGTCCAACAAACACCACAATTTCATAAACACATCCAACTCCAAATATAACTCATAACAAGTATTTATAATCTCTAGCCTAAGTGCCACCATGGTGAGCACGCTGTCACTTTCACACACATGGGGAGAGCAGAGATCTATTAAAGCACTTGAGTAGCAAGGTAGATCTATAGATTACAAGCTCATGATCATGCATAGAGAGAGAGAGATGAACACATAGCTACCGGTAGAACCCTTAGCCTTGAGAGAGAACTACTCCCTCTTCATCATGGGAATCAACAATGGTGATGGAGATGGTGGTGGAGATCGATGGAGATGGCTCCGGGGCACTTCCCTGTCCTGGCAGGGTGCCGGAACAGAGACATTCTGTCCCCTGAATCTCCCCTCCGGTGGTGGTGGCGCTGCGGAACTTTTTGTGGCTGGAGGCTTGACTATCTAGGGTTTTGGTATCAGGAGGCAAGGTCGGTGGCCAGCCATGGGGCCCACACCATGCCCTGGCGCGGCCTGGGCTGGCCCGCGCCAAGGGGGGGTGTGGCCACCCTGTGGCCCCTCTTCGACTCTCCTTTTGGCTCTGTGAGTCTTCCGGTAAAATATCAACTTTGGCTTTTGTCCCGTCCAATTCCGAGAATATTGATTTTCTGACTTCCTGGAACCAAAAACAGCAGAAAACAGGCAGCTGGCACTGTGGCTCTTTGTTAATAGGTTAGTCCAAGAAATCATATAAAAAGTACTCCAAAGTATGGACAAAACACAAGAAAGTAGATAAAACCAAGCATGAAACATCAAAAATTATAGATACATTTGCAATGTATCAAGGATCTCATGATCTAGTCTTAGTACAATCAAGTAGCAGGATAAATAGCATAGCGGTGGGGTCCATCTTCAGAGTTACAGGCAATGCTGACGATGGGAGATGATCCTAGTTGTCGTAGCCATCCTGCTGTCCTCCGTTAGGGTAGTCTTCCTCATAGTCTGGCCACAGGAATAGCCAGGGACAAGAACCATGAGTACTCTTTAAGTACTCGCAAACTATCACTAACAAGTAAGATAGTTCTAGTAGGAATGCTAAGTTCTAAGTTTATTTGTAAAGTTAAGTTTGAAACCTAAGCTGAGTTTAGAAACAAAGAAAGATAAAATAAAGTTTGAAAACACCTAAGTGGGAACTTAATTGTCATAGTCACAACTCTGTTGTGGTCAAGTCATGTCACAATTCATTTCATAAGTCATTTTGAAAATATCTGACAACGGAACAGTATGGCCACTCCAACTGTCCATAATCGCGGACACGGCTATTCTCATAGTTTGACACTCTGCAGAGGTGATACACTTTCACCACAAGATTCGATACATCTGTCAGGGATAACCCTGAATCATCATACTTAGTATGTAGATAATCAAACCTAATCTTTTCTTTACACACTCTAGTATAAGCACCTCTCCTATGAGTATGGCCTCCCAGCTATAACCATCTGTCATCCTGGGCACTGCATAGGTGGACAACATTGAAAGGTAGCCTCAGCTCAAACCTCTCCCGTGAGGGAACTAATACTAATGCATATAAACTTCTGGCTAAGCCTTACCCAATTCAGCTATTGTGGTTGTACGGTAAAATTGGAATGGTATCGCATCCGAACCCAACCATCAGTTTTTATAAAAGGGCTAAGGCTCATGCCTCAACATTTTCATCATCATAAACCATTTGTGTTTCTCAACACATGTCAAAACATCTCAATAGAATGACTCATCATTTCAAGGTTTTCACAAGTCATTTTCACCAAGTATTCCCATCTAAAGTGATATAGTTTTTGGTTTAGCTCTAAACTACTAAGTTAAGAGTGTTCACTAATATGGGATGCTAATCTCAATCTCATGACATGGAATGACATCGAAGTCTAACTTCGAGCACTCACACCGTACTAGAAGATAGCTTAGTAGCCAGAAGATGTGAGTACCTTTTACCTTACCTCCCCGGCAACGGCGCCAGAAAATAGCTTGATGTCTACGCACTTCTATTCTTGTAGACAGTTGTTGGGCCTCCAAGTGCAGATGTTTGTAGAATAGCAGCAAGTTTTCCCTTAAGTGGATCACCCAAGGTTTATCGAACTCAGGGAGGAAGTGGTCAAAGGTATTCCCTCTCAAGCAACCCTGCAATCAAGATACAAGAAGCTCTTGTGTCCCCAATACACCCAATACACTTGTCAGGTGTATAGGTGCACTAGTTCGGCAAAGAGATAGTGAAATACAAGTGGTATGGATAATTATAAGTGGTAACGGTGATAGAAAATAGCTTGATGGCGTGGAAGAGACTAAAGGCAAACTAAAATAAAGATGGAAGCAAGCAAACATGTAACAGATCTAATTGCAAACGAAGTTTCAATGCTTAGAAACAAGGCCTAGGGATCATACTTTCACTAGTGAACACTCTCATATAAATATATTCTTCTTTATGATACTTACGCTGAACTACTCTCCGGTTGGACACTCTAATCGTTGGTAGGGCTATAACAGCACACCTCAAAATTCACTATCCGCATCTAGATAACCCCACACTGTCACCTTGAGCACTAGATGGTTCCAACAAACACCACAATTTTATAGAAACATCCAACTCCAAATATAACTCATAACAAGTATTTGAAATCTCTAGCCTAAGTGCCACCATGGTGTGCACACTGTCAACTTCACACACATGGGGAGAGCAGAGATCTATTAAAGCACTTGAGTAGCAAGGTAGATCTATATATTACAAGCTCATGATCTCAAGAAGATCATGCATATAGAGAGAGATGAACACATAGTTACCGGTAGAACCCTTAGCCTCGAGAGAGAACTACTCCCTCATCATCATGGGAATCAGCAACGATGATGGAGATGGTGGTGGAGATCGATGGAGATGGCTCCGGGGGCACTTCCTCGTCCCGGCAGGGTGCCGGAACAGAGACTTTTTGTCCCTTGAATCTCCCCTTCGGTGGCGACGGCGTTGCAGAACTTTTCGTGGCTAGAGGCTGGATGATTTAGGGTTTTCGCATCGGGAGGCATCTTATAGGCGAAGAGGCAAGGTCGGTGGGCGGCCAGGGGGCCCACACCACCTGGTGGCGCGGCCAGGGCTAGCCCGTGCCACCACATGGTGTGGCCACCCTATGGCCCCTCTCGGTCTCGTCTTCTGGCTCCGTGAGTCTTCCGGTAAAATATCGACTTTGGCTTTTGTCTGGTCCAATTCCGAGAATATTTATTTTTTGACTTTCCTGGAACCAAAAACAGCAGAAAATAGGCAACTGGCACTGTGGCATCTTGGGTTTAGGGTTATGAAAAGTAATCCAAAGTTGGAACAAAACATAAGAAAGTAGATAAAATCAAACATGGAACATCAAAAATTATAGATACGTTTGCAACGTATCAGTAACCTCGGCAATGTCCATGAAGAAGGACTTAGGGTTTCACGGAAAAGAGAACGCTATGGATTTCGTCGGATGTCAGGAGAACAATGGAGTCAAAGTCGCCTGAATATTGGGTGAATCGCACTATTACAAATCGCTTGGAGATTGTTCGATGTACTTTTCCCAGGCTTCTCTCGTCCTATATATAATAGGCCAGGTCTCAAAGCTGTATGCGGACAAGTTACATATACGTGATTACAATACCAACACGATGTCAGTCCTTTTTCCTCTTTCCTAATATAACTACAACCTTTGTCGGTTGCTCCTTTTGGGCCTTCATCTTGACTCTTCATGGGCCGTAAGCCTTTCTTCGGGCTTGGGTAGCAAATCATAGGTACCCCAGTAATCATACCTATGTCAGTAGCCCCCGAGACTACCTGAACCGTTGATTCGAGTTGAGTCTCAACGATACGTTTAGTTCCTTTGTTTTTTAATATTTTTTGATTTCATAGGGATTTGGTACAACGAGCCTAATGCATCCGATGGATCGGGAGTCAGTTAATTCTTCCTGAGCAAAAGCAAGGTTGTCCTACATCAAATTCAAGTCTCCAGGCCTGAACTTGGAATTTATTACTGGCGTAATTCAGTTCGGGCTGCTGAGGTCTTACCGAATATTGAATCCTAGTTCTATTTTATTGGGTACCCAACGCGTCCGTCGGGATTTTTCGTCGCATCGCAGATACAGATATATTACTGGCAGAGCGCATTCTTGTGCGATTACCAGGCCACACATGACGCCCGAGGTCACCTTCATGTTTTTGAACACGACATTCGGAGGTTTGTCGCGTTTGAGTGTGATCTCAGATTTTCTTATATATTGATTTTTGTCGGCTGCCCTGCTGGGATGCCAATATTTCTGAATTTTATCAGATATTTTGATACTTTGTGAGAGCTCCCGATGGGAGTAACCTTCTAAGAATACATTAATGTAAAACTCATAGATTTTTGAGGCGATGATTTGTCTTTGCTTGACACATAATTTTTCTATTGGGTGCGCGCCAGTGCTTCCGATGGGAGTAGCCCCCGAGGCTATGTTCGGATGCCTGTATCTGGACATAGGCTCATAATTGCTTGTTAATATGATCAGAAATAAAAATCCCCTGAGTTGGTACGAAAAACTTATCTTTATACATATATATGGCGTAATCGATGATACATTATTTGGCGGATTGTCGCCTGGCCGTTGGCCTAGGTATTTCTGGCTTTAAAAGCCGGGCCATAGGCCTTATTGAATTGTAAGTGAACATAAAATTTTAAGCGTAAAAACGCCGTAGTTGTGTGACGTTCCATGGATTGGAATATTTGACTACTGTCTTTTTGTCATCTAGACGATATGCTCCTCCAGGGATAACTTCTGTAACAATATAGGGTCCTTCCCAAGGTGATTCTAGCTTTTGGTGGCCATCTTGTTTGAGGCGCAGAACTAGGTCCCCTACTACGAAGGACCTTGGACGTAATCGTCGGCCGTGATAACTGCGCAAGTTTTGCTGATATATAGTAGCTCTTTGTAGTGCTTCATCTCGAGCTTCATCGAGTGCATCAATGTCATCCTCAAGTGTTTCTCTTGATTCCTCTTCATCATATGCAGCTACTCTGGGAGATTAATGTGAAACTTCGACTGGAAGGATGGTTTTAGCGCCGTGGACCAGAAAGAAAGGTGTTTCTTGTGTTGCCGTATTAAGGGTGGTTCGCAAACTCCACAAAACAGATGGTAACTCATCAACCCACGCTCCTTTCGCTCTATCGAGTGGTGCGAGCAACCTTTTCTTGAGTCCAACAGTTACTAAGCCATTGCCTTTTTCTACTTGTCCATTGGTTTGCGGATGAGCTACTGAGACGTAGCTGACCTTGATTCCCATCTCGCAGTATTCCTTAAACTCATTGGAAGTAAAATTAGTTCCATTGTCTGTAATGTTGCTGTTTGGCATGTCGAACCGAAATACTATGGACTGTATAAAATTCATAGCCGAAGCTCCATCTTGAGTGGTGACTGGCATTGCTTCGATCCATTTAGTAAATTTGTCGACTACTACTTGCAGAAAGACGTGTCCTCCTGGAAATGACTTATGTAGTTTCTCTACCATATCAAGTCCCCATTGAGCAAATGGCCAAGCAAGAGGTATAGGGTTTAATTCAGCGGCAGGTGCTCCAGGGTTTGTTGCGAATCGTTGACATGCTTCACATGTTCTAACTATGTCTTTTGCATCTTGAACTATTGTGAACCAATAAAATCCTGCCTTGAATGCTTTAGCCGCAATTGCTCGGCTGCTAGCATGATGTCCACAAATTCCTTTGTGTATTTCCTTGAGTATAGTTTTCTCTTCTTCGGGTGTGACGCATCGCTGTAACACACCCGAGATACTTCTTTTATATAACTCCCCCTTAATTATCTTGAAGGCTTTCGATCTTCGAGTGATTCGTCGGGCTTTTGTCACATCTTCGGGTAGTTCTCCCCGGGTCATATAGGCTATGTATGGCTGTATCCATGTAGGCTCTATTATCATGACCTCATCAATTTCCTGTTCTTCTTCAATGGCCTCTTCTGTGCTTGCACTGGCTGATGAAGCCCCCGAGTCTTTTCGCAGCTTATTCTTTTTCCCTATTTTGGGTGCTATGACCTCGGAAACTCTTTTTGCTTTGATAGAACGCTCAGATATTTCTTACCAAAAAACCCCGGGTGGCCCTGGTAAACACAGGGACCCGATGTTTGCCAAATTGCTGGCTTCTTCATTACTTGCTCTTCCTATGTGCGACACTTCGTATCCATCGAATTGAGCTTCCATGATGCTGTATAGATCTGGTAAGCAATCATGTTGTCGCTGACAGCATCGCACTTATTATTGCTTGTTGTGCTACAAAATTGGAATCACCAAATTTTTTTAGGCTAGTTGCACCGCAGGCTTTGGCCATCCGCATGCCGTGCAACAAGGCCTCGTATTCAGCTTCATCATTGGATGCGTTCACGAAGCTCATTCGAAGTATATATCGCATCTTGTCGCGCTGCGGTGATATTAATATGACTGCTGCTCCTGCTCCTTCCGTTCTTTTTGGGTGTGTTCAGTTGGTGTCACGAAGTGGAATGGAATAGAATGGTTCCACACCTGATAGCTGTTCTAGTGTTCAGTTGAGAAATGGAATGGAACAAGGTGGTTCCTCAAAAGAGAATATTCCCTCTAGATCCAGAATGCACTCATTCCACCAAATTGGTGGAATCACCCCATTCCTCTATGCTAAAGCCACCCAAACGTTATCGCTCTCTCTATTCTCTTTCCATCTTTTTTGCTAAATGCACCCAAACATAGAATGGAACCATTCCATTCCACTTTTTTTGTCCAACCGAACATAGGATGGAACCATTCCATTACATAACTTTTATCCTAACCAAACACAAGAACGGAACCAACCCATTCCAGTGGAATGGAACCATGACATTCCATTCTACTTCGTTCCCGAACTAAACACACCCTTTGATCCATCGAAATACATTGTCCAGGCGCTAGAGAGATCAGGTGGACCCGCACATTGCAACTCAGTCCATTCCGTGATGAAATCAGGCAAAACTTGTGACTTAATTGCTTTGCGCTTCTCATACGTGATGCCCCGAGGAGATAATTCGATACACCATAGAGAGACGCCCAGTTGCTTCTGGATTATGGAGGATGTTGGACAGAGGTGCTTCATTGATCACTATGATCGGATGTTTCGAAAAATAATGGCGTAGCTTACGTGCCGTCATAAATACTCCATATGCTAATTTTTGATAATGCGGGTACCTTTGTTTGGATGGCTTGAGGACCTCGCTCAAAAAATAAACTGGCCTCTGAACACCATGGCTTTTTCCTTCTTTGGGTCGCTCTATGACCAGAACCGTGTTGACCACCTGATTTGTAGCGGCAATGTAGAGAAGTAGAGGCTCTTTCTCTCATGGAGACACAACGACAGGAGGCGTTGAAAGTGTCTTTTTGAGGTCACGTTGAGCTTCGTCGGTCCATTCAAACTTATCTGACTTCCTCATTAGAGTGTAAAATGGTAGTGCTTTTTCTCCTAGTTTAGCAATGAAGTGGCCGAGTGCTGCTACTCTCCCAGCCAATTGTTGTACACCTCGTAGATTTGTTAGTTTTTTCATTGTCAGAATTGCCTGTATTTTCTCGGGATTGGCTTCGATTCCTCTTGCTAATACCAGATATCCGAGGAGTCGCCCTGCTGGGACTCCAAAGGTACATTTTGTCGGGTTTAATTTGATGCAAAATTTATCGAGATTTTTGAATGTTTCTTCGAGATCCTTGATGAGTGATGATCCTTGCTTTATTGTAACTATGACATCATTGATATATACTTGTACGTTTGTGCCAATTTGGCTTTCGAGGCAATTCTGCATCATCCGTTGATATGTTGCTCCGGCGTTCTTGAGGCCAAAGGGCATTGCTGTGTAAGAAAATATACCATAAGGTGTAATGAATGCTGTTTTCTCCTGATCTTCCTCCTTCATACGAATTTGGTGACATCCTGAATATCCGTTCAAAAAGGAAAGACGTTCGCATCCCGCAGTTGCATCGATTATTTGATCGATTCATGGCAGTGGGAAGTGATCCTTTGGATAGTTTTTATTTAGTGCGGTGAAGTCAATGCACATCCGCAGCTCCTTGGTGTTTTTCTTCGGGACGCATACTGGATTTGCGACCCATTCTGCTTTCTTCAGTTCCTTTATGAAGTTAGCGTCAGTGAGGCGATGTAGTTCTTTCCCAATAGCTTTGCGCTTTGGTTCTGCCAAGCGACGAAGCGATTGCTTTACCGGTTTCGCTTTTGGATCTAATTTAATGCGTGCTCAGCGAGTTTCCTGGGAATTCCCGGCATGTCAGAAGGTAGCCATGCAAAGATTTCCCAGTGCTCACGGAGGAACTCGATGAGCGTGCTTTCCTATGCGGGACCAAGGTTGGAAGCCACAAATGTTGTCTTCTTCGGGTTGGTAGGATGTATCTGTACTTCTTTTGGTCTTTCGCAGTGTCAAATGCATGGTCGGGATTGACACGTGCTACTGCCAGAGGTTCTGTGGTTGTTATCTTTTTGAGATGCTCAAACTCTGTTGCCATCTCGAAAGATTTAGAGATTTTATTGAACTCCCTGTCGCAATTGCCGGAACGTGTGAAACTTCCTTTTACTGTTATGATTCCCTTTAGTACTGGCATCTTCATGACTAAGTATGCATAGTGCGGGACTGCCATAAATCGTGCGAAAGCCGGGCGTCCTAGGATCGCGTGATACTTCGATGGCCAGTCTATGACTTCGAACTCGAGTTTTTCTCGCCTGAAATTCTCTTTGGATCCAAAACCGACGTCAAGGAAAATTTTACCTAAAGGAATTTCGGCTTTACCTAGTACTATGCCGTGGAAGGATGTTTCTGTTGGTGCCAGATTTGCCAAGGGGTAGTTCATTGCCCTTAGTGTTTTGGCGTAGATCAAGTTTATGCTGCTGTCTACATCCATGAAGACCTTGCTCATGTTGAACCCGCCAATTTGTGCTTCAACTATCAAGGCCGAATGACCTAATCTCGTTACTTGATGTGGGTGATCAGCTCTGCTGAATGTGATTTCCTGTTCTGACCAATGGAGATACTCAAGTGTGGCTGGTGCATCCACCTCTGCCATGTTGACTTGTCTTGTGATTAGCTTCTGAATTCTGTTGGATGGATGCCCCCTTTGACCTGGGGTTTTCGGTGTTTTCATCAGTTGTGTTTTGCGGTTGTCCTGCTGGCGGAGGTGGTGCACCGATGGCTAACGTGCGAGGCGTGGATGCGTATCCTTGTCTTGCTGCTTCAGTTGCTTTTGCATTGCATAGCTCTTGCATTTTTAAGAACGTTAGCAGTCTTTTATAAGGTGGTTGGATTGTCTTCTTCCCGCTGAGTCGACATAAAAGTGCATGTTGCAGGGCGCTTCCAATATTTGCATTGCGGACATGGGTGGGTCCCGAGCTTTTGGCTGATATCGTTGCGTTGACTGGCTTCCTCCGCCTTCATCCCTGTTGCGGTGGTACCCACTGTTGTAGTCGTTATTCCTGTTGTTGCCTTCACCCCAAAAACTGGTTGCGACGTAACTTGGTTCCGTGTTTTCGTCATTGTTTCGTCGCCTCCTGTCATTGCCGCGCTTATCTTTGTCTTCTTCGGGTGATCGTGTTCGTTTGTTGTACAGCGCGTCTTCTCCATCAGCCCAGCGATTTGCTATGTCCATTAACTGTGAAATTGTCTTAGGTTAGGTTTAATTCGACCTAGTTCTTCTATGAATTCTCGGCGACGGAGGCCGTCGTTGAAGGCATCAATGGCTCTTTCGTCGGATATGGATTCGGCTGTATTTTGATGATGTTCCATCGCTGGATGAATGCTCTTATTAACTCTCCGGGCTTTTGTTTGCATGCCCGCAATTGCTCTAAAGACGCGGGCGTTTGCATGTGGACTAAAAATGTCGGATGAACTTATCTTCGAGATCGTTCTAGCTACTAATAGAATCTTCGGGTAGTTGTCTGAGCCATGACCTTGCAGCGCCAGTAAGGTGCAATTGTAAACTTTGCATTGCGGTAGCTATCAACCCGCCCTGTAATTTGACAGTGGCCAAATGATCTGCCAACCAAGCTTCGAGTTCTTGAAGTCCATCATATTTTTGGCGGTCATGCGGAAGTTTAAAATCTTTGGGTATTGAAGTTTTCCGAATCCGCTGAGTGAAGCAGCTGGCTCTGTAGAGTTCATAGTCGTCTTCGTTGTCACCATCGTGTTATCTTCGGTTTCGATTTTCGTCTCTTGTGTTACTTCGCGGCTCCAGTCCTACAAGATGTTCCTGATGTGGGGATCGCGATCGTCGGGTGTGCCCCGCTTTCCGAGGGCTGCTGCGACGGTGCGGAGATCTGTCGGGTTGATGTGTAATTCCTTGTTTTGCTTGTGCGAAAGTTGCTCCTACCATGCCGAGGTTCATCAGGGCGGAACGGTGAAGAGCCGCACGAGGATCGTCGGGCGCGGGTTGAGTTGTGATCAGATATGTTTGTGCGGCCACGATAGCTGCTTGAGTTGTTTTTGCTTTGATGTTTCCTGCTTGATCTACTGACATAAACGATAGATCAAGGTCTCGGATCAATGCGTTTCTTTCTGTTTCGGGGATATTCTGCAATCGCGATGTTCCCCTTCCTGGCGGTGCTCCTCCTGTTACGCTCCCAAACCTTCGGGTAGAGCTTAGTTGTGCCCATTGTAGGTTGGATTCGTCAGCTAACCTTTTTCTTTCGTCGAGTTGCCTCTGCATCCTTAGTAGGTCTCTCTTCTTGTGGTGAAGCAAATATTGATATGCTAATAAATCTTCGTGTGAGGCGTCGGCTGTCATTGGAACTGCACCCGGAATTGCTTCCCTGGCCTTTTGCCATGCCGCCGCTAGTAGCCGAAGAGTTCGCCCTTCTTCCCTGTTTGGTTCTGCTCTTCCTCCTGGGACTATGCGGTTGTTCGTTGTTTCTCCCCCGTTTCTGCGGTCTCCTTCGTTGCTGTGGTTTCCT
Organism: Avena eriantha; assembly: GCA_910589775.1. Classification (NCBI taxonomy): domain Eukaryota; kingdom Viridiplantae; phylum Streptophyta; class Magnoliopsida; order Poales; family Poaceae; genus Avena; species Avena eriantha. The sequence continues at coordinate 394,886,774 of OU342742.1, read as the reverse complement.
GCTGAAAGGATACATATGTCGCCTAGAGGGGGGGGGGGGGGTGAATAGGCGGTTTAAAACTTTTACGAGAGGGACTCAACAAAGGCGGAATTAAACTAGCGTTTACTTTGTCAAGCACAAAACCTAGAACAACTATGGTTCACCTATGTGCACCAACAACTTATGCTAAGCAAGACAAGCAACTATGTGATAACAAGATATAGACTTTAAGCACGACGGCTATCACAAAGTAAAGTGCATAAGTAAGAGCTTGGGTATAGAGATAACCGAGGCACGCAGAGACGATGATGTATTACCGAGTTCCTCCCAACAATGGAGTATGTCTCGTTTGGAGAGGGGGTGGTATCAAACCACCAACGCCACAAAAGGCCTCCCTTATTCTCTGATGAATCTCACCCCAATGGGATCGATCCACCCTTCCACTATATCGGCAACCTTCGAGGTGGTAGCCGGCACCTTTACAACAAGTTCCAACAAGTTCGAGGCACACATCCACAACTTAATTGGAGGCTCCCGAATCGAAGCAAGCTATCACAACAATCAAAGACAAGTTTGTAAGAACCAAATCAAAAGCTAGGGCTTCCCATGAAACACTAGAACAAGGGGCCCTCAAGTGAATGACGGGGAAATGGAAATCTCTCTTGGTGAAGTAGTAGATCAAGGCCTCCTCCTTCGATTCTCCAAAGCTCAAGGACTTTGGATGGTTGTAGATGGAGTTCTTGTTGATTTGGTGGCTCTAGGGTTAGGGTTCTTCAATTCTAGAACGAGTAGCTTCTCAAGGTTGAAGAAGGGGCCTATTTATAGGCCCCCTAGAAATGTAGCCGTTGGAGCCACTTGACCCGGACTGTCCGGCCAAACCGAACACTCTGGTCGCAGTGCAACGGACACTCCGGTCCAGCAAAGAATCCGACCAGAGTCCGGGCAGTGTCCGGGTAGAGTCTGATTTGGGTTACTGAATGTCTGCACCCTCCGAGGAAATCTTCGGGCCGGACACTCCGGCTGACACCAACCGGACATTCCGGCTAGGCCCGATACTCCGCTGAAATCTGCCGGACAGTGCGGTGCATGCTTGATTCTGTACGTCGGAGACTCCGGTCTGAAACCTGCCAGAGGCAAAACTGATAGAAACAACAAAACTGTAATGATCATAACATTTGCATCTGGACTCCGATAGACCCCAAACCAATTTTGTTGGAAATGGGGTGACAAGAGCTACCCAACGAAAAGTCGAAATATTGGATACCACCAAGAGAGAACCTTTCATGTATTATGATGTGAGATACCTCTCTTGGTGAGAAACCGGAAAAACCTGCAAGATCAAAAACGCAATAAGGTATAAGGGGATTATGAATATTCCCACAAGCTCTAGGACCTCACATGGATAAGATCCAAATGACAACCAAGAAAGATGATGCCAAGAATGCAAAGGTTTGAGCTCTCTCCGAAGGATATGATCAAGTTACTCAATCAAGAGCCCCTCTTGATAGCACGGTTAACTATCCTATAAACCGGTCTCTCCAACTAACACCACGAGACCGGTAAGAAGGAAACCCTATCAAGACCATACCTTTGCCTTGCGCATATTCCACTTGAGCTTGATGATGACGATCTTCTCCACCTCAAGATGGATCACTTTTCTTGATTGCGCTAGCTTGGTGAAGACTTGCAAATTGCTCCCCCATAGTCCACTATGGTAGAACTTCTCTTTTGGACATATCATCTTCCTATATCCATGATCACCATAGGGTGGCAAGCTTCAAGCAAATGATCTCATCGAGATGGCTCATCTTGAACTTGCACAACATTTCTTCTTTGTTCATTATGTTGGTGTCTTGAAGGTACATAAGAGATACCACTTCAACTTTATTCTTCAAGAAACACTTGCTATAGGCTAAACTCTCACTCGACCAATCTCCGGATCACTCATTGAAACCTTGGTCAACACTTGATCTTCTCTACTTTCTTCTTCTCCCAACCTTGAAGCCAACATATGGTTCAAGCATTGCCTATGGACAAATCCTGCAAGTAAAAGCTCAATACAAACATGAGTCCATAAAGATTGTCATTAATTACCAAAACCACACATGGGGGCACACATGCACTTTCACCTGCAGTGTCATCCGATAAAATATCATTGGGATCGAGGATAGGGTTACCATTAGAATCGTGCGGTGTCGAGGTATTCCTGTTGACCATGCACACTTGGTGGCACGTCATGTATGGTCTTGTGTCGTTGCCATCTGAACCGAGAGAGACGCTATCGGGTGGGTCAGTGAAATCCATTGTTTTCTGTTCTGGGTAGATTTTTGCCATCCTTGTCCCGAAGTCGATGCTTTCACTGCTTTCTTCAGGTTCAGAGTTTGCTGGGCTTGTTCCACGTGGTGGAGTTAGTGGGGGCTCTGATCTGAAGGAGAGATTGTCGTAAAGACCATCAAGATCCCGTAGATCTGTCTCATCTTGGTTGTTTTCTTCTGGTGCTTTGATTTCTGCCGTGATCTCCGTGGAGGATCCGACAGATGATGCTGGTATCGCCGTAAGCGCAGTCTTTTCCATCGACGGTTCTGATGTAATCAGTGCCGAGGGGTGTGATTCTTGGGGGTCTTCTACTTGGAAGTGGAAGCTTTCGATGATTAGATCGGATCCGCCGTTGAATTCAGCGGGTACTACCACATGGGTGGGTGGGCGTGGAACCGCTTTTGTTGGGTTGCTGCTTGGAAAAGAGTTTCGCCGAATCCATGGTTCTAGCGTTCAAGTTTCCCGCAGATGGCGCCAATTGACGAGGGGTAACCTCGGCAATGTCCATGAAGAAGGACTTAGGGTTCCGCGGAAAAGAGAACGCTGGGGATTTCGTCAGATGTCAGGAGAACAATGCAGTCAAAGTTGCCTGAATATTGGGTGAATCGCACTATTACAAATCGCTTGGGGATTGTTCGATGTCCTTTTCCCAGGCTTCTCCCGTCCTATATATAATAGGCCGAGTCTCAAAGCTGTATGCGGACAGGTTGCATATACGCGATTACAATACCAACACGATATCAGTCCTTTTTCCTCTTTCCTAATACAACTACAACCTTTGTCGGTTGTTCCTTTTGGGCCTTCATCTTGACTCTTCATGGGCCATAAGCCTTTCTTCGGGCCTAGGAGCAAATCATAGGTACCCGAGTAATCATAGCTCAATAATGGCTGGTGCCGACGAAGCAAACACATCAACACCATCGTCACTAGTGTAACCACCATCATCCGAAGCATCTGGATCAGCATCATCTCCTGTGTCATACTCATTATCCTCATGAAAAATATGACCTTCTGGTTAGGACAATCCTGCTTGAAGTGACCTTTACCACGACATGTATGTCACTCCATATCACGATTTCATGCCGTAGACATGTTATAACCGGTACCACTTGCTGCAGGGGCTTTCTTTGTGTTGGAAACATTAGAAGTAGGTCTAGTCGACGTAGACGGACGATCACTTGATGCGGGCGCATAAGAACTATTCTGAGTAGGAAAACGCCCCCTGTCGAACGAGCTTTAAACTGAGCGTCTTCAGCAAATTGTGCTTCAGCTTCACGTGCATGATGTAATAGCTCATTCATATCGTAATACCGATGATGTCGAACAATGCTCTTGATGTTGTCCATGGAGAAAACGCTGCATGTTCATCTCAATAGACTCACGTACTCTTGCTCGTTGTAGAAGCATCTCCATCTCCATATAATAGGCATCAACAGTCATAGTACCTTGCTTTAATTGTTGCAACTTGTCGAAGATAGAGCACAAGTAATTGGGAGGGACAAAACGAGCTCGCATCACCTCCTTCATGGTGCGCCAAGTAATAATGGGCATCTCATCATCTTCTTGCCTTGCATGAACAATGCCATCCTACCATCGTAATGCATAACCATCAAACTCTAAACTAGCAAGTTTGATTTTTCTATCTTCAGAATAAACATGTAAGCGCCATAACTTCTCTATCTTCAACTCCTAGATGAGGTACTCTTCAACATCAGGGCCTCCCTCAATTTTGAGTATGGAGAATTTGGACTTACCCAAGCCATCATCTCGCGGTGCAGGTGCATGCGTAGGAAAGCGCTGGGCACCTATAGGGGCAAAGTCATGCCCACGACCTCCATGAGCATCACCACGGCCTCCCTGACCATCACCACGTCTGTTCCAATCATAGGGGCAGAGGCCACATCGTCAGCATTGCTGTTGGCATTATCATCCTCAGCATGTGGGTGTTGTTGTTGCTCGACTAGCAACCTCAAACCATTCACGGACTGTGTCAAAGTTTGGATACTTGTTTGAATATTAGTGACCTGTGTTTGGATAGTATTGACTGTCTTCTCAGTTTCTTCCAACTGTAGTTGCGTAAGCTGAGCATCTTTCTCAATTCTATCCATTGTGCGAGTAAAGATCCCTTGCAAATGATCTCGTAATTCTTCATAGTCTCGCCAGGTAACAGTAGTATCATCATTCTTTTCTGCATGACATGAACAACACTAGAAGACATGTTTACTAGGTTAGTGCATAAAACAAAATCTGGTGGTGGAACTCTCACGACTCACTCAATTGGAAGAAAAGTGAATCTTATCGATCCAAAGTGAATTAGTAAATCTTACCAACTTGGATAAACAACTTTGTGCATAGATGTGATGAATCAAATACCGAGGGTACAAGAACGATCACACGACAAAGCAGGAGTATGTAGTGGGGTTGTAGGTATGACTACCTGACTACACCAAAGCAAGTCCTAGTGTTGATCGTGTGATAAACACCCAAGGAAACACACACAGTGGAGATGAGGAGATGAACGTGGCAAAGCAAATTATGAACAGGAATATTGCAATGCACAAGAGAGACACTAGTAATAGCAAATAATGAACGTTGCTCAATCTACAAGTGCTATTATGAACTAGGCCTCCAATCAAACTGTGATATATCTCTTTTGTCACTTTTGTATCTCTTTGCTTTCTCTTTTTTTTGTCTTATATATATATTTTTTGATTTTCCAACTATATGACACAATGCAGTAAAAATGCAACAATTCTGAGCAAAAAGGGGCCGGATAATCCGGTGTACTAGGCCGGATATTCCGGTCTGTCTGGCTAAAAATTTTGCGCTTCAAAACCCTAATGAGCAGCTTGTTCAGAGCAAAGCAACTAGTCTCGTAGTTACGTTCCTAGGCACGGATACTGTAGATAGGCTGTAGCTAAGTTGAATACCAAAAAGTACGCTATGTGGACTCGGAAAAGAAGATGTAAACTTGCGGAAAACGGTGATGAACGGCTCGAAAACGATGAACAAGCGATAATGACAAAGGAAAACCTAGACACTACGACTTGTATTGGATGAGATCGGATCAAAGACATGAAAAGACCAACAACTAAGACTCAACTCCAATGCAATCTGGGCTATGGCAATGACTAAAACCTAAAATTTTTGTTTTTTTTTTCTGTATAGGACAAAAATCGACTAAACTATGGATGGATTTGTGGATTCTTACCGAGAAAACATTGGAATCTAATACCAAGATGATATGGGGTGGCCCAATCTCCCAGTAAGCAAGGGTGGTAGGTGATGATAGTTTGTGGAGATAACTTGTATGATGCTCACGAACCTCTCGATCCATCTCTGGTGCTAGTGTAACAGATCTCAACCCTATTGATATTCGCAACTTCACACACTTGCGCACGTAGCCGCTGGCTACAAAGCGGTGGTGCAATCTTCTAATACCCAATGGAACAACAAACCACACAAAACTTGCAATTGACTAATTCCCAATGGAATAACTAATCACACTCGATTATAGTAGCAACACACCAGATCTATACGAATTGGTGTGGGGAATTCAATTGATTGCAAGTAGCAACTCAACAAATCTAGGGTTTATCTTAAACGTGGCCTAAAAGACTCTAGAGGGACGTCCCAGGGCTTATATGGGCCGCTGGGGCGGCCAACAACCGAAATCGTGTTCGACTAAAACTGGTACAGGCGGATCTGACTGATCCGTGTGGGGCTGGATTATTCGGTCCAAGTTGGGGCCGGATTATCCGGTGGGCCGGAACTTCCGGGGAAATATTCGCCGCCTTCCTGAGCGACGCACTGAAAGTCCTTAGCAGTATTTTTTGAGGTGGGACGGATAATCCGGGGTGTGGGGGGCTGGATAATCCGGGGGTCTTTGACTCCTCCTTGTTGTTCTTGATGATCTCCTTCTCGTCTAGTGCGCCTGCCTCCCTCTCCTCCCTCGCATCCTTGGATGATCATCACGTCGGGCTCCTCTTGCAGCAGCCCTCCTCGCGCAATGCTTGTTTTCTCAACGAACCTGATCATACATAAGTGCATAGACTTAGGCAGTATAAAATTCTCATCAACAAAAACATCAGATTCATTTAGGAGTGAATTCACCTGTTGCTCAAGTAGCTTGGCACGAGCTCGAGTAATAGGTCCAATCCTGATCTCATTGGACTTGGTCTTGGCAGCAACATCGACAACTTCATTAGGAGTTGGAGATAGCAAGTCAGTAGGGATGTCCTCATCACAAACAGAGGCCACAAAAACCCTATATAAAGGACCAGGGCCAGAAAACAAGCCGACGATAAAGGTATGGTGGACACATGACAAGAGAAACACAAGAGAGCAATGGACTTGGTAGACGCAGCGGAAAAACACAGTAGCAGATCACGTGAAGAGAGCAGCCCAAGCAACGGATCGTATCAACACTCGATGCAAACCAACCGAACGAAACAGCACCTGACGAGAGACATGGCCAGCAGCCGCAGAGGCAGAGATCCGGTGGACATGGCGGTGTAGTCCATTGAAGAGCCGGCGATGAGGGTCGATGTAGAGACCCACAAACTCGATCTGGCAGGCATGGAATTGAAAGGCCATGGCGGCGATCTTCAGCGAGACATGAGGGCGCGCGTCTAGGTTGACTCGGGAAGCCGGCGGAGGTCAGGGAAGTCGGGGGAGAATCACGGGCAGCACAGGCGGGTGGGCAGTCGACCAACATGACGAGCAAAATCAGCAGCGGCCGGGAATTCATGGCGGCACGTGAGATTAGAAATCAGCACGAGTTGCAGTGCAGAAAACCCTAACCTGGCTCTGATACCATGTTAGACAATATATAGTACATCTGACTTGGGATACAAGAAGGTAAATCTAGACAAATACGGACTCCTAGACCAATACAAATACTCCTTAACAGGTCCATTCCTCTTATTATCAAATATTATTTTATTCAAAGAGAATGAAATTTTGAAGAAAACAAACCTAGCTGTCTTGATTTGGAAATTTCCTGTGTCCTTATACTTTGTTAACTAGCTACCTTGTACCTCACTAATTGCTTCAGTGGATTCTTGTTTGTATAGATCTGTTTCATCAAATTGGTGTATCTTGCGAGCTTCTTCCTGAAATAGAAGCTCTTATTTAAAATATTGCTATTTTTATCTTATTTATTTATCTTGGATTCATGAAAGCATGAAGTCGTTGACTAGGAACCGCACAACAGTATATCTAGTTGGCATAGCTAATCTGATGTCTTACATGCTTAACGAGTTAAGTTACATGGTTTCCTAATTCATTCCAGGTGTATACATTACCAGTTCACTGACCAGTAGAAATGACAGGTGCCTATAATTGGATTGGTGATGAGTGAAAGAGGTTTGATGTCAAGGGTGTTATCCCCAAAATTTGGTGGATATCTTACCTTTGGAATACTCGATGCTACAAAGACATCAGCATCTGGGCAGCCAACACTTGAAGAATTATTGGATATTTACAATATAAGGTGTATAGGACCTGATACAACGGTTCTTGGTCTTATAGCCAACCCAGTAAAGCAGAGCAAGAGTCCAATTTTGCACAATAAATGTCTTCAGTCTGTTGGATACAATGCTGTTTATCTACCTCTTCTGGCAGACGATCTCGCTAGATTCCTTGACACATATTCAGCTCCAGATTTTTCAGGATTTAGGTACTAATTCTAATGCAGAAACTACATTACTAATCTGTCGTGCTTAGAATGAAATGATTATTTTGCTGTGGTCTTGAGAACCACATGGATGTACATATTGGAAATAATCCACCAAATATAACCGTATATCAGAGGTTTCACGGAATCAAATCTATCCAACCGTTCACTTCTAGCTATGCAATATCCCACATTTGGCCCTTTTAGTTTTTCTTTTTCTTTTTTCAAGTTTAAATATTCTTAACATACTTAATAAGCATTGATCTGCATGTTCTGGGCGAAGTAGCTGACACAAGCATTTTTTTTACTTAAGGGTGTGAACCAGAGAATGAGCAGTATCACGGAAAACCAGAACTCTTGTACTCCTATAATATCAAATTGTAGAAAGTCATTTTAAGCCTTTTACTGGTACATTTCACAAGAATAAGTTTGTTTCACGCTGTATGACTTACTGTAATGCAGTTGCTCTCTTCCTTTTAAAGTGGATGCAGTACATTGTTGCCATGAACATGACGCTGTTGCTAAGGTACCTATATGCACTATACTACTTTCATGTCTACTTCATGAATTAGCTTCCACTTTGTGTTTGTTTGACCTGCTATTTCATCGTGTTAATATGCAGTCAATAGGAGCCATAAACACTATAATTAGGAAATCAGATGGCAAATTAGTGGGGTACAATACAGACTACATTGGAGCAATTTCTGCTATTGAGGATGGCATAGGAGGTTTGAACAATCTTAACCTTGTAACATCTTTGGGAGTCGTGGACAAATTTCAGATGCTTTTTGTTCCACAGGTCCAGGGTCAAAGGATGCTGCTGTGTCACCCTTGGCTGGCAGGCTTATTGTTGTTGTAGGTGCTGGTGGTGCTGGTAAGGCAATTGCTTATGGGGCAAAGAAGAAGGGTGCAAGAGTTGTAGTAGCAAACCGTACCTATGGTAAGATTTTGTATTTATATTTGGACAGTGTTCTTCAGCATATGCACATTCATTATGTTTATTGATAGATCTATCTTCATGTCCATTTTGTGCTGGTAAAGCATCATATATATGCACACATTGCGGTACTAAACTACTAAAGCATTGGTAAATTATCTGATAGTGATAAGTAGCGTGAATTTCTTGAGAACAGAGTTATTTTGTAAAAAACTTTCAGAGAGCTACAGTTTGTAGCATATATCGGAAGAACTACATGAATCTCATTTGGAATCATGAAGTGTGTAAAAAGAGGGAAATCTGCGGTCAAACTTCATGAAGTGTGTGAAAAGTCGAGATGCTTATTGCATATAACCTTTCATCTCATAAATAAGCATCGAGCTACCTTGAATACTTCTATCCAAATAAAACAGAAAGATGTTCATGTATAGGAGGCTGCCACAGCCATGACAGCTTATAAAACAGCAACATCATTGCTATTAGGTATTGTAGCTGAACGCCCATTTGGTTGGGCTGGTCCTGGGTTTGAAGATGATGGCTGAATGAAGTAGAAGTTGCTAATCCTGAAAGGAGATGTAATAAGTTGGATCCAGTTTAGCAAGGAAAAGAACTGGGTCCTGGGACGGTCAAGTAATTCTAATTTAGATCCTCATATTGCCTCCAATTTCTAAGCATCACTTTACGCCGTATTGCGCAGTGAGCCTACTGTGCATCAGATTCCATATTATCTTTCAGATAGTACGACTTCCTTACATGATTGTTTTTTGTTTGATCTCTTGCTGGTCCATACTCGATGTTACCGGTACACATAGAGATGAATGGTGGCTGCATAGTAAAACAGCATGTAATTTGACAATATTCTTCATTTTTCCCAGAAAAGGCAGTTACTCTTGCCAATGCAGTTGGTGGTCAGGCCCTGAGGTTAGCCGATCTGGAAAATTTCGGGCCCGAAGAAGGGATGATCCTCGCTAATGCAACATCATTGGGGATGTACCCAAATGTTGATGGCACTCCTATTCCCAAGGTCAGACGCAAATGCAAAGCTTGTTCCATTTTAGCGGCAACAAAATTTTGATTCATTGTAATATATTATTCTGTTTCCTTTTGGATCTGCAGAAAGCTTTAAGTTTCTATGATGTAGTGTTTGATGCGGTATATGCCCCCAAAGATACTCGTCTTTTACGAGAAGCAGAAGAATGCGGAGTGAAAGTTGTCAGCGGTGTAGAGATGTTTATTAGACAAGCCATGGGTCAATTTGAGCATTTCACTGGTGGTATAGAAGGTATCATCTTCTCTGAACTTTATGACAACCGTTAAAGTACCAAGTGATGCTAAGGTAGGGAAGGTTCTCTAGGAAATGGTAGTGGGAATAGATAGAGAGGCTAGATGGGTAGGGATTGCAACTAGAAGGGAAAGAGTTCATTTCTTGCTTCCTTATAGCCATCCATTTTTGTGTATCTAATGGCCCATAACAGTTCTTACTAGTGCCAAAAAGGTGACTAGTATAATTCATATGCTACTGAGCAAAGTTGGCACCGCAACAGAAATTTGCGTAGACGGCCACGGCTCAAAAGCCCCCCGTTCCAAGACGGTCCAATGAAAGTGTGTTATCATTCGCCAGTTGTGATGTTTTCGTTTTAGTCTCAAAAGAATCAGTAAATCAACCCATATTCCACATTGTATGTCGATGTGACCTTTTCGTTTTAGTGCCTCCAGAGTTTGAAAATCAACCCGGGGTCAATCCATCCCCTTCCCAGCAACCTGCGTCTCGCCGTCTCCGGCTGCCGGTCTTCGGCTAGTTGCTTTTCACCCCTCCATGCCATTCATCGAGCTAGTGGCCATGCGCCTCGCCCAAGTCATCATCGACCTCTCCGCCCTGCTGTGCTCATCCTCACCCTAGACGGTGTCGTGGCTATCTTCCACGCGGATCCCATTTCCACCACTACCACCGGTTGATCCTTCCCGTTGCTCGTGATCGATGGCAACGAGGGACCTTTTGGTTTTTCGATCGATTGATCCTTACTTTTTGTTGTCGGTGCAGTTTGGAAATGCAGTGAGCGATCTGGGACTGCTCCTTTTTTCGATAAGGGGAATATATTAATATCACGGAGATACCAATTACACTCAGCCTCTGCACCAACAAGAAGTCCTAAGACATCAAGGATGCACACTGCTGAAAAAGAAAAAAATAGGAAAGAAGAAAAAAAGACCCTGCCACGGTGACCAACCACCCACAACAACACCCTAACCACCACCAAAAACAGTACCCCGACTTCAAAATGAGGTTCTCCATAAGCCACGCCCTCAAGAAGGAAACAATGCACAAGCGTTGTCATCGCCCGATCGAAGCTCTTAAGTTTTCACCCTGAAGAGAGTCTGAGTTCCAAAACAATACTTTCAAAAAGGCCATTGCCAGGCATGCCTTGGGTTTTTACCCTAGAAATCACGACTCGGTACTCGAGGAGCACCACCAAAACTGAAGATCTGCAGTACTACCACCCCCACTTGCCAAGGTCGTTGTTGTAGAACACCGATCACCAGGCTCACAGGCACCATGTGTGGTTTGGGCAGGAAAGATTCTGCATCCAAAACTGCATGGTAGCCCGTGAAGCAAAATCTTCATCACATCTAGAATCTCACCTCCGTCGTTACCTTCTAGTCTTCCAATCATTGTCGTCTTGACATAGGCAGATTCCATATGACGGGAGGCTGCACGCCCTCGCCGCCCGTGATGGTGTCGCCATGCTCAGTGGCCCGGAGACATTCTGACATGGACGGGCGGTAGTCAGTGAAGCAGCCATGGCAAGGGCCACATCCCGAACCACAACGATGGTGGCACTTTGGGCATGCACACTCCTCTACTATAGTTCCTTGCGATGGCCTACACGGATCGAGCCGACATACAATGATCTTGGCGCTCATCCCCTTTTCGATCCCCTTTTTTTGGGGGGGGGGGGGGGAATGGCCGCCAGTGGAACAACAAGATCCGGGTTTCTTCTTGTGGATCAGCTGCCAAGTTTGACAACGGAAGCCATAGCATGGCATAGATCGGCGAGCTGGACGGAAGAGGAGCGCTAGGGCCAAACCAACATTATTAGGTCAAGCTAGCAGCCCCCACGCTGCCGCCGGCAACAGCCACATCGCCGCCCGCGCAGCTGATGGAGGCTGACGATCCTCCAGCCGCAACGATAGGGAGCGCCGCCAAGCTGATGGAGGCTGACGATCCTCCAGCTGCAACGATAGGGAGCGCCGCCACGACTGGGTCCAAGGATGTCGCCCCGGCCTCCTAGCACCGCCGCCTCCGAGCACGAGGACAAGCGGCGGCCAACACCGGTAGCGCGGACGTCACCATCGGCAGCGGCGGCAAGCGCTCCCTTCCTGGTGACCCGCTGCTCCAGGGGCATTTGCTCCCTCATGCTGGCCCATGGGATGACACGGGGGTCGGATGGGCGAGTGAGGGGGAAGAGGGGGTGAACGATGGCGGTGGGGGAACTCTTGGCGGCAACGGTGCAGTGGGAACCCTAGAGGGGTGGAGTCGCGACTAGTTGAATTGCATTGAGCTACTATGATAAAGGGAAGTGAGCCGTGATCAACTTGTTGAGTGGATGTACAAACCCATCACATGGGTTCAAATCCTCCAGGATGCGAATTTAGATTTCCTATTTATACTCGAGGACTAGGCTCTCCTAGTACTTATGCAATTTATCTCGAGGACCATGCTTGGTGGTTTACCAAGATTAAAAATCATGGTACACATGCTTAATGGATGTGTGCATCCCTAGATGGTGGCCGGGGAGGTGAAATTCTCCCCCAATTTTGATCTGGGCCTGCTCCTATGAGTTAGACAGTTTTTTTCCAAAAATTACGGCTTGCTAGGCCTATCTCTATCGCTAAATCTGAACCGTTCATTCATTTCATACTACTCCCTATTACATGAGTAGTAAAAGGTACTATAGAAGTTGCAATCGCTTATATAGACCTTCTAGGTCGGTTACTGTTCATTGAACAATAATTTCAGCTTGTGATAGCTGGACCCATATGTGAGATCCCGGCGTAGGGCTTAATAGGATTGATATGCTACTCATACCAACAAAGTTGCAACTTTTTCGGAAGCTCGAACCTCCAGCTTAAGCGTGCTTGGCCTAAAGCAATTTGAGGATGGGTGAACTGACCAAGAAAGTTGTTCCTGGGTGCACACGACTGAGGACAAAGTGCGCAGAAAATACTAGTTTTAGTATATGAGGCTAGTCTAGAGATCCTAGAGAGCAACCAGGGGACAGCCACCGGGCCTTGTGTGACCGAGAAGTTGTTCCTGGATGTGCACCAGTGCAGACAAAGTACGCAGAAAAGACTACTGTTTTTATGTGAGGCTATTCTAGAGATTCTAGAGAGCTGCCAGAGGTGACAGCCGCCAGGCCCGGTTTGGATGGGGCATTACACCATATACTATCTCTCATATACAAACTTAATAACATATCTTGACTCTCAAGACAAGGACTCGTAAATGGATACAATATTGGACAGTACATAGGCTGAAACTATCTTAGAGCCAGTCTATCTATCTTGACTCTCAAGACATGGACTCGTAAATGGATACAATATTGGATAGTACATTGGCTGAAGCTATCCCAGTCTATCTATTCTGGCCCATATGGCCCATTAACCCAAGTAACTTTGGATGGTATATAAGATGAGGCTGCTCTGTTAGAAACCCTAAGAGAGAACACAACAGCTGCTGGAGGCTGCTTCTTCTACATGGTATCAGACCCACCAACAGTGGTGGTGGTGGTGTGGGCGACAACCAGGGCAGTGATGATGGTGCTCCTGCAATGGCTTATCTGAGGGGCGAGCGTAGGGTGGTGTGTGATCACCTGCAGGTGGCAGCAGATCCAAAAGAGGTTGAAGACAGTGGTGGAGTTCTGTTGCTGTGATTGAAGATGGCGGAGGATCTGGCCATGGCCAAGGTGCTTGACAAGCTAGCTAACCTACTAGCTGCAAAGACAGGAGATGTGTCATCTTCTGCTATTTCTGAGGAAGGTAGCTCATGCCAAACAAGATCAAGCTAGATTCAGTTGGAAATTATCTAAGTTGTTCGAAGAGGGGGGAGTCTACAAGTAGTAATGAAAATAATGGTGATGATACAGGCATCAGTTCTAGCAGTGGCTCTCATGACCAACAAAAAAAACTGCTCGCACCTATGGAGCCAACCAAGAGGATCAACAGAGTCATTATATGTTGGGAATTCGAGCTTGTGGAACCGGGGCACACCAGACCTGAGCCTGAGCCAAGGTGATGGTTTGGACGAGGGCGAAAGGGAGTCAATGAGCGCGATAGATCCATAGATGGGTTGAGGAGGGGGCGCGGCCATACGGATTTAGGAATTGGGTTGGCAGGTGGTTTGTAAAGGCGGCGGTGATCTACGACTGCTGGTGGTGGTGGTAAAGCTGCTGATGGTAGGGCTGCTAGTCAGGGCCGGGCCTACTGTTGTACAAAATGTGCGACCCGCACAGGGTCCAAAAATTTAGAGGGCCCCAAAATTTTATATAGGCCTACTATATTTACTAGAATGAAAAAATAGTAGATAGAATTGACCTTATGCCTTAACCGGGCCATTCAAACTGGTCACATCCGATTAGCTCCTAGCTAGCATGAAAGGTCGACCGCCCAAACACCATCCGATTAGCTCCTAGCTAGCATGAAAGGTTGACCGCCCAAACACTACTGATAGCGTGTGTCACGTTGACTCTAGGGCCTGGTGGCTCCTAGCGTCTAAGACGGATCGATCCGATTAATTTATTGTGGCCAGCTGCAAAAGCCAAAAGTTACAGAACAAGAACATCTCGTCGTCATGTCGCGCATCGACCTCCACGCGAGACATACATCGATGAGGACTCGATCCCAACGCCGGTCGCAGGTTCCCAGGTGATTTCCGATTTTGTTTTCTATTACTCGTTGATCGCTGATTGTACCCTCGCCGTGATTGGCAGTTCGACATCGGTACCGGCTAGGGTTGGACTGATTTTTAAATTTTCCAGTCTTCTGTGTGTATTTTCACTTTTCAGAATTATTTCGAAGAACCCTAAGATAATAATGTTGTTCAAATAAACATTATGATCCAGAACTTGATTAGATATGATACTTAATATATCCAATTACAATGTAAGATATTATGATATATATATATATACATTATAGTTGTTAAATAGTTTAAAATTTCTAATAGGATAGGGTCCTATTTTAGAGTTTCGCACGGGGTCCCGGATTTTGCCGGCTCAGCCCTGCTGCTAGTAGGTGGATGGCGAAATTGGGGAGGGATTTGGGGTGGGATTTCCACTTCAAGGTGGGGGTGCGAAATGGTTAGATTGATGTTAGAGGGATGCTGCGGCGAGTAGCCGAGTAAGGGGATGGCTGGAGGTGGTAAAAGGGCGGTGACGGCTGGTGGTTGTTGGCGGAAGGCAGGAAAGCGAGGGGTAGTGGAGGTGGCCAGGCAGAGGTCTGACGGCGGCGGCGGTGACGATTCCCCGGCTGGAGAAGGGGGCACTAGAGGTGACGTTGACGATGAACGTGGAGGTGGTGTCGTGAGAAGCTGCTACATCCGCAGTATCTGGTGGCTGGGGCAGGACAGGCAGCCATGCACCTAAACCTGAGGATGGTTTTTGTTTAACCGGGTGTGTTCGGTCGGTTTATCTTTCGATGCTTGTTTAGTTTGGTTGTTAATGGGTTGATTCTAACTAATGTTTGGTTATGATTAGTTATGGGTTCAAGCAGTTTCGGTTCCAAAGAGGTTTTAAACCACGATTCACACCGGGTTGGTGATAGGTTCGTTGCTGGCTTCCTCTGTCCGCTCGCTTTTGCCCATGGGACTGTAGCTGCCGTCGCTCATGGCTTGCTGGCCTGGCTTCCGCGGTAGTAGCGGCTGCGGCCTTGTCTTCTTCGCCAATGAGGACGTGCTAGCGGCAGGCTGAGGCTCCATGGCTGCCCCATCAGCAAAGGCGTTGGCATGGCAGAGTGGCTGGCGGCAAGACCGCAAGCCTCTCCATGGGCTCGCCGCAGGACGAGCTCGATTCGCCGGAGTCGCCCGGAGGAGGCACAGGCTCGCCCCTCCTCTAGTCGTCTAGGACGTAGTTCCGGTGCAGCAGGTCGAGGTCTGCGCTCTTGGGGTGGAACACGATCGTTGGCACCAGCATCGCTGACCGGGCTGCTGATGTTCACGAACGCCGTGTCACCGTGCCCTTTGGCATCTCGGTCAGCAAAGCTGCCAGGAACATCGTGAGCGCCGTGCCAGTGTCGAGGGACCGGTGGCATCATCGTAGCCTTCGTAGGCGCCGCCGGCCAGGGAGCTGAAAAAGTGAGAGGCGGATGAACATCTAGGACGTGAGCGAGAGCGAGTCCAGGACTAAGCCGCCGACGTTCATGGTGCCACAGTCGGTTACTGTTCATTGAACAGTAATTCCAGTTTGTGACAGCTGGACCCATGTGTCCCACAAAAAAATGAATACAAAATCAAGCATAGTTGGATACACCTAATGCAGCTCCGGAAATCAAGTTACTATTTCCGGAAATCATAACTAATATATGTCTACAACACCTTGCTTATCATAAGTTACTATTTCCGACAATCTCTTTTTTCTGCAGCTCCGGAAAGCCTCATGCGGGAGATAGCAGCAAAGTACACCTAGCAGGTTCGTCTCTCCATTGGCATTTTGTTTCTTCAATGTTGAAGTCAGTGTGGATTAACATATTCACCGTGCGTCCCTATTTACATGGGGCACACATATTTCAAGGTTCAATTTTGACTATCGACTAGACCAACAATACGTAGGTTATGTGCTACAAACGTTATAGCATTGAATTTGTATTTGAAAAATGTTTCCAATGGTATAATTTGTATGACCCATTTCTCATGTATGATTGTCCAATTTGATTGTCAAAGTTAATTACTTCCTCCGATCTAAATTAATAGATTCAGATTTGTCTAGATTTGAAAGTATCTAGACATATTTTATTGCTAGATGCACTCGAATCTAGACAAATCTGAATTTATTAATTTGGATTGGAGGGAGTAACTGAAAACGGGAATGCCATGTAAATAGGAACATAGGGAGTATAAGAAACAAATACTGAACCTAATTAAAGTTAACCAGATTTGATTTTCTAATTAATTCCTGTAATGATGAACTGTTGTGCCATATCAAAACTATAAGTTCAACATGCATACAGAACCTGCCTACTCACCTAGAAAAGCTCAAACCCAAAGCCTTAAACTCCACTAAAATGGAAAACAAAGCCAAAATATCTCAAATTATTGCCATGCTTCATTTAGCTTCATTACTTACCTATTACTGTATATGTTAATGTCCAGATGTTTTTCACAAATTTGTACAATAAATGTTGTTCATATCTCAAAGAACTTTGGGAATGAACGCAAGTGGTTTCTTTTGTTTTCCTTGGTGGGAATAGTATTTCTTACTACGTGATGGGACAAGTTTGGGCTGGTTGTTACTTTCACAACGCAGCTGAATATGTTCGTGTTAAGCCTGACCAGATTGTTTGGTTACCAGGGCAATTTTAGATGCAATTTTTTCAGATTAGAAGGTCTCCATTTTTTTCATACAGTTATGCCAAGAATTATGTAGTAGTATAAGTTAGTCGTCTACTCCCTCCGTTCCAAAATATAAGATGTTTTAGCCTTTTTCTAAAACTCCACAAGTTAGACTTGTTTTAGTGTGTATTTCACTCATTTTGCTCCGAACCTACACACTAAAAGATATCTAGATACATGTGTTCTAGAAAAAGTCTAAAACATCTTATAATTTGGAACGGTACTCCCTCTATTCCATATAAAAGTTGTCAAAAGTCAAACCATGTGAAGTTTGACTAAAATGTTAGAAAAAACTATCAACCTCTACATCAATCTTATTAGGAGTACATCATTTGTGATGTTGCTGGGTAGAAATGTTGCTACCTTTTTCAGCTTCTATTACGTAAGTTTCTGTAAGAATTTTTTGGCCATATAAAAATAACAAATCAAAATTAGTTTCCGAAATTAATTCTTGAAGATTATCAAAACTACAGTTTAGAAACTTACCAAAACTAGTGCGATAGTGCCATACATATTGATTGTTAAAGATGTAAATGCTTTGTATTTTTTTCTGCTTTCAGGATAATGGTGAAATAGCTGTCTTGGACAATTAGCCCAAAGATTCTTCAAGTGAATAAAACAGATTTTGATGCCTGCCAAATTTTGCACCGTGGTTTTTTTTGTATTGTTAATTAAATACACCGACTGGTCACCTGCAAGGGGTATCACCAAGTATTGCATCCTTCTCTTTCTTGATGTACGACCAGTAAAGAAGTTTCATGAATAAAGATGTGGTTTAGGTTAAAGATTATATTGACAGAAAAGAAGGTGCATAGCTATGAATTGTGTAAGAACTGCTTTCTTTGTCAGTTTAGTGATTTGAAGCTCGTGCCATATTTGTACTTCATCATCCTCTTTCCAGCTGGGTTGGACATGCATTGTTGTAGTTAATACTTAATAGATTAACAGTCTAATTTTCACAAATTAATTTACTATGGATTTTATTTTTCATGCACTATATACTCTCGAATTCTCTGTAGATTTTTTGGGATCAAATGAACCCAAAAAGTCTAGCCTAGCTGGTGGAAAATCAATATCCACCGGCTTCCACCAGCTCCACGGTGGACTTTTTTGAATTTTTCAATAAGTATCAAATATTTTCAAAAAGAATATTTTCGTTTAGTCAACAATATGAAATACATGTATGTAAATTTTCAACGGAAACAAAAAAGACAAATATGATAAATTCTGGGAAATTCTGGTGAAAGGATAGCTTGGTGAAGTGATTTGAGGCGTTTTTGTGAAGGAAGTTGGTGGTGTTCTTGGGGAGAAATGGCTATGGTGGAGACAGAGGCTGCAGCTTGAGGTAGCTGCATGGTGGATCCGGTGACTGGAGGCTCGGCAGGACTTTGCACGCTTCAAGGGTAAACCATAATTTCTTGCTAACTGTAGTCATTTGTGTATGTTTATGGATAGACTTGGATATGGTCTGTTAGCTGTAAGATTATTCGGCTAGAGAATTAGAAAGATATTTATAGACTAATGTGGCATGGTATCGGTATTTAAGCGTTTTGGTATTTTTTTAGGTCGAAAGATATATCAGATAATGTATTGTTTAGGTTTTACTATGATAATGGTGTCGTCCGAACAAACGAGCATAAAGTTGATTTGAGCGAGTTTCTGTGGATTTAGAAAGAGCTCTAGGCAGTGCCAGCCCTGGACAGGTGCAACCGGTGCATGCGCACAGGGCCTTCGGCTGATAGGGGCCCAGTACCTTGCGGGCAGCCCATTATTAGCTTAGAAAAAAAATGAATAAATTGATTAGCACAAGTGCTACTAGCGTAGGCCCGTTGAGGCGCGTCGCTAAAACGAAAACAAGCGCTGCTCTACCATACCGTCCGTAGACTACCGTCAATTCGCTCTGTTAGTTCATGTTATGATTGATGTCAGAAAACAAAGTGCAGAGTTTGTGCTCTTGAGCTACAGTGAACTCGGTATTTAAAAATAAAATATGATAGTCCCTCCGATCTAAATTAGTTGAATCAATTTTTTTAAGATACGGATGTATCTAATACTAAATTATGCCTAAATACAATCGAATTTAGACAAATCTAAGCAACTAATTTAGGCCGGAGGGAGTAATTTAATACTTCATAAAATTCTAAAAACATCTACATGGATACATTCCCTTCTTCTCTACATGTCCGTAGGGTTTCTCCGAATAATAGATTGTACTTTTGGCTATAAAATCACAAAATCGTGGCTTTCAAATGGCCAAAAAAACTCTATTTTCTTTAAAAAAAATGTCTTTTTTGTGCAAACCGCATATGTAAATATTTTTCTAGAGAGATTTGGACGTAGTATATGTACTTGTATATTAATTTTCAAAAAAAATCAAGAAAAAATATAAAGTTATCGAATTTTCAAAAACACTTTTCGGAAAACCCGCCTCAGTAGTTATTTCTGTATTGGGCCCCAGTTTTTGTCCTGCACCGGGCCCCTGACATCTCAGGGTCGGCCCTGGCTCCAGGCTCCTGAAACATGGTCCCTTAGTGAGTTGAAGGATTGGTTATCTGTATCTTTAGGGCTCCCTCCGACCCATAGTGTCGGTGTGCATGCAATGTGGACCAAGTCAAGGATTACCCCTAACTTTTATTTGAGATCATTAGAAGTGCAAACTAAATGGGTCAAATGGGTGCGATCTTGTCAGAAAAGGGGAGTTAACCCCATTGTCTTATTGCTTTCTGTGGCGAAAGAGGCTAGGTATGATCATGGCCAGAGTAGTCAGACCCAACATGCTGGTGGTGGTTATGATCATGGTTGGAGCAGCGCACCCCGCGTCTGTCCATGCAGCCACCTCCAGACCAGGCTAGAGGCTCGGTGCGGCAGCAACAAGATCCTCCTCGCCCACTTCGGACCTCATCCACGGATCTCACAATAGGAGACGCCGAGAGCACCACCTCTAGCCCAGGCTGAGGCTCGGTGTGGCAGCAGCAGCAGCAACTACAGTTTAAGAACGACCAGTGGCAGCAGCAACATCACATCCCCTTCATGAACTTTGATTATCGGCCTCAATATCAGTCTGAGGGTAAGCATTTTACTATCTATTATTGTTACATGCATTATGCTATCCTTTAATACTAAATTTCTTTTACACTATCAGGAGGATATGGACGCCCGACCATGTCCTCTATGGGTTCGTGGGCGAGGAGGATCAGCAGACTCAGCAGGATTAGGTTGACTGGTTTGTCCAGTATCAGACGCAGCAGACTCCACCATCTTTCCCCACACATGATACACAGACCCAGGGTGACAGGTCAACTCTACCTTCCCGTAATGTGGAGCCACCCAAAAGGTATGGATGGAATACACCGGTGCTGCAACAACCCCGTTACCGGTGGCACTGATATCTATCTATGTATGAGGCATATATATAGCTATCTACTAGATTTAGGGGCGCACGACCCCGTAAAATTTGAATTGATTTACATTTTGTATAACAATAACAAAATCAATTTTGAATGAGCAAGCAAACATAGAAGCTCATAGAATAACAAACATAGAAGCATCCGTATATGTCATCACCGAGCACGCTCTTTCCATGATACCTGGGGTCTGAGTCTGTTCTTATATTTTTTTTCTTACAAAGCAGGCATTCATGAGAGTCATCCTCCTTACAAAGCAGGCATTTATGAGAGTCATCCTTTAGCTCAGCATAGTTACCGTCTTCCAGTATAAAATGGTATGTGACATGATGAAGTAGGTTGTCCACGACAATTTTGTCCTACGTAAGGAGAAGCACCTGGCATGGAAACAAAAATAATTTTGCAAAATACGCAGGCAAAACTCATCTCGCTTGGCCAGTTCGGTATATAAGTAGTAAAGTGGTAACATGTTTTTTCTTATAATATATGCTAGTGTATAAATCATCGGCTAAGTAGCTACATGCGTAGAGATAAGTAACAGCGGCGCCTTGGCGAACGACCTCATTGAATTTCCATTAATAATATGTTTTCTAGACAAACACTAATGTACAATAAGAGAAATAGGAGAACATGATGGACTCAAGAAAGCACGGTACTTGGAATGCCGTAGATGAGACTAATTAATCATGCTTCCCGTATAAATGAAAATGGTTGAGCTATCCGAGAAACTATTTGAGAAACTCTATAGTGGCATGCTAAGTTATGTGTATACAAAGGCTGAAAAGAATCTGTACAAAATTGACTGTAGCAAGGTATCCAAATCATAATTACTATCTACAGCTAGACAAAATTGACCGCAATAGGACAAGGGTCACGGGCATCCTTGGTGCTCTTGGCACAGACCATCTGAACCACTGCTCTCTTTCCCGTGAAGCTACTGTCACCATCTTTTAGTACAGGCCGATGCATGTGATGTGAGCATCCTACAATGCTCTTCATGGCTTACACCGCAATTCGTCACCTCACATGGACCTGAGAAGCGGTGGCAGTGACCCAGACTAGAGCAAAGATGGCACTGACCCGGACTTGAGCAGCGGTGGAGGCAACTTAAGGCCTTGCGTGGGGAATCCAGCAAATCCCCACCAGAGGGGTTCTCCCACCATCTCGACATCCATGGAGCTCGGCGGAGCCACCATGGCCCGTCCATGCTGCCTCATTGGTCTCCCGAGCTCGTGGTTGCCTCCTAGGGATGGGCCTCACGGACTCGTCTCCGAGCTGCTGATGTGTTTCCCACACCATGGAGCGACCCCGGTTGCTGCCCCTGTCAATCGTTCCCATCTTCCTCCTCCACCCAGCTGGACGACCATGCTGGCATTCGGCGACTCGATAGTGGACCCCAATAACAACAACCGGCTGCACACGGTGGTGACGGCCAACTTCCTGAAGCACGGAGCAATGGATGGCTCATCACTGACATACTCGGTATAGACACACAAACACACTCTCTCTGCTTTCTTTGCATCTGTGTCACATGCTCACAACACGAGTAAAATCAGGCATGCACAATATTCCACTGGGTTCAAAGAAAATCAAGCAGAGGAATCGTGACTTTTATCAAACAGTGGAGAAGATTATGGGCAGCTAAATGATTCAAGCAGAAGGTGAGTGGGCACGAAGGAGGAGGTGAAGCCTAATTTCAGGACTCCACCAAGCTAGGTGATGCGGGCGCATCCTATTGATGATTGGCACGCCAGGACGACCTACGATATGTAATGATAAGTAATGATAAGTCTAAGGTTGTGTCAAATATTGGTGCTATGTTATTGAGTCCGAGTCCAGGTTAGGTTCGAGTCCGTTTGTGTGTTCGGTTTGGGTCTATCCAATCGACTAGTTTGCAGGCCTCCTATATAAAGGAGCCAGCCACCTAGGGTTTAGGGGAGTTCAGTTGTTTAGTCTAAAAACTATACTGTGCTCCATTGTGTATCATCCCTTCGGGGATGGCGATACCGTTTATCAGATTATTGCTGCGGAGGTTCTTGTGTTCATCAAAGATTGTCGTGCTTAGGTTTGAGGCGTGGTGATCTTCATCACGTTACTTGCTGGATTGATTCCTCTTCTCCAGGTTGCGTTCATTGCGCGATTGGGAGATTACCATCCGGGTTGACTCGTTGTGAAAGATCGGGACAAAACTTTAGGATCATCGGTTTGATCCATATCAGGTGGTATCAGAGCACCAGGTTGCTCACGACGAGATTGTGTTTATTGATCGGCTGAGTGTGTTCTTGGTGGAGATTAGAGAGTTGAGGCGGAGCGGATTGGATCTCGACGTCCGCGCACCGGAGTGTTCAACGGTTTTCTCCCGAAGTATCCGTCCGACCCGGACAGTCCGGCCCTCCAACACCGGACAATCCGGCCCTGAAATTTTTGCTGTTCTGCAGTCATGCTAGGAAGCATGTCATCGTGTCAGGGTGATATTTTTGGCAAACGGTGCACTTCTGGGAAGAGATCTGGTGATGTGTACAATGATTATCTTGACATCTTGAACGGTGTGGTGTGTGATGTGGTATGTGATGATTCCCAAATCAGGTGAAGACTGGTCCATATGGCGACGTATGATGAATATGAGTTGTGGGAACGTCATATGAAAGAGGGTTTTTACATATGTCATACGTATGAGTATCTGGATGATTCTACATGTGTGGTTCTTGCACCACGACGTGTGGATATGGAAATAGCTTGTTGGTGGGATAAAGAGATGTGTGAGAAGGACATCATAGATGCAACTTGGTATGACTTCAATAATTTTTTGCTGTCTGTTTTATGTCTCCTTATCGTAAGGTATCTTGTACCAAGCCTGTGAAGGCAGTCCAACAGTCACCCAAGGTTGCAGTTATGTCTATTCCATCTCATGTAAAGGAGGCTCCAGCAGTTGTTCCAATGCAACCGGTTAGTGTGGTAGTAACAAAACCTTCCGAAGAGAAGCAACCTGTTGTTGCCAAGGTTGTTGGGTGCACTGAAACTATAGTGGAGGATATTGTACCATTGAGTGGGCTGAATTTGCAACTCAAGAAAGTACAAGGTGATGCTTGCATGACAGTTGACAAGAGCCAGCGTTGGATTTATTCCAGGCGCAGTGTTTGATCAAAGGCAAAGCATGTAAGTTGATTATTGATAGAGGAAGCTGTACTAATGGCATTAGCAAGGCAATGATGGCAGTGTTGGGGTTGTCCACATGGCGTATTCCTGAACCTAAGCATCTACAGTGGTTAAATAGCTGCAGTATGGTGAAGGTAACTCATAAGGTGAGTGTGCCATTTAGAGTTGGTGATTATGTTGATTAGATTGAGTGCGATGTGTTGCCATTGGAGGTATGTGGGTTATTACTTGGTCGTCCATGGTGATGTCTACGCACTTCTATTATTGTAGACAATTGTTGGGCCTCCAAGTGTAGAGGTTTGTAGAACATCAGCAAGTTTCCCTTAAGTGGATTACCCAAGGTTTATCGAACTCAGGGAGGAAGTGGTCAAAGGTATCCCTCTCAAGCAACCCTGCAATCAAGATACAAGAAGTCTCTTGTGTCCCCAACACACCCAATACACTTGTCAGGTGTATAGGTGTTGAGGGCAAACCTCTAGGGTGGCCTGATCTTTCACGATTCCCTTTCAAATCAAGGATGGAGTGCAGGAAGAGGAGGGGATGATGAACATGACGAACGCATGCACGAAGAACGCAATGAACACACACACACAAAACCACGATACACACCAATAGCTCACGCCGGCGGTAACCGGTCCAGCGCAATCCCTAGGATCGGCGTCGGGCAGAGGACTCTCTCTCGAACCGGCACGGCGAGATGGGAGACTCGGTAAGATCTTGACGTTTAGGCAAAGGGACTCCGATGCCTAGGCCTTGCACAACGCGGAGGCACGATGCAAACTCCAACGAGGTTTGTGATATTGGTGCTCCTTGGTCAAGGAGCATGAGGCAAGAATTAGATAGATCCACAAGGGGTTTCCACTATTCCAATATCATGCCTAAGGTTTACTATAGAGGTGGGGGCTATATATGGGCCAGCCACAAGTTCAGGGGTAGTTTAGGAAACTAAAGTATCAAAAGAGTACATTACAAGGCCAAAGGGCCGAGCTGGAGCGCGCAGGCCCTGGGGTGTCCGGTAGTACCGGTCGGTCGAGCGGTAGTATCGGTCTGATGCGGTAGTACCGCTGGAAGTGTGTGGTAGTACTAGAGCGGGCAGAGGCTTTGGCGTGAGTCTTCAGGTGTGCGCGGTAGTACCGCTTGCTGAGTGCGGTAGTACTGGTGGGATCTGGGGCTTCGGGTCCATCTCTCTGTCCGGGGCGGTAGTACCGCCGTCCATGAGCGGTAGTACCACTGGTGCGATAGTACCGCTTCCAGGGGCCGATAGTGTCGCGGTCTCCTGACAGCTGTTGGCTGCTGCGTTGCTCCCCTGGCTCGTGTCTTCATACCTGATGATGCATAGTGTCGGGGCATGAAGTAGCAAGCCATCCAAGGGTGTATCGAAGTCACATGAGTACAAGAGCGAATTCACCTTAGCTTGGAGAATCTTGGCTCGAGCACGAGTCATGGGTCCACTTGGGGGACTTGGTGGTGTAGATGTAGGAGCGTCCCTAGGACGGGCTGCATCAGCTCCCCTCCTTGGGGAAGAGTCATCCTCGACTCTTCATGGTTATCATCTTGAGCATCTCCATGGTAGGGTGAAAGGTCCTTGACATTGAATGTATTGCTTGCAAGGTACTTGGAGGTTGGTATGTCGATGATGTATGCGTTGTTGTTGATTCTCTTGAGGACCTTGAAGGGGCCATCTCCTCTTGGTTTGAGCTTGGATTCTCGTTCCTTGGGAAAGCGGTCCTTGCTCAAGTGTATCCACACAAGATCACCTTCTTGGAAGATCATCTCCTTCTTGTCCTTGTTTAACCTTGAAGCTTGGCGAAGGAATTGTTGCTCGATAGTAGCTCTTGTTTCTTCATAGCTTGTACGCGCTTCTCGACGTCCATGTGGGTGCGCTCGTGGAGAGGTAGTGGTAGGATGTCGAGCGCGGTGAGTGGCTCGAACCCATAGACGATCATGAATGAACTCATCTTGGTTGTTGGGTGCTTGGCATGGTTGTAGGCAAACTTGGCGTGTGGAATGCATTCCTCCCAATCCTTGAGGTTTTTCTTGATCAACACACGAAGGAGAGTCCCGAGGCTTCGGTTGACAACTTCGGTTTGGCCATAGGTTTGAGGATGCGACGCGGATGAAAAGAGTAGCTTGACGCCGAGCTTGGCCATGAGTGTCTTCCATAAGTAGCTCATGAATTTGACGTCGCGGTCGGAGACGATTGTTCGTGGCACACCGTGAAGACGGACAATTTCCCTGAAAAACAGATTTGCAACATGTGAAGCATCGTCGGTCTTATGGCACGGAATGAAGTGTGCCATTTTGGAAAAGCGATCCACGACAACAAATATAGAGTCATGACCATGCTTAGATCGAGGCAATCCTAACACGAAATCAATGCTAATGTCGGACCAAGGTGTATGAGGAATAGGCAATGGCATATAAAGACCATAGGGGTTAGCTTGCGACTTAGCTTGAACACATGTCGTGCATCGTTGAACGTAGCGCTCCACGTCGCGCTTCATCTTGGGTTCAAAAGTAGTGATTGGAGAGCATGTCCAATGTCTTGTCACGGCCAAAGTGACCCATGAGGCCTCCACCATGAGATTCTTGGAGAAGCAAAAGTTGAAGCGAGGACTTCGGAATGCAAAGCTTGTTTTGCTTAAATAAAAAGCCCTTATGCAAATAGAAATCATCAACTCCTTTGTCATTGGAGCACTTTGCAAAAATTGGTTCAAAGAATGGGTCGGAAGCATACAAAGATTTTATTTCCTCAAGACCCAACATGTTGATTTCAAGTCTCGTAAGAAAGCTTGTATGTTTGCAAGACAAAGCGTCCACAACTACATTATCTTTGCCCTTCTTATACTTGACAATGTATGGAAAGACTCCATAAATTCAACCCACTTAGCGTGTCTCTTGCTCAAGTTAGCTTGGCCTTTGAGATATTTCAACGATTCATGGTCGGAATGTATGATAAATTCCTTGGGCCAAAGGTAGTGTTGCCAAACTTGAAGGACACGAACTAAGGCAAAAAGCTCTTTGTAATAAATCGGATAGTTAAGGCGAGCACCATCGAGTTTCTCGCTATGGTAGGCTATAGGACGTCCGTTTTGCATAAGGACTCCTCCAATGCCAATACCACTAGCATCACACTCGATCTCAAAAGTTTTTGTGAAATCCGGTAAAGCAAGAAGAGGTGCTTTGGTGAGCCTCTTTTTAAGTTCGTCAAAAGCTTTTTGTTGTGCTTTGCCCCACACGAAGGTGACATTCTTCTTGGTCAATTCATTAAGGGGACAAGCAATGGTTGAAAAGTCTTTCACAAAGCGACGATAGAAACCGGCCAACCTATGAAAACTTCGGAGTTCACTCACATTTGTTGGTATGGGCCAATCTCGTATGTCCTTTACCTTGGAAACATCAACTTCAATTCCCTTCGAAGAAACGAAAAATCCAAGAAAAATCAACTAGTCTTTAGCAAAAGTGCACTTGGGAAGATTAGCATAAAGCTTTTCATGTCGAAGGATTTGCAAAACTTCCTTGACATGTGTTATATGGTCCTCAAGTGATTTGCTATAAACAAGAATGTCATTGAAATAGACAACAACACTTCTTCCAATGAGAGAACGCAAGATGTGATTCATAAGGCGCATGAAGGTGGATGTGGCATTTGATAAACCAAAGGGCATAACCAACCATTCATAGATACCAAGTTTGGTGTTGAAGGCGGTTTTCCACTCATCACCTTCAGCCATGCGTATTTGATGGTAACCACTATGAAGATCAATTTTCGAAAAAATATTGGCTCCACACAACTCATCAAGCATGTCATCGAGATGTGGTATGGGATGTCGATAACGCACGGTGATAGCATTGATTAGACGACAGTCCATGCATAACCGTAACGTATCATCCGTCTTTGGGACAAGAATCACGGGTACGACACTTGGACTAGTGCTAACTTGGATCAAACCTTTGGAGACGAGTTGGTTGATTTGACGTTCGATTTCCTTCGTCTCCTCCGGGTTTGTGCGGTAAGCGACGCGGTTGGGAAGTGGTGCACCGGGGATGAGGTCAATGCGATGTTCAATGCCGCGAAGAGGAGGTAGTCCATGTGGAAGCTCTTCGGGGAACACATCCTTGAATTCCTGCAAAACATTCATCAAAGATGGAGGAACATTGGTTAATTCATTAGTTCCTTGCGCTAGTCCCTTGCAAAGGAGGACGTAGTGCAAGATGGATGGGTTATTCCGAACATCTCTCATCTCACTTTTGGTGGCAAGGAGAACACTCTTAGTTTTTCCACTCGAATTTGGCTTGTGGCTCTCACTCACTATGAGGTGGTTTTCTCTCTCACCACTCTTCTCACAAGTAGGTGTTGTGCTTTGCGCCCTCGCTAAAACCTTTGCATTGTCCGCAATTATTTGGCTAGGAGTCATCGGATGCAAAACACATGTTTTGTTGAGCCATTTGAAGGTGTATATATTGGTGCGACCATAATGTTGAGCAGCCTTGTCAAATTGCCATGGTCGACCAAGAAGCATATGGCAAACTGTCATAGGAACCACATCACACTCCACCGTATCTTTGTAAGGACCAATGGCGAAGGAGACCGATACGGTATGCTTGATCTTCACGGACCCTTGGTCACTTAGCCATTGCACGTGGTAGGGGTGCTTGTGTGGATGGATGGTGAGGTTGAGATTCTCACACAACTCGGTGCTAGCAAGGTTGTGGCAACTCCCTCCGTCAATGATCACCTTGATAGATTTGCCATTGATGCTGGCTCGTGTTTGGAAGATATTGGAGCGTTGGTCTTCATGCTCTTGTGCTTGAGTGGTCAAGATCCTTGTGACGACAAGCGATGGACTTGCGTCTTGTTCACACATGAGGAGTTCTTGATCATCTTCCACTCGTTGCATTGCCATTGCTTCCTTGACACGGGCATCAAACTCATCTTCACTCAAGTACTCTTCGTCGCCATTGTCATGGATGAACAATACTTTCTTGTTTCCACATTCGGCCTACTTGTGTCCTTTACCTCCACACTTGTAGCATTCACCATTGAAAGGTGTATCATTCTTTCCTTGCTTGCCACTTGGGGACAGTTTTCCTTGAGGAAGTGTGGGCTTGAAGGAAGACTTGGAGGTACTTGAGGAGCTTCCATTGAAAGTTGTTGGTGTAGCGGTTGAAGCTTGCTTGTAGGTGAAGTACGTCTTGGGCTTGTTGTACTTGATATCCTCTTGCACTTGACGTTCAGCCTTTGTTGCGATGTGTACCAGCTCAACCATGGTGTTGTATGTTTGGAACTTGACGATGCGCTTGATTGGGTGATTCAAGCCAATAAGGAAACGTGCCATTGTTTGCTCCATGCGCTCATCAGTGTTGGCGCGAATCAAGTTGAGTTCCATTTCCTTGAAGTACTCTTCCACGGTCTTTGTCCCTTGACGAATCGCTTGAAGGTTGTTGAAGAGGTCACGCGTGTAGTGCGCGGGGACGAACCGGGATCTCATGTGAGCCTTCATGTCATGCCAAGTTGTGATTGGTGGCTCTTGTCTTGCATCACGAGCAACTTGAACTTGTTCCCACCAAAGGTTGGCGTAATCATCAAACTCAAGCGAAGCCATAGCGACCATCTTCTCGTTGCTGTAGTTGTGCATGCGAAAGATCTTGTCAACTTTGAGTGCCCACGAGAGGTATTCTTCGGGGTCATTGGATCCGGTGAACTTGGGCATTGTGAACTTGAGCTTGCCAAAAGTTTCTTCATCGTTGCGGTCATTGCGACGAGCTTGGTGACCTTGTAGTTGGGGATGTGGAACTTGGTTCTCGTGACCTTGTTGCGGAGCTTGCTCTTGATATTGATGTGGAGGAGCTTGCTCTTGCTCTTGGCACGGTTGTTGACGTGGTTGAGGCGCTTGGGTCTCATGGTGGTGAGGGTGTGGATCCTCTTGACGCGGTTGACGACGAAGGGGAGGCTCATTCCTCGGTTGGTGACGTTGGTTAGGCACATGGGCCTCAAGGCGAAGATCATGGTCGTGAGCCGTTTGACGATGTTGTTGTTGTGGAGCTTGCGCTTGCTCTTGGCGCGGTTGTTGACGATGTTGAGGCACTTGGGCCTCATGAGGGTGTTGAGGATGAGGAGCCTCATGACGCGGTTGATGACGAAGAGGAGGCTCGTTCCTCGGTTGGTGATGTTGATTAGGCACCTGGGCCTCACAGCGAAGATCATGGTGTTGAGCCTCCTGACGTGGTGGGCGTCGCTCAACTTGTATCACTTGACGCTCCAAGTTTTGTTGATGTGGAGGAGGCGCCTCGTCATGACCATGGTGTCGTTGTTGACGTTTATGACGTTGATGACGAGGAGGAGGATCTTGGAGAGCTTCACGTCGATGACGAGCTTGATTCTTCAAATTGGAGCCATCACTTGTTGTGTCAAGTATGTGTCACGGTCGATGGTGGTAGACTTGCAGTTGCACTTGTGGTTGTGCTTGTGGTTGCTCTTGTTGGAGCACTAATGCCCTTGCGTGATGACGGTGTGCTTCTTGCCTTGCTCTTGGCCTTGAAGAGAAATCACCATCATAGCTTGACGTTGCGGCATGCCGTGGGGAAGGTACATAGTTCGAAGAGGTTCCATCTTTGACCACGGGGGCACCATTGTGTCTTGGAGCACTTGGAGGTAGATCTTATTGCAGAGGTGCATGACGACGTGAAGAACTTGAAGAGCTTGAAGCACATGAACGCGGTCTTTCCATTCCGTCGATGAGGCGTCGAAGATTGTCATTTGTTTCGGTGATGGAGCGTTGAAGCGACTCATTTTGGTGGCCGAAGTTGTGATGCATTGCTTGCATTTGCCTTTCGAGGCCATCGAAGCGGTTGTCGATGTTCTTGAACTCGGCTTGCGTCTCGCCAAATTGTTCATCTTGTCGCGTCTCAAGGGCTTGGCAACTTTCACGGAACTCTTGTCGAACGATGAAGTGACTTGCGCGTGTCATGTATGATCCTTGATCTTCTTCGAGGGGAGGTGGTTGGCTCGCCTCACCGTGCCTATCCATCATGCAAAACGCACAAGTATTGTATATGGAAGTGGAATATTGTGGTGTTAGCCTTGTACCTCACCTTGGGGATTGCACCAAACTAGAAACCACAAGTGAGAGATATAAGCGTGCAAAGTGGAATTGCAAAGAAACTCACACTAAAGAAAGAACTAACTCTCAAAAGCTTGTTTGTGGTAGGTTAGGATTGTGGAATGCCAAAGAACCAACCAAAAGAAAAGGGATAGTCAAAAGTGGGTAAAATCCAACAAAACTCAAGTCAAAGGCGAAGGTCAACAACTCAAAAGGGTGACGGGAACCTATGACTATGTACACACACGTGGAGAAAGTTGGGACTGACACGACTATGAAAATGAGCAAACAAAATGTCCTAACAAAGACTAAGCTCGTTGTCGTGCCAATGCAAGGAGAGACCGTGGCTCGTTTGCAACGAAGAAAAAGTGAGCAACGTATTTGTGCACTTGCCTTGGGCGCTCTTCTTTCTCTCTTGCTTACAAGCTTTGAGACTCTCTTTTGCAAGGGGAGACTATTTTTCTTTTGCTTTTTCTTTGTATCTTTTTCTTTCTTTTGTATTTTTTTTGCTCTCCCTTGATGCTACCTAGTCAGACTTGATATTGCTCTTGCACTCTCACTATCTAGGGACAAATGCACAATGCTCAAGCAAACACAAGACGAGCCACTCTCATGGGATAGGTACACACAAAGGAAGATAGGGGTTAACAAGGTGACGCCAGTTATACCTTCGTTGATGATGAACTTAGCGTCGGTGGTGCGGGATGATGTTCGTGGGCCGTGGTGTCGATGAGCGCGGGGGTTGTTGATGCAGAAGCTTGCTATTAGTTGGCGACACGCACACGGGCACAAACAAAGAAGAGGAAATTAGCCAATGCAAGATTAGAGGCAAAACTGTCAAAAATCAGGCGCCAGGCTGGAGACTCCGGGGTTTCAGGCCGGATACTCCGGTTTAGGACAGAGACTCCGGTGTAGGCCGGAGACTCCGGTCTGGAATCAGATCGCGAACTGCTCGTGTTCTTGAGCGGAAATCCACGCCTTGGGGTCCTCAAATCCGCAAAAAATTGGCCAACTTGGGCTGGGAAAACGCAGGATAAAGCTAGACTAACACCTACGACAAGGTTTGGTTGGATCAAAACCACAAATAACACTCCAAATCAAGAGATCGATCCAAAGGCAAATTCGGGGCTCTTTTTTTGGGGATTTTCGAATTTTGGGTGGATAGAAGAAAATTTTGTGGGGGAAATGGTGAGCAACGAAGCTCTTGATACCAATATGTTGAGGGCAAACCTCTAGGGTGGCCTGATCTTCACGATTCCCTTTCAAATCGAGGGTGGAGTGCGGGGGAAGGAGGGAAATATGAACACGACGAACACACGCACGAAGAATGCGATGAACACTCACACGCAAAACCACGATAAACACCAATAGCTCACGCCGGCGGTGACCGGTTCAGCGCAATCCCTAGGATCGGCGTCGGGCGGAGGACTCTCTCTCGAATCGGCACGGCAAGATGGGAGACTCGGTGAGATCTTGACGTCTAGGCAAAGGGACACCGATGCCTAGGCCTTGTACAACGCGGAGGCACGATGTAAACTCCAACGAGGTTTGGGGATATTGGTGCTCCTTAGTCAAGGAGCATGAGGCAAGAATTAGATAGATCCACAAAGGGGTTTCCACTAATTCCAATATCATGCCTAGGGTTTACAATGGTGGTGGGGGTCTATATATAGGCCAGCCACTTAAACAGGGGTACTTTAGGAATAAAAGACAAGTTCTGGATGGACTAAGGGGTACATGGGCCGAAGGCCCAAAGGCCTTTTCATGCCTGGCGACAGTCGGACCAGAGACTCTGGTGTGGTGGACCGGAGATTCCGGTCTAGGCCGGAGATTCCGGTGTAGCCTCTGGACCAGCCTACGGAGGGGCCTTCAGATTGTCCCAGGGCCTGGTGCAGGGGGTCAGACCGGAGAGAGGGCCGGAATCTCTGGTGTCTTCAGGCCGGAGACTTTGGCAGGCCGGAGACTCCGGTGTGCGTAGACCAGAGACTCCGGTCTAAGCAGCTCCAGCGGCTTCTGCTTCACGTTCTGCTCCTTGTTCTCCATCCTTGGGTGCTTGGTGGTGTGTCGAAGCTTCGTGCCTAATGATGCATAGGGTAGTTGCATGAAGTAGCACACCATCCAAGGAGGTATCAAATTGGCACAAGGAGAGGAGGGAGTTCACCTTAGCTTGTAGGAGTTTGGCTCGGGCACGAGTCATGGGTCCACTTGGGGGACTTGTTGGTGTAGATGTAGAAGCGTCCGTAGGACGGTCTGCATCAGTGTTCCCCTCGGTGAAATATTGACTTTGGCTTTTGTCCCGTCCAATTCCGAGAATATTCATTTTCTGGCTTTTCTAGAACCAAAAACAGAAGAAAACAGGCAACTGGCACTATGGCATCTTGTTAATAGGTTAGTCCTAGAAAACATAAAAATACCTCAAAGTGTTGACAAAGCGAAGCAAAGTAGATACTAAAAAAGCATGGAACATCAAAAAATTATAGATACGTTTACGACGTATCAAGCATCCCCAAGCTTAACTCCTGCTCGTCCTCGAGAAGGTAAGTGATAAAAAGAATAATTTTTGAGGTGACATGCACCATCACAATCTTAATCAAACCATTTGCAAGCATTGAAAGCTGGGATCAAAGAACTCTAAACATGAGCATGGAATATGAAGTTCTAACAATAAGACAAAGTAACCATGCTGCAACATGAAAGGATACAAACAAAGGTTTTTGAATAACAATGCATTGAAAGAAGTTTGTTTGTTTCACATATAGAAAACATAGCATAGTGGCATTCAGCTTGTCCCTCATGGAGTAGCAAAACATAAATGCATAGGACACCTTCAAAGTTCATAAGGGTCACTAGATACAAATAGTTCAAGAACAAGCAATATCAACATCATGAATCAATCAATAAGTTTTGGGACAATGCACATGGAACTAAGAATGACAAGTATGCTCTCTTAATTGGTGCCTAAGGATAGAAGGTGGAGACTCAATATAAAAGTGGAAGAAAGTCCCTTCATAAAGGGAAGCAGGGATTTCAAGTCTCATAAAGAGCTTCCAAAAATTATGGTACTTATTAGCGTTCAGCTCTCATTGCCCCTATCATAAGCATCTTGAAGTGATTAAGGTTACAGTGAACAAACTATGGAGTATATGCTTGACAAAGTATAAGTTGGCAATCTCATGTCCCTTGAATACGAGGGACACTCATCATGCTACTCAAGTTTAGTTACCGGTAAGTTCTTGTCATAGTAAGTACATGTGTATCATAGTGAACCGCCAACGAGGTACCCCTTGCCCGATGATACGGAAGAATCCCCATATCAAAATGACAAGGCAAGCAGACAATAAGCATCTCAGCATCTTCTTATTTACCATGGGAAAATGGTGCTTTTTTCTCTGTTTTCTCTCTTTCCTCTTTTCTCATCTTTTTTTCTTTTTATTTTTCTTAATCTCTATCTCTTTTTTTATAAGAAGAATGCTTCATAGATCGCTCATTATGGTTATGCTGTAGGTTTCCACCATGATTAGGCATGGATTAGACCAGCCGCCCAGGCGTTTCTCTAACACACATACATAACTCCGTGGACTTACGAGCTCCTCTTTCATTTCACACCGACGACATCCACAAACAAAAGAGCATGATATCAACTGGGTACAATGTACAAGTGCAATGTTGAAAGCGTTCCCCATGACAACATGGTTCTTCTAATCCCAACGTATAAGTGCAAGCATATACAACATAGATGACACAATGGTTCAAGTTTATTAGGGGCAAGAAAAGAAAAGTGTGCCATCAAGTTCGTGAGAGCTTTAATCACTAATTTTGACATAACAAGTTTAATTCGGAAGGTATATAAAAACATGAATATACTTGGAATAGAAAATGCTAATAGGTAGGTATGGTGGACTCTTTGGAATAACTTGGTTTTATTTGGAGTTGGATGCATGAGTGGAACTCATACTTGGTATGGAGGCTAGCAAAGACTGGGAGTGACCAACTAAGAGAGCAATACTGGCCATAATCATGCAAAGCGACAAAACATTATTAATTAAAGCGTAAAGTGATATTACAAGTAGAAAACTAAATGATCATAGAGGCTATGTGATGCAGCCTGTCCTACGGACGCTCCTACATCTACACCACCATGTCCCCCAAGTGGACCCATGACTCGTGCTCGAGCCAAGCTTCTCCAAGCTAAGGTGAATTCGCTCTTGTACTCATGTGACTTCGATACACCCCTGGATGGCTTGCTACTTCATGCCCCAACACTATGCATCATCAGGTATGAAGACACCAGCCACAGGAGCGACGCAGCAGCCAACAGCTACCAGGAGACCGCGGTACTACCGGCCCTGGAAGCGGTACTACCACAGAAGCGGTACTACCGCTCATGGACATCGGTACTACCGCCCAGGGCAGAGAGATGGACCCGAAGCCCCATATACCATCGGTACTACCGCACTCAGCAAGTGGTACTACCGCGCGCAACTGAAGACTCACGCCAAAGCTTCTGCCCGCTCCGGTACTACCGCACCCTTCCAGCGGTACTGCCGCATCTGACCGGTACTACCGCTCAACCGACCGGTACTACCGGACACCCTAGGGCTTGTGCGCTCCAGCTCGGCCCTTTGGCCTTGTAACGCACCCTTTTGATACTTTAGTTGCCTAAACTACCCCTGAACTTGTGGCTGGTCTATATATAGCCCCAACCTCTATTGTAAACCCTAGGCGTGATATTTGGAATTATTGGAAACCCCTTGTGGATCTATCTAGTTCTTGCCTCATGCTCCTTTGACAAAGGAGCACCAAATATCCCAAACCTCGTTGGAGTTTGCATTGTGCCTCCATGTTGTACAAGGCCTAGGCATCAGAGTCCCTTTGCCTAGACGTCAAGATCTCACTGAGTCTCCCATCTCGCCGTGCCGGTTCGAGAGAGAGTCCTCCGCCCGACGCCGATCCTAGGGATTGCACCGGACCGGTCACCGCCGACGTGAGATATTGATGTGTATCGTGGTTTTGCGTGTGTGTGTTCATAACGTTCTTCGTGCGTGCGTTCGTCGTGTTCATCCTCCCCTCCTCTCCCCGCACTCCATCCTCGATTTGAAAGGGAATCGTGAAAGATCGGGCCATCCTAGAGGTTTGTCCTCAACATATTGGTATCAAGAGCTTCGTTGCTCACCAATTCCCCCACATATTTTTCTTCTATCCACCAAAAA
Source organism: Avena eriantha (assembly GCA_910589775.1). Taxonomy (NCBI): domain Eukaryota; kingdom Viridiplantae; phylum Streptophyta; class Magnoliopsida; order Poales; family Poaceae; genus Avena; species Avena eriantha. The sequence goes on along the minus strand of OU342742.1, from coordinate 394,850,390 downwards.
TTTCTAAAATCCCCAAAAAAGAGCCCCAAATTTGCCTTCGGATCGATCTCAGGATTTGGTGCGTTTTTCGTGGTTTTGGTCCATAGATCTGTTGCTTAGGGTATCGATCTACCTTCTTTGTGTGTTCCTAGCCCCAATTTTGTTCAGTTTTCCGCCAATTTGAGGAATTTTGGGCCGATTGTGCGTTCAAGTTCGAGATCCATGTGCCTAGGAATCCGTGAAGCGGTACTACCGGCAAGCGGTACTACCGGTTGATCACCACAGTACTACCGGTCACCGGTACTACCGGACATTTTGAGCGGTACTACTGCCCCTGTCTGACAAGAAATTTTACACCCCCATGTTTGTTTGCTAATTTTTGTATTGGCTTGTTCGTGTTTCGCGTGCATGTCGCCCAACTAACTTCAAGCTTACGCAACAATATTCACATCCCGCGCTCATCGGCATCGCGACACCGAACATCATCACCAACACAGGTAGCAAGTCATCAATACCGAAGGTATAACATGCTCCACCTTGTTAACCCTTCTTCCTTTGTGTGTATCTATCCTATGAGAGTAGCTCATTTTGTGTTTGCCTAAGCATTGTGCACTTGTCCTTGGAAAGTGAGAGTGTGAGAGCAAATACAAGAGTTAACATCGTAATATAGAAAGGGAGAAAAAAATCAAAAAAAGAGAAAAAGAAAAAGCAAAAGAAAAATAGAAAGATACATAGTCTCCCAATACAAAGAGAGTCTCAAGCTTGTAAGAAAAGAGAGAGAAAGAGCGCGACCGAGGCAAGTGCACAAATCCGTTGCTTATTTCTCTTTTGGTGAATGACTTGTGGTCTATCCTTGCGTTGTCACGACACCGAGCGTAGTCTTCGTTAGGACCTTTTGTGCTCATTTTATAGTCGTGCTAACCCCATTCGTCTCCACATGTGTGTATCTTTGTGTTTTGTAGGTCGTTTCCTTTTTTTCTTTGATCTTTTGGTTCTCTACCACGTTTGACAATAACCTTTTCGTTGGATCGTTTCGTTTGGTTTTCCACAATCCTAACCTTCCTCCCACAGCTTTTGAGCGTTAGTTCTTTCTTTAGTGTGAGTTTTCTTTGCAATTCCACTTTGCACGCTTATAGCTCTCACTTTTGGTCTCTAGTTTGGTGCAATCCCCAAGGTGAGGAACAAGGCTAACACCACCATATTCCACTTCCATATACAATCCTTGTGTGTTTTTGCATAATGGATAGGCACGGTGAGTCGAGCCAACCACCTCCCCAAGAAGAAGGATAAGGACCGTACATGACGCGCGCAAGTCACTTCATCGTCCGACAAGAGTTCCGTGAACGTTGCCAAGCCCTTGAGACGCGACAATATGAACAATTTGGCGAGACGCAAGCTGAGTTCAAGAACATCGACAATCGCTTTGATGGCCTCAAAATGCAAATGCAAGCAATGCATCACAACTTCGGCCACCAAAATGAAGCTGTCCAACATTCCGTCGCCGAAACAAATGACAATCTTCGACGCATCATCGACGGAATGGCAAGACCACGTTCACGCGCATCAAGCTTTTCAAGTTCTTCACGACATCATGCTCCTCCTCAACAAAATCTACCTCCAAGTGCGCTAAGACGCAATGACGCCCCTGTGGTTGAAGATGGAACCTCTTCGAACTATGTACCTTCCCCACGACACGCCGCAACGTCAAGCTACGATGGTGATTTCTCTTCAAGGCCATGAGCAAGGCAAGAAGCACACCGCCATCACGCAAGGGCACTATTAATCCAACATGAGCAACCACAAGAACCGCAAGTGCAACCGCAAGTCTACCACCATCGACCCCGACACATACTTGCCACAACAAGTGATGACTCCAATTTGGAGAATCAAGCTCGTCATCGACGTGAAGCTTTCCAAGATCCTCCTCCTTGTCATCATTGTCATGAATGTCAACAACGACACCATGGTCAGCACGAGGCGCCTCCTCCACCACAACAAAACATGGAGCGTCAAGTGGTACAAGTTGAGCGACGCCCACCACGTCAAGAGGTTCACGACCATGATCTTCACCGTGAGGCCCATGTGCCTAATCAACATCACCAACCGAGGAACGAGCCTCCTCTTCGTCATCAACCGCGTCATGAGGCTCCACATCCTCAACACCCTCATGAGGCCCAAGTGCCTCAACATCGTCAACAACCGCGCCAAGAGCAAGCGCAAGCTCCACAACAACAACATCAAGATCAAGGTCCTCACCAAGGTCATGAGAACCAAGTTCCACCGCATCAACAACAAGATCATCAACAAGGTCAACAAGCTTGTCGCAATGTCCGCAACGATGAAGAAACTTTTGGCAAGCTCAAGTTCACAATGGCCAAGTTTACCGGATCCAATGACCCCGAAGAATACCTCTCATGGGCACTCAAAGTCGACAAGATCTTCCCCATAAACACAATTATAGAAACGAGAAGATGGTCTCCATGGCTTTGCTAGAGTTTGATGATTACGCCAACCTTTGGTGGGAACAAGTTCAGGTTGCTCATGATGCAAGACAAGAACCACCAATCACAACTTGACATGACATGAAGGCTCACATGAGATCTTGGTTCGTCCCCGCGCACTACATGCGTGACCTCTTCAACAACCTTCAATCACTTCGTCAAGGGACAAAGACCGTGGAAGAGTACTTCAGGGAAATGGAACTCAACTTGATCGCACCAACATTGAAGAGCGCATGGAGAAAACTATGGCACGTTTCCTTATTGGGTTGAACCACCCAATCAAGCGCATTTGTCGTGTCCCAAACATACAACGACATGGTTGAGCTTGTGCACATAGCAACAAAGGCTAAAGTCAAGTGCAAGAGGACATCAAGTACAACAAGCCCAAGACGTATTTCACCTACAAGCAAGCTTCAACCGCTACACCATCAACCTTTAATGGAAGCTCCTCAAGTACCTCCAAGCCTTCCTTCAAGCCCACACTTCCTCAAGGAAAACTGCCCCCAAGTGGCAAAGAAGCAAAGAGTGATACACCTTTCAACGGTGAATGCTACAAGTGTGGAGGCAAAAGACACAAGTCGGCTGAATGTGGAAACAAGAAAGTATTGTTCATGCATGACAATGCTGACGAAGAGTACTTGAGTGAAGATGAATTTGATGCCCGTGTTAAGGAAGCAATGGCAAGGCAACGAGTGGAAGATGACCAAGAACTCCTAATGTGTGAACATGACGCAAGTCCATCGCTTGTTGTCACAAGGATCTTGACCACACAAGCACAAGAGCATGAAGACCAACGCTCCAATATTTTCCAAACACGAGCCGACATCAATGGCAAATCTATCAAGGTGATCATTGATGGAGGGAGTTGCCACAACCTTGCTAGCACCGAGTTGTGTGAGAAGCTCAACCTCACCCTCCATCCGCACAAGCACCCCTACCACATGCAATGGCTAAGTGACCAAGAGTCCGTGAAGATCAAGCATACCGTATCGGTCTCTTGCGCCATTGGTCCTTACAAAGACACTATGGAGTGCGATGTGGTCCCTATGATAGTTTGTCACATGCTTCTTGGTCGACCGTGGCAATTTGACAAGGCTGCTCTACATGATGGTCGCACTAATGTATACACATTCAAATGTCTCAACAAAACATGTGTTTTGCAACCAATGACTCCTAGCCAAATAATTGCGGACAATGCAAAGGCTTTAGCGAGGGCGCAAAGCACAACACTTACTTGTGAGAATAGCGGTGAGAGAGAACCACCTCATAGTGAGTGAGAGCCACAAGCCAAACTCGATTAAAAAACTAAGAGTGTTCTCCTTGCCACCAAACGTGAGATGTTCGGAACAACCCATCCATCTTGCACTATGTCCTCCTTTGCAAGGAACTAGCGCAACGAACTAATGAATTAACCAATGTTCCTCCATCTTTGATGAATGTTTTGCAGGAATTCAAGGATGTGTTCCCCGAAGAGCTCCCACATGGTCTACCTCCTCTTCGTGGCATTGAACATCGCATTGACCTCATCCCCGGCGCACCACTTCCCAACCGCGCCGCTTACCGCACGAACCCGGAAGAGACAAAGAAGATTGAACGTCAAATCAACCAACTTGTCTCCAAAGGTTTGATCCAAGTTAGCACTAGTCCAAGTGTCGTACCCGTGATTCTTGTTCCAAAGACGGATGATATGTTACGGTTTTGCATGGACTGCCATCCAATCAATGCTATCACCATGCGTTATCGACATCCCATACCACGTCTCGATGACATCCTTGATGAGTAGTGTGGAGCCACTATTTTTTCGAAAATTGATCTTCGTAGTGGTTACCATCAAATACGCATGGCTGAAGGTGATGAGTGGAAAACCGCCTTCAAAACCAAACTTGATCTCTATGAATGGTTGGTTATGCCCTTTGTCTTATCTAATGCCCGATCCACCTTCATGCGCCTTATGAATCACATCTTGCGTTCTCTCATTGGAAAAAGTGTTGTTGTCTATTTCGATGATATTCTTGTTTATAGAAAATCACTTGAGGACCATATAACACATGTCAAGGAAGTTTTGCAAATCCTTCGACATGAAAAGCTTTGTGCTAATCTTCCCAAGTGCACTTTTGCTAAAGACAAGTTATTTTTTCTTGGATTTGTCGTTTCCTCGAAGGGAATTGAAGTTGATGTTTCCAAGGTAAAGGACATACGAGATTGGCCCATCCCAACAAATGTGAGTGAGTTCCAAAGTTTTCATGGGTTGGCCGGTTTCTATCATCGCTTTGTGAAAGACTTTTCGACCATTGCTTGTCCCCTCAATGAATTGACCAAAAAGAATGTCACCTTCGTGTGAGGCAAGGCACAACAAAAAGGTTTTGATGAACTTAAAAAGAGGCTCACCGAAGCACCTCTTCTTGCATTACCGGATTTTACTAAAACTTTTGAGATAGAGTGTGATGCTAGTGGTATTGGCATTGCAGGAGTCCTTATGCAAAACGGACGTCCTATAGCCTACCATAGCGAGAAACTTGATGGTGCTAGCCTTAACTATCCGATCTATGACAAAGAGCTTTTTGCCGTAGTTTGTGTCTGTCGTGGTGGTGTCACGGCAGATGCCATGGATAGGCTAAAGGTGGGGACTAAATGCACTAGGGGAATCCAAGGAGGGATAGTGTGGTGGTTCCACACACGGTAGCTTTGTATTCGATTCACTTCCAAGACTTACAAATGCTCCTAGAGCTGTATTGGGGAGATGAGGAAGAAGAACTCTCTTACTCTCACCGCTAGCAAAACATAACTCTCTAGGAAACCACCAAGTCCAGACCAATCAACCAGAGATCAACCAGCCCCTTCTATAGAGGCCCTAGCCCTCCTTATATAGGGGTGGCTAGGTCTCTACTTAGGGCATACGTGGAGGCATATTCCCTGGAATATGCCTTCTCCCAAAATAGTAAGCCGACCGGGTCACTTTTGCCCCGCGTCATCCATGCAGAGGCTACGTGAGCCTCTGCGGCGCCTGCATCATCCAACATAGGCTTTGTCACCTTTGTCGGCCACGCCTCAGTGGTCCTGCTTCTGTTCGCTTCGCTCACGCTCTGCGTACAGTGGTCACCTTTGACCAGCGAGATACCTTCCTTCTCTTACAAGCTTGATATGACCCGGATCCTACATAGTAGATCCGGCTACACCTGTTCCTGCATACAAGTTAGATACATCTTACCGACATACGGCATACGTCGGTTGAGACCAAGTTAGGTGGACGTCCCCTGGTCCGGGTTACTCCGTGATCTGGCCTGCCTTGAGGTGACTCGGCTAGTACTTGCTTTGACCTTGCCGTACCTCGGCTAACCAGGCCTTTATACCCCGGCGTGACCCTACCTGGGGGTATCCCCCCAACATTAGTCCCCGAAGCTGGTGCTGTCTTAGCTGCCTTAGCCGCTAAGGCCGCAACAGGTTCAATCTTACTGAGCTCCTCGCTCCTTCTCTGGGTTACCTCATAATCCGGATTTCATAGGTTTATTTTCCCTTGGCACATTCCAAGTTTTTACTTGCTGGCCGGGTTACCTCGTACTCATCCGGGTCACTCTTCCTTCTCTCGTACGCTTCCCCACGTGGAGGCAAATCATTACTTTGCCTCATTTTTAAGGGCCTGCTACAGTAACCGCCGCAGTTATTGTCAGAAGTTACTGTGGCGCATGTCACGTCGTGCCCGCCTCCTCGTTAACTGTATCACAATGTCGCGTCGTATGATCCGCTGCGCCCTGTGGCCCTCCCTGTGGCTCGTCACTGATTGGTTAATCCGGTTCATACACGGCCACACTGTGTGGCCCGCCCGCAAAATGCGATCCCACTACCCCCCTAAGGGAGTGGTTAAATAGGGGAGGGGCGCGCCCCTTGGGTCATTTCCCCACTTCCGTGCCCCTCTGCCTCTGCTTCTTCCTCATCTTCTCCAGCGACAGCGCCGCTGCCACTGCATCTGAGTAGCAGCACCGCCGCCGTACTGCCTCCACGTGCTCCAGCGCCGCTGCCACCTCCGCGCATCTCCTCCTCCACGGGTCCCCGCCAGTCCAGGCCACTGCCTCCCACCGCTGCTTGCGCTAGTGAGGATAGTTGTCTAGAGATGACCGAGGAGGAGCTCACCGTCGCAGAGCAGGAGATGGAGGAAGACGCGGCGAACGCTGACCGTGGCGCGTGGGCCGGATCCTGGGTCTGCCAGGATGACCTGGATTGGCTCTATCGCACTAGGCGTATCCCGAAGGGCGTCGTCGCACGCCTCGCTTCCGCCGAGCTTGCCCCCTCACCCAATCCGGGTGAGTACGTGGTGTTCCTATCTCACTTCCAACGCGGATTTGGTCTCCCAGTTAGTGATTTCTTCCACGACTGGCTAAATACATATGAGCTTCAGCCGCACCACCTTCCGGCTAATGCCATCACATCTCTCTCCGCCTTTGCCTCCACCATCGAAGGTTACGCCAGACTATGGCCCACGAAGGAGCTCTGGATCCGGTTCTTTGGCCTTCGCCGGAACGTGATTCCGAACATTGAGCTTAATCCGGAGGACAAACAACTTACGAAGTTCGGCGCTGCGTCAATCTCTCCCCAAAAGCAGTCCATCTGCCCCCGAGTCACGAGACTTGACTCTTGCAAGGGATGGGCCTGAACCTTCTTCTATGTCCGGAACAGCACCGCCGAAGATTTGATTCGGCTACGCCCCTATACTCCGGGTCCTCCTAACCCGGATTTATGGGACAAGGTCCCCAAGAAGCCCATTGTCTTGGTGAACTAAGTCAACAAGCGGTTTTAGGAGTTGAAGGATCTGGGATTGCGCAATGAAGACGCAATGATCACGTTTGTTCGCAACCGGATCTCCCCCTCCAGAAACGCACACATAAGCTCTGTCATATGAGCTGGGGCCACGACCCCAACCGGACCTCCTCGTTTGAATTAAGCAATACTGAGATCTACCGCTGGGTCAAGGCCCTCTTCACCACCCACAAGGACTTCTCCTATGAGTGGACGTGGGGGCTTGAACACTTCTGCCGAGATAGGCTTCCTCCTGCGGTAAGTCTCGTGCCCCAAACTCTTTCCGAATTAAATTGCATGTCGGTCCTTGTTGTAGGTTTAATCTTGTTGCCTTTTCTTTCCCTTAGATGTTTCTTCAGCAAACCATCGAGGACGGCACCGAGCCTTCTCTCAAATGGGCGCCCGATCGCGATACCTCGGACGAGGAGGAACCGGATCAGGAGATGTTCCTGCCTATGGCAGATGCGACCAAGCGTCCCACCGGTAAACTCTCTTCCATTAGAGATTGGCCCGACGATGAGGATGATTCGGGCGTTGAGATGATAGAGGCATTTGACGCTGTCCCCCTTTCTTATGCTTTTCCGGCATCAGCTAACCCCGATGGGCAGATCCATGAAGATACCCCCCTTGCCGTGGGTGATCCTGTTCCAGTCGCGCCGAAGAAGAAGAGGGGAGATGCATCAACATCTTTCTGCGGACCCTCTCAGCCAGCTAAAAGGCGAAAGAAGTCCGGGGACAAGACTGCCACCAAGCCTCCAACCAAGGCCACAGCCCGGAGGGCTCGGAAGCCCAAAGAGCCTCTGACCTCGGATGAGTAAGCCACTTCACCTTTTGCTATTTATTCGTTCTTCCTTAGTCATAGTTTCTCATCATTTATGATTTGATTCGGCAGGGCCGCGGTAGAGGTTCCCCAGAGCGGATCCGGTATTGCTTCACCGCTCCGACATAGCCCTTCTCCCCCTCGTGGCGACGATTCACGCCCGTTGAGCCCCATTCAAGAGGGTTCAGTGGCTGCTCCGGGTTCCAGCCCACCTCGTCAAGAGGAGGGCAACCTCGGAGCGGGGGAGACTGGCTCCGCCAAGGCAGCAGCTACCACCACTTCGGCTCTGCCGCAAACAGCTTCGTCCGAGATACCCACAGTACCCCCACCAAAACGAAAATCAGCACCAGCACCATCTTCGGCTCCATCACCAGTAGCTACAACCAAGGCACCAAGCCCCTCTGCATCGTCCGAGCCTTCCAAGGCTCAGCGAGAAGACACCAGCAACACCAAGGGAAGCACCAAGGCAGCTTCCAAGGGCAAACCCGCTGCAGCAACTTCCACCACACAGCAGCAACCTAAGGGCAAGAAGGCTCCTAACGCAGCCAGGGCAACGTCCCTTGAGACTGGACAGCGCACACTTGCGTCCATGCTCCCAAAAAAGACTCCCCCGCCGAAGGACGCCCCTACCGAGCCAGCTGATACGCAACTTGCTTTGCACACCAGTCCGGCCCTTGCCCAGGTTAAGAGGAGGGAAGCTCATGCTAAGGGTCTAGTTGCACCCCACATGCTCAGCGGCGAACGATATCCTCCGACCTTGATCGAGTTTGTGAACAAAAGTAACAAGGTGGAGTTCGTCCATAATGACGATCTCCCGGAGAAGTTCGGTCCCGCCGAATTTGCTACCCAGATGAATACCGCTGCCAAGGCAATCAACCTTGCAGGTCGGATGATGGAGGTGCGTTACTTCACCTTTTCCTTAACATGCAGAAGATATTAGTGATATAACTATTAGTCCCCGAGCCTCCGGGGGAGTAACGTGTTTACTCGGTTGGATGCTCCTTAGAGAATTAACGTAGCTCCTTCATAATTTCGAATATGCACACACCTAGAGTCGGGTTAAGTTCCACTTGGCCTGGATTTTGTACACTTCGAATATGCACACACCTAGAGCCGGGTTAAGTTCCACTTGGCCCGGATTTTGTACACTTCGAATATGCACACACCTAGAGCCGGGTTAAATTCCACTTGGCCCGGATTTTGTACACTTCGAATATGCACACACCTAGAGCCGGGTTAAGTTCCACTTGGCCCGGATTTTGTACACTTTGAATATGCACACACCTAGAGCTGGGTTAAGTTCCACTTGGCCCAGATTTTGTACACTTCGAATATGCACACACCTAGAGCCGGGTTAAGTTCCACTTGGCCTGGATTTTGTACACTTCGAATATGCACACACCTAGAGCCAGGTTAAGTTCCACTTGGCCCGGATTTTGTACACTTCGAATATGCACAAGACTAAGCTGTCTATTTTTGCTCTTTTAGGTGACCACCAATCGTCGGAGCGCTGAATTTCAGCGTCTCCTTGATACTCACAAGATGCTGCGTGCAAAGCATAGTGCGCTGCTCGCCGAACACGATAAAAGGGGTAAGTTTTCTCCTTGTCAATTTTCCATCTCTCTTCATCTTTTTCCGCCGAACTAATCCCTCATTCGGATTTCGCAGCTGGTGTGGAGGCTGAGAATATCCTTATGAGGAAAAATCTAGACCAGATAAAGGTTAAGTTAATCTTGCTCCACCTTGCTGTGCTTTCTATCTCCTTTTCTCCTTGGCTCGGCAAATATTCATACCTCGGCTTTGCCGGGTCAACAAACTATTTCAGCCTCTCTTGAAGATAGTGTGCCCGTGCCTGACATGATGCTGCATTTTCTCGAACAAGCAGGGCAGCACCAAGATGAACTTAAGAAGAAAGATAATGAGCTTGCCCTTCTCCGGACCAAAGATGAAGAAATTGCCCGGCTTAAGGCAGATATGAAGAAGCTTAAGGCGCAGCACAAATCCGAAGTAGAGAAGGCAGGCCAAGACTTTACTGAAGAGAGAGAACGCCTCAATCTTCAGATCGCCAAGGACCAGGATCTTCTCAAGGAGGCCAATGTCAAGCTTGAGTCGGCGGATGCTGAACTTGCGCAACTCCGGGAGAGGCGTGACAAGTGCACTAAGGAGCTGACCCGGATCCACAGCCACATCTCTCGTAAGTTCTTTTCCAAGAATCTCATGGTGGAGGCCTCATGGGTCACTTTGGCCATGACAAGACATTGGACATGCTCTCTAATCACTACTTTTGGCCCAAGATGAAGCGCGACGTGGAGCGCTACGTTCAACGATGCACGCCATGTGTTCAAGCTAAGTCGCAAGCTAACCCCTATGGTCTTTATATGCCATTGCCTATTCCTCATACACCTTGGTCCGACATTAGCATGGATTTCGTGTTAGGATTGCCTCGATCTAAGCATGGTCATGACTCTATATTTGTTTTCATAGATCTCTTTTCCAAAATGGCACACTTCATTCCGTGCCATAAGACCGACGATGCTTCACATGTTGCAAATCTGTTTTTCAGGGAAATCCTCCGTCTTCACGTGTGCCACGAACAATCGTCTCCGACCGCGACGTCATATTCATGAGCTACTTATGGAAGACACTCATGGCCAAGCTCGGCGTCAAGCTACTCTTTTCATCCGCATCGCATCCTCAAACCGATGGCCAAACCGAAGTTGTCAACCAAAGCCTCGGAACTCTCCTTCGTGTGTTGATCAAGAAAAACCTCAAGGATTGGGTGGAATGCATTCCACACGCCAAGTTTTCCTACAACCGTGCCAAGCACTCAACAACCAAGATGAGTCCATTCATGATCGTCTATGGTTTCGAGCCCCTCACCGCGCTCGACATCCTACCACTACCTCTCCCCGAGTGCACCAACATGGATGTCGAGAAGCGCGCACAAGCTATGAAAAAACTTCATGAAGAAACAAGAGCTACAATCGAGCAACAAGTCCTTCGCCAAGCTTCAAGGTTAAACAAGGACAAGAAGGAGATGATCTTTCAAGAAGGTGATCTTGTGTGGATGCACTTGAGCAAGGACCGCTTTCCCAAGGAACGAGATTCCAAGCTCAAACCAAGAGGAGATGGCCCCTTCAAGGTCCTCAAGAGAATCATGAAGAGTCGAGGACGACTCTTTCCCAAGGACCTTTCACCCTACCATGGAGATGTTCAAGATGATAACCATGAAGAGTCGAGGACGACTCTTTCCCAAGGGGGGGGGAGCTGATGCAGCCCGTCCTACGGACACTCCTACATCTACACCACCAAGTCCCCCAAGTGGACCCATGACTCGTGCTCGAGCCAAGCTTCTCCAAGCTAAGGTGAGTTCGCTCTTGTACTCATGTGACTTCGATACACCCCTGGATGGCTTGCTACTTCATGCCCCGACACTATGCATCATCAGGTATGAAGACACGAGCCAGAGGAGCGACGCAGCAGCCAACAGCTGCCAGGAGACCGCGGTACTACCGGCCCCTGGAAGCGGTACTACCGCTCATGGACACCGGTACTACCGCCCAGGGCAGAGAGATGGACCCAAAGCCCCAAATCCCACCGGTACTACCGCACTCAGCAAGCGGTACTACCGCGCGCACCTGAAGACTCACGCTAAAGCTTCTGCTCGCTCCGGTACTACCGCACCCTTCCAGCGGTACTACCGCATCTAACCGGTACTACCGCTCAACCGACCGGTACTACCGGACACCCCAGGGCCTGTGCGCTCCAGCTCAACCCTTTGGCCTTGTAATGCACCCTTTTGATACTTTAGTTGCCTAAACTATCCCTGAACTTGTGGTTGGTCTATATATAGCCCCCACCTCTATTGTAAAACCTAGGCATGATATTTGGAATTAGTGGAAACCCCTTGTGGATCTATCTAGTTCTTGCCTCATGCTCCTTTCACAAAGGAGCACCAAATATCCCAAACCTCGTTGGAGTTTGCATCATGCCTCCGCGTTGTACAAGGCCTAGGCATCGGAGTCCCTTTGCCTAGACGTCAAGATCTCACCGAGTCTCCCATCTCGCCGTGCCGGTTCGAGAGAGACTCCTCCGCCCGACACCGATCTTAGGGATTGCGCCGGACCGGTCACCGCCGGAGTGAGCTATTGGTGTGTATCGTGGTTTTGCGTGTGTGTGTTCATCGTGTTCTTCGTGCGTGCGTTCGTCGTGTTCATCCTCCCCTCCTCTCCCCGCACTCCATCCTCGATTTGAAAGGGAATCGTGAATGATCGGGCCACCATAGAGGTTTGCCCTCAACACTATGGTGACTTGGTATATTCTTAACATGGTGTGAGCATGCGCCAAGTCAACCCAAATACAGCATCAAAGGAGAATACCACAATACTATGCTTTAATATGCTAAAACAATGCATGATTCTTTAAAGGCACATTAAGTAATCTCAATTGTTTGGAACAAGTCATGCTACAACAATAATCACTAAGCATAAGGTCAAAGCAACATCTAGCATGACATGATAAAGTCTAAGCCACAGTCAAAACAAGCTCCCTTTTGTACCACTAAAGCATGAAGCTTTCTACTCTCTTCCAATACCAATCGACTTATTTGAAAGAACTCACAAAGATAATAATAAATAAAGATCGTGAGCTTATCTCACAAATCCAAAAGGAAGAACTAAAAAGTTCTAAGCTGAAAGCACAAGAAAACTAAGGCTAAACACAATGCTAACAAAAGAGAACACTCACAAAACAATAAGAATAAAAACTAGAGTGTTCTAAACAATGAAAGCAGCGTGTGTCTCTCTCCAAAAGAAGTGCTGGGATCCAACCAACTTATTGCAGCAAAAAAAGCAAAAGAAAGCTAAAAGCAAAAACAAAGATGCTCCAAGAACAACACAACAGTGCATGAAACAATAAAAATGAAGTGTTTGGAAGAGAACTTGAGATTTTATTGATGGAGAAGGGGACGCCTTGGGTATCCCCAAGCTTTGACGCTTGTACTTCTTGAATATTTCTTGGGGTGACACGGGTGGCATCCCCAAGCTTTAGCTTTTATCCATACTTCATCTTATCACATTGTTCTTCCCTACACTTTAAAATTTCCTTCATACAAAACTTCACACAGTCTTCATTAGCAATATTAGTGTTCTCGAGATAATAAGTCTTTAGGTTTAGTTTCAACACAAGTAAAACTTCTATTAAAACACAAGCTACTTTAGTACTTCCTTTTAAAATTTCAAGAATTTTGGCAAAACTCAAAGAGAAAGAGATTTAAGAGGCAAATGCAAATAATGGCAGAAATCTGTCAAAACAGACCAGCAGGTAAAAAACGATTTTTTCGAAGACCTTCTGTTGCTCAAATCGAAAAGTGTTGAACTAACAAAAGTTGGATAACAACCTGGGGCAGAAGCACAAAAAATTACAGCTCAATCCGACTTACAGATATTTTTCACAAATGTTTACAGCGAAGCACAAAAATCTGTTTCGAGCCAATAACTTTCCCAAGCATTATTTCTCTCTTATTAGAGGTTATTCTTGGCACAAAAACCACACAAAAATGATAAGGAGAGGTTATTACTGAGGAAATAGCTTCCAAGACTCAACAAAATAAAAACTTACTGAATAAAAATTTGGGTTATCTCCCAATAAGTGCTTTTCTTTAACGCCTTTGAGCTAGGCATGATAATTTCGATGATGCTCACATAAGAAATATGAATTGAAGTAAAAGAGAGCATCAAGAAGCAAATATGGAATAAATTTAAGTCTAACCCACTTCCTATGAAAAATAATCTTGTAAAGAAACAAGTCATGAAAGCACAAAGCAACAAGCATAGGAAAGCAAAACAAGTGCAACTTCAAAATTTTCAACATAAAGAGGGGAAACTTAATATTGTTGAGATATATAAAACCATGTTTCCCTTTCTCATAATAACTTTCAGTAGCATCATGAATAAAATTAACAATATAACTATCACATAAAACATTCTTATCATGAGCCACATGCATATAATTATTATTACTCTCCACATAAGCGTAGTTATTCTTATTAATTGTAGTGGGATCAAATTCGACAAAATAGCTATCATTATTATTGTCATCACCATAATCATCAAATATAGGAGGCATATTGTAATCATAATTAATTTTCTCCTCAATAGTAGGTGGACAGAAAATATCATATTCATCATTGTAATCATCATATATTGGAGGCATAGTATCATCAAAGTAAATTTCTCCTGCATGCTTGGGGGACTAAAAATATCATGCTCATCAAAATCAGCTTCCCCAAGCTTAGACTTTTCCATAGCATTAGCAATAATGTGTTCAAAGAATTCATACTAATAACATTGCTATTAGCATGCAAATAAAGTTCCATAGGTTTTTTAATTTTCTCTTCAAACACTTTATGTCCTAACTCAATATAAACCCCCAGAATCGAGTCTATGTAGATCTTAGTATTTCCCGCCAAAACCCGCATAGAAGCGATTCAAAGACGCCTACCAGACACTTTCGTGTGGGTGGGGTTTGACTACAAGTAGTTACATCACAGTAGTTTACAACAGAGTCCACAAGAAACATATATATATATATATACAACAACGACTCAACGAGTCAAGAATACAAATGATACAATTCGAAGATACAAATCTCGAAGAAAGCAAAATAGTGTTCGAGTACGGACAAGAACCAAATTGGACTAAGAGTCCTGAAGAATAACCAAGCGGTATCCACAAACCCTGCCCAGGCCAAGCCAGAAGGGTAACCTTGCTAACGTCGTTACACATATACCTGTCAAAGCCAAAGGGTGCCGACAAAGGGCAAAGGAAAACAGAAAGAGAGCGGTCAGTACTGAGGCCAGTACACGGCGAGGCTAGAATTCGGCGGTCCTCGCCTACATAGGTATGGTGGGCTCAGCGGCGGCAGAGCTTGCACTATCTAAATTATAGAGACCCGCTACAACTTTGGCTATTAGAGCGAGATAAGAGAGCACTATACGATAAGTATAATAAAGAACCAAACATAACCCATCCGAAGGTTTCCCCTCGAAGACCTGTCGAGGAAGTCCACTTGCAGAACACACACGGTGGCAGTTTTAATTATCTAGTTGTTTAGTTGATAAGTCTAATTACTAATCATGTTATTAGAGGCAAAACATTAGTGGCGTTATCTATGATCATGACACCGTACTCCTGAGGCACCCATAACCGTGGACACACGGCTTCTCAAAAAGATTTACCCTGCAGGGGTGCACTATTGTACCCAAACACATGTTCAACCCTTCAGGCAACATAATACGCGTGCCTTCCGAATCTCACAACAAGAACTGTCCCATAACTACGCGCGTATCCAGAGGTATCACCTACTATGTTTTATCCAGCCCAGAGGCATGGCCGAGTCTCAAGGTGGCACAACATTCACGACTACTATACCGAACGACCCTGGAAGATAACTTGTAGAGCTCCCCTTGAACCGCCAGCATGTACCGCCTTTATGTATGCAATGCCCGGGCTGTCCACCAAATCATATCACCAAATCCGAAGACATAACAACTCACCCATGTCCGAGGACATATTATGCGTATGCACCAAATGGAAAACCAATTTTGTGACCCTCTGGATAAACGAATAGTGCCGGTAGTTGAGGGGGGATCCTAGGGGACCCCACGTTTGGTTAGCGCAATCAACTCAGAACTAGTATCATAGAACGAACGAACGGGTCCTAGGTCAGCTCAAGCAGTTCCCAAAGGTGGTCCCTGTCGGGGCCTTATCATTAGGTGAAACCATAACCAACATCAACAATTTAATTTATCATGTTATCAACCATAACCAGATATCACGGTTCACCTGTATGAGAGCGGGCAACAGACCTAAGGATGCACTACGACTCGCAAGGGCAAAGCTAGCTACTCAAACAAAGGCAATAGGATAACCAAGGCAATATAGTAGAGTAGGTAAAATAAGGGAACAGTACTAGAGCATTGATAATAATGGTAGCAATAGATCAAAGGAAGGAAGTAAAGACTATAAATGCAAAATAGGTAGAAGAGGGAAGAATGCTCGCTTGAGAAGGTCCTCCGGAGGCTTGTCGTATCTCACATCGACTCATCGTTCTATCCAATGAAGAGGCAAATCACTAGAAAGAGCAAACAGTGAATATTTAATGCTACGACGAAGAGGCGGCATGTTTATGACATGATGTTTGGCATGGCAATATGCGGCCTATCTCAACAATATTAAGCGGGGTCGGGATCTCGACAATTAAATGTTATGGTTCAAGTTGTTTAACTACCCTGCAAGTTAAGTGTTGAATTAGCAAGGCAAACCATGGCATCGGTTCGCTACGCAAATTTAAGTGGGTCCAACATAAGACTAGAATAGCCCTTGTATAGTCTTCATATGTAATTATTAGGTGAGTCGACCAAATACCCCCAAATGACAAAGTATGTATGCAATCATGTACAATTTATATGCAACAAGTTGTATATCATATTATAAAATAGGGGCGGATAGGGGTCGCACATTGGGGTTCGAAGGTCTTGGGTCAGAGCGGAAGAAGAGGGCGCCAGGGTTCGGTCTCCGGGGTCGACGGGATCGGGGTCTTTGAATCCGTGAGGGAGATGTCTTCAGGGTCTCGGCCGTCGGACGCCGGGAAGAAGAACTTGGTGCTCCATATCGGAGGCCTTGGAATCCGAGGCAGAGGTCTTGGGTTCTCGGCACCATGTAGTCGTGTTCATCCTCGAGCATCGGTCGTCGGAAGATCTTGGCAAGGGTCCTAATCCTTCAGTCATTTTCTGTCTTGTCGACGTAGTAGCAGGGGTGGCCGAGGTAGCGTACGCCATCTTCACACCGTAACCACAACACCTATTATGGGGTAACCCCGTGGGTGGCCCGATCTTCACGGATCTCGTGGTCAAATCAATGGGAAAGCAAGGGAAAAAGGGAGAAGGTAGCGGAAGCGGACACACACCTCATGAAGAACACGATGAACACACGCAAAACACACACGATACAAGGCCGATTGCTCTCACCGGTGGTCGCCGGTCCGATAGAATCCTCACAAGGGAAGATCGGTCAACGTGCTCCCTCGGTCCCACGCGGAGAGGGAAGAACACCTTGTAGAGGGTCTTGACATCTTGGCAAAGGGACACCGATGCCAAGGCCTTGTACAACGAGGGAGGCGCGATGCAAACTCCAACGAGGTGGTGACAATAGTCGATCCCCTTTGGTAGAAGGGGATGAGGCAAAACTAGAGATTCCACAAAGGGGGTTGTCTTTAGTCTATCATCTATGCCTAAGGGATACATGAGGGGTGGGGGCTCTATTTATAGGCAAGCCACTTACATAGGGGTAGTTTGGGGAATAAATCTTGGGTTGCACCATAATAAGGGGTGATACATGGGTTGTGGCCCAACTACTATGCGCGCAGGCACCATGGTGACCTGTAGTACCGGCCCTCGGGTCCAGTAGTACCGGGTAGGAGCGGTAGCAGCTTCAGATGGGGCGGTAGCTCCGGCTCCAGTGGCAGGTGGTCTCCAGGTCCGGTAGTACCGCATGGGGCCGGTAGTACTGCAAGCCGGTACCAAGACATCCACAGGTGATGGCGCGGGCTTCAGTCGTGGCCGGTAGTACTGCTGAGGCTAAGCGGTAGTACCGGGGCGCGGTAGTACCGTTGCTGGGGAGAGGTAGTACCGCTCGCGTCTGTCTTCTTGGGTGACTTAGGGACGATCTTGGACTTGGCGTTGTAGATGTAGTAGCGTCTGTAGGACGGGCTGCATCAGCTCCCCCCTTCGAAAAGAGTCGTCCTCGACTCTATACGCTCGTCATGTAGAGGTGGTCGAGAGACATTCTTGATCCTGGGGTTCGCCATGTAGTCGTCCTCGAGAAGCTTGATGTGGAAGCTCTTCAATGTTCCTTCACTTTCCATGTAGCCTGCAAAGCTCACAACAAAAGTGAAGCAACACTCAAAAAGTAGCCAAGTCATGAAGATTATAGCATGAGTCCTCAAGTAGAAGGAAGTAACCTTATGGTGTAGGGGTAGCTCGATGAAGAGCATCCATAGGTAACTCTCTATGATTCTTCTTGTCAACTTATGGTCTATAGAGGTTGACGCGGAAGCAATTGTACCTTCACACAACAAAGACCAAGCAAAATATGTATGTGTGTGACAGAGGAGCATGTCATTTGTGGCATGTCCATTCTTGTTCACAACACTATTAGCACAACTCAAGTATAGCAACCGAAAGCATATGCAAGGTCAAAGTGCATGGAAATTAATTGAACATCATCCAAATGTGGGAACTCAAAAACTCCATATAACGTCTTAGTGTGGCACTCAAAGCAATGGGCTAAAATATTTATCAACATCTTTGATGCAAGGATAGGAGAAGTCGGCAAAAACACATGAGGAAAGATATCCAAAACAACATCATTATGTGTGCAAGCCAATCATTGGAAAGAACAATTGTTCAGTATGTTGGATGCCATACACATATTATCAAAAGCCAAAATCATGGGGGTATGAGTATCGCAAGCGGAAGAAAAAACAACATGTTTGCAAACAAACCATATGAAAGAGAAAGTGGTCCTTATGTTTGTTGCAACAACAATACGAGAGACTTGGAAGCTCTCGTGACAATACATTCTCAAATTGGCATTATGGTGGCACACAAAACATCGGAAAGAGAAATTGTTCAACATTTTTGTGGCAACACACAAAGCATCAATATCCAATAGCAAAGAAACATGATTGTCACAAGGTGAAAGAATACCATCAACATGCTTGCAAGAAAACCATAGGAAATAGCAATTTTTCAACATAAAAGATGCAAAGCATGCAAAAGGTATCAGAGCTGGGTTCGGTCTTGAAGTCACTTGGGGGATGCTCTCTAGTGCTCTTTTTGTCAACTCATGCTCAACCGAGGTTGACATTCTTGTGCGGGTACCTACACACATCAAACACAAAAGGAAGAACGTGTGTGCATGGTAGAGAAACACATCATCCATCATGACGTATCTCTTCTTGTGCACATCACCATGAGTGTCAATTAAGTATGAAATAGATGCATGGTGAATATGCAAGTGGGGAACATGCTTATCATGGCAATCATCAAAGTCTCCAAAATTTGAGAAAGCTATGGGGGCCATCTCAATAGAAACCATATGAGAATTATTGTTGCAAGCAAAACAGGTGAAAGAGCAATTGTTCATATTATTGCAAGCAACGGGAGAAATTGTAAAACATCCAAGACAAAGCATGGTCCTAGGGATACCATTGATAATATCATTGCAAGCAAACCATTGGAAAGAGAAATTGTTCAACAAAGTGCAAGCAATGATATCATCAATGTAACGTGTAGAGCATGGCATGTCTATGGCAACATCATCACAATCAAATAATTTCACATGCTCAACATTATGCAAAGGTAAAGTATCACATGGAAATATCAGTGAATCATATGTGATATCACAAACATAATCCATAACATGCCAATCATCACAAGTCATCATGTCCACTAGTGGGATCATGGCATCATCAACACCCGTATTCTTACCTTGTTCATACCTCTCATATGAAGTGGGTGTTGTGGTAGAATTGGCCTCCATGTGGGCGACTTCTTCATCATGTATGGGGATGGCATCATCTTCATCCACCATGTACATCTTCTTGGTTGGAGGCATCATCATCTCCAAGCTTGGCGCTTCTTGATCCATGGAACCTAGCAAATCATGAGAAAACACACTAGAGGTAGAGGGTAAGTTGTTAGAAATCAAAATGGTCTCATGTGACCTATCAACTACCACTCTCAACTCACTTGGTGTATCACTCATGCCCTCAAAGTGGAAGCACTCAATCTCACATATGGTGGAGTCACTCATCTCACTATTGTTTTCACTCAAGTAGGCTAAGTGGCTCCCATACTCACATGGGATTGGTACCACATCATAACTCAAGCATATGGGGGTAGGCTCGGTTCTCTCAACTCCATGTGCCTCCTTTGGTGAAGGGATAGTCCCATGCTCACCATTCTCTACCTTGTCGTCGCCATCTTGTGGTACTGGTGGAAGTAGGCTCATGTTGTTGTCGAGAGCGGTGCTCGGATCGACTTCATCACATATGTGGCCTTGGCTTCCTCCATCTTGAAGTGTAGACTCTTGTCATGAAGCTTGATGGCGTGGAGGAGAGCTTGCTCTTAGTGCCGTTTTGGTGGTGGCACGAGTAGTTGAAGGCGCCTTATGATGGTGTCGATGGAGGTCATTGGCGTGCCTTGCCAAAGGTTGATGTAGATGGCGCACTTGGTCATCCACATGACACTCACGACGATTCTCCTTTTCCTTGGCACTCTTCTTGGTGAGGCGTTGTAATGAGCGCAAAGCATCATTAGTCTTGGCCATCATGCTCATGGTTTTGGCGAAGTTGTTGTCCATGTCGCTGTTGAAGTTGTTGAGGGAGCTTTCGAACTTGTCCATGTGATGGTGGACCTTGGCGCTCTCGAGGTGGGGGCTCCCTCTTGGTCGATGCAACTTGAGGAGCTTGTCGTTGTCGTTCTTGAAGTCTTCCATGCTTGGGGAGTTATTGTTGTTGTAGAACTCCATATCACCCAAGCATGTGGATCCATTGTCGGTGTAGTGCTCCATCCATGCTTGTGGAGGCATATGCATGGTGGATCATCATGAATTCTTCATAGATATCATCCTCGGTTCCGGAGTCCCTAGACATGATTCACAAGACCAAGTGGTGTATATGGAAGTGGTAGGGGGTTAGGAATGCAACGTCAAACCTTACTTTACCTTGGAAGATAGTATCGTGCAAGTGGCAACACTTGAGAGCAATCAAAACCAAGCAAGGTGAAGTTCACCCGGAACACCAAAACCAACTAACCACTAAAAAACACACACACAAAAAACTTATGGTGGATGGGTATGGAAGGTGGCATGTCGAAGAACAATCCGAACTCAAGATGTTGTAATGGCAAGTAAAGAACAACGATGATCACGAAGCAAAACGAGTCAATCCACAAGAAGGAAATATGTATAAGGAAACACACACAGTGGGATAAATGGGACTTGTGCGACGGAGAAAGTGATCTAAGAACCAAATGATTACCTAGCGAAGACTATTAGCTCGTGTCCCACAAGTGCAAGGAGAGACGCTAGTTCGATTGCAAAAAATTGGTGGGCTACAAGATATGCACAAAAGTACCACCTATTTGATGTTCATCGAGCCTGCGCTTCCTTTTCTATGAGGCACTTGTTTCTTTCTTTCTTTCTTTTTTCTTTTTTTACTCTCTTTTTCTTTTTTTCTTTCTTTTTCACTTGCCTTTTCCTTGTGCCAACAACTATACAAGATAACTATATGAGATAGCGTGCTCACAACTTACACTCGGAATTCTACAAGGTATAAAATGTGCATAGCCCAAGAAATCATAGGAGGAACTAGTATCAATAGGTGTTTGTTGAACGCAAAGATAGTGTAGCTCACGTGGGGAAGCAAGTGGGGAGAAGTCATGGAATTTTTTATACCTTTCGTCGCCGATCTTTACCCTTTATTGGTGGATTCCGCCTTGCTCACGGAATTTGGATGGAATAGATAGCATGGACCACTTAGATGATGATGTAGAGCTCCTTCTCCTCTTTGAAACAAGCTCAAGAACACCAAAACCCGAGTTCGTATGCAAAAGTTATGCTCAAAACGGTGAGAGTCTGAAATCTGGAGTCTGCTGATTCCTTTCAGGTCCGGGCGGTAGTACCGCTTTTTGGACCCCGGTAGTACCGGAAAAGTGCGGTAGTACCACTTTTTTGGCTCGGTAGTACCAGTTATACCCGGGACATGCAGATTTGACACGATTTTGGGGCGATTTGGGTGGAAAATCTTCAAGAAAAACACCAAATCGGAGGGGTAAATGATGGAATTAGGCCATGGGAACACAGAGGAAGGTAGATCAACAAGTTTAGCAAGTAATCCATGGATCAAAACCTACCAAAACGCACTCAAATCACAGATCGGTTCAAAACACGAATTGGGGCTATTTTTGGTGCATTTTTCGAATTTATGGGGAAAAGACCAAATCAAGGAGAAATCCGTGGCAACCAAAAGCTGCTGATACTAGATGTTATGGGGTAACCCCGTGGGTGGCCCGATCTTCATGGATCTCGTGGTCAAATCAATGGGAAAGCGAGGGGAAAGGGAGAAGGTAGCGGAAGCAGACGCACACCTCGCGAAGAACACGATGAACACACGCAAAACACTCACGATACAAGGCCGATTGCTCTCACCGGTGGCCACTGTTCCGATAGAATCCTCGCAAGGAAAGATTGGTCAACATGCTCCCTCTATCTCACACGGAGAGGGAAGAACACCTTGGAGAGGGTCTTGATGTCTTAGCAAAGGGACACTGATGCCAAGGCCTTGTACAACGAGGGAGGCGCGATGCAAACTCCAATGAGATGGTGACGATAGTCGATCCCCTTTGGTAGAAGGGGATGAGGCAAACTAGAGATTCCACAAAGGGGGTTGTCTTTAGTCTATCATCTATGCCTATGGGATACATGAGGGGTGGGGGCTCTATTTATAGGCCAACCACTTACATAGGTGTAGTTTGGGGAATAAATCTGGGGTTGCACCATAATAAGGGGTGATACATGGGCTGTGGCCCAACTACTGTGCGCGCAGGCACCATGGTGACCGGTAGTACCGGCCCTCGGGTCCGGTAGTACCGGGTGGGAGCGTTAGCAGCTTCAGACGGGGCGGTAGCTCCGGCTACAGTGGCAGGTGGTCTCTAGGTCCGGTAGTACTAGTGGTGCAGCCCGGTAGTACCGCTTGGGGCCGATAGTACCGCAAGCCTGTACCGGGACATCCAGAGGCGATGGTGCGGGCTTCAGTCGTGGCCAGTAGTACCGCTGAGGCTGAGCGGTAGTACCGGGGCGCTGTAGTACCGCTGCTGGGGAGCGGTAGTACCGCTCGCGTCTGTCTTCTTGGGTGACATGGGGACGAGCTTGGACTTGGCGTTGTAGGTGTTGTAGCGTCTGTAGGATGGGCTGCATCAAGATCCAATATCACCATACCATCAACCTTTTCCATCGGTGACATAAGGCATCATCATCGCTCCAACCAATACACGATCAGAAAAAGGTACAAACATTTACTCAGATGCATCACCTAATAGGCGCACCCTGCTGCGGAGAGAGGCCAGCACGGGGATGAGATGAGACACGCCAAGCTTGGCGCGGCCGGCGTCAAGGTGGGGCCGCGGAAGCACGCAGCTAAAAAGCTCTCTATTTTTGTTGTTGTTTTCCATTAAGCCTAACTAGTGAAAATAAAAACAAGAAACAAAAAGATATTATTGCAAAATCTAAAGGAAATAACTTCGAGCACTCTCACACCAGCAACAGTACTAGAAGATAGCTTAGTAGCCAGTGGAAGTGAGTACCTTTTACCTTACCTCCCCGGCAACAGTGCCAGAAAATAGCTTGATGTCCACACACTTCTATTATTGTAGACAGTTGTTGGGCCTCCAAGTGCAGAGGTTTGTAGAACAGCAACAAGTTTCCCTTAAGTGGATTACCCAAGGTTTATCGAACTCAGGGAGGAAGTGGTCAAAGGTATCCCTCTCAAGCAACCCTGCAATCAAGATACAAGAAGTCTCTTGTGTCCCCAACACACCCAATACACTTGTCAGGTGTATAGATGCACTAGTTCGGTGAAGAGATAGTGAAATACAAGTGGTATGGATAATTATAAGTGGTAACAGTGCCAGAAAAGAGCTTGATGGGTAGGAAGAGACTAAAGCTAATCTGAAATAAAGATGGAAGCAAGCAAACATGTAAAAAATCTAGTTGCAAATGGTGTTTCAACACTTAGAAACAAGGCCTAGAGATCATACTTTCACTAGTGAACACTCTCATATAAATATCATCTCTTTATGATACTACCTTGAACTACTCTCCAATTGGATAACTCTAATCCATGGTAGGGCTATAACAGCAAACCTCAAAGTTCGCTTTCCCCATCTAGATAACCCCTCACTATCACCTTGAGCGCTAGATGGTTCCAACAAACACCACAATCTCATAGAGACATCCAACTCAAATTATACCCATGATAAGTATTTATGTAACCTTAGTAAAAGTGCCACACGGTGTGCACACTGTCAACTTCACATGTGGGGATAAGTAGAGATTCATTAAAGCACTTGAGTAGCAGAATAGATCTATAGATTACAAAGCTCACGATCTCAATAAGATCACGCATAGAGAGAGAGAGAGATGAACACATAGCTACCAGTAGTGTTATGGGTCTCCTTGTGGATTTACCCTTGGAGTGACCCAATCTTCACGGATTTGAGGCGGAAGTGAGGGAAAACACGATGAACACGATGAACACAACTCTAATGCAAGGTAAAGATACAAACACACGCCAAATCACACCCAATTCGATTTGCTCCCGTTGGTTCGAACAACCAATCCAATAGAATCCTCAGCAAGTGACCTTGCGGTAGAATCACCAAAGGAGAGATCGGCAAGCGGAAGGTAGAATCCAAATCAGGGAGAGAGTAGCAACCAAGTAAATCCCAAAGGGGAGAGACCAAGCACTACTAGAATCCTTGATAGGGAGAGACCAAACACTTGAGGAGGGTCTTGACAACTTGGAGAAGGGCACCGACTCCAAGGCCTTGTACAACTCATAGATTTACTAATGAGAGGGGGTTCCCATCTAGGGTTTGGCACATGCCTAAATTCATTATCATCTCTAGGGTTTCAAGGAGGGGGTGGGGGCATATATATAGGCCAGCCACGCGCTAGGGGTAAAACAGGCATAAGCAGGAAGTTTGGGGCGTTACAGGGGCCAAGCCCAACTTAAGGCGCGCAGGCCCACGATGCTCGGTCCGGAGACTCCGGTGTAGGCCGGAGACTCCGGTCTGTCTCCGGTGTCGCCTCCGGAGGGGGTCGCAGACTGTCCCAAGCGCAGGTTCGGGGCTCGGTTTGGAGACGGGCCGGAGACTCCGGTGTGGTAGACCGGAGACTCCGGTCTGCTGGTCCGGAGACTCCGGTCCTGCTTCAGTAGCTTCTTGCGTCTTCTCTTCCAGGCCTCTTGCTTGGGTGTCTTGGCTCCAGATCATCCTTGCTGCATCTCCTTGGCATCATGTTCATGGGCCTAGTCACATCATGGGCATTTGTCTCAAGTAGGATTCCATTCGCACAATAACCAACGAAAGGCAAAGTATGGAAGGAGTTCACCTTTGGAGTGGTGATTAGCGTGGCATGATGTGGACCTAAGGTGGTTTCCATATGTTGGGCTACATCATCTCCCCCGCTTGAAAATGAGCCGACCTTGATGATGTTCGCTCATCATGCAAGGAAGGAGGTGTGTCCTTGGCCTTGATCTTGTACACGATCGGATCACTGGTGTCGAAGCCATTATCAAACTTGTTGAAGATCTTGTGGTACATCTTGCCATCATGTTGTGGTTGGAGATCTTGTAGCCTTATCCTTGTAGTTGGTGGTGTATCTTGGGTACCTTGCAAAACCGACAATAAAGAGAGAGAATTGTATGAATGATTGTTAGTATGGGTCACACTCAAGTCTCTCTTCTCACATTTTGTGGCTTGCGTCGTGGCACTCATGATTTTTCTACTCATTTTTGGCTTGTGGCACTCACTCTCTTGATGGTGGTTCACTCTCTCACCACTCGTCTCACAAGGGTCTTTAGCTTGCTTTATCTTGTTGACGGGTGTCATGTTGAATGCGATGACTTGGCTTGGCGTCATGGGTTGGAGCACCAATCTCTTGTCATTCCACTTGAAGGAGTATTGGTTGGTGGAACCATGATGCATTGCTCCTTTATCGTATTGCCATGGCCTTCCAAGTAGCATGTGGCACACGAACATTGGCACGACATCACACTCGACGGTGTCTTCATATGGGCCAATCTTGAAGGAGACTTGGACCTTGGATGTTATCTTGAGGGCTCCATTGTCATCCAACCATTGGACAAGGTAGGGGTGAGGGTGCTCTATGCATTGCAACTTGAGTTTCTCACAAAGCTTTGTACTTGCGAGGTTTTGGCAACTACCTCCATCAATGATCACTTTTATTGACTTGCCATCAATTCCAGCACGAGTTTGGAAGATATTGAGGCGTTGGTCCTCTCTTGGGATGGAGTTTGTTAGCGTGATTTGAGCTATGACAAGTGCGGGTCCCGGATCATGCTTGCATACAAGTGTGTCATCCTCTTCCATTGTGGCTGTCCTTGCAATAGCTCGTTGAGTGAGAGCTTCATATTCCTCTTCACTTATAGAGTAGGTTGCGCCATTCTCATCCGTAAGCATCACTCATGAGTTGGTGCACACATATGACTTGTGACCTTTCACTCCACACTTGAAGCAAGTGACTTGACTATCCAATGTCGTGTTGGAGGAGGGTGCTATCACGGTCTTTGCTTGCTTGGATGAGCTCGTTGCTTGGTTATTTGGCTTTGCGGGAGCATTTGCATTGATGGACGCAAAGTATGGCTTGGGCCTCTCGTATGCATTCTCCTTTTGCAAGTGCCGCTCAGCTTTGGTAGCTTGATGGAGGAGCTCGGTGAGGCCTTGTACAACTCATTGATTTACTAATGAGAGGGGGTTCCCATCTAGGGTTTGGCACATGCCTCAATTCATCATCATCTCTAGGGTTTCAAGGAGGGGGTGGGGGCATATATATAGGCCAGCCATGAGCTAGGGGTAAAACAAGCATAAGCAGGAAGTTTGGGGCGTTACAGGGGCCAAGCCCAGCTTAAGGCGCGCAGGCCCATGATGCTCGGTCCGGAGACTCCGGTGTGGGGTCCAGAGACTCTGGTCTGTCTCCGGTGTCGCCTCCGGAGGGGGTCGCAGACTGTCCCAGGCGCAGGTTCGGGGCTCGGTCCGGAGACGGGCTGGAGACTCCGGTGTGGTAGACCGGAGACTCCGGTCTGCTGGTCTGGAGACTCCGGTCCTGCTTCAGTAGCTTCTTGCGTCTTCTCTTCTAGGCCTCTTGCTTGGGTGTCTTGGCTCCAGAATCATCCTTGCTGCATCTCCTTGGTATCATGTTCATGGGCCTAGTCACATCATGGGCATTTGTCTCAAGTAGGATTCCATTCGCACAATAACCAACAAAAGGCATAGCATGGAAGGAGTTCACCTTTGGAGTGATGATTAGCGTGGCATGATGTGGACCAAAGGTGGTTTCCATATGTTGGGCTACATCAGGTAGAGCCCTTAGCCTCGAGAGAGAACTACTCCCTCCTCATCATGGGAATCAGCAACGGTGATGGAGATGGCGGTGGAGTCGATGGAGATGGCTTCGAGGGCACTTCCTCGTCCCGGCACGGTGCCAAAACAGAGACTTTCTGTCCCCTGAATCTCCCCTTTGGTGGTGGCGGTGCTGTGGAGGTTTTCGTGGCTTTCTCCCGGACTATTTAGGGTTTCTACATCGGAGGCTTCTTATAGGCCAAAGGGGAGGCCGAGGGGGTGCCCGAGGCGGCTGCACCCCCCAAGCGTGGGCCAGGCCAGGCCGCGCGGCCAGGGGGTGTGGCCCCCTCGAGGCCCTTCTCCCTTTTGTCTTCTGCCTCCGTGTTCCCCTCGGTGAAATATTGACTTTGGCTTTTGTCCCGTCCAATTTCGAGAATATTCATTTTCTGGCTTTTCTGGAACCAAAAACAGAAGAAAACAGGGAACTGGCACTGTGACATCTTGTTAATAGGTTAGTCCCAGAAAACATAAAAATACCTCAAAGTGTTAACAGAGCAAAGCAAAGTAGATACTAAACAAGTATGGAACATCAAAAATTATAAATACGTTTACGACGTATCACATGGTAGTATGAGCGCAATGTTACACATGCTGGAAGAGCAAATACATATTCTTTTGTGCATGGTGGCAAACATCAGACTTTGAAGCCTATGTAGGATGATCACATAAAGTCTGATGTAGGGCTGGTGGTACATAAGGAGAAGGTGCGCAAGGCTAAGCCTAAATCTGGGCTAGCTAAGGTGCAGGATGGAGAGCATGATGCATAGTGCGACAATGTTGATATTGCTTCAACTATGCCCGTAGATGACAAGCCAGTGAAACTTGTTAGTGACAAGCCAGTTGAAGTGCATCCTCTTATTACTGAGAGGAAGGATGTTGCAACATGTGTTCAGAAGGTTATTTGTGTTGACATAGGTGTTCAGATGGATGATAGTTGTGCTCCTGATGTTCCAGTGCATGTGGTGCAGTGGGGGAACAAGAGCAGTTTTGTTAGCACACTTGTGAGGCGTTTTGTTGGGATAGTTGTGCGGATGCATAGAGGCAAGGATGGACATGTTCGTCAGTTGTGTGGTCCAGGCATTACTCATCTTATGCCAGGTCATGCAAAGAAGGTCCATGTTCAGCAACCACGGGTTCCAACAAGAGTTGAGAAGAAGAAGACGGTGGCGCCTAGGTCCAAGCTCGTATGGAGACGCAAGGAGGTGCAGGCGCCAAGGGCTGTATCAAGTCAAGTAGGACAAGAGGGAGGATGTGGTGAGGAAGGCAAGCAAGACTTGAAGATGGCAAAGACGCGTGAAGCGATTGTTCATATCACGCCACCTTTCTGACCCGACCCGCAAGCGTTGGGGACAACGCTTCTTGAAGGGGGGGATGATGATATGGGCACGAAGGAGCAGGTGAAGCCTAATTTTAGGACTCCACCAAGCTAGGTGATGCGGGCGCATCCCATTGATGATTGACACGCCAGGACGACCTACGATATGTAATGATAAGTCTAAGGTTGTGTCAAATATTGTTGCTATGTTATTGAGTCGGAGTCTAGGTTAGGTTCGAGTCTGTTTGTGTGTTCGGTTTGGGTCTATCCAACCGACTAGTTGCAGGCCTCATATATAAAGGAGCCAGCCACCTAGGGTTTAGGGGAGTTCAGTTGTTTAGTCTAAAAACTATATTGATATGGGGTGGCCCGATCTTCTCAGTAAGCTCTTGTCGATGGTGATGGTGGATGATAGATAACTAGTGCGTAGCTTGATCTCTCTGCTCGATCCCTGATGCCAATGCAACAGCTCTTGAACCTTGTAGGATATTCACAACACCACACTCTTGCGCACGCAGCCGTGACCACGAACGGTAGTATGCAATCTACTAATTCCCAATGGAACAACATATCAGACTCAATTATAGTTGTAGAATTCGAACACAGGGTAATTCCAGAGGTTCTATAAAAGAATCAACTCCAAAATATTTTAACGTGGTCTCCCCTAAACTAGAGGGCGTTCACAGGCTTATATGGCCGCCGGAACGTCCGAAAAACGTGAAACAAAAACGTGTCTGATACAGTCAGATCCGTCTAGATCTGATGGGAACTTTTCGGGCCGGATTATCTAGCCTAAGAGAGCCGGATTATCCAGGGGCCGGATTTTCTGGGGGAAAAGTCTGGCCAAATATCTGCCCCGGGACAGAACGTCGCGCCAAAGTCCTTTGCAGAATCTCCAAAGCAGGGCCGGATTATCCAGGGTGTGGGGGGCGGATTATCCGGGGTCTTTTAGACATGTAAGTACTCATTGGAAAGATCTTGAAATTATCTATCCAACAAGTGCTTATTTGCTTGATTTGGAGTTCGTATGAGGAATCCATGCCCGTTTGAATTTCAGGACTTCTGTCTGTCCGAATTGAACGTTCCTTCTGTTCGATGATCTCCCTTGCTTGTATTGTGCCTGCCTCCCGCTCCTCCCTTGCGCATCCTTGGGCGATCATCATGTTGGGATTCTCTTGTAGCCTTTCTCCTCCTCGCGCCATGCTTGTTTCTCCAACGAACCCGATCATACATAAATGCATAGACTTAGGCAGTATAAAGTTCTCATCAATCAAAGTACTAGATTCGTTTAGGAGTAAATTCACCTGTTGTTCAAGTAGATTATCACGAGCTCTTGTAATAGGTCCAATTCTAATCTCATTGGACCGATCCTTTCTTACAACAGTTGTAGCATCCTCAGTAGTCATTGGGGTAGGTGTAATTGTAGGGATCTCCCCATCATATATTGTGCTCCATCGTGTATCATCCCTTCAGGGACGGTTATACCGTTTATCAGATTATTGCTGCAGAGGTTCTTGTGTTCATCAAGGATTTTCGTGCTCATGTTTGAGGCGTGGTGATCTTCATCACGTTACTTGCAGAATTGATTCCTCTTCTCCAGGTTGCGTTCATCGCGCGATTGGGAGATTACCATCCGGGTTGACTCGCTGTGAAAGATCGGGACACAACTATAGGATCATCGGCTTGATCCGTATAAGAAGGTGAGTGATATTCAATACTATTCAGTATGATGTATTTATTGTGCAACTTTGTGTTGTTGTGCAGCGAAAAGATTAATAGCGAGACCATCCCAGGCTCCAAAACATATGCATGGATAATTTCAGTATGGTTACTAACCTTGCTTTTTCCGAAAACATACTGAGATTAATAGTGAGGCCAAGGCAGCCCAAGGGGTTTTGATTTTTTCCTCGACAGGCTCCATATAGGCTAGCACTACTGCTAGGATATCAGTATGTTAGTAGCATAACATGTACACAATAAGTTAGGAAGAACTAATGAATTATGTATCTTAAATGTAGAAAGAGTTTTCTCCACCTTGCCAAAGTATGGTACGGAGGTTTGGGATTAGATTTTTGAATTATACTCCCTCTGTTTCAAAATATAAGATGATTTAGGCTTATGAAGGAAATGTATCTAGACTTATTTTAGTATGTAGATTCACTCCAAACCCGAGTGAACCTACATACTAAAAAAGTCTAGATACATCTGCTTCTCAAAGCTAAAACATCTTATATTTTGAAACGGAGGAGTAAGTTATACCTGACTAGTCTTAGTATAGCAAAGAATTAAATCCTGAAAAGAAACAGTTCAGTGGCTAAAGGCTGCAACTCGGTGAAATCATCCATCAATGCGACTGCATCAAGATAATGAAGAACCAATACAAAGATAAGAAAACGAGAAATCAAAAGTGGCACGAAGAGCTATCCTTGAAGCACAATAAAATTATACAGTGGTTAAATTTTGAGAAGCTTGTAAAAACAAAAAGATCCTAGATAATTTTAGTATGGTTATACTAACCTTGCTTGCTTGAGTAGATTCTGTCCCAGTAACTCGGCAAGATATGCCAACATCTAGTAATATTGGTAGAAGAAATTTATCATAGGAATTTCTTGTGGATGTATCACTTTAGTCACACAATTTTTCACAAGAAGATTCATTCTACAAATCAATAACATATACACCCACGAGAGTACATTATATTCTGTAGAGAAAGTATAAACACATGTTTGTACATGATCACTAAATACCTGAAAATTCGTTGCTATCGAAAATGTTTCTTCAAACTGGTGAAGATTTTCTAAAAGAGTATATCTTGCTTTCTCAAAATTTACAACACACTCTCATGTTAGAGGCTGCAATACAGTAACCATGTTAAATGCAAAGCAGTGTGATGCTATAACAAGAAAGAGAAGTAAATCATCAATATTGAAGTTTTTAAAATCGAGATATTACTGCATATTTGGTAAGATGTAAATCAGCATTTGATGTGTGGAATAACAACTAGATACCCAGAGTTGGCAGCGATGCATGAGCTCAACGCAACTGTTCCGTCTGTTGTAGCATCCCAATTGTCTAACAATTGCAATGCTACTTGCCTAGTCTATATATTGCTACTTCCTACATGTTGTTATTGTATCATCATTATATCATGCTCATGTCACCGTGCCACCTTGCATTTGAGCATCATATAAGATCCCTCTATTTGGTTCTTATCTCATATGCATTTGTATTCTTATTAAATGTAATTGCCTCTTGATATATTGTATTTGCTTATTGATAAAATGCTTGATGCCTAAGTTGAGTTGCGGGCATATCTCTTTCAACTCCACCACCTTTCTTTGTCACCTTCTTCATTCCATCATCTCTACCATACAATTAGATTTGGGCCCTTGGGTATTCTTTTGGCTTTTAATTCTAGCTCATATAATTTTGGGAGGATCCTTTTCCATTCTACATGCTCCCATACGTGGTTCGATATTGTTTTCACAATATTTCAATGGGAGCCTACATTGACTCCTTTGCATTCTATGTAGTACTAGAAGTCATTCTAGCTCATGTCATGGTTTGATTCAAATTGTGAGGATACTTGACTTAATAAGGTTACATTTATCCATAGTGGTGCATACACACTATATATATATGGCCTTCTTAATTAAATTATGCTCATCAACCAAATTCAATCATGGGAGGGCTTACATGGTTTTCAAGTTTGGTATAGTCCAAAATGCTAGGAAGTATAGTGGTTTTCACCACTACACCATTCTTGCATGATCATGCACCCATGCAACAAAACCTCTTCATATTCATTTTTCCCTATCTTTGGTTACGTGAGTGTTGTGATACATTTTCTTCTTATTTGATTCTCTACTCCTTCCTTATTTATACTCTTGTTCAACATACAAACATGCCATGTGTATGCCTACACACACACATCCTTTTTGTTCAATGTCTAAACTTGCCTTGATCTCCCTCAATGTTTGAAACCCTTCTTTGTGTATGTACTCACATATACACACCCGATATCTAACCCCTCTCTCTAACTTAAAACCCTAACCAAAACCTAGCTATATTCTACCTACCCCTCTTTCCTCCTTTACCCTAGCTAATCCTAACCATCTACTCTAGTTGAACCAGCGCCCTATCTAAACTCCAGCCTGACTGCACCCCTACCCTAACCTAGCAGCAGCAGCATCGCACAACGTGCACGCGCTTGCAGCAGCATGCCAGTGACGAGCCTGGACTTGGTCCTCTCTCCCTTAGATCCTTTTCACCAACCCTAGCAACCATCTACACTGTAGCATCCCAATTGTCTAACAATTGTAATGCTACTTGGCCTAGTAATATAATGGCTACTTCCTATATATAATTGTTGCATCATAATTATATCATGCTCATGCCATCGTGCCACCTTGCATTTGAGCATCATATAAAACCCTTTCTTTTGGTTCTTCTCTCATATGCATTACTATTTGTATTTGGCTCTTGCTAAATTGTATTTGATTCTTGATAAATGCTTGGTGCCCAAATTGAGTTGGGGGCATATCTTTTATTCCACTCCACCACCTTTCCTTGTCACCACCTTATAATCCCACCATTCTACTTACCCCTGAGCTTGTATTTTCCTTTGATATTTATTCTAGCTCATGTGGGTGGGATGGATCCAATTCTATTTCCTTTAGTTTGCCTCTACTCCATATTTTGGGAATGCATGTATATAATGCCATGTTGTATTAGTAATGTTTTCACATAATTAACACATGGAATTTAATATTTTGCATGGGCCATGCAACCTCACCACTATTTGATCTCCCTTGGATTCTTTGGAATGTTTGGCTGTTCTCTTTTGTTTTGATGAGCTCCAACCTTCTCTCTCCCAATACTCACCTTGTCCTTCTCTCCTTGCCATGTGCTTCACAAGCCTCATCTCACCACCTTCTTCTCTTCTTTCTCCACCATGTCACCTTGCCATCCTCATGCTCAAGCCCATGTGCATCAACCTTAAGAGCCCTACCCTAAGACCATGCCACACTCTGCTTCCAGCCCTCTTCCAACACCCTAATACTAAACTAAACCCTAACCCCTCTCTAACCTTTTTCTCTCTAACCCTAGTTTTAGCCTAAAACCCTAACTTATTATCCTAACCTCACCTCACCCCTCCTCTCACATACCGAGGCTGGCCTCTCTCCCTCTCCCTGCCAGCAGGCCCCACTAGCCCCTCTCTCTCTAACCCGAGCCATCTACCCCCTCCTAACCTAGCTCTACCCGAGCCTCTCCTTCCTCTCTCCCTTTCTCTATGCCATGCTGGCCCCAGCCCGAACCTGCCCGCCTTAACCTCTTCCTGGCCCACCTGCCATGCTCTTGCCTGCCCAAGCCGAGCCCCAGCTGGAGCACGCGAGGAGGAGGAGGAAAAGGTGGCCGAAGCCACCTTTATCTCTACCCCGCTCCCACACGTCACCCCATCCCCCTTCCCTATCTACTCCCTCGCCTCACGCGCCCAAGCATCGCCAGATCCACCCCGGCGCCCTGCCTCTCCCCTCTTCTTCTCCACCAACGCCATCTGCCCTCTCGCCGGTCACCGCCGATACCACTGCCGTATCCTTGTTCCAACTGGCGTGGGCGACGTAGAGGTGCTCGAGGAGACCGAGGAGGCTGCCCTGCTTCACCCTGTACGCGCCAGCGAGGAGGAGAAGGCCAGAACACGCCGCACCCCGACGCGACCACCGAAACCCTAGCGCTGCCGTTCGTCTGCAACCTTGCCGATCAACAGCTCCCCGCCTCGATCCGACCCCTCCGACCAACCCTCGGTGAGCTATCCAACCTCCCAGACATCCTCGCCATCGCAGTTGTGCACTAGTCGCGCCGGTCGTTCCTTCGAACGCTCTCTGTGCGCCGGTAACCGTGCTCGTTCTCCAGACCGTGGCGTCGCCTAGGTAGATCTAGCCGCTTACCTTGCAGCAATCCCAAGCCAGCGCAGTGGTAGCCGCCGCCGCGCGCGTGCACGAGGTCACGGGTTCGATCCCTGCACCGCGCGCTGCCTCTGGCGAGTATCGCTCCCTCGTCAAAGAACGAGAAGAACAACAGTAGCCGTCGCCATCTTGCATATACCCCTTTCACAAACTTTTGCTGTAACCCGCGCTCCCTCGAGGCCCACCTGTCTGTGCCTGTGGAGATTTTACAAAAAGCACCCCAGTTTTCGTAACCCTCAACCGTGCTCCAGCATGTCCGCCACTTGTCAGTCTCTGCGGGTACCCCCACTGGCACCTGGGCCATAGCCCGCTGGCCCCACCTGTCATTCGTAGTGGCTAGCTAGTCCTAGAGTGAGAAAAGCCCGCGTCTGTGCAACGTTGACCGCTGGGCCCAGTTAGCGCCGGCCCCATCCGTCAGTGACTTGGGCTAGTTCTGGCCGTGTGTAAAAAGTCCTGGGAATTTTCTGTTTTAATTCAACTTTTCCAGAAATTGTTAAATACAAATTCAAATCAGATTTTAAATAACTTTTAAATTATAAATCCAAATAATACAAATGATATATGTTTTTGAATCAGAAAATTGTGAGGATTTAAAATATGCCATTCAAATTATTGTTTGAGCACTTTAAATTTACGAGATGATTAAAACTACAATAAAATGCCCTTTTCTTAATAAATTAATAACTTTAATTCTACAACTCCAAATTTGACAAATAATATGTCTAAATCGATCAGCGCGACGAGCCCGATCTATCTATGCATTCCTTGTTCTGAATTGAAGCATGCATCATGTCATTATTACAAATCAGAACTGTTTATGACAATAAAACTTGGCTAAATAATTAATAAAATGCTTTATTCTTGTATCCCACACCTTACCCTTGCCATGCTACTTTAAGGCCATGTAAATTGTGCATCATTCATCATGGCATGCTTGTTTGCTTGTCGCATTTTAATTCATATGCTTGTGCACTTTATTTATGTTGGCCCTTGTTTGTTTGGTTCTTCTTCGAATAGACGCCCAGCAGGAGAATTACCAGGAATCACAGGAGTACTACCCAGATCCATCTCTCGCTTCAACTGAGCTGCCAGGCAAGCACTACCACATGCTTGCATACATATAGTTCATATTGCCTCTATATTATTCTTGCATCATTGAGTCGCGATTGCATTAAATTGAATCCCAAGTACTGCATAGCCTTTACTTTTAAACCCCACCGAAGCTTGTTCCTCCATCCCATGAGACATTACTACAGGAGTTGTTTGAGCCATGCGAGTCGTAGAAAAGCATGTGTAGGGTATGTGAATGTCTGATGGATAACGAGGTACTTAAACAACTTAACCTGAATAGTAATGGGATAACTAATGAAAGAGGCATCGGTGAGTAATATCTGCTATTTGGTTTTTCATGCTCACTTGTGTCCCGTAGGACCCCGAGTACTTGATTCCTGTTCCTTGACTATTCGCACTATCCACATCCGGGAGGCCTTATGGACCCCCCTGAGCCAGAGCTTGATTCATTCTTATTTCTTGGGGCCACAAAGTAGTTTGGGGTTTTGTTACTATCTTGTACTTATGCCATGCATTACTGTTTTATTTAAGATTGTGCGAGGAGCCCCTGTACTGTTTAAGAATTGCGGAGTGTTTTCGCGGTATCGACAAGCCTAGTCACATTTTCGGGTTCCCGGTCGTTTACATCCATTGGCGCAAACCTTGAGTCTGTCTCGGAGTCAGCTAGATTCGTTGCGGGTAGCTTAATGGGGTGGCCCCCTGAAATATTGCTGAATCCTGTGATCGCTTTGTCGTGAATTCCTCGTTGGGTTTTGAGTTGGTTTTTCCGAGGTTGATCGAGTATGTGTTGCTATTCGTGCACCCCTGCAGGGTAAATCTTTCTGAAAGCAGTGTCCGCGGTTATGGACGACTTGGAGCATAGTTTCTCGATCATAGACAAGTATAACTAAAGTACCGCTTTTAATTTGACTAAGTACCTGACTAGTAAGTAGTGCAACACTCATGGAATGGTTAATAAAACTGCCAAGGGAAGGGGGACGTTCATCCGCTTCCTCGTTGGTAAGCGAGGAGGAGGATGGATCTGTTAATTATACTGTTATAACTGTTTTTTAATTCACGGACATCCGTCTATCATTGGTTAGGCAGATGGTTAGCATGTATCCATAGACTTGTTAGTTATTATCTCTTGCTGCAATTGCGTCACCCCAGGTTGTGTCCCCTTTAGCGGCATAAAGACTTGCTGAGTACCCCTAGGGTCTCACACGATAAATTGTTTGATTCAAATGAACAGGTGTACCCGCAAGATGGATACTGGGTGGAGGAGACAGATGATGTTGGCAACGATCACTCGGTGTAGAGATTCCGGGAACGGGAATCTATGAGATCTATGGGCGGGATGTGTTTATTTATGTGGCATCTTATGCCGATTTGCTTCTTATCCGTACTCGGATCTTGTTTTCCACTTCTGCCTTATACTCTGATGTTTGTTGTATGAGGAGCTATCCTAAAATATTATCTCTATCTAGAATATTTGAATCTTGCCGTATGGCATTGCAATATTTCTATTTCTTTTAGATGGAATGGCTCTGAGGACTGTTGTATGTGGCTTGCATACATACTCACTTGTGTATGTAGTTGATCCCTTCGCCTGCCGATTACGCCGCTCGTTCTTGTCCCGATGTTCTGAAAGTGGTTAGGACGGCTGAAAGGTCTACCGTGAGTGGCCCCGGGCCCCACCGTACTATTTTAACCACTTTCGCTCATCCAGGCATGCAATTAAGAGCGTAATTCACCGAGGTAGTTACAATTGATATCAGAGCCATCCCGCCCTTCAGGGTCTCAGCCAAAATGGTTGTTGTCAGTCTAGCAAATATTTTTGGTAGTTATGTATACTAGGGAAAAACAAAACGTGAGAGTAGGACCGCTTCCATTTTTCTTCTTACCCACCCACCCACCCTTTTTCTGGTAAGGAAGTGTAACGTTTTCAATCCTCTTCTAAAATTCAAACTAGGATTCACGTGTTCTGGGTTCCGTAGTACCATAGGGTGTGTGTGTGTGTGTGAATTCCTTGTCTATCTGTTGCATCCAACTTGTTATCGCTATCTACCTTTTGGTTATCAACTGTTGGTACATTCCATACCGACAGGCCTTTGTAAACCGACGCGATCTATCTAATTTGTTGTATACCGATGCGATCTATCTTACTCTTTGTTATCCGACGTTATCTTGCTGGGGTGTTCTTTTTCGTAGTTACCAATCTTTAGGTTCATCTTAAGAAGAAGGTGTTGGGATATGTGTTTTACTTATTCATGTGCAGAGTAATGATTTGAGTGCGGGATGGAGTCGCGACCATACCACTACTTTTATCATGCGCCCTTGTATATTGAATTAGTAGAGTTACTAATCTTGATTCGTGAAGTGGTTTAGCGCATATAGTGGTATTTTAATGCCGAAATTTGCGGAATTTTTTTCTTTGTTAGTTTGTGTACCACACTCCTTGTTCAGTCATGTGCGTTATGCTTAATATCTTCTAGGTGTCTTCAACTTTGTTGATATTTTAATATCATCTCAGTGAATTGTATCTTTTAATCTTGGTTAATTCCATTTTGGTACTATTTTGGATTATTATCATTCTCCATTATAGTACTGACTTGTGTTTTATATCAATCACAGGATGGCACCACCACGCCATTCTGAGGAGGACATACCACCTGAACTGGGGGCTGCTTTGGCAAGTATTGCTAATGCCTTGGGAACTATGCAGCAGAACCATCAGCGTTTCGAAGAAAGTGTCAGGAGGAATGAGTTTGTTCCGCTACCTCCACCTCCCAAGCGAGGAGACATCAAGAGTTTTCTCAAGTTCAACCCACGCCAATTTGAGGTGTCTGATCAGCCACTTTATGCGGATGATTGGCTGTGTGAAGTTTCAAGGTTGCTGATGACTGCGGATGTTCCCGAGCAAGAATGGGTCAAATGTGCCACTCACCTTCTGAAGGGAGATGCAGCTCTGTGGTGGGAAAATTACCTCAAGGCAGACCTCTCTAGTTTTCAACCTACTTGGGAGCAATTCACTGCGGCTTTCAAGGAGCAATATCTGTCAGAAATTGTCATGGAAAGGATGAAGGAAGTTTTTCTCAACCTCAAGCAGGGCACTGACAATGTCAATACCTACATCAGAAACTTCATGAATCTGTCTCGGTATGGTGGCGATGAGATCTCTGATGACAAGAAGAAGCAAAAGAGGTTTAAGCAAGGGCTCAATGCATCAATTAAGTATGCAATCACTCATGCAAGGCCGACGTCTTTTCTGGAACTCCAACGTACAGCTCTGCAGGAAGAAGCAAGTAGGCAAGTGTTTGAGGAGTCAAAGAAACACAGCCGCGATGCAGCAAGCTCTTCTGCTATGACAGCTCCTTCTAAGCGTCGTGTCTGGGTTCCTAACACCCCACCGTCGCTCCCTGCTCCACCAAGACCGTCAAGCTACGCGGCAAGGCCACCAAACTCCTTCACGGCGGCTCCCAGGGGCTACAACCACAACTACCCTGGAGCGCCTGGCGGAGTCCCTAGCTACGTTGCTCCACGTCCACCTGGTGCTTGCTATACTTGTGGAAACACTGGGCATCAGCACTGGAATTGTCCAATGAACAACAAAGCTCTTCCACCACCACCTCCAAGACCTGCGGCAAGTTCTCCTATGGTTCGTGCACCTCCACCTCAAGCTCTCAACATCAACACCAAGCCTGGGTCTACGGTTGCTCGTGCCAACTGTGTCAATGTCGCTCAAGCTGAGCATGCATCTGGAGTTGTGATGGGTATGCTTCCTGTTAACTCAGTCCCTGCACGAGTTTTGTTTGATTCTGGCGCATCGCATTCTTTTGTATCTACGAGTTTTGCTGATAGGAATGGGTTATCTATGGATCCTCTCCCTAAGCGGTTAATGGTCCTTTCTCCTGGAGCAACAATGGCAGCTTCTAAAATCAGCCATAACAATCAAATTGAGATTGGTGGTTCTTCGTTTCCGGCTTCCTTAATTATTCTGGGCAATTCTGACATTGATGTTATCTTGGGCATGGATTGGTTAATAGCAAATGCAGCTGTGATCGATTGTGCTGAACGTTCGGTTTCTCTGAAAATTCCTGAAGGCCATATAGTCTATTCTCCAAGTCTGACTCCTGCTATTCAGCTTTTCTCTTTGGCGGCTCTGAATGATGATGCTATGGAAGGTATTCAGAGTGTTCCGGTAGTCTGTGAGTTCCTAGATGTCTTTCCTGAAGAGTTGCCGGGGATGCCTCCGGATCGTGAGGTTGAGTTTGTGATTGAACTTGAACCTGGTACCGCTCCTATCTCCAAGCGGCCTTATAAAATGGGTCCTGCTGAGTTGGCTGAACTCAAATGCCAGCTTGATGAACAAGAGAAGTTGGGTTTCATTCAGCACAATACTTCTTCTTGGGGTAGCCCAACCATCTTTGAGTAGAAGCGGGACAAGACTGATAGACTTTGTGTTGACTATCGGGCACTCAATGCTAAAACCATCAAGAATAAATATCCCCTTCCGTGGATTAATGATCTCTTCGATCAGCTAGCTGGAGCAGTGGTATTTTCTAAACTTGACTTGAGAAGTGGATACCATCAAATCAAGATCCGCAAGGAAGATGTTCCTAAAACAGCTTTCACCACCCGCTATGGCCTGTATGAGTACACGGTCATGTCTTTCGGTCTCACTAACGCACCTGCCACCTTCTCGAAGCTTATGAACTCGGTTTTCATGGAGTATCTTGATAAGTTCGTTGTGGTCTATCTGGATGACATTCTAGTCTATTCTAAGTCAAAGGAAGAACATGAAGAACACCTTCGGTGTGTCCTAAACAAACTTCGTGAGAACCGCTTGTATGCAAAGTTCTCCAAGTGTGAGTTTTGGCTGCCACAAGTCACCTACCTTGGTCACGTCATCTCTGCCAAGGGCATTGCCGTCAACCCAGAAACTATTAAGACAATTATGGACTGGCTTCCACCCATAAATGTCAAAGAAGTCCGAAGTTTCCTTGGTTTGGCCAGTTACTGTCGTCGCTTCGTTCAAAATTTCTCGAAGATTGCGAAGCCTCTTACCGATCTCCTCAAGAAAGGCAAGAAATACCTTTGGACTCCGGCATGTCAAACAAGCTTTGAAACACTCAAAGAGAAGCTCACTTCCACACCAGTCTTGATTCCTCCAGATACATCAAAGCCTTTCCAGATATTCTGTGACGCCTCTTTGCAAGGATTAGGTGCGGTCCTTATGTAAGAAAAACAAGTTGTTTCTTATGCCTCTCGGCAATTGAAGACGCATGAGATCAACTATCCTACACATGACCTCGAACTCACAGCAGTTGTCTTTGCTTTGAAAGTATGGAGGCATTACTTGCTTGGCAACCGTTGTGAGATCTTTTCTGATCACAAGAGTCTAAAGTATATCTTCACACAGCCTGATCTCAACCTTCGTTAGAGGAGGTGGATTGAAACAATCAATGATTTCGATGTGACCATCAACTACACTCTGGGCAAAGCTAATGTCATGGCCGATGCTCTCAGCCGAAAAGCTTATGTCAACAACCTCATGGTGGAAGAACAACAGCCTCTCTTGTGAGAGGAATTCCGCAAGCTCAACCTTGAAATTGTGGATCAAGGGTATCTTCTGAACCTTCTGGTAACACCTCTCTTGGAAGAAAAAGTTCGCTCTATTCAACTTGGTGATCCTTACACTAAAAAGATCATCTCCAACATTCAGCTTCCGAAGTATGAGTCTTTCCACGTCGACGATCAAGGCACCCTTTTCTTTGAGCACCGGATGTTTGTTCCGAACTACCCGGGTTTAAGAGAGCAAGTTCTCAAGGAGGCGCATGATTCTGTTCTTTCTATCCACCCTGGCAGCACTAAGATGTACATGGACTTGAAAACACAGTATTGGTGGCCTGGGTTGAAACGATATTGTGCCAAGTATGTCTCGGAGTGTGATGTCTATCGTAGAGTTAAAGCTGTCCATCAGAAACCTTCCGGTCTTCTACAACCATTGAAGCCTCCGGAATGGAAATGGGAGAAAGTAGAGATGGACTTCATCACTGGTTTTCCAAGGTCGCAGAAGGGCAACAATGCAATCTTTGTTGTCATCGACAGGCTTTCTAAAGTAGCTCATTTCTTTCTAGTCAAGGAAACAATTTCTTCAATTCAGTTGGCTGAGCTCTATATCAACAGAATTGTCTCTCTGTATGGAGTTCCTCTTGAGATTAGTTCAGACCGTGGAAGCATCTTCACTTCCAAGTTCTGGGGAAGTTTCCAAAATGCTTTGGGAACAAAATTGAACTTCAGCACAGCTTACCACCCTCAGTCGCAAGGACAAGTTGAAAGGATCAATCAGATTCTGGAAGATATGCTCCGTGCTTGCGTTATCTCTTTCAGCATGAAATGGGAAGAATGTCTTCCTTATGCTGAATTCTCTTACAACAACAGCTTCCAGAAAAGTCTAAAGATGGCACCATTTGAGGCTCTCTATGGTCGCAAATGCAGAACTCCGATTGGTTGGTCGGGCGCAGGTGAAAGAATATTGTTTGGCCCTGACATTGTAACTCAAGCGGAGGAGAAGGTGCCCATCATTCTTGAAAACCTGAAGATTGCTCAAAGTCGCCAGAAGAGAAATTATGACAGAAAGCACACGGACATGGAGTATGTCCCTGGTGATCTCGTTTACCTTCGTGTCACTCCCATGAGAGGCACGCACCGTTTTGGTATTAAAGGAAAGCTGGCTCCTAGATACATCGGTCCTTTCAAAATTCGTGGAAGAACAGGAGAAGTTGCTTATGCTCTCGAGCTCCCTGAAAAACTCAAGGTCCATGATGTTTTCCATATCTCTCCACTCAAGAAGTGCTTCAAGGATCCCGGCAGGACAGTGGACCATGAACTCTTCAATCTCTAAGAAGATCTGTCTTATCAAGAACACCCCATAAAAATCCTTGAAGTCGCAGAAAGAAGGAATCGCAACAAGTCCATCAAGTTCTGCAAGGTGCAGTGGTCGCACCATTCCGTTGATGAAGCCACTTGGGAACATGAAGATGAGCTCCGTGCCAAGTATCCTACCCTCTTTGAGTCTTCTTCTTCTTCTTCCTAGAATCTCGGGGCGAAATTCCTGTTTAGTGGGGGAGAGTTGTAGCATCCCAATTTTCTAAAAATTGTAATGCTACTTGGTCTAGTAATATAATGGCTACTTCCTATATATAATTGTTGCATCATAATTATATCATGCTCATGCCATCATGCCACCTTGCATTTGAGCATCATATAAAACCCTTTCTTTTGGTTCTTCTCTCATATGCATTACTATTTGTATTTGGCTCTTGCTAAATTGTATTTGATTCTTGATAAATGCTTGGTGCCCAAATTGAGTTGGGGGCATATCTTTTATTCCACTCCACCACCTTTCCTTGTCACCACCTTATAATCCCACCATTCTACTTACCCCTGAGCTTGTATTTTCCTTTGATATTTATTCTAGCTCATGTGGGTGGGATGGATCCAATTCTATTTCCTTTAGTTTGCCTCTACTCCATATTTTGGGAATGCATGTATATAATGCCATGTTGTATTAGTAATGTTTTCACATAATTAACACATGGCATTTAATATTTTGCATGGGCCATGCAACCTCACCACTATTTGATCTCCCTTGGATTCTTTGGAATGTTTGGCTGTTCTCTTTTGTTTTGATGAGCTCCAACCTTTCTCTGTCCCAATACTCACCTTGTCCTTCTCTCCTTGCCATGTGCTTCACAAGCCTCATCTCACCACCTCCTTCTCTTCCTTCTCCACCATGTAACCTTGCCATCCTCATGCTCAAGCCCATGTGCATCAACCTTAAGAGCCCTACCCTAAGACCATGCCACACTCTGCTTCCAACCCTCTTCCAACACCCTAATACTAAACTAAACCCTAACCCCTCTCTAACCTTTTTCTCTCTAACCCTAGTT
Source organism: Avena eriantha (assembly GCA_910589775.1). Classification (NCBI taxonomy): domain Eukaryota; kingdom Viridiplantae; phylum Streptophyta; class Magnoliopsida; order Poales; family Poaceae; genus Avena; species Avena eriantha. The sequence goes on along the minus strand of OU342742.1, from coordinate 394,806,749 downwards.
TTAGCCTAAAACCCTAACTTCTTATCCTAACCTCACCTCACCCCTCCTCTCACATACCGAGGCTGGCCTCTCTCCCTCTCCCTGCCAGCAGGCCCCACCAGTCCCTCTCTCTCTAACCCGAGCCATCTACCCCCTCCTAACCTAGCTGTACCCGAGCCTCTCCTTCCTCTCTCCCTTTCTCTATGCCATGCTGGCCCCAGCCCGAACCTGCCCACCTTAACCTCTTCCTGGCCCACCTGCCATGCCCCTGCCTGCCCAAGCCGAGCCCCAGCTTGAGCACGCGAGGAGGAGGAGGAAAAGGTGGCCGAAGCCACCTTTATCCCTACCCCGCTCCCACACGTCACCCCATCCCCCTTCCCTATCTACTTCCTCGCCTCATGCGCCCTAGCATCGCCAGATCCACCCCAGAGCCCTGCCTCACCCCTCTTCTTCTCCACCGACGCCATCTTCCCTCTCGCCAGTCACCGCCGGTACCACCGCCGTATCCTTGTTCCAACCGGCGTGGGCAACGTGGAGGTGGTCGAGGAGACCGAGGAAGTTCCCCTGGTTCACCATGTACGCGCCAGCGAGGAGGAGAAGGCCAGAACACGCCGCACCCTGACGCGACCACCAAAACCCTAGCGCCGCCGTTTGTCTGCAACCTCGCCGATCAACAACTCCCCACCTCGATCTGACCCCTCCGACCAACCCTCTGTGAGCTATCCAACCTCCCAGACATCCTCGCCGTCGCAGTTGTGCACTGGTCGCGCCGGTCGTTCCTTCGAACGCTCTCTGTGCGCCGGCGACCGCGCTCGTTCTCTAGACCGTGGCGTCGCCTAGGTAGATCTAGCCGCCTACCGCTTACCTTGCAGCAATCCCAAGCCAGTGCAGTGGTAGCCGCCGCCGCGCGCGTGCACGAGGTCGCGGGTTCGATCCCTGCACCGCGCGCTGCCGCTGGCGAGCACCGCTCCATCGTCAGAGAACGAGAAGAACAACAGTAGCCGTGGCCATCTTGCACATACCCCCTTCACAAACTTTTGCTGTAACCCGCGCTCCCTCGAGGCCCACCTGTCTGTGCCTGTGGAGATTTTACAAAAAGCACCCCGGTTTTCGTAACCCTCAACCGCGCTCTAGCACGTCCCCCACCTGTCAGTCTCTGCGGGTACCCCCACTGGCACCTGGGCCATAGCCCGCTGGCCCCACCTGTCATTCGCAGTGGCTAGCTAGTCCCAGAGTGAGAAAAGCCCGCGTCTGTGCAACGTTGACCGCTGGGCCCAGTTAGCGCCGGCCCCATCCGTCAGTGACTTGGGCTAGTTCTGGCCGTGTGTAAAAAGTCCTGGCGATTTTCTGTTTTAATTCAACTTTTCCAGAAATTGTTAAATACAAATTCAAATCAGATTTTAAATAACTTTTAAATTATAAATCCAAATAATACAAATGATATATGTTTTTGAATCAGAAAATTGTGAGGATTTAAAATATGCCATTCAAATTATTGTTTGAGCACTTTAAATTTACGAGATGATTAAAACTACAATAAAATGCTCTTTTCTTAATAAATTAATAACTTTAATTCTACAACTCCAAATTTGACAAATAATATGTCTAAATCGATCAGCGCGACGAGCCCGATCTATCTATGCATTCCTTGTTCTGAATTGAAGCATGCATCATGTCATTATTACAAATCAGAACTGTTTATGACAATAAAACTTGGCTAAATAATTAATAAAATGCTTTATTCTTGTATCCCACACCTTACCCTTGCCATGCTACTTTAAGGCCATGTAAATTGTGCATCATTCATCATGGCATGCTTGTTTGCTTGTCGCATTTTAATTCATATGCTTGTGCACTTTATTTATGTTGGCCCTTGTTTGTTTGGTTCTTCTTCGAATAGACGCCCAGCAGGAGAATTACCAGGAATCACAGGAGTACTACCCAGATCCATCTCTCGCTTCAACTGAGCTGCCAGGCAAGCACTACCACATGCTTGCATACATATAGTTCATATTGCCTCTATCTTATTCTTGCATCATTGAGTCATGATTGCATAAAATTGAATCCCAAGTACTGCATAGCCTTTACTTTTAAACCCCACCGAAGCTTGTTCCTCCATCCCATGAGCGATTACTACATGAGTTGTTTGAGCCATGCGAGTCGTAGAAAAGCATGTGTAGGGTATGTGAATGTCTGATGGATAACGAGGTACTTAAACAACTTAACCCGAGTAGTAATGGGATAACTAATGAAAGAGGCATCGGTGAGCAATATCTGCTATTTGGTTTTTCATGCTCACTTGTGTCCCATAGGACCCCGAGTACTTGATTCCTGTTCCTTGACTATTCGCACTATCCACATACGGGAGGCCTTATGGACCCCCCTGAGCCAGAGCTTGATTCATTCTTATTTCTTGGGGCCACAAAGTAGTTTGGGGTTTTGTTACTATCTTGTACTTATGCCATGCATTACTGTTTTATTTAAGATTGTGCGAGGAGCACCTGTACTGTTTAAGAATTGCGGAGTGTTTTCGCGGTATCGACAAGCCCAGTCACATTTTCGGGTTCCCAGTCGTTTACAGCCATTGGCGCAAACCTTGAGTCCGTCTCGGAGTCAGCTAGCTTCGTTGCGGGTAGCTTAATAGGGTGGCCCCCTGAAATATTATTGAATCCTATGATCGCTTTGTCGTGAATGCCTCGTTGGGTTTTGAGTTGGTTTTTTTGAGGTTGATCGAGTGTGTGTTGCTATTCGTGCACCCCTGCAGGGTAAATCTTTCTGAAAGCCGTGTCCGCGGTTATGGACGACTTGGAGCACAGTTTCTCGATCATAAACAAGTATAACTAAAGAACCGCTTTTAATTTGACTAAGTACCTGACTACTAAGTAGTGCAACACTCATGGAATGGTTAATAAAACTGCCAACGGATGGGGGTCGTTCGTCCGCTTCCTCGTTGGTAACTGTTATAACTGTTAATTATACTGTTATAACTATTTTCTTAATTCACGGACATCCGTCTATCATTGGTTAGGCGGATGGTTAGCGCGTATCCATAGACTTGTTAGTTATTATCTCTTGCTGCAATTGCATCACCCCAGGTTGTGTTCCCTTTAGCGGCACAAAGACTTGCTGAGTACCCCTAGGGTCTCACATGATAAATTATTTGATTCAGATGAACAGGTGTACCCGCAAGATGGATACTGGGTGGAGGAGACAGATGATGTTGGCAACGATCACTCGGTGTAGAGATTCCGGGAACGGGGATCCGTGAGATCTGTGGGCGGGATGTGTTTATTTATGTGGCATCTTATGCCGATTTGCTCCTTATCCGGACTCGGATCTTGTTTTCCGCTTCCGCCTGATACTCTGATGTTTGTTGTATGAGGAGCTATCCTAAAATATTATCTCTATCTAGAATATTTGAATCTTGCCGTATGGCGTTGCAATATTTCTATTTCTTTTAGATGGAATGGCTCTGAGGACTGTTGTATGTGGCTTGCATACATACTCACTTGTGTATGTAGTTGATCCCTTCGCCTGCCAATTACGCCGCTCGTTCTTGTCCCGATGTTCTGAAAGTGGTTAGGACGGCCGAAAGGTCTACCGTGAGTGGCCTCGGGCCCCACCGTACTATTTTAACCACTTTCGCTCATCCAGGCATGCAACTAAGAGCGTAATTCACCGAGGTAGTTACATACACCACACCTCCTCTGGTCCCTCTCTCAGCTATAGGACAAGCTCAGGGAAGGATAAGGAGATGCCTTGACGATGCCTTCCTCCTTCCTAGCTTTATGCAAAAGACATCACCCCCACGTGCTTCCTCCCTCCCTCTCCCCACCGAATCAGCCACCATAGGGTAGACTCAGATCGAGATCTGGATGCCCAGACCCATCGCCATCCTCTCTTCCTCCTCCTTTCCCTAGCCATGGCCATGGCTCCATAAACCCTAACCCTAGCTTGTCCATATCCTGTTCCATGCGCCCTAGAACTTCCCTCGACGAACAAGCAGTACCCGAAGAGCCATCTATGCCATCTACTTCGCCATGTACTGGTGGACGCCGCTGGAGCCTCGCTGGAAGCCGTCGCCGATGCCATGCCCGTAGGGAGCCGAGGAAGCCATCGGTGAGCGTCAATCTCGATCGCATCCGCCCCAACCCCCTCCGCCTACACCGAGGCACTCCTGGTGAGCGCCTCGATCTCCCGGACATGCTCGACCCCTGTCTCTCTTTCTCTAGCTTGCCGTCGTTCCGTCGAGCAGCCACCATGCGCGCCGCCGCCAGCAAGCTCACCTTGCAGTACATCGCCTCGCCGGCCTCCCCACGCGTGCCTGAGTACTCGTGGAGCAGCACCGCCACCCTGCTAACCTCCCAGGCCACGCCACCGTCACCATCGTGCCTCAGCTCGCTGTCCCCAACGCCGTCGTCGCCGCAGCGCGCTAACAGCCGCCCCCTGCTGCAGTCTCTCTGCCGAGATTTTTCACCGCAAGCACGCGTCGCTCTTAGCCCGCTTCCACCGTCACTAATGAACCTCATGTGTAGCCTTTTCCCCCACCTTTCAAACGAGTCGGACCTTGTAGGAAACCGTGCCTTGAGATGGCTGGAATCTTCGTTGCAAGTTTGTGCCGCCGTTGGTTCATCGACCTGTAGTTTTAGCAGTAGTAGCAACCTTTTCGTCGTGAGTTAAACAGCAGGAGCAGTCACCTGATTTCGGGTGTAGGCCTAGTTAGTTCACCAAGCACAACCCCTTGCTATTTCAGACCAAGCATTGAGGTCGCGGGTTCGATTTCCCCCGGCGCTCCCATTCTTTTTTCCTTTTTAACCCACGCACCGAACGACCCCCTCGCCTATGCGCATGCGCCCAGTCAGCTCCCCGGCCCACGTGTTTGTGCCCATGGGTAGCTCTGACCCCGGTGACAAAAGTTCCGGCAATTTTCAAAAATAAAAAATATAAACATATATTCAAATAATTCGTATCTTTTCAAATAATTCGATTTTGACAAAGTTTCCAAAATGAAAAGTGATTTAAATTTAAATGTGAATTCAAGTATAATTTCAAATTTGTCCATATTTGAGTCTAACTAGTCAAACCTTTGACTTTTGACCCCATTTAAATCTTTTGCAATTAAATATTGTTTTAAACTCATAATTCCGAATAATACAAATGATATATATTTTTTGATCAGAAAAATGTGCGAAATTCTAATATTCCATCCAAAATATTTTTGAGCAATTTAAAATTTCGAAATTATTTAAATGCCAATAAATGCCTTTACCTTAATAAATCAATAACTTTAATTCCATAATTCCAAATTCGAAAAATGATATGTCTAAATCGATCAGCACGACGAGTCCGTTCTGATTATGCACTCCATGATATGAATTGAAGAATGCATCATATAAATATTAAATAATCAGAACTGTTTATGGGAGTAAAACATGCCTAAATAAATTAATCAAGTGCTTTATTATTGTTTCCACACCTCACCCATGACATACTATGATATGGGGTGGCCCGATCTTCTCAACAAGCTCTTGTTGATGGTAATAGTGGATGATTGATAACTAGTACGTAGCTATGATCTCTCCCGCTCGAACCCTGATGTCAGTGCAATAGAACTCGAACCTTGTAGGATATTCACAACACCACACTCTTGCGCATGCAGCCGTGACCACAAACGGTAATATGCAATCTACTAATTCCCAATGGAACAACAGATCACACTTAATTATAGTTGTATTATTCAAACACAGGGTAATTTTAGAGGTTCTATGAAAGTAACAACTCCAAAATATTTTAACGTGGTCTAAACCCTAAAAGCCATGATTTATAGGCCTATATAAAGGCTATTGGACGTCCAACATAGAGTTGGGGTCAAAACCAAACATATCTCTAACTTTCTTAACTTAAAAGGACTGTATTTGTAAACTGACAGAAAATGTCTGTCGACTTGTTTTGGTTGGCGCACACACCTCGTAACAAACCGGAAGAAGTGCAAGTATCCATTGGAAAGATCTCAGAATTATCTTTCCAACAAGTACTTATTTGCTTAATTCGGAGTTGGTATGTGGAAACCACGTTTGTTTCAATTTCAGAACTTCTGTCTGTCCGAATTGAACCTTCCTTCTTGGTCGCCTTCTAACTCTCGGTCTCCTTCGTTTTGATGATCTTCTCTTGCGCCTTCCTCCTGCTCCTCCCTCGCGCATCCTCGGGTGATCATCATGCCGGGCTCCTCTTGTAGCCCTTCTCCTCCTTGCGCCATGTTTGTTTCTCCAACGAACCTGATCATACATAAATGCATAGACTTAGGTAGTATAAAGTTCTTATAAATGAAAGCATCATGGTCAACTAGGAATGAATTCACCTGATAGTTATTATTGATTTGACTCAATATTTCCTTCCAGTTCAAGCACTCGAAATCAGCATGATCCATGATTGTATCCTCATCATACTATGTTATACCATGCAACTGTGCATCATTCCATCATGGCATACCTTGTTTGCTTATTGCATAAGATTTATATGATTGTGCGATGTATTTATTTCGGCCCCTATGTGTTTGGTTTTTATCCGGATAGACACTTAGCAAGGAGAATACCAGGAGCCTTAAGAGTATTATCCGGACCCTTCTTATTCTGTAACTGAACTGCCAGGCAAGCAATTCCCCATGCTTGCATACATATATTACCTATGCTTCTATCGTAGTCTTGCATCACTGAGTCGCGATTGCATTAAATTGAATCCCAAGTATTGCATAGCCTTTACTTTTAAACCCCATCGAAGCTTGTACCTCAATCCCATGAGCCATTACTACAGGAGTTGTTTGAGCCATGCGAGTCATAGAATTGATGTGTAGGGTTTGTGCGAGTCTTTGAATAACGAGGTACCTAAACAACTTAATCTGAGTAGTAATGGGATAACACCGGTCGGCATTATCTGCTCTTTGGTTCTTTAAGCTCACTTGTGTTCCGTAGAACCCAGACTACTTGATTCCTGTTCCTTGAATATTCGCACTATCCACATACGGGAGACTCTATGGATCCCCCTTCGCCTGAGCTTGATTCACACTTTATTTCTTGGGGCCACAAACTAGTTTGGAGATTTATTACTATCCTGTACTTATGCCATGCTTTACTGCTTTATTTACGATTGTGCGTGGAGCACCTGTACTATTTAGGAATGCAGAATGTTTACGCGGTACCGACAAGCCCAGTCACACTTTTGGATTCCTAGTTTTTTACAACCATTGTCACAAACCCTGAGTCCATCTCGGAGCCAGCCAACTTCGTTGCAGGTAGCTTATTGGGATGGCCCCCTGAAATAATTTATGAATCCTGTGAATGCATTGTCGTGAGGCCTCGTTGCGTTTTATTTGGTTCTTCCTAAGGTTGATCATGTGTGTGTTGCTATTTGTGCACGCCTGCAGGGTAAATCTTTCTGAAAGCCGTGTCCACGGTTTTGGACGACTTGGAGCACAATTTCTCTATCATAGACAAGCATAACTAAAGTACCGCCTTTAATTTGACTAAGACATGGCTAGTAAATAGTGCAACACTCATGGAATGATTAATAAAATTACCAACAGATAGGATGTTCTTCCGCCTTCTCATCGGTAAGCGAGAAGGAGGGCGAGCGATGTTTATTTATGTTGCTTATATAACTTTTGTTATTTATGAATGAGCATCCGTCCATCTCTGGTTGGGCGGATGTGTAGCATGTCTTTATAGAACTTTGTAGATGTTATCTTTCGCTGCAATTGCATCACCCCAGGTTGTTCCCTTTAGAAGCATTAAGACTTGCTGAGGACCCATAGGGTCTCACACGATAAATGTTTGGTTCAGATGGATAGGTATACTCTCAGGAAGGCTACTGGGTCGAAGAGACCGATGATGGATTGTCCGGTGTAGATATTCCAGGGATGGAGATCCATGAGATCTATGGGCAGGATGTCTTATTTTCAAGGCATCTTATGCCAATTTGCTTCTTATCTATACTCAGATCATGTTTTCCACTTCCGCTTGATACTCTGATGTGTGTTGTATGAGGATGTATCCTAAACTATTATATCTATGTAGGATATTTGGATCTTGCCGTATGATGTTGAATATTCTATTTCTATTGTTTTAGATGGTGTGACTCTGATGTCTATTCTAAGTCATTGACATACATACTCATTTGTGTATGTTTTGGTCGCGTTACCTATTGATTAGGCCGCTCTCTCTAGTCCCGATGTTCTAAAAAGTGGGTGGGATGGTTGGTCGGTATCGTGCCCTGCTCCACGAGGTGGGCCTACTGTGTGTGGCTCCGCGGCCCCACGGTAGTATGTCCTGTCCACTTTTGGTTCATCCAGGCTTGAGCTTAGAGCGTAAGGTCCGAGGTATTACAGCTGTCCCCCAGTATCTGGATTGGTCGGAAGTTACAATCACCTTTGACCGAAGCGATCATCTTCCTAAGCTACACATGAGAGGAAAGTACGCTCTGGTCATCAGCCCATTTATTGACGGCTATGGATTTTCCAAGACCCTCATGGACGGTGGCAGCAGCATCAACATCATCTATGCTGAAACACTATGCCAGATGAGGATATCAAAAACACAACTAAACCACAGTTCTATGAATTTTCATGGAGTTGCCCCCGGAGACAAGCAAATTCCCTAAGAGAGATCAGTTTGGATGTTACCTTTGGAACTCCAAAGAACTACCGGACAGAAGCACTTTCCTTCGAAGTGGTCCCGTTTAAGAGCGCATATCACACTATCTTTGGGCGTCTGGCTTACTCGGCTTTTATGGCTTTCCCTTGTTATATTTAAAACATGATGAAAAATCCAGGTCCAAATGGTGTCATCACAATCCAACGAGACCCGAAGAAAGCACAAGAATGCGAGGACGGAAATGCCGCCTTTGTTGAAGCCGTACTACACGCTGAGGAGTACCAGGGGATCAAGAAGAACATCGACTGTCCGAGATGCCCGTGACGAAGTAGTAGGTGACTAAGCCGACTCCGGAGTTCAAGGCATCGGAAGAGACGAATACAACACCGCTGAAGGATGATGACCCCTACAAGGTGACCCAGATAGGCGTAGGTTTAGACCACGCATAGGAAAGCGTGATTACCGAGTTCCTAAAAGCCAATAAAGATATCTTCGCATGGCAGCCATCTGACATGATTGGAGTACCTAGGGAACTTGCTAAGCACAGTCTAAATGTATACCCAAACACTAAACCTGCCAAACAGTCCTTACAAAGATTAGCGATGAAAAGCGCAAAGCAATAGCTAAGGAACTAGCCCGGCTCAAGTTAGCCAGATTCATAGAAGAGGTCATCCATACTGATTGTTCAGCCAATCCTGTAATGGTCCCTAAAAATTACACCATTGATTTAAGCATGTGTGTTAGTTATACTGCCTTGAACAAGGCTTGTCCCAAAGATCCATTCGCTCTGCCTAGAATCGATCAAGCTATTGATTCGATAGCAGGCTCGGAAGTCCTATGTTTTCTCCACACATATTCCGGATATCATCAAAGTCGGATGAAGGAGTCAGACAAAATAAACACTTCGTTCATCACCCCCTTCGGAACCTTCTGCTATGTAACGATGCCTTTTGGGCTAAAAAACACAGGAGCTACGTACTAGCGCACTATGCAGCGTTGCCTCCACGATCGAATCAGGCACAATGTACATGCATATGTGGATGACATAGCTGTGATGCCCAAAAAGAAGGAAACACTAATTTACGACTTGGAGGAAACATTCAGCAATCTACAAAAATACAACATAATGCTTAACCCGAAGAAGTGTTTCTTTGGAATACGAGCCGGAAAATTGTTAGGTTTCATTATATCACAAAGAGACATAGAAGTGAACTGCGACAAGATAAAGTCTATACTCAATATTTCCAGGCCAACTTGCCTGGCTGCATTGCTGTAGTGAGTCGGTTTTTAAGCCGACTTGGTGAAAGAGCCACACCATTATACAAGCTCTTGAAAAAGACCAAGACGTTCGTCTGGACTGATGAAGCTGAAGCTGCACTTCAGGATCTGAAAGTCGTACTCTCGTCTGCCCCTATTTTTGCAGCACCGGAGCCACAGGAACCGATGTTGCTATACTTAGTTGCGACAAACAAAGTCGTCAGTGTCGTCATGGTGGTGGAACGACTAGAGAAAAACATGATCACCTGGTGCAGCATCCGACTTATTATCTCAGCGAGGTCCTGACTGAATAAAAGCAAAGGTATCCCCATTACCAAAAGTTAGCCTATGGTGTGTTCTTCGCATCCAGAAAGCTACAACACTATTTTTAAGAGCACAAGATTACCTGGCGAGCACAACTCCCATGAGAGACATAATCAACCACAACGATGCCACATGACACGTTGCTAAGTGGGGCATAGAGCTAGCACCTTTTGATATTGAGTACAAACCCATATAGCAATCAAGTCCTAGATTCTTGCTGACTTTGTTGCTTATTGGACAGAGACAGTAGAAAACACAGGTCTCCTAGAGACGGAAGTTTTAACCTTGCACTTTTGACTGGTCTAAAGCGCTCGGGGGCTGGTGTGGTGCTCAAGTCACCCTAGGGTGATAAACTTTTGTATGTACTGCAGATTCACTTCACAACAACAAAGAACATTGCCGAGTATGAAGCCCTGCTGCATGGAATTCGAATCGCAAAGGACATCGGCATTCGCCAACTGATGTGTTATGGAGACTCAGATTTAGTTGCCCAGCAAGTATCCAATATATGTAACGCAAATAAGCACATGGCAGCATATAGAGCTGTCGTGGATGAACTATCTAAATCGTTCGAAGGGTTTGAAGTCTAACGCATACCTCGAACAGAAAATGAGGAAGTAGATGCTCTATCAAGAATAGGCTGTGCGCGGAAACAGGTCCCGGGTGGTGCTTTTTTGGAGCACTTGAGAGTACCCTCTATCACAGGAGTTGATGAGGAGTATCCGACCAAATCTGACTCACCACTCATAGCAGCTCTGGCTGTAATTCCCAGCTGGAAAAAACCCTACATTGATTTCTTGGTAGATAGAAAATTACTCAAAGACGAAGTTCTGAGCCGACAGATTGTCCGACGAGCAAAATCCTACAGAGTGGTGGGAGGTGAGCTCTATAAGCGGAGTGCATCTAGGGTCTTTCAGCGCTGTGTTTCTCAGGAAGAAGGCGTGGAAATCCTAAGGGAAATCCACGAAGGTGAATGTAGAGATCACGCCGTAGCCAAATCTTTAGTGGCAAAGGCCTTCAGACACAAATTTTTCTAGCTTACCTCTAAGGCAAATGCCAAACGGCTGGTCAAGACGTGAAAAGGTTGCCAAAAATACACCAAACATGCCCATGTTCTGGCTGATCAGCTGCGAACAATTATGATTACATGGCCGGTCTGGGGGCTTGACATGGTAGGACCGTTTAGACGGGCTCAAAGTGGATACACTCACCTTCTTGTGATGGTGGATAAATTCTCGAAATGGATTGAGGCAAAACCTGTCACAAGTTGTGATGGAGCAATAGCCAAAAAGTTCGTCGAGGACGTGATCATCTGATTAGGGTATCCGCACAGTATTTATTACAGACAACAGGAGTAACGTTTCCAAGGGAGAACTAGTTGAATTCTACAATGAACAAGGGATCCGACTTGATATTGCATCAGTCGCACATCCACAAGCCAATGGACAAGTCGAAATGGCAAATGGTGTAATTCTTCAAGGCCTACGACCAAGACTCGAAGCACCACTAGATTGTGCTGCGGGGGCTTGGGTGGACGAATTGCCGTCTGTGATATGGAGTTTACGAACAACTCCTAACAGGTCAACCGGATATAAACCTTTCTTCTTTGTTCACGGTGCAGAAGTTGTCCTTCCAAGTGATCTTATTCATAACTTTCCCCGAGTCGCTGCGTATGTCAAAGAGGATGCCAAAGTTGCTCGACAAGATGACCTCGATATGCTCGAGGAAGTTCGTGTATGTGTTGAACAGAGATCTATAGCATATCAGCAGAAGCTACGCATGTATCATAGTTAGAGAGTCAGAAATCGGTCTTTCAAGAAGGGTGATCTGGTTCTCTAGCTAGTGCAAAAAAGAGAGCACAAACTTGCCCCTATATGGGAAGGTCCCTTTATAGTTAGTCAAGTATTGCACAATGGTTCTTACTACTTAACTGACATGAGGCCAGAAAAAGAAAGACCTACTACTAAGAAGAGAAAGAGAGCTGGAGGCCGTACAAATCCGGATGAGATAGACCGTCCATGGAATATTGCTCAACTACGTCCTTTTTATTCTTAAAATTTATTTCTTTGTAATCATATACATGTACATGTTCAAAGTGGAATAAATCATTGGTCTTCTCAATGTTTTTCTAAGATGTTTTTATGTACCATCTTATTTCCGAATGATCATGTCATAGTCGAAAATCCCAGAATACTTGAAAATACTTTATACTCATGTTTGTTCTGGTTAGATTTCCGATTCTAAAAATGCTACCTTTGGGTATAAGTTTAATTTTTTCTAGTTTATACTTGGATTTTTGTTTGATTGCTAGATGCGGGTATTTTTCAAGTAGTGAATTATTGGTACTGGAAGACGACTTTAATTCCGGGTTTAAACTGGTTTAGCAACTGAGCTTCGTTGCTCGACAAAGTTTCTGTGTTGAAAGTTAGCCGGCTCACGAAAGCGAAGAGGCGGAAAGCCAGATAAACGTTAAGTGTAGACAAAACAAGTGCTTAAGTATTTTTTCGAGCACAACAAATAAAAAAGACAAAAGTGCTAAAAGAGTAAAGCATAAGTTCTTACAACCTTAGCACAAGTAAAATAATATTCTACTTATTACAATCAGATTGTTTTAAGAATAACACATTGTTTTTCTATTACATTCTACGATGCAGGTGGAGACAAAGCAGTCGCCGGCTCGCTGTACACATCACCCATATCACCCTGATATCTTTCCGAGACAAGTATGTCAAACTCAGTTTGATCATCGTCTTCGGAAACTTTAGCAACTTCTTCTCTTGGGGGAGGTGGCACTTCAACGGGCGTGAAGAACGGCTCATCATAGCTGGTCAACTCGGTCGCGCGTGAAGCGTATCTTGCACAAGAATCCCAGATCTCTTTGATGTTCTGTGGATTTCCGTCTTCATCGATAGTCGAATAACCCTTGGTAACTTGCCATATCTCCATGCTTTCATGGTGACTCATTACCATTGTTAGGGCATTCTGTGCTACCGTGCGTGCATACGACATGTTCAAATCCTTGACAATCTTGGGCATATCCTTCGCCTTTTCTCGTAGCTCAAAGGATGACATTGAGGTCAAGCCAGAGACCTAGACAGATTCACCAATTTCTTCCAGATACTGGCGGAAATCATGAATCGGGTCCCCAACAGAGAGAAGATGATAGGGTAAAGGTGCCTGATCTTTTGATGAGACGATATCTGTCGATTATGGTGAAGGTCGACGTTGACGATCTGACTACAAACATGCGAGACGTTGCGCCTTAGCAATCGATACACCAACTTCCGAGGCTATTGATCATGCCGGAGCTAAATCAACCTGATCACTAGGATCAATCCCTGCAAGCAATCAAAGAACCAACAAGAATTATAGATGCAATCAAGATATTGTGAATATAGATGAAATCTTTATTGAAGAGGTGGGATTCTGTCAGTGCGTAGTACAAAAGGTCGGTTTGACACTTGTGCCTATGGCAAAGAGTAGCTCGTGGCCAAGTCTTTTACTAAACAAAATCCGAGTCTAAACGATGACCTAATGGGAGTATATATGGAGGAACAGAAGGAAATTCCGGTCAGCCTTGGGAAGGAGGTCGAAATCCATCTCTAGGCCGGTTTCCTCCACTATACGGACTCTAAAAAGTCAGCCCCTTTATTTGGACAAAAATACATGGGCCTGGCCCATATTTAAAGGTGACGCAGCACCATCTAATCACATGGACGAAAATTTGAAGTGTGTAGCTCTCTAGTTCGTCCATGTCTTAATCTTTTCATTATGGTGGCTTCAAAGTTCTGCAATCTTCACTTGCAACGTCATCCTGAATCCTCACACGATTGCTGCCATCATCTCCATGCATGATCATGCTCCAATGCTTGTCCCTCTCATCCATTCTAGGCCCATCATTCCTAAGTAACATACACACATCTGATTTAGGCAGCATCATATTCTCATGAATATTAGGAGTAGTTCCTAGAAACGAAAGTACCTGATAATTTAGTTGGCGTGCACGAGCTCTTGTGAGAGGTCCTTGGAATTGTGGAACATGAGGAAGTGTGGCTGTAGGTGCAATGGTTGTATCAACCGTAGGGATGTCCTCATCATCCTCCCCTTCTTGAATTGAAGTCGTCCTCGGTGCAATCTCATCTTCTTCTCCAAAGTATGGGTTCAAATATTCAATGTTAAATGAGGGACTTACCGTGCCCATCTTTGCAGGAAGCTCAAGTTTATATGCATTATCATTCATTTTCTCTAACACTTTAAAAGGACCAGCAGCACGTGGCATTAATTTAGACTTACGTAAATCAGGAAAACAAACTTTGCGCAAATGCAAACAAACTAAATCTCCCACATCAAACTGTTGGGAATATGCCCCAGAGGCAATCATGAATGATGATATTCCTGTGTATTCATAAGGTTATGGTCCATGTATGAACTGCTGATATGTATCATCGAATATGTGATTTGATTGTGGAACTACATATTCATGTTGTTCATACTAATTGTCCTTGGTCATTGAGGTTGTGCCGGACACACAACTTAGACCAATGTGAAAGTCGGCAGATGACTAGGTTCCACTTGTCATGGGCATGGAGATGCTATTCCAACTTACACGGATTCGGCTAAAGAGTTTAGCGAGTCGAACTGACCCATATTGAGATGCAACGAACAAGTCGTCATTTGCATGTCTCAATCAATGTAATCCTTAGACCTGAGGTTATCGCACAATCCGAGTTGAGGATCTCCGACTTAGGTTCTGTCAAACGATGTTCCGTCACTAGGAAGTTATAAAGGCGGAGTTCGGGTCGACTGATAATCAAGCTGCGTGATGTGAATAACCAAGATGGGATTTTGCCCCTCCATCCGGAGAGATATTCTCTGGGCCCTCTCGGAAGATATGATTCGGAAAGCATGGCCATGCGTGTCTCAGATTAAGTGTTAACCGAGGCAACCGAGTAAGAGTTAGTCGAATGAATCACTTATCTCAGATCGAGAAAGAGAGTCGGACTATTTAAGGGATGACGATCATTCGCCTATAGTCCGACAAGGTATATCATGAGGCAAAAGGGACTCAGGCGAAAGTCGCATTGGAAGGTATGTCTATCACAACGGTTGTGGGACTTGGGGAAAAGTCGGATGGGAGCCGGGGCATGTGATGCCACCCATCCAACAGGAGTCCCATGAGATACGATTGACAAGGAGTTGTCTACCTAGATCACTTGACGGCTAGCGGTGATGCTAAAGCTCACTAGTCGACTTGCTTATTTAGGGTCCTGAATCACTAAGTAACCATTGGAGGGGTGTTGGTTCTAGTGGGAGCATAAATATTAAAGTGTTTAATATGCTTGCTCTTTATGGATACATGTCTTAAGTGTTTTGCATATTTTCTGTTGTAGATCAATGGCACCTAGCAGTCTTCCTCAGATTTCCGGTTTTGCTTTGAGAACCATCTTAGAGAAAGATAAGCTGAATGGAACTAATTTCACCAACTGGTATCGCAATCTGAGAATTGTTCTCAAACAAGAAAAAAGGGATCGTGTCCTAGACAACCCACTTCCAGCTGAGCCGGATGAGAATGCGACTATCGCAGTCAGCAATGCCTACCGTCGGATTTGTGATGAATCCACGAAAATCAGCTGTCTTATGCTTGCTCATATGGAACCAGACTTGCACCAGCAGTTCGAGAATGTTGAGGCCTATGATATGATCGAAAGCCTCAAAAGTATGTTCCAGGCTCAGGCAAAGACTGAGAGGTATCAAGTCTCTCAGGCTTTGTTGAGCTGCAAGCTTAAGGATGGCGATCCACTGAGTCCGCATGTGATCAAGATGGTTGGTTACGTGCAGTCTCTAGAAAGGCTTGGCTACCCCATTAGCGAAGAGTTCGCTACGGACATAATTTTGAACTCTCTTCCTAGTGCGTATGGCCAGTTCATATCGAACTACCACATGCATGGTATGGATAAGAAGCTCACTGAATTACATGGGATGCTCAAGCAGGCTAAGGCGGATCTCAAGAAAGGTGCCAGTCAAGTGTTGATGGTACAAAACAAGGCTAAGTTCAAGGAGAGTTCTTGGACTAAGAAGAAGAAGGCAAAGTCAGGAGGTAAGGCGGAGGACCCAGTCCAAAGCGCTTCCTCAGGGACTAAGCCATCTCCTACAGCCGGATCCACTTGCTTCTACTGCAAGTCGGATAGCCACTGGAAGAGGAATTGCAGCAAGTATCTGGCTGATAAAGCCAAGAGCAGAGGTGTGACTTCCGGCTCAGGTACGCTTGTTTGCAATGTTATAGACATTTATCTTGCTGATGCACCTGGTAGTTCTTGGGTATATGATACCGGATCAGTCATTCACATCTGCAACTCGTTGCAGGGACTGGTAAGAACTAGGAGCGTTGCAAGAGGCGAGGTTGACATTAGAGTCGGAAACAAAGCGAGAGTCGCTGCGTTGGAAGTCGGCACAATGCAACTTCATTTACCTTCTGGATTCATAATGGAGCTAAATAATTGTTATTATGTTCCAGTGCTTAGTCGAAACATCATTTCTGCCTCATGTTTGATGAGACAGGGTTATGAGTCGAATATTAAGAATAATGGTTGTTCTTTATATTTGAATGATATGTTTCATGGCTTTGAGCCCGTCCGGGACGAGTTATTTATTTTGAATCTTGATAGTGAATCTGTCTATAACATAAATGTGAAAAGGTTAAAACCAAATGATCTGAATATGACTTAGTTTTGGCATTGTCGGCTTGGCCATATAAGTTAGAAACGCATGAAGAAGCTCCATGATGATGGACTCCTAACTTCGTTCGACTTGGAGTCGTTCGAGACATGCGAATCCTGCCTTCTCGGCAAAATGACCAAGACACCTTTTGCAAAGAGTTATGAAAGGGCGTCCGACTTATTGGGACTGGTACATAGTGATGTATGTGGCCCAATGAGCACGACAGCTAGATGTGGTTATGAGTACTTCATTACCTTCACTGATGATTTGAGTAGGTATGGATATATCTACTTGATGAAACATAAGTCGGAAGCCTTTGAAAAGTTCAAGGAATTCCAGAATGAGGTACAAAGTCAACTTGGCAAGAAAATAAAGTTTCTTCGGTCGGACCGAGGAGGCGAGTACATGAGCCATGAGTTTGATGACCATCTAAAGAGTTGCGGAATAGTTCCCCAGCTCACTCCTCCAGGAACGCCGCAGAGAAACGGTGTGTCGGAAAGGAGGAATCGGACCTTGTTGGACATGGTACAATCAATGATGAGTCAGACAGATCTGCCTTTATCATTTTGGGGTTATTATCTAGAAACTGCAGCGTTCACACTAAACAGAGTACCATCAAAGTCGGTAGAGAAGACACCGCATGAGATATGGACTGGCAAGAAGCCAAGTTTGTCTTTTCTTAAGATTTGGGGTTGTGAAGCTTTTGTCAAGCGACTTCAGTCGGACAAGCTTACAGCTAAGTCGGATAAGTGTATTTTCGTGGGATATCCGAGGGAAACCTTGGGTTACTACTTCTACAACCGAGAAGAGGGCAAAGTATTTGTCGCTCGAAATGGTATCTTCCTTGAGAAAGAGTTTCTCAGTCGGGGAGTCAGTGGGAGTACGATGCATCTCGAAGAAATTCGAGAGATGCCGGCTAGCAGCGAGTTGGCAAATGCCTTAGAGGTTGAGCCGGACGTGGTACCTGAGCCGGAAACTACACCGACACTACGAAGATCGGCTAGATTGCGAAGTGTTCGTGATGTGATGCTGTTGGACAGTGATGAGCCGGCAACTTATTCGGAAGCGATGGTGGGTTCTGATTCTGAGTCATGGCTTGGAGCCATGAGATCCGAATTAAAGTCCATGGATCAAAATCAAGTTTGGAACTTGGTTGATCTGCCAGACGGTGCAAGGCCCGTTGAGTGCAAATGGGTCTTTAAGAAGAAAACTGATATGGATGGAAATGTTTCTATCTATAAAGCACGGCTTGTCGCGAAGGGGTTCCGACAAGTTCAAGGAGTTGACTACGATGAGACTTTCTCTCCTGTACTGATGCTTAAATCAGTTCGGATCATGTTAACTATAGCAGCCTATTTCGACTATGAGATATGGCAGATGGATGTCAAGACGGCTCTCCTTAATGGAAATTTAACCGAGGACGTGTATATGATACAGCCCGAGGGTTTTGTCGATTCAGCTAATGCTGACAAGGTATGGAAGCTTCAGAAATCCATTTATGGGTTGAAGCAAGCATCTCGGAGTTGGAACATTCGCTTTGATGAGGTAGTCAAATCGTTTGGCTTTATCAAGAGCGATCAGGATTCTTGTTTATACAAGAAGTTTAGTGGGAGCAAAGTGAACTTTCTGATCTTATATGTGGATGACATATTACTGATTGGAAATGATGTCCAGATGTTGCAAGAGACCAAGGAATCATTGGAAAGGAGTTTTTCGATGAAAAACTTGGGTGAGGTGACTTACATACTAGGAATCCGGATCTATAGAGATAGATCAAAGCGGCTCATTGGATTGAGTCAAAGTACATATTTGGACAACGTGTTGAAGAAGTTCAACATGGAATCGTCTAAGAAGGGGTTCTTACCGATGTCCCATGGCGTAAAACTTAGCAAGACTCAGTGTCCTTCGACAACTGATGAGCGAAGTCGGATGAGTGCGATTCCGTATGCTTCTGCAATCGGATCCATCATGTACGCTATGATTTGTACTAGGCCGGATGTTTCCTATGCTCTAAGTGTTGTGAGCAGATACCAGGCTGACCCTGGAGAGATCCACTGGGCAACGGCTAAAAATATCCTCAAGTACTTGAGAAGGACTAAGGATATGTTCCTAGTTTATGGAGGTGAGGATGAACTCAGTGTAAAGGGTTACACGGATGCGAGTTATCTCACTGACTCGGATGATTCTCGTTCGCAATCCGGATATGTGTTTGTGATAAACGGAGGGGCTGTGAGCTGGAAAAGTTCCAAGCAAGAAACGGTGTCTGCGTCTACGACAGAGGCTGAGTATATTGCTGCCTCGGAGGCGGTAAAAGAAGCCATTTGGATGAGGTTTTTACTCATGGATCTTGGTGTGGTTCAAGGCTCGTCCAATCCGTTAGACGTGTATTGTGACAACAATGATGCTATTGCACAAGCCAAGGAACCTAGACAACACCAGAAGAACAAACATATACTCATGCGGTACCACCTTATTCGCCAGTTCGTGGATCAAGGTGATATCAAGTTATGCAAGGTACACACGGATGCAAACATTGCGGATCCGTTGACAAAGCCACTTCCATAACCAAAGCATGAGGCGCACCTGAGAGAAATGGGCATCAGATGCCTAGACATGTGATGTCGGAAGATTGACTCTAGTGCAAGTGGGAGACTGTTGGGAATATGCCCTAGAGGCAATCATGAATGATGATATTCCTGTGTATTCATAAGGTTATGGTCCATGTATGAACTGCTGATATGTATCATCGAATATGTGATTTGATTGTGGAACTACATATTCATGTTGTAATACTAATTGTCATTGGTCATTGGGGTTGTGCCGGACACACAACTTAGACCAATGTGAAAGTCGGCAGATGACTAGCTTCCACTTGTCATGGGCATGGAGATGCTATTCCGACTTACACGGATTTGGCTAAAGAGTTTAGCGAGTCGGACTGACCCATATTGAGATGCAACGAACAAGTCATCATTTGCATGTCCGAATCAATGTAATCCTTAGACCTGAGGCACAATCCGAGTTGAGGATCTCCGACTTAGGTTCTGTCAAACGTTGTTCCGTCACTGGGCAGTTATAAAGGTGGAGTTCGGGTCGACTGAGAATCAAGCTGCGTGATGTGAATAACCAAGACGGGATTTTGCCCCTCCATCCGGAGAGATATTCTCTGGGCCCTCTCAGAAGATATGATTCGGAAAGCATGGCTATGCGCGTCTCGAATTAAGTGTTAACCGAGGCAACCAACTAAGAGTTAGTCGTATGAATCACTTATCTCGTATCGAGAAAGAGAGTCGGACTATTTAAGGGATGATGATCATTCGCCTATAGTCCGACAAGGTATATCGTGAGGCAAAAGGGACTCAGACGAAAGTCGCATTGGAAGGTATGTCGTCATGACTTATTCGTACTTGGGAGTTGGCACGTTCTGCTAGGAGCCGCTACCAACTGATCGATCACGAGTGAGACTCGGAATCGTGTCCGGGTTACCATGAGCCTGTCGGATCACACACATAAGAGCGGGAGAAAGTTTGGGTTAGACCCAAACAGGAAACCTATTTGGGTTGGACCCAAATAGAGACATGGACTTAGTCAGCAAGTGAGACTTGCAGTGGCTAATATAGGCCTTTTTAGTGAATGGGCCACAAGTGAGTGGAGCCCACTTTCACTCCCTATATAAGCTGGGGCGCAGGTGCTTAGAGCACAAGGTTAGGTCACTCCATGTGTTGGAAACCCTAGCCCCAGTCCGTCTTGTCGCCGCCGTACCGGACCTAGCAGTCCATCGTCGGCGCTCCTCCTCGTACGTGTGGATACCGGCGGAGGTGTTGTACGTTCAGCACTTCGACGATCGTGAAGAAAGTATGGATCGTGGATCGTGGAACCGGAATGGATCACGAGGACTGCACTGCATCAAGCGACGTGCTTCATCAATTCCGCAACTGCGCGTCTAGTGGTAATCCTCGTGGCCTTCTACTTGAGATGGATCTTGGGATCACCGCGTAGGGAAAAGTTTTGTTTATCTCTACGTGGCCCAACACAAACACAATATGCTTGCGTCCTTTATCACCAGCAACTTTATATTTAGCATTCATACGTTCTATATTTTCTTTAGTAATCCTATGCAACGTAAGAATCTGTTCAGCATGTTTTGTAGCATCAAAATTATGTTGCACCGAAGATGGAATAGGTAATAAATCAATAGGGGCACGAGGAACAAAACCATACACAATCTCAAAAGGGCATAACTTAGTTGTAGAATGCACAAAACGATTGTAAGCAAATTCAATATGAGGTAAACAATCTTCCCACATTTTTAAGTTCGTCTTTAAAACAACCCGTAACATGGTAGACAAAGTTCTATTAACTACTTGAGTTTGTCCATCAGTTTGGGAATGACATGTAGTACTAAACAGCAACTTAGTCCCCAACTTAGCCCATAAACATTTCCAAAAATAGCTAAGAAATTTAGTATCATGATCTGAAACAATATTATTAGGCACACCATGCAAACGAACAACATCACGAAAGAATAATTCAGCAACATGAGCAGCAGCATCACTCTTATGACAAGGAATAAAGTGTGCCATCTTAGAAAATCTCTCCACAACCACAAAAATACTATCCCTCCCCTTCTGTGTTCGAGGTAATCCTAAAACAAAGTCCATAGAAATATCCTCCCAAGATACACTAGGAACAGGAAGAGGCATATATAAACCATGTGGATTAAGGCGTGACTTAGCTTTTTGACATGTTGTGCAACGAGCAATAAACCTCTCAACATCCCTTCGCATGCGTGGCCAAAAGAAGTGTGTAGCAAGTACGTCTTCTGTCTTCTTTACTCCAAAGTGACCCATCAATCCTCCTCCATGCGCCTCCTGCAACAACAAAAGACGAACGGAACCTTCTGGAATGCATAGTTTGTTAGCACGGAACACAAACCCATCATTGAGGACGAATTTGTTCCAAGTTCTACCCTCTAGACAATGCTGCAAAACATCTTTAAAATCGGCATCTTTCATATATTGTTCTTTAATAGTTTCCAATCCAAAGATTTTGAAGTCAAGTTGAGATAACATGGTATAACGACGTGACAAAGCATCAGCAATAATATTATCTTTACCCTTTTTGTGTTTAATGACATAAGGAAAAGATTCAATGAATTCAACCCACTTTGCATGACGTTTATTCAACTTAGCTTGACTACAAATATGCTTCAAAGATTCATGATCAGAATGTATAACAAATTCTTTAGGCCATAAATAATGTTGCCAAGTTTGTAATGTCCGAACAAGAGCATATAATTCCTTATCATAAGTAGAATAGTTCAAACTAGCTCAACTCAATTTATCACTAAAATATGCAACAAGTTTTCCCTCTTGTAACAACACTCCTCCCAAACCAATTCCACTAGCATCACATTCCAACTCAAAGGTCTTATTAAAATCAGCAAGTTGGAGTAAAGGAGCATGTGTAAGCTTATCTTTGAGTAGCATGAATTCTTCTTGTTGTGCATCGCCCCAAACAAAGGGCACATCTTTCTTAGTAAGCTCGTTCAGCGACGCTGCAATGGAACCAAAATCTTTGACAAAGAGCCTATAAAATCCAGCGAGGCCAAGGAAGCTCCTCACTCGTGTGACTATTTTGGGTTGTGGCCAACTCGAAATTGCTTCAATCTTGGCGGGGTCAACTTCAATACCCTGTGCTGTAACAACATAGCCAAGAAAAGCAACTCTATCCGTGCAAAAGGTGCACTTTGCAATGTTACCAAACAAACGTGCAACACATAAAGCATCAAAAACAACACGTAAATGTTCCAAATGTTCTTCTACAGATTTGCTATATATCAATATATCATCAAAATAGACCACCACAAAATGTCCAATAAAAGCACGTAAAACTTCATTCATTAATCTCATGAAAGTGCTGGGAGCATTAGTTAAACCAAAGGGCATCACTAACCACTCATATAGGCTAACTTTAGTTTAAATGCAGTTTTCCATTCATCTCCTAACTTCATACGAATCTGATGGTAACCACTATGCAAATCAACCTTAGAGAACATGGTAGAGCCACTCAATTCATCAAGCATGTCATCTAAACAAGGAATATGATGACGATATCGAATAGTAATATTATTGATTGCTCTACAATCAGTACACATGCGCGAAGAACCATCTTTCTTTAGTACCAAAATAATAGGAACAACACATAGACTAAGAGACTCACGAATATGACCCTTGTCAAGAAGTTCTTCAATTTGTCGCTGAATCTCTTTCGTCTCCTCCGGATTGGTATGATATGGCGCACGGTTGGGCAAAGATGCTCCAAGAATCAAATCAATTTGGTGCTCAATTCCACGAATAGGTGGTAGTCCTGGAGGTACATCTTGTGGGAAAACGTCCTCATACTCCTGCAAAATGTTAGCAATAGCAAGTGGCAACGAAGGAGGAATCTCCTCAGCCGAAAACAACACTTCTTTGCAAATGATAGCATAACGTGCAGTAGTACTCACATCAATTTCAGAAATATCAAATTTGCTAGCTAGCAAACAAGTACTTTTCAAACGAATTTCATTAGCATGTTTTGGATCAGATTTAGACGTACTTGGAGAAGGCATAAGTTCCTTAGCAACAATCTGATTTTCGCTCAGCTTTTCCCCCTCATTATGTTCTCTAGTAGCTCTAGCAAGATCATCTTTTAAAATACTTTCAGGAGACATGGGAAGTAACACAATTTATTATCATTATGAACAAGAGAATACTGATTTGTGCTACCATAGTGCATATAATTTGTATCAAATTGTCATGGTCTACCAAGTAAAAGCGCACATGCTTGCATAGGAACAACATCACACTCAAGATAATCAGCATATGCAGCAATAGTAAAATGCACACGAACTGTACGTGTTACCTTAACCTTGCCGCTGTTATTAAACCATTGAATGTGATATGGACGAGGTTGGGGTCGTGTCGTGAGAGAAAGCTTTTCAACCATCTCCATGCTCACCAAGTTGTTGCAGCTCCCTCCATCAATAATAATACGAATACATCGATCTTTAACCACGCCCTTGGTATGGAACAGATTATGGCGCTGGTCAGGCTCGACCTTGGTAATTTGTGCACTCAAGACTCGCTGTGCAATTAAACTCGGTATTTTTCCACATGTTCTGCAGCCATATATTCAGAATCTTGCTCCGTGGGTGCTGTAGCACATTGCTCATCATATGCAATAAGAGCCAAAGTATCTTCATCATAATCACTGGCAGAATCGTATCCACCATCCTCAAGAGCAATCATCACACGAGAGGAGGCACAATCACGTGCAAAGTGACAAATTCCACCACATTTGTGGCACTGAATTTGGCTGGACTTGCCCGTAGATGCCATGGAGGACGCATCACTTGGGGCTGGTCCCGGAGTAGTCTTCCGTGCAGCAAACGGAGGTGGTGTAGATGCTGCAGATCGCGTGGATGTGGTCGATAGAGGTGTAGGTGCGGCAGCCCGTGACGCCAAATTCGGTGATCTCCAAGTAGAACGCCCTGTAGAATAATTAGTTCATATCGCCTCGCGTCGATCCTGCACTTCACATTCAGCATTGCAAGCAAGATGGAATAAACGGGTAATAGTGTGATAAGATTTATATCTAAGAATGGTCTGAATTTCCTTATTTAACCCACCTACGAATCGTGCCATTAATGCTTCATTATCCTCCTATATACCACAACGCAGCATGCCAATTTGCAACTCCACGTGCTAATTTGGTAAGCATGGAACGCTGATAATATGGTGGAACACAACGAATACCCATAGCATGTTTTAAAGCATCCCACGTAGTAATTGGATTAGCATGATTAGCACGACAATATTCAGACCACCATATGGAAGCAAAACTAGTGAACTCACAAGTAGCAGCACTAACACGTCTATCCTCGAGATAATTTAAGCATGCAAAACGCTGGTCTAATTCTAATTCCCAAGAGAGGTATGCATCAGGATTATAGCGACCATTAAATGTAGGAACATTTAATTTCAGTTTAGCAACATGGTCATCATCACGTACCAACGGAAAAGGAGGTGGACAACGAATGTGGGGATTGTATTGCCTAGGACGACCAGCTGGCTGATCAACTATGAAGTCATCTTCGTACTCGCCCTCGTCCTCATCTTCCCCATAATAATCATCCAACTGAGTCTCACGGGCCTGTGTGACACCCGTAGCTCCTGCAACGCCCACAGCAGCAGTGCCTGCGGCAGCAGCAGCACCTGTAACCGAAGTTTGTGCTGGATGTTTGAGAATGCATTGTGCACGTCCCAACAAGTGCGGTGTAGGAGCCCCGTGAGTCGGCTGTGGAGAAGGCACGCGAGCCATCGGTGGTGGAGGTAAGCGTGCTAGCACCTCCTGGAATTTAGCGTCGAGTTTGGTGGTGAAAGCGATCTCGAGTCCCTCGAGAGTCTCCATCGTGTTAGTAAAACGCTTGTCCACGTCCTGCATATGGTTAGCCAAAAGTGTGGTGACGTGAGCCTGCAAGGCTTCACCCTCCAGTGGTTGTGTCTCGGTGTTTCTAGTGGCATGATTAGTATGCAAAAAGCACAGGTATATAATGGAGATACAATAGGAACAGTCGTGGAAAACGCTTTACCTGTTAAGCAAACCAATACTCTGACCCGTTCTTACTTTGCAGCAGGTGGTGAGCAGCAACCGTCATGATCAAGCTTCACGAAGATTGAATACAGCGATTTCCAGGTGGTGTCAACGCACGGTGTAGGAATATGTGGAGTTCTGGGTGGCTGCAATATATGTAGACACAATTTCAAAACAGCAATGCAAGGTTGAATAACAGCTCAACGATGGTACTGTGCTGGTCCTAGACTATCCCAAGCTAGAGACGCGAGCCTAGAACAGTACGAGTCACGCCGCGACACCGAAAAGCAACAGGCACCAGTGCTCTGAACAACGCACGAATGAGGCGAAAATCACTAGTATGGAAAGTGTCTCAAAACGATCAGCAAAGTGGAATATCAGGATAGGCTCAAGATTTTTTTTGAAATTTCCGAAAACTGCACGAAAATGCTCTGGAAAGCGTACAGACGCCAATTTTTTTCACTATAATGGCGTATAGCTCAAAGCGCTCCCAGAGGCCTAAAAACAGCATAGGCCGGAAAAAAATTCGGAGGAGTTTCTAGACTTTTTTTTTCTCTCCTCTTCCCTTCTGGCCGAAACTTTCTGGATCTCGGATCAAGTTGCAACTCGGATTGGATCTACAATGATGGAAAGCACGAGTAGGAAAACAAAAAACAAACCTAACTGGACTGGAACAAGGATATGTGGTGGCGGAGGCGGTATGTGGGCGTAGGGTTGTAGCAAGTGTATGGCGGTGGTGATAGCGAAATCGGTGGTGGTGGTGGTGATGATTGTGACCAGAACTCGAAACTCTAAAGATCTAGATCTAAAACCAGCACTAGACACGACGATGCAGACTAGAACTCAACAAAGCAAATACTGAAAAGAAACGATGCAATAGGCCCGAAAGTGTTTCAAGGATACGGATCTAACCTAATTTGTTGGCTTTTTATGGTTTATAGGAAGAAGAACTGATGTAATCTAAACTATGAAAACTGTAAGATCTCACCGAGAAAACCGAAATCTTATACCACTTGACAGGGTAAAGGTGCCCGATCTTTCGATGAGACGATATTTGTCGATTATGGTGGAGGTCGACGTTGACAATCCGACTACAAAAGTGCGAGACGTTGCGCCTTAGCAATCGATACACCAACTTCCAAGGCTATTGATCACGCCGGAGCTAGATGAACCTGATCACTAGGATCAATCCCTGCAAGCAATCGAAGAACCAGCAAGAATTATAGATGCAATCAAGATATTGCGAATATAGATGAAATATTTATTGAAGAGGTGGGATTCTGTCAGTGCGTAGTATAAAAGGTCAGTTTGACACTTGTGCCTATGGCGAAGAGTAGCTCGTGGCTAAGTATTTTACTAAACAAAATCTGAGTCTAAATGATGACCTAATGGGAGTATATATGGAGGCAGAAGGAAATTTCGGCCAGCCTTGGGAAGGAGGTCAAAATCCATCTCTAGGCCGGTTTCCACGACTATATGGACTCTAAAAAGTCAGCCCCTTTATTTGGACGAAAAATACATGGGTCATCGTACACGCTTAGCCATCTCTCCCGAGGGACCCCTTCTCCATAGTCCCGGTATTTCTAGTTCCGGCTAACCAAGGCACGAAAGGAAGCACTCTTGATCAAGACCTAAAATCATGAAAGAGGCGATCAGAATGGTACCCGAATCTATTTACGATCCCGAGTATCCAGACACATCGCACTTCCGCTAGAAAGGTAAAAAGTGAAGACGACGGTGCTTTAAAGCCAAGTGAGGCTCGTGACCCGGGCTCGTACACCACCAATTCATGTTAAGTGCACAAGGGACGATGCTGCCTAGCAGTTACGAACTTTTTGTTCGATTCAAAGGATTTCCACTCTTGCATTTCCAGCGGTCCCCACATAAAGCCTCCCTTTTTCCTTAATACCCCTTCCTCCTCTTCCCAACCATCTTGTCCTCCTCTCGCTTCGCTAATGCTCTTCTTAACTTCTTCAGTTTATGAGTATCCTTTTTAGCTTTGTTTAACTTCTCCTATCCAAGTTGGAAAGGAGGTTTCCCTTCTCAAGTAGGTTTGGTTGGTTGGCAGAGTGGATTCGGACCGCCACTTCTCTGAAAGCATGGTTCTTTCCTCCCTCTCTCCTCCCTCCTTGGAGCTCGTGCATTCGTTGGGTGATCCCTTGCTCTCACGTTCGAGTGTTTGCTTCCAGTTAGCTTCAGTTAGTGTTAGTTAAATAGAACGCAAACCTCGTAACTATGCCAAGCCCGATCTTGGTTCCAATGCAGTAGATAAAGGTTATGGGTAAAAAGAAGGTTTGGCGAAGAGACCTTAAAGTTGCTAAAACAAACGGAGGGGAGGATCGACCCGTTCAGTAGAATTCCGAAGAAAGACTGTTAGCAGCAGGTAGAGACATTTCTTTGGCTAGAATACATTTTCTGATACCTTCCTTTGTCCATAGATCAATGTTATCGCGAGAAGGATGTGGTTTAGCGCTTAGGCTTTCTCATACAAAAGGCTCCGGCGTCACGACCGAAGATAAGGCTCGATCCCAGCTTTTCACATGCGCGCAAACGAGCACCGGCTACAACAGCAAGGAACTATGACCAATAGAGTCAGACACAGAGGGTCATACTTATTTATCTTGTGATGGTTGAGGAGTTAAAACTGGCCCATATTTAAAGGTGACGCAGCACCATCTAATCACATGCACAAAAATTTGAAGTGTGTAGCTCTCTAGTTCGTCCATGTCTTCATCTTTTCATTATGGTGGCTTCAAAGTTCTGAAATCTTTGCAGCGTCATCCTGAATCCTCACACGATTGCTGCCATCATCTCCATGCATGATCATGCTCCAATGCTTGTCCATCTCATCCATGCTAGGCCCATCATTCCTAAGTAACATACACACATCTGATTTAGGCAGCATCATATTCTCATGAATATTAGGAGTAGTTCCTAGAAACGAAAGTACCTGATAATTTAGTTGGCGTGCACGAGCTCTTGTGAGAGGTCCTTGGAATTGTGGAACGTGAGGAAGTGTGGCTGTAGGTGCAACGGTTGTATCAACCGTAGGGATGTCCTCATCACAAGCCGGCTGGTACGAGGCTTGGGCGAAGAGGCATTAAGAAGGTTGAGAGGACCTATGAATAAGAAAACAAAGTCAGCAATATATCTAGGCCTAACAATTCGTAAAAACAATAACTCAATGATAGAAAACTTACCGAAGATAGCATCATCTACTTTGGTCTTCTCCTCTCGAAGACTTCGGGATTCATTTCGAAGAGCTTTGGAGGTGTCCTTCTCCCTGTCCAAGGCATTTTGCAAGTCCAAGATTGTTTTATATTGTTTGGCTATGGTGCGGTCACATGCCTTAGTAGCGTGATTGCTAGATTCAAGAACACTGGCGATACTGGTCTCATGATCTACTTTGAGTTTTTCCAGCTCAACACGCAATTCAGCATTTTCCACCTCCAAGAATTTATAATCTTCAGCTTGTTCAATCATTTTGCAGGACTGTTTCACAAGTTTTGACAACAACAAGACATAAAGCTGGATAAAATATTCGGCTACAGATAAAAAACAAACTTTGAAAATGAGGCCTGAAATGTTTACCTTTGGCTTCATCCCTTGCAACTTTAAGTTGCACATTTTCAAGTCGGAGAGCTCTGATCTCTCTCCACTTGTTACAAATATTCTTCAACAATTCCTGGTCATAAGCATTAACTTTCTGTAAGTCAGAATGGTAACCAGAGTCAGAAGTCTACTAAGACTCGGGCTAATATTTTAACTAAGTTAAATATCACCACGAGCCTTGGGGGGCTATACTAGTTCATTCTTTGGCATCCTATAAAAGCATAAATGGATTCTTATCCAACTTCATGCTTGGGGGATAGAGGATATGATATGAAATACAATACAAAAGAGTCAGATTATGACTTACATATTGCTCATGAGTCAATTAGTTGAGGCTCATGTTCACCTCAGAAGAAACCTTCTCGGCGAGAGTCAGAGGAATCATTGGTTCTGGCAGGGCCATACCAGCCTTCAACTTCTCGTCACGAAGACGAACTTGGTCAAGAAGATCAACGAGCTTTATGTCCTCAGCTTCTTGTGCCTCCTCCGCTATGATATTCTAGGTCTCTAGGCAATGGAGAGCCAACTTCTGGATCTCTTTTACGCTCTTTCGAGTAAGGCCAAGTTTGGCAATACCCGAATTCTGCAGAAGGTTGTCCGTGAAGGTCGCAGCTAAGGGATCATTACCCTTTGAGGGTTCACACTTATCAAGTCCCGAGTCATGCATGGTGACATCAGTGTGCGAAACAAGGTTCGCTAGCTCTGAAGAATGAGCCAAAACATCTTCAACATGCATAGAGAGAGTACCCTCCGGTGCTGATGATGGCTTTGGGGTAGGAGTTAGAGGTGGGGCAGCAAGTGAGGCTAGAGTTATCTTTTGCTGGTGCAAAGTCTTCCCTGGCTTTCCTTTTCCCTTACCCTTGGCAATTGTTTTAGCCATGGATGATAGTAGAGTAAGATCGTTGAAATTCAGAAAGAATACAAATTGATACTCGGAACCTTGTGAAGAACTTTACCTCTTTACAACAGGCACTTTCTGAGTGCCCACAACGACAGTCGGAGTTTTGTGCTTCCAAGTAAGCACCTCCAGCAGTAGTTCAAGATCTTCATCCTCCTAAGGAAGTGGATCCTCAGGCGGATATCCCTCGAGAGGAGCAAGCTCCGACTCGAGGAGATTAGCAAGCTAAAAGGCAAAGTTATCTTAGTATGGTAAACAACAAAGTATAGATGAGCAAATTATTGAGTATAAAGGGATTAGCTGGAAAACTTAATGGTGTCAAAGGTTCATCAGCAGTATACATGTCCAGAGAGATGTCTAGAATTTTCTTCTCAACCCGCTCCTTGATCAACCATTTGATTCGGGTTTCATATACTTTGTTCGGTATTGTGAGCAAGCTGATCCTCAGGCTGTCATTCTTGCTCTTGGTGATGGTATGCATGAGCCGATCACCATGGTACTGAAGGGGTTGAAACCAATGTGCCAGCCAGCAATTGACTAAATCGGATCCCTTTAGACCCTTATGCTTCATCAAATATTCGATCTGCCTCTTGGCGCAGATGAGATCTTTAGTAAGAGCTAGGGCATCTGCATCCCATGACTCTTGGGGTGCGGTGGCACCGGCGATGAAAGTCGGCAAAGCTTCTTCTTTGCCGAGAGCTGGTTTGTCCTTGTGATAAAAGAATGCATACGACCACCTTTTCACCGACTCACTAGCTCTAATCTTGGGGTAGACTCGGTCTCTCCTAAGGGTCAAGCTAAGAGTCCCGGTAATGTAGGGATTACCGGAAGTACTAGAATTTCTCTGGGTACCGAAGTAGTACTAGAACAAGATGAGACTTGGTTTTATTCCGAGAAAACCCTCACACAAAGAAGCGTAAATGCTAAGATCTAGAATCGTGTTTGGGGGGGAGTTTTGGAGTTGAAATCCATAATGATTCATGACCTTAGAGAAGAACCTGAGGGGAAAGCTCAAACCTCTATCCAGGTGAGTGCAAAGTGAACCCTCTTGCCGGCGCGAGGGGTGTGGATGACCTCGTCGAAGCCGCTTTGCCAGTCACCAGTGCAGAGGAGACCTTCCTTCTTGACGACGTGTAATTTCTTGTTGTCGAGGACGCAAGACATCCAAACTCTGCAGAAAATCTCCTTCTCCGCCACTATAGTCGTCGTGGTCGACGCCATACCGGATGAAGATGCGTCAGCCATTTGGGTGGAGACGGTGACCTTGGATGGGCGGCACAGTGCGATTTGGGGGAAGGAAAGAGGAGCAAGGGTGCGTTGTCGCTTGGAGGAAGAAGGAGGCAAAGACACTGGTGAGAGAAAATGAGGAGATCTAAACCCCTTATATGCCACACCTGCATCAAGATTCATGTGAAACGAATAGTAAACGTGCCACATGTCGTGGAAGGAGCTGGGTAACCTCCTCGAGAAGATTCACCTCCTCGATCTCCAAACACACATTAAATCGCGCCTCGGTTCCGTGATAGACGGACCCACCAACGGTCACACTGTCAGGAATGACTGTTAGTAACATGACTTGGCCTTGACTAATGTCAGGTTACGTTAGAGACCAAGTTTCGTCTTAGTTTAAATTTCAAGTTGGAAAACCGAATGACATACACACATGTCTGACTCAATTTGAGACCTGGATCCTACTTTTTGTTTTGGAGTTTCAGAAACCCTTCAAGATACTGCAAGCCAAAGATAGATCAAGCTAGATGATGGAATCCGACTCTGGATCTTGGAGGCTTCCGAGGGCTACTGTTGGGGATACATTTTTCGGGTATACCGATGTGACTCGCTGACCAGGATGGCCCACTTCGGGTTAGAGCTTTGCTTCACGGGCTGCCCAGTCAGGGAGAGAAGACAGAGGTCCATCCAGCTACGGGAAGGCCTAGAATCCTTACTGACTTAGGCCTGTTTTGTTACTTGTAGTCCAACATGTACTTTATAACCGACTCTTAGTCGTAGCCGGATAGGTCTCTCCTGTAACCCTAAGCCGGATATCTATATAAGCCATCTTAGGGACTAGCCTTTAGGGCATCCACAATCTACAACCTCAACTCGCACAAGCGAACCTCTCTTGTAATCTGTACTTCCGGATCTGCCGTATTATTGGATTTCTAGCAGGAGTAGGATCCGTCCAAAGCCAGCGGATTCAAACCTAGGTAAAGCTTGTGTGCTCACCATCCCGGAATACCGCCGCCTCACACCCCCTTTCTCTGCACGCCTCGGGGACCCCCTCTCGGCGTACATGTGTTCAATCCGACGACATGCACCACCAAGAAAGTTCTCTGTTATGAGGCAGTCCATCACGATCGGGTGTCAGACATATCTGCGTTCGCATACGATGGTTGTAAGCCATGATGCACAATGAATACACGTAAGGTTGAGTTGGCGAGCCTAGCATATATAGACATGGCCTCGGAACATGAATGGTTGAAAGTTCGAGCACGAGTCACATGAATGATGTGATCAACATTTCGACATCCACCTTTGCAACTATATCGCCGGCCATGACGATCGAGGGTGGTATAGTGAATAGGGATCGTGTAATCACTAAAAACCTTTTTTGGGATAGTAATTTTGGTGGAGTTCTTATTCTAACTCATATAATCATAAACTTAGTCTAAATTCCTTTTGCAATTATAAATGTAGAGATGGCTCGCCATGAAGCTTACTTTGACGTTGATGAGTGGGTAGTTGCTGAAAAACTTAGACTTGACAGATCCAACTTCCCCTGGGTGGCTTGTGCGTTTAAATGATTTCCTTACTAAGAACAATGTGGTAGATTACATACGCCTCACAATGGATTTAGATGAGCCAGATGACTATGAGACCCAACATGAGCGGGCAGACCGCCATTTTCATCAAGAGATGTCCATTTACATTCAAGTGATTATGCGCTACGGAATGGTGAACGAACAACATCCACTCATGGGTGATCTTGACCCATACTCGATGGTGGATCAGCTGAGAACAGAGTTCATAAGCCATGTGCGCATGTGGAAGCACGAGCTACTTGGAGAATTTCTTTCCATACAGATGGAGGAACACACTTGTCTAAAGACTCACCTAGAGCGCATGCATGATGCACACATGAGGCTTGTTTACTTCGTGGACTACTGGATGACCGATTCATTTGCGATAGGTGTTGTACCTCGGTCGCTGCCTCCCAGCTATGAAGGACACGTACGAACTTGCATCATGCGTGGTGATACAGAAACACTAGATTTCCATGAGTTCATATTACGTTTCAAGATCGTAAAAGGTTGAATTTATCGACAGAGAGGCCATCAGTGACGAAGGTATATATTTGATATACAATTTTATAAATGTTATAATCTTGCAAACACTTGTTGCAGTATTGAAGTATTTGATACTTGTTCTGTTTTGTGAAAATAGGTCCTTCTGCATGAGAGCTGCTAGCCGGAGAGGAGGTGACATTGTGTGTTGATGGCGAGCATGATGATGATAGCCGACGACACTCTCCCTCACAATTTATCATTCAGTTTATTGTTTTGGATGATTATTGTAATCGATGGATTGTGAACTTATTAAGTGTGTCTCACACTTCGTGAGACGGTTATTCATATGAGTTTATAACAAATAGTTGTTCTACTTTTATGAATGATTTCTATTTGCTTTCATATGTTGTTCGATTATGTGTGAATTATCCTTGGTGTGAAACTAATTGATAATGCATGAACATTTGTAAAATATTAAAATGCCTTGAAAATACCCAACTTAATGATATATTTATTTTGAATGAAACCATTGTTCAAATTCAAAGTTATGTTGATAAATTTGTGAAAGTCATTTGATTTCTTGTCACATATGAATCATACCCAAGTTCGGTAGGATAACTAAAACACCACGTATTGCATGAATACAAAGTGTTTGATGATTTATTGAAGGAAAATATATATTCGATGTATCATATTTCAACAAAGTGGTGATTATCATTTTGTAATTGTTGAACCTTGTAAAATAGTTTACCAAAGGAAACATGAGCGTGAAACTATTTGATATGATCAAAGAGTCTCAGCATCAAGGGGTATAAAATAAAAGAGAATCTAATTACTACGGTTTGATCAAAAGTAATGAAATTCGACGTTATAAGATTGACATAAGGAATTGTGAAATGCAATGCATTCTTGACACGTCGAAGTGCAAAGCATCACAATGTGATATTTGATATCAAGTGGGTGAATAGGTGGCACTAGATAAATCATGGTAGGGTAAATGTAAAGACCATTAGTTAGAAATAGCAAACACTCATTAAGTATAAAGTGAACCATCTAAATTCATGAGATCGACACCATATCTTGTATGTATTTTCATATAAATTTTGGAGTTATTTGATACCACCAAAACGAGAGCAAACAAATCCTTGTAGAGTATTCATTGGAAACTTTGAATACGAAATCCATGGCAACACTAGTGTTGCTGAAATTTTGGGGCGTTCTCGAGGAAGTTTGTGTTCTCGACAATGAAGTTAATGGAAGATAGTAAAATCACGATGAGGGTTCATAAACCCACATTAGAGTGTTGAGAAGCGCAACCGGAACGTGTACCTGAACGCGTCTCTTCATAAAGGAAAGGATAAATGATAATGATCACTGTGTTTTCCATTATTTTTACTAAATAAAGTAGGATTTGAAAATGTACACCACATCTTGTATGGATACATTTATGAATCACTTTTCATATTATCGGAATATGACATACCTACGAACTACAAAGGAAATGATGGTAAACTAAAATTACGAGGAATCCTAGAAGTGGATTTCACTTAAGATTAGAAAGTAAAATGTTACTAAATCTTGTCAAGTAAAGGGGTTACTTGATATTTCCAAAGGACCGCAAGGTCATGATGGAAAAGGTGAAAGACAAAAGCATGATTTGTCATCTATAAAGTATTGGGAAAATTCAAAAGAAATTGATTCAGAAGTGCTGAAGTCTAGTGGATTTGATACTAGTAAAGTACTTGTCGTCGGTTTGAGGCCAAGTACGCCATGAGGGGGTCCTCGAGGCGTGCGGGAGAGAAGGGTGTGAGACGTACGATGTTCCGAGACGGTGAGCACACAAGTTTACCCAGGTTCGAATCCGCCGGCTTTGGACGGACCCTACTCCTGCTAGCAATCCAGTAATACGACAGAGCCGGAATATGGGTTACAAGGGTTTCGCCTGTGCGAGTTGAGATTGTAGACTATTGAGGTTATCTGGTCTTGCCCTAAAGGCTCTCCCTAGGACGGCTTATATAGATATCCGGCCTAGGGTTTACAGGAGAGATCAATCCGGCTACGACTAAGAGTTGGTTACAGAGTACATCTTGAGCTACAAGTAACAGTATGGGCCTAAGTCGGTAAGTCTTCTGGGCCTTCCCGTAGTCGGATTGGACTCCGTCTTCTCTCCCTAACTGGGCCGCCCGTGAAGCAAAGCTCTAACCCGAAGTGGGCCACCCTGGTCAGTGAGGATCTGTGAGGATACCCGGAAAGTATATCCCCAAAAGTAGCCCCCGGAGGCCTCCAAGATCCAAAGTCGGATTTTATCATCGTCCAGCTTGATCTTCGGCTTGCAGAATCTTGAAGGGTTCCTGAAACTTTACAACAAAAAATATGATCCGAGTCTTAAAAGTAAGTCGAACCTTGCAATTGGTTACTCGGATTTTCCAGCTCGCTTTTAAACTAAGCCGGAACTTGGTCTCTAACGCCACCTGACACAAGCATGGTCGAGTCACGTCATCTGACAGATGTTCCGTCAGCACGACCGTTGGTGGGTCCGCAGTTCGCGGAACCGAGGCGCCGTTTCAATGCGTGCGTGGAGATCGAGGCGACGCAATCATCGTGCAGTCCCTTCCCAGTTCTTTCCACGACGCGTGGCGGTTACACTGTAGCGTTTACACGAATCTTGGCGCAGGTAGGTGGATATAAGGGGTTTAGATTCCTTCTTCTCCTCTCCACCAGTCCTTCGTTGTTCCTTTCTTCCCAATCCTCCAGCACGCCTAGAGCCTTTTCGTCCTCCTCCCACAGAGCTCCTAGCGCCGCCAATTTAAGGTCACCTTTTCCACCGGAGAGAAAATGGCTTCATCTTCTTCTTCCTCTCTGGCGGCGGCGTCGGCCGAAGCAGCTGCGGAGAAAGAGAGCTTCCGGGGAATCCGGATCCCCTGCGCCCTCGACGAGGACGGCCTCAAAAACGTGGAGAAGGAGGGGCTTCTCGCCGCCGGCAACTGGCGGAGTGGTTCCGACGAAACCGTCCCCAATCCGCGCGAGGGCGAGCGTGTCCACTTCGGCACCCATCTGGACTGAGGTTTGTCCTTTCCTCCCTTGGAGTTCTTCTCCGAGGTGATTGACCACTATGGAGTTCAACTCCATAATCTTCCTCCCAATTCTCTTCTAGAGATGAGCGCGTATGTTGCGCTTTGCGAGGGTTTTCTCGGCATTAGGCCGAGTTTGCTTCTATTCGGTACTATTTCCATGTCCGGAGAAATTCCATTACTGCCGGTGTTCCTTATATCACCAGTACCATTAGTTTTTCTGTTAGACGAGACCGGGTATATCCCAAAATTTCTTCCAGTGACTCGGTCAAACAATGGCCAGCCACTTTTTTCTACCATAGGGATATTCCGGCTCCCGGCAAAGCTACTACTTTGCCGGCTTTTGTTGACGGAGCTACCACGGCCTAGCCTTCCTGGGATGAGGCTGCTCCGGCTCTCACCGACGATCTGATCCTCGCTAAGAGGCAGATCGAATATCTTATCAAGCACAAGGGTCTGAAAGGATCCGACTTAGTCCAGTGCTGGGTCTCATGTCGGATCCACCCACTTCAGTACCATGGCGATAGACTGATGCACTCCATCACGTCTTCCAAAAAAGACTCTCTCTGCATCAGCCCCAAAGCCTACACCGTCCAAGGTTACATAAGCCAGATCAAGTGGCTGATCAAGGAGCGGATCGAGAGGAAAATTCCGGAGATTTCTCTGGATATGCACACGGCGGAAAACCCCGTGGTAGCGGTAAGCTTCCATCAGTACACCTTTTACGTGTTTCAATCTTTAAGTTATATACTGTAATGCTGATATGTTTTCTTGTTTTTAGCTTGCTGATCTCCCCGAGTCGGAGCTTGCTCCACTCGAAGGATATCCTCCTGAGTTTTCTTAGGAGACTGAAGTGGTCCCATTGCCGGACCTTGCGCTCAAGAAGCGCAAAGCTCCGATAGTGGCTATTGGCACAAAGGAAGTGCCCGTTGTGAAGAGGTAACTTTCATTCACAATTTCCGCCTTTGTACCTTTCTCGAATTTCTTTCTGAGATGTAATGTTTCCGACATTACTACATTCTCAGAGCAAAGCCTCTCATCAAGGGTAAGGGGAATGGGATTCCTACGAAGCCCCTGCGATAGACGAAGCTTACCATAGCTTCCCCTGCCACGGCTCCTCCGACTCCTGCCCCTCAACCTTCTGCAACACCGGCGAGTACTCCTTCTCCGGTTGTTGCAGAAGATCTGGCTCCTCCAACGGCGCTTGTGATCCTTGGATCGCACACTGACGTCACCGTGGTGCGTCAGCTCAAGATAAGGGTGAACCCTCTTCGGGTAATGATCCCTCGGCTGAAGTCTTCGCCGACAACCTCCTCAGCAACCCCGGACTTGCCAAATTTGGCTTATCCCGGAAATCTGCAGAGGAGATCCAGCGGCTGGCCAGGCAAGTCCTGGACAAAAGCCATCTATCCCCCGAAGAGGAAGCGCAAGAAGCAGAGGACGTCAAGTTCTCTGACCTTCTCGCTCAAGTCCGCCTTCGCGACGAGAAGATCAGGACTAGTGAGCTTCCAACAGCCCCAGTAATTCCTCTTACTCTCGCCGAGAAGGTGGCATCTGAGGTGAACGCGGGGTTAGACAAACTCACCCGCGAGCAATATGTAAGTCGGAATTCCATCTCTTGTTTTTTACCTTATGTTATATCATATCCTCTAGCCCCCAAGCATGAAGTAGGATATAGAAATCCGGGTTTATGCTTTCATTAGGATGCCAAAGAACGAACTAGTGTAACCCCCAAGGCTCGTGCTGATATTTAGCAAAATATATTAGCCCGAGTCTTAAGTAGCTTTCTGACTTTGGGTATTCTGACTTACAGAAAGTATGTTCCTATAACCAGGAATTATTAACCAATGTCTGTGATAAGCGGAGAGAGATCAAAGCTCTCCGGCTTAAAAATGCCGAGCTCAAGTTAGCCAAGGATGAAGCCGAAGGTAAACATTTCAAGATTCAAACCTTGTCTTTTGCTTTTTCAATGTCGAATTTTTCTGAACTGTTGTTCTTTTTGACTTTCAGTGTTGGTGAAACAATCCATCGCTATGATTGAAGAGGCCGAGAACCTCAAGACCCTGGTGGTGGAGAACAAGGGACTTCGCCAAGAGCTGGATAAGCTCAAGGCATATCATGAAAGGAGCATAGCTCAAGTCCTTGAGTCCTCCTCCATGGCCACTGAAGAGCGCGATCTCAAGATTGCCGCTCAAGATAAAGTTATCTCGGACCTCAAGAACGAGCTTGGCAGAGAGAAAGATCTCTCCGAAGCGCTCCGGGCTAAACTCCAAAGTCTCCGGGAGGAGAAGACCAAGATTGACGACGTCATTCTTGGTACGTTCCATCTGTCTGATTTATCATTTCTTCGACTTTCATCAATGTCAGATTTTCATTAACTTGTTTTGTGTATAGGTCCTCTGAACTTGACGGACTCCTCCTCGTCCGAGCCCCGCACTCACCGGCTTACCCAAGTCGGTGATCTTCTTCATGACTACCGCCAGTCCCTTGAGGACATTGGCGAGTCTCTCAGGATTCCGGACATGCCAAGCATGTCGGACTTCCAGGTGTGGGAGAAGGCCAAGGAGATGTTGCAGCTTGTTCGGGACTGGAACATGTCCTACGCGCGGACTGCTGCACAGAACGCTCTCACCATGGTCATGAGCCACCATGGAAACATGGAGATATGGCAAGTGACCAGAGGGTACTGCAAGGTAGACAAAGATGGACAGGAGTAAGACCTTCAAGCCATCATGCACTCCTGCGCCGGATATGGGTGCCACGTAGCTGATCTGACCAGCTACGAGATGCCCTTCTTCACCCGCGTGGATACTCTGCCACCTCCTCCAGAAGACGCCGAAAAAGTTTCCGACGATGAACGGACCACCTCGGATCTGGACATCTCGGCACGATATCAAGGCGGAGTAACCAGCGATCCGATAGTTCCTTCATCTCCTCCTGCATCATAGATCAGAAAACTATGTATTATTCTAGAAAGACATGATGCATTTTGTAAATATTAAGTACTATGACTTTTGCTAGTGCTAAGTTTTTTTATCTATTCAGCACTATTGTCTTAGATTAATTGCGCGCCTGAAATGTTTTCATAAGCACTTAGAATTTTCCGCCTCTACTTATCGTTTATCTGGCTTTCCGCCTCGTCCCTTTCGTGAGCCGGCTAAACCTTCAGCCGGAAACTTTGCCGAGCAACGGAGCTCAATTGCTAAACCAGTTTAAACTCAGAAACAAAGCCGGCTTCTAGTACCAACAATTCACTACTCGGAAGATACCCGCATCGAGCAATCAGACAAATAACCCAAGTAAAGACTAGATTTTTTTAGAGTTATACCCGAAGGTAGCAGTTTTAGAATCGGAAATCTAAACCAGAACAAACATGAGCATAAAGTACTTTCAAGCATTCTGGGATTTTCGACTATGACACGATCATTAGGAAATAAGATGGTAAAAACTTCTCAGAAAAACTTTGAGGTAACCAAAACTTTTATTTCTCATAGAGCATGTACATATGTATGATTACAAAGAAGGATAAACTAAGAATAAAAGGGACGTAGCTGAGCAATATTCCACGGTCTGTCTAATTCATCCGGATTTGTACTGCCTCCAGCTCTCTTTCTCTTCTTAGTAGCAGGTCTTTCTTTGACTGGCCTCATGTCAGTTAAGTAGTACGACCCATTGTGTAATACTCGACTAACTAAAAAGGGCCCTTCCCATATTGGGGAAAGTTTGTGCTTTCTTTGTTGCACAAGCCGGAGAACCAAATCACCTTTATTGAAAGATATAGTTCGGACTCTCTGGCTATGATACTTGCGTAACTTCTGCTGATAGGCTGTAGATCTCATTTCATCAACGACGCGAACTTCTTCGACTAAGTCGAGATCATTTTGTCGAGAAATCTCGGCATCCTCTGCGATATATGCGGCCATTCTAGGAGAAGTATGAATTAAATCACTAGGAAGAACTGCTTCTGCGCCATAGACCAAGAAGAAAGGTGTATATCATGTTGACCTGTTTGGAGTTGTTCGCAAACTCCAAATTATAGAGGGTAGTTCCTCTGCCCAAGCCCCCACAGCACGTCTCAGTGGTGCTTCGAGTCTTGGTTTCAAGCCTTGTAGAATTAAACCATTTGCTCTTTCGACTTGTCCGTTAGCCTGTGGATGTGCGACTAACGCAATGTCAAGCCAGATATTTTGCTCGTCCCAGAATTCAGCCAACTCTCCCATGGAAAAATTACTCCCGTTGTCCTTGATGATGCTGCGGATAACCATACCGGCTTATAACATCCTCGACAAATCTTTTGGCTGTTGCTCCATCACAACTAGTGACAGGTTTAGTCTCGATCCATTTCATAAATTTATCCACCATCACTAAGAGGTGAGTAAATCCACTTGGAGCTCGTTTAAAAGGTCCTACCATATCAAGCCCCCAGACCGCAAAAGGCCATGTTATAGGTATTGTTCGCAGCTGATCAGCCAGAACATGAGCTTGCTTGGCGTACTTTTGGCAGCCTTTGCATGTCTTGACTAATCGTTTGGCATCTGCCTGAGCTGTAAGCCAGAAAAAACCTTGTCGAAAAGCTTTTGCCACTAAAGATTTGGCTGCAGCATGGTGACCACACTCGCCTTCATGGATTTCTCTTAAGATTTCCACTCCTTCTTCCAGAGATACACAACGCTGAAAAACCCTAGAAACACTCCGTTTATGGAGCTCACCTTTAACAATAGTATAGGCTTTTGCTCGTCGGATAATCTGCCGGCTTAGCACCCCGTCTTTAGGTAATTTGCCATCTACCAACTAATCAAGGTAGGGTTGAGTCCAGCTGGGAATTACAGCCAGAACTGCTATTAAAGGTGAGTCGGATTTGGTCGGATATTCCTCATCTACTCCCTTTATCGAGAGAACTTTGAGGTGCTCTAAAAATGCGCCATCCGGAACCTCTTTCCGCGCAGAGCCTATTCAAGATAGTGCATCTGCTTCCTCGTTTTCTGCTCGAGGGATGTGTTGAACTTCAAACCCCTCGAACGATTTAGATAGATCATCCACGACAGTTTTATATGCTGCCATGTGCTTATTTGCATTACAAATATCCGAGACTTGCTGAGCAACAAGATCCGAATCTCCGTAACACATCAAACGTCGGATGCCAATATCCTTAGCAATCCGGATTCCATGCAGCAGTGCTTCATACTCGGCAATGTTGTTTGCCGCTGTGAAGTGGATCTGCAACACGTATAAAAGTTTATCTCCTTAGGGTGATTTGAGCACCACGCCAGCCCCCGAGCCCCCTCGAGCCTTGGACCCGTCGAAAAAGAGGGTCCAATATTTCGACTCAGGGAGGACAATGTTCTCCTTGGTCTCTGTCCAATCAGCGACAAAG
This sequence comes from Avena eriantha, assembly GCA_910589775.1. NCBI lineage: Eukaryota > Viridiplantae > Streptophyta > Magnoliopsida > Poales > Poaceae > Avena > Avena eriantha. The sequence goes on along the minus strand of OU342742.1, from coordinate 394,764,948 downwards.
TCGGCAAGGATCTGGGATTTGATTGTTGTCCGGGGTTTGTACTCAATATCGAAAGCTGCAAGCTCTATACCCCATTTGGCGATGCGTCCTGTGGCATCGTTATTGTTGATTATATCTCTCATGGGAGCTTTGCTCACCACGGTAATTGGATGCTCCTGAAAATAGTGTCGTAACTTACGAGATGCTAGAAAAACACCGTAAGCCAACTTTTGATAGTGCGGATATCGCTGTTTTGATTCTGTCAGGACCTCGCTGACAAAGTATGTCGAACGCTGCACCAGGTGCTCCTGATTTTCTTCTGGTCTCTCCACCACCATAACTATACTGACAACCTTATTTGTCGCAGCAATGTAAAGCAACATCGGTTCCTGAGGTTCCGGTGCTGCAAGGATAGGAGCAGATGAGAGTACTTTCTTCAGGTCTTCTAGTGCAGCTTCAGCTTCGTCAGTCCAGACAAAATCCTTGGTCTTCTTCAGGAGTTTGTATAATGGTGCGGCTCTTTCCCCAAGCCGGCTTACAAATCGACTGACCGCAGCAATGCAACCAGTTAATCTTTGTATGTCCTTCAGGCGAGTTGGCTGGAAATATTGAGAATAGCCTTGATCTTGTCGCGGTTCACCGCTATGCCTCTTTGGGACACGATGAAACCTAACAATTTTCCGGCTGGTATTCCAAAGAAACATTTCTTCGGGTTAAGCATGATGTTGTATTTTCGTAAATTCGCCAGCGTCTCCTCTAAGTCGGAAATCAATGTTTCCTTCTTTTTGGACATGACTGCGATATCATCCACGTATGCATGTACATTGCGTCCGAGTTGATCATGGAGGCAACGCTGCATCGTGCGCTGGTTACGTAGCTCCTGCGTGATTCAGCCCAAAGGGCATCGTAACATAATAGAAGGTTCCAAAAGGGGTTATGAATGAAGTTTTGATTTTGTCAGATTCCTTCATCCGGATTTGGTGATAACCGGAATATGCGTCGAGAAAACAGAGGAGTTCCGAGCCTACCGTAGAATCGATAACCTGATCAATTCTAGGCAGAGCGAACGGATCTTTTGGACAAGCCTTGTTCAAGGTAGTATAATCAACACACATCCTTAAATCAGTGATGTCCTTTTAGGGACCATTACAGGGTTGGCCGACCAATCAGTATGGATGACCTCTTCTATGAATCCGGCTAACTCGAGCCGCGCTAGTTCCTTAGCTATTGCCTTACGTTTTTCATCACCAAACCGTCGCAGGGACTGTTTGACGGGTTTAGCGTTCGAGTTTACATTTAGAGAGTGCTCGGTAAGTTCCCTAGGTACTCGGGTCATGTCAGATGGCTGCCATGCAAAGATATCTTGATTTGCTCAGAGGAACTTGACGAGCGTGCTTTCCTATGCGCTACTTAGGCCTACGCCTATCTGGGTCACCTTGGAGGGGTCATCATCCTTCAACAGCGTCGTCTTCGTCTCTTCTGATGCATTGAACTCCGGATTTGGCTTTGTCACCTCTTTCTTTGTTGCGGGCATCTCGGACGGATCTATGCTCTTCTTGATCTCCTGGTACTCCTGGGCGTGCAGCACGGCTTTGGCAAAGGCGGCATTTCCATCCTCGCACTCTCGCGCTTTCTTCGGGTCTCCCCTGATGGTGATCACGCCGTTGGGACCTGGAATTTTCATCATATTGTAAATGTAACACGGACGAGCCATAAAAGCCTAGTAAGCTGGACGTCCGAATATAGCGTGGTATGCGCTCTTGAACGGGACCACTTCGAAGGAAAGTGCCTCCGTTTGATAATTTTTTGGTGTTCCAAAAGTAACATCCAAAGTGATCTCTCCCAGGGAATTAGCTTGTCTTCCTGGGACAACTCCGTGAAAAATCACAAAGCTATGGTTAAGCTGTGTTTCCGAGATCTTCATCCGGCGTAGCGTTTCTACATAGAGAATGTTGATGCTGCTACCACCGTCCATGAGGGTCTTGGAGAAACCATAACCGTCAATAAGTGGATTGACGATTAAGGCGTATTTTCCTCGCCTGTGTAGCTTAGACGGATGATCAGTGCGGTCAAACGTTATTGCCACTTCCGACCAGTCTAGATACTGAGGGATAGCCGGAACTGTTGCGTTGAGCTCGTGGAGAACTGCTTTCTTGACCTTTGCTGGTTGAGATCCGAGGAAGGTGACGTAAGTGTCCTTCTTGGTAGGAAAAGTTTTCTTCCCTTCCGACTTGGGATTTGAAGCATCGGCTTCCTCCATGTCGGAATCTTCCTTGGTCACTTTGTCTTTTTCGGGATTTTTCTTTCCCTTCTTCCGCTTAGCTTTGTAGCCTGCGATATCATCTCTCTTGATGTCGTCGTTAAAACGACATTCAGCGTTGGTGTGGGACGAGCCCCCATTGGCGTCCAAGTGATGCACACATGGGTTATTGGCGATGTTGGCCCAAGTGTAGGTTTTTCCTGGTTGTTGCTCTCCTCTACCTTGGACCCTTGATGTCCCACGGCCACGCCCGCGGCCTCCGCCACGTCCTCCTCGTTCTCTAGACCCGGAAACAGTAGTGACTACTGCTGTCTCCACGTTGGGTTTTTCTTCCAAGGTATTTTTGCGTTTCTGAGCCTGTTGCTTTGGTTGTTTTGCCGACTGAGGCACTGCTAGGACATTGAGTAATCCCTCTGCGTCGTCGTCAGCATCTGCATACTTGCTCGCTGTTTCTATCATCTCTCCCAGATCAGTAACCTTGTCACACTTCAAGCGATGGCGTAGTAAACCAATTGGGAGACCTGCAATGAAAGCTTCAATCGCAGTTTGATCATTTACTCCTTCGCAGGAGTTCTTGGTGTCAATCCATCGTCCGAGATAATCTCGGCAAGTTTCTCCGGCTTTCTAGGTGCAACGTTGTAGGTCTCCAACTGTACAGGGCCTCCGATATGTGCCTTCGAAATTCCGAAAGAACGCACTTTGTAAGTCATACCAGTTGTGGATGGTGTTCGCCGGAAGTTCATTGAGCCATGATCGCGCCGTCTTCCATAACATAAGTGGGAGATATCGGGTTGCGACCAGGCTGTTTTCGCCTTTAGCGATGCAGCACGCTTGGAAGAAGTCCTGCAACCAGGTGTCTGGCCGAGCAATGCCGTCGTAGGCTTGAATATGTCTTGAGATAGCAAATCCTTCCGGGAATTTTGTAGCTCTGATGTGTGGTCCGAAGCACTTTGGGCCCACGTACACGTCATCGTTTTCGTAGTGCCAAGCCTCCATGTTGGAGTTGATCCTGTGTCTTGCATCGTTCGGGGATAGGGATCGTCCCGAATATCGGCTATGGCTGCGGTGCCTTGGAGCCGGACATCGGCTTCTGCCACCACCTCCTCCGCCATGTCGTCCTTCTTGACCTCCTTTGGGGCTGTTGTGATAACTGTGCTGTGGAGAGGGTGGTGCAGCTGGGTTATTTCCGGCTGATCGCCGGCCTCCGTCCGGAGCGTCATTATTCCGGTTCTGGGGAGGTTCTTGACTATGACGAGCCCCCTGCCGGTTTGTGCCAGCGTGGTTTTCGTCGTTCCTTCGTCCGTCGTTTCCACCATGGTGAGGCTCAGCCGGACGGTTTTCATGTCTAGGAGGTGGCATTTTCTGACAATCCTCCTCCCGACGTTTCTCTTTATATTCTCCTTTTCGGGGAGGATTCCTCGGAATCAGTGCAGCGATCGCATCTTTCTCGGCTGTTGGAGCGACATTGCTCCAGTTATGTGTAGTTCTGCGGTGTTGTCCTGACGATTCAGTTCTTGAATAATTGTCTTCCCTGCGTTCGGGGTGACGATGCTGCGCCCGATCATAGTGGGATCTTACATCAGCCCATGCCGGATCTGTGCGACATTGGTCAGAATCCGTGACCAGCTTTTGACTTCCAGACAGGGCGACCTTTTGCTGCTCCAGTCCCTTATTGAGTAGCTTGATAGACAAACGTATCTCCTCTGGTCCTGGATTAGCCGATAGAATTTCGCGAGCTACCACGGTATTTGCACTGGTGTTGGGTAAACCCAATCTCCATTGCTGTCCTTCCGTGGCTTTCCCATCTCATCTCCAAAAAGGACGGCACAGACACGTGGGAATTGGTTGTCATCTATGTGACGCTTCCGTGTCTTCTGATGTAGACGGGACATATACTCCTTGTTTGACATGCGCTTCTTCTCCACCTCGATGTTTTTGGCTTCATCAAGGAGTTGTTGACGACGCGCTTCTAGGGCTTGGGCCCTTTCGTCCAGCTCATCTGCAGTAAGTTCCGCAGCTGTAGGGATAGGTGTGGTTAATGCGGCATCGATGAGTTTACGCGCACCTTCAGTGATCACGTGTCCATCCACCGATGCTTCTTTTTTCGGCTCGTCTGGGATAAGTGCTCCATCCGAGTCTTCCTCGTATTCCTTGGCAATCACCTCCTCTGTCAGAGGGTCTTTTGCCGGGGTCTTGTTCTTGTTGTTCTTCTTCTTTGCCTTCTTGGCAGCGCCGGTAGCAAAGACTGCTTTGGGTCCGTTTCCCGGAGTCAAGCTCTGATCGGTACTTTCGGACATCTGGACTTCGGGATTGTCTCCGACCTCCATATCATCCTGCGTTTTGGGAGAGTGTTCCCCGGATCCTTCGTCCATGGCTTCTCCATCTTCTGCAGCTTTGGAGTCGTGGACTCATCTTCGTATTCCGCGGAGAATTTTTGGAAATCTGTCGACGTCATGGACTCATCTGAGGATGCGGGAACGTCGGCGTTTGTTCCAATTGCCTCTAGCACCGAGTCGGTGTTTTCTCCAGCATCGGCGGAGCCGGATCCGGATCCAACATATCCGACGAAGTGCGATGCGTGCTTCCTGAGGTACCTGCGGCTTTCGCGATCAGCCATATCAAAACTTTTAATAGTTTTGAGGATTGCATCTGCGCTAGCGCCTTGCAGTATCATACATCTTAGTGTGTACCTGAGGAAAGGCCTGTCTGTCTCGGCATCGTCAGAGCTGGAATCAGTGTCGTTGATATGCGCCTCCTGGATTTCGACTTCCATGGGTGGGTCAATCTGGGATCCAGCTTCTCCCGAGAGATCCACTCCAGATTCGTTTTGGACCGTGAGGTTTTCTTCAGGCTCGGATTTCTCCATCTCCACAACTGGTGCGGGCTGGGTGGGATTATGGTTTTTTTAGATCTGGAACTCTGCCGCCTCCGCGGACAAAGGGGACCCAGAAGATTCTTCTGCCTCTATCATCACCGCTGGGGTGGGTTGGGTAGGCTCAGCGAAACCGATGTAAACATCGATCTCGCCAAAAGACATGATAGTATAGGGAGTCACGGCCTCCCTAGCCGGAATCCAAGTCTCGTCGAGAACGATGAGAGGGACGTCGCTGGCGTAGAGGATGCGACCGACGGCGATGGTCTCGCCAATTCCGATTCTCGCAGATTCCGCTCGGAACGCAGATCCAAAGCTCACTTGCCCCACGGTGGGCGCCAAGTGTCGTCGGTTTGAGGACAATTACGCCATGAGGGGGTCCTCGAGGCGTGCGGGAGTGAGGGGTGTGAGACGTACGGTGTTCCGAGACGGTGAGCACACAAGTTTACCCAGGTTGGAATCCGCCGGCTTTGGACGGACCCTACTCCTGCTAGCAATCCAGTAATACGGCAGAGACGGAATATGGGTTACAAGGGTTTCGCCTGTGCGAGTTGAGATTGTAGACTATTGAGGTTATCTGGTCTTGCCCTAAAGGCTCTCCCTAGGACGGCTTATATAGATATCCGGCCTAGGGTTTACAGGAGAGATCAATCCGGCTACGACTAAGAGTTGGTTACAGAGTACATCTTGAACTACAAGTAACATTATGGGCCTAAGTCGGTAAGTATTCTGGGCCTTCCCGTAGTCAGATTGGACTCCGTCTTCTCTCCCTAACTGGGCCGCCTGTGAAGCAAAGCTCTAACCCGAAGTGGGCCACCCTGGTCAGTGAGGATCTGTGAGGATACCCGGAAAGTATATCCCCAACAGTACTAGTGTCTCGTAAAGGAAACTCTCAATCTGATAATTGATCAAGGGATTTCGAAGTTATTCAAAATATTGAGAAGATATGTGATTTGCAAGAAATTGAGTGGGAGCTATAAAGTCTTCCTAAATTAATATGTTTATGACATATTTTTGAGTGGGAGCAATATAAGTCTCAGACTTGAATATGTTGGGAACATATTTTGAGTGGGAGCTCAATTCTTATTTGTATACGACACATTAAGAATAAAAGCACAAGTACTGATAAATAATGATTTATGAAGGTTAATAGTTGAAAGAAAGTATATTACAATATTATGTTGTAATGTATTCCTAAAATAGATTGTGAAATAGTTTTGGAATAGGAATTGATCAAGGAATGGTCCTTGGTCATTCGAACTAGGAATGACATTAAGTTCAAAATCAATGGTTGAAAGAAAGAAAAGGATGATCGTCATGCACTATGTTGAGACATAGGTTCTATCTTAGAAACCATGATGAGAACTCAACATAATATATGATCCAAGAAGAAATGATCAGAAGTGATTAAGTATGAATCGCTGAACACTGAGCTAAGTTTGTCCACAATGTCCAAATGAGAACTATAGACGTGTTTTCCATGTCTATGAAGGATGAAATACCTTAAAGCATAAAGGGTGATGTTATAAGAGCATATGTTAACCTTAAAAGATTGGAAATCCTTGCATCAATAATACCGACTAGAGTCAAGATGGAAGCGAGGTGAAAAACATCAAAAAATGCACAAAGTGCACCAGTGTTTCAATAAATACATTTATAATAAAATATAAGGGTACCATCTAACATGATGTATAATGTTGTGGTTGGACTAGTTTGTCTTTATGCAAAGGGTGTGTCCTAGAGCACAATGCCCATGAGAAAGTTCGCATTGACTAATCTAACATCACTACTGGCTCCTGGACACCGACCTCACTCTATTGCCATAACTACGATACATACATAGGATGTTATCATGAGATGATAAAGTGTTGATGTCAATTAAGGTGACATTAGAAAGTTGTAAAGGATATGGGGCTGGAAAGTCCAGACCCAAGACTCAACCTCTTCCATGAGCAAGCATGCAGAGGTGCCAGGTTATATGGTGCCGTATGATTAGTAACAAATGCAGCTAGTTTATTTGTAGTCTACTGCAAGTGGGAGACTGTTGGAAATATGTGAAAGTGGGAGACTGTTTATTTGTAGTCTCAGCTAGTTTATATGGTGCCGTATGATTAGTAACAAATGCAGCTAGTTTATTTGTAGTCTCAGGCCTGGAGTACTTGCCAAATCTCCGGAGGGAGCGTCAAGACCAGGCCCAGGTCATTCTGATTGGTGGTCCGGAGATGGACCGGAGTCAGACCGGAATCTTCGGTGTAGACCAGAGTCTCCGGTGTGTAGACCAGAGTTTCTGGTGTGGAAACTCCCCAAGGGGCAGAAAACTGTTAGAAATCTGTGGGACTATAAATAGGGGACTTCATCCCCTACCTCCAGTTGCTCGTCCCAGAAAAGAAGAACACCCCCATTAGAGCCACCAAATAAACCAGATCTCTCCATCTAACCATCCAAAGTCGCTGATCTTTGGGGAATCGAAGGAGAAGGCCTTGATCTATAGCTTCACCAAGAAAGATCTTCATTACCCCTCATTCACTTGAGGGCCCCTTGCTCTAGGCCTTGATTTGATTCTTACAAGCTTGTGTTTGACTTTGTGATAGCTTGCTTGGATTCAGGAGGCTCCAACTCAGTTGTGGATGTGTGCCTCCAACTTGTTGTAAGGGTGTCGGCTACCACCTTGAAGGTTGCCGATATAGTGGAAGCGTGAATCGATCCCTTTGGGGTGAGGTTCAGCGGAGAACAAGGGAGGCCTCTCGTGGCGTTGGTGGTTTGATACCACCCCCTCTACAAACGCAGACGTACTTCCCCTCAAAAGGAACAAACTACGGGAAATAATCCTTGTGCCTCCGCGTGCTTCATTTCGGTTACTTCTATCCTTTACCACATCTTACTTATTTCTTGATATTGCTTAGTTAGTTGTGCTAGTGTGACATATAGGTAAATTCACATTAGTTGCATATCCGGAAAATTTACCTTTTGTGTCAAATCCTAAATTGAAAAGGAGTAAAATTTGAAGTAGAACCTATTCACCCCCTCGAGGTGCCCATAGAATCCTTTCAATTGGTATCAGAGCCTTGACTCTATTTGGGCTTAACCGCCTAAGAGTGTATGGGCAACCTAGAGGGAGATGGAGAGGGTGAGGCTAGCACTTCGGTGACCATGGTAGATCTCAAGAAGTTGGAAACAAGCTTGAGCTCTACCTTGGGCAAAAAAATCCAACAGTTGCGCCAACTAGTTGAGTAACTTGTTAAGGAAAAGACAGCCTCACCACCTCCCTCTCAAGAGGAACCTCCTCCGATCCCGAAGGTCAATGCTTCGGCTAAGCCAATGGGTGAAGTAGTGGGGGATGAACATATTGCCACTAACTCCTCCACCAAAAAGGATGATGGGAAGGAAGAGCACCATGTGGTTCCCGGATGGTACTCTCCTGACCCCCCGATCCCTCATCCCCATATAAATAATAGGGGTGACCCACCTATGCTAGTTGCACATTCTTTTGCTCAATGGCAAGTTTTGATGAAATCTCATGTGCGCAGCTCTTGCATTGATTTGTGGAACATTATTGAAGGAGGACTCATAATTTAGGATCCAACCAACTTGACAAGAAGTGGTCAATAGTCAACTCAATGCCACCGCCTTGCACATGATTCAACTTGGGGTGGGGTCAAAAGACTTTCCCCACATTGAGCACTTCAATACCGCCAAGGAAGCTTGGGATGCTCTCATTGATTTATTTGTTGGGAATGAGAGCATGAGAAGAAAAATATATGATGCCTTGAGTAATGAAGCTGAAAGCTTCTATATGAAGGATGGTGAGGATCATGAATATATGTAACGAAGACTCAAAAAATCCACTACCACTGCCTTCAAAATGTTGGTACCTCTCATATTGATGATGCTTGGATAAAGAGGAAGTATGTGAGTGCGTCATGCCCTTCGAGCCCACCGACTTGAAGAGTCTCCAAGGAAGACACAACTACCATCTCATGGCCTCCAATGAAGTTATGCAAGAGATGTCCGCGTTCAAGGTTGCTACCAAGAATGCCAAAGATGCCCGGGCTCGTGCCATTGGAATGAGCAGTGGTGTTAATATTGCCTTGAAGGCCAAGGTTGTGGAGTATGAGGAAGATGAAGGAAGTGATGAAGTTCTAGATATGAGCCACCCCAAAGATGTCAAGGTTGCTCATGGTGAATACATGGCCTTCTATACAAGGAACTTTTGGAAAGATCTCGCGAAGGCCAAGATGGAGATGCAACGAAGAAGCAACCCAAATGGTAGAAAATAAAATGGTTCAAGATTGAGAACTTGCTTCAACTATGGAGACCGCTACCCTTTTGTTGCCGAATGTCCATATGAGAAGAGAGAAGATTCTGGTGTACTTGTATTGAAGAAAAAAATCAAAGGCCCCTGTCAAGAAGCCTTTCATCAAGAAGAATACCACCAACAAGAAGGCAGCTGACACTACATTGATAGCACATGAAGAGTTTTCATCCGATGATGTAGACGATGAAGAAAAATAAGAAACATCAAATGGTGTGGAAGCCATCGTCACCACCTCTGTAACACCCCAGATATCCACCATATCTGGCAGTGCTACACATACTTTAAACACTTCTCATATTGGTACAAAACTACAAAATTTCAGCAGAGTCTCCTTTGTTTATGGGGACATCCACGACAACAAAATAATACAACTAATCCAATTTTATCCATAAGAATAGCCACATGGTTCAACAACAAGTTAAACTTCCTATCCATGATGTCTCATATCAACCAACTTGGTAGCCACAAAATAAAAACCAAATCGTACAGGAAATAATAAGTCAAGAGCAGTCTTGAGCGTAGTTAAACTACTAGATCTATAAAGTATTCTAATGTGTGAAAAGTAGTGTGTGCAAAATGTAGAGGTGCTACTCCCATCCCATGCATGTCGTCCTCAAATGGTACCTAAAACATAGAAGCCACAAGGGTGAGTACAAAGTACTGAACAAGTACATAAAGAAATAATAAGCATTGCATAAAACACAACACCAACGATTATCTTTTAACACTTGTCGTATCGCAACGATGCTCATGTATGCCTACATGCTCTTTTCTTTCACTTTTCTTTTGCGTATACCGGTATCGCTGAGTGAACACCTATCGACATCCACTCACTCCAACTCGTGGAGGTTGCCGATAATGTGGGACTCGTCCCAACATCAACGGACTCAATGTGGCTACCTCAGTAGGTCACAACACTTTGCATTGTCTTTAAAAATGCTATGTAAAAATGCAAGCGCAACTATATCATTTGCTATATCCATTTCATCTCCACACATATAACCAATATATAACAACTAAATAAAGAACAAGTGCTAGAAAATAAAAGTTAAGTGAGGGGATGATACAAAGTATTATCCCATTATGAACTTGCCTCGACCGCGGATATAAACGGTGAATTGTAGGATTGCAATTCGGAAGTACTCGCACCTGTTGTTGGAACATATATTGGACTCAATACACATCATTAATTCAAAAGCATACGAGAAAAATACAGCATCGTCTTTACGCACAAGACTTTGTCCCTAACGGCACCAGATAAATACTATAGAAGTCGCACCCCTTTTACTTGTCTTGCAAAATAGCAGCATAAGATCCAATGGTACATGTGAAAACTCAAGTTAATAATTAAAGCGAACTAGGAGCACTATCAGGTTCTTGTCAAAAATGCTACAGACAGCCCAAGCACACTATATGGCAACAATACGGAAGAGTAAAATTAATAGGCACTAACAATTTTATTACTCCCTCCGATCCAAATTAGTTGAATTAGTTTTGTCTAGATTCGGATATATCTAGCAATAAAATAAGTCTAGATACATTCAAATCTAGATAAATCTGAGTCAACTAATTTTGGTCAAAGGGAGTATTATCTTGATTCCTGGAGCATCCAACCAAAATAATTGGTCCATCACACCGATGGTCTACTATGGTATTTCTTTCCTATATACAATAGCAAGCTGATACATTACGGCCACTAGAGCAATAAACCGAACCTACAAATCAATTAAAGTTTTTCTGAAACTCTGAATCCCTTCTATCGCTAGATTTCTGATCTCACTACTCACACAAGGTCATCGAGCTAACACATTACACCAAACCGGCATCAGATTAAAAACAATTGGAGCAACGTAGTGCTCCTTCACAACTCTAGGAATAAGTACCAACTAGAAATCACAAAAGATGTTGGAAAACTAACTGAAACTAACTAGTTGGAAATATGGTATCTGGCCAGGGACGCTGATGACGAGAAAGCTTGATGGAGGCGATCGTGGAAGTAGAATCACAGCCTCGCACCTTCTCTGCGGGAGCGACACTGCATAATGAGAGGACCGCATATGCCATGGCGGTGGCGGCCTTACGACACTAACGATCGAGAATTCTTTAGGGCAGATGGGTGATGAGGACATCGTCGTCTAAATCGGCTCTAGTATATGGCCAGGATTATTGGCTCGGGTACACAAAGCCCACTCCAGCCCAATCCGTTACTTCTATTTCTATTTTTTTTAAATACTAATATCCAAGAAAAGCCACCATTGGTCACTGGCTATTACCAAAAAAGTCGCTCAGTTCAATAGGTTATAGCCACAGGTTGGGACATGAGGTTTAAGGTTAAAGTAATGGCCATGGAATTCGTTTCCTCTTGTATTTTGTTTTTTAGATAAATCTCACGAGCACTCCATAACCCAACATATATCACTTGCCAACCACGGCCCGTCTATCGGGTTTACAAAGGACTTTGACCATGAAATCTAAAAGTTACTCTCAACGCACTACCCATAAATAATAGTTGTTTTTACAACAAATAATAGCATTCTACCATCTATAAATTTGCGGTCTTACATTCTCACCCCCTTAAGCAGAATTCGTCCCCGAATTCTTCTTTGCTTTACTACTTGGAAAATTAAAAAATAGAGAGTACAACAATAATCCGACATAACATACCAGCCACGAAAAATCTTGGAATGTTTCTGCGGATGCGACGCACGACCTCTCAAGTCTCCTCATGACCAGACTGTTGCAACCTGAGGACCTTCACTAAGTTTAGTGCCCATGCCTCATCACTCTCTTAGATTCTTCCAATGTACTCACAAGATGAACCTAAAAGGTTAAATCTTTGTTCAATCCTAATTGGCTCCATGGTTATTTTCCATTCTAGATCATGGCAATGCTTCAAAAATGAGGCATGGGACACATTATGGCCACCATTCATCGACTCAGGCAACTCGATATGGTAGACTAGATTCTCGACTCGTTCCACTATGATGAAAGGCACAAAGTACCATGGACTAGGCTTTCTTTTGGTATTAGACTCTATAAGACCTTTTGTGGGTGACACACTTAAGGATACCTCCTCAACTACTAGATTTCCCATATCCAACCTCTTAGGATCAAGATAACTCTTTTGCATGATATGTACGATTGACATGTGTTATCAAATCTTGTGTAGTTTGCTAAACCTAGTTCAATCCTAAGATTACATTCTTGCCTAGGGCACTCCAGCAACAACAATATCTACACTTCCTTCCATAGATATCCTTGTAAGATGATATACTCCAAGAGTGACGACTAGTCATGCCAGCTCCCTTGCCAAGACAACACACCACACCTCAACATATCCTCTATCGTGTGGATTGTACCATTTGTACATGGATGAAATGCCATACTAAGCCCCAATACGTACCTAAGGCACTCCCGCAACCGCCCCCTAAACTTTGTTATAAAGTTTGCATTCCTATTAGAAGTAATGATTTTTTTGGAACCTTGGCAACCTTACTCTATCATCCTCATATATTGGTGCGAAGTCATTTACAAAGTATTAGGTGAAGGTAGGAATAAATTAGTGAACTTCCTATTGGTACATGGCCATCGTAATTATGTCCTTCCCTCTTTTTGTACAAGGTCACCAACAACTAAATCCATGGTGATGTCAACCAACGGCAAGTGCTGCTAGCCTCTTATGCCCAGTCTTTACTTGCTGACAAAACCCAAAAGAGAACCCATAGTTCGCCAAAATAACTTTCATTATTTTCTGCCAATAAGTCTATTTCAAGTCGTGATACATCTTTGACTTCCAGGATGAACGATGTATGGGGTACGGCGTGACTCCCTATGAGTGACCTCCTTCACTTGAGACTTTTGTGGCACACAAAACAATGTGCAGAAAACTAAGTAACCCTGGTTTCTAAAGTGGAATCTCTAGTTCCACCTTCACAAAGTTCATAATAGGTTTTACATACATTATTCATGTTGTGCCTCTCTCTACATAGGCTAAACCGTGTCTCCCCATGTGCTACACTAGGAAAATAATATAAGAAGCCTATCCATCCAAATTCAGCAACAAGATAATCAGTGGTGGGAAGAACCGACTTTCAACTAAGTGCGTTTGAAAATAAATTAGCCTTGCCAAGGTTGTACTAGATGGAGAAGTCATAGCCCTTTATCAATTCTAGCCACCATCTTTGCCTCAAGTTCAACTCCTTGTGCGGAGGGGTATTTGAAATTCTTGTGGAAAAACACTATTTTCAACATACTGCTCCTAGACACGCTACTGATTATAGCAGGACTAGAGATCAATCTTGGAAAACATGGTTCCGATGAGCTGATCAAACAAGTCATCAATGTGACAAAAAGGATAATTTTTCTTGATGGTTGTCGCAATAATTCCAAGCATGAAAACCAATGCATTTATCCAACGTCCATCCCTCTTGGTTCAAACACTCCCCTAGGTGAGAAAATATCAATATAACCTTTGGATAACATATCGTGCACCTTCTTCAATTCTTCTTGAAATGGTCATAACAAATGACAAGGAGAGAGAAAGGTAGGTCGAGTGTCAGGAATAAGATCAAAGCTCAACTCTATGCCCCTGTCACAAGGAACTTGGAAACACGGATGGTATCTAGGTCATAAACAATTGTCCTTTTATTACGGTAAATTAGAAAATCCTTAAGAAAAATGTAAATGTTACATGACCATTGAATGTTCTGTATTCTTTAAACTTTGGGACACAAATAAGGGACACCACATATCCTAGCTAAATGTAGAGGTGCAAAATGTAGAGGTGCTACTCCCATCCCATGCATGTCGTCCTCAAATGGTACCTAAAAACATAGAAGCCACAAGGGTGAGTACAAAGTACTCAACAAGTACATAAAGAAATAATAAGCATTGCATAAAACACAATACCAATGATTATCTTTTAACACTTGTCGTATCGCAATGATGCTCATGTATGCCTACATGATCTTTTATTTCACTTTTCTTTTGCGTATACCGGTATCGCTGAGTGAATATCCATCGGCATCCACTCACTCCAACTCGTGGAGGTTGCCGATAATGTGGGACTCGTCCCAACATCAACAGACTCAATATGGCTAGCTCAGTAGGTCACAACACTTTGCACTGTCTTTAAAAATGCTATGTAAAATGCAAGCACAACTATATCATTTGCTATGTCCATTTCATCTCCACACATATAACCAATATATAACAACTAAATAAAGATCAAGTGCTAGAAAACAAAAGTTAAGTGAGGGGATCATGCAAAGTATTATCCCATTATGAACTTGCCTCGACCGCGGATATAAACGGTGAATTGTAGGATTGCAATTCGGAAGTACCCGCACCTGTTGTTGGAACATATATTGGACTCAATACACATCATTAATTCAAAAGCATACGAGAAAAATACAGCATCATCCTTATGCACAAGACTTTGTCCCTACGGCACCAGATTAATACTACAGAAGTCGCACCCTTTTTACTTTTCTTGCAAATTAGCAGCATAAGATCCAATGGCACATGTGAAAACTCAAGTTAATAATTAAAGAAAACTAGGAGAACTATCAGGTTCTTGTCAAAAATGCTACAGACAACCCAAGCACACTATATGGCAACAATACGGAAGAGTACAATTAATAGGCACTAACAATTTTATGACTCCCTCCGATCCAAATTAGTTGGCTTGGTTTTGTCTAGATTCGGATGTATCTAGCAATAAAATAAGTCTAGATACATTCGAATCTACATAAATCTGAGTCAACTAATTTTAGCCGGAGGGAGTATTATCTTGATTCCTGGAGCATCCAACCAAAATAATTGGTCCATCACACTGATGGTCTACTGTGGTATTTCTTCCCTATATACAATAGCAAGCTGATACATTATGGCCACTAGAGAAATAAACCAAACCTACAAATCAATTAAAGTTTTTCTGAAACTCTGAATCCTTTCTATCGCTAGACTTCTGATCTCACTACTCAGACAAGGTCATCGAGCTAACACATTACACCAAACCGGCATCAGATTAAAAACAATTGGAGCAACGTAGTGCTCCTTCACAACTCTAAGAATGAGTACCAACTAGAAATCACGAAAGATGTTGGAAGACAAACTGAAACTAACTAGTTGGAAATATGGTATCTGGCCGGGGACGCTGATGACGAGACAACTTGATGGAGGCGATCATGGAAGTAGAATCACAGCCTCGCACCTTCTCTGCGGCAGCGACAATGCAGAATGAGAGGACCGCAGATGCGACGGCGGCGGCGGCCTTACGACACTAACGATCGCGAATTCTTTAGGGCAGATGGGTGATGAGGACATCTCGTCTAAATCGGCTCTAGTATATGGCCAGGATTATTGGCTCGGATACACAAAGCCCAGTCGAGCCCAATCCGTTACTTCTATTTCTATTTTTTTCAAATACTAATATCCAAGAAAAGCCACCATTGGGCACTGGCTATTACCAAAGAAGGCGCTCAGTTCAATAGGTTATAGCCACATGTTGGGACATGAGGTTTGAGGTTCAAGTAATGGCCATGGAATTCGTTTCCTCTTGTATTTTGTTTTTTAGATAAATCGCACGTAGCACTCCATAACCCAACATATATCACTTGCCAACCACAACCCGTCTATCGAGTTTACAATGGACTTTGACCATGAAATCTAAAAGTTACTCTCAACACACTGCCCATAAATAATAGTTGTTTTTACAACAAATAATAGCATTCTATCATCTATAAATTTGGGGTATTACAACCTCTACACCCACCGTCTCACTCTTTGACTCTCCAAATGAGAATATCTCCAACAAGAACGTATCTTCCCTTATGGAAAGAGCATCGGAGGTATCATCTTCTCCTCTCTCCACCTCTAGGATCAATGATGAGTTGAATGATGATATAACTCTTGAGGTGAAGGAGAAATTAGTTGTTTGGATGTTTATATGACTAACTTGAAAGGGGAACACAAGAAGCATTTTGTGAATATCTTGAATCAACTTTCCCACACACAAGAGCTTCTTGATGAGAGATGCAAACTTGGGAGAGAGCACATTCTTGAGATGGATGATTTAACTAATGCACTAGAAGAAGAGCAAGAGACTAGGTAGTCTCTTGAAGAAAAACTTGAAGGCCTCGATGAGGCAAATGATCAAATTGTTGCTAAACTCATTAAGGAACGTGATCATGCCATTTCTAAGTATAAAAAGGCTAAAAATACAATATTGAGTTTGGGGTTGTTCATGACAAACTTGCCGAGGATTTTGAGAAACTTAACAAGGCTCACAAGGCCTTGGAAAGTGAACTCTTGACTTTCAAAAAGTCTCGTGAACAATTTAAACTCAATTTAATAATGTTGCTTCACCTAGTATTTTCATTCCCTCTATTAGTACGAACATTCTTGAAGAAAATGCTAGGTTGAAAGGGGAGCTTGCAAAGGCCACCTTCCCAGAAGGAAATAAGTCTCTTGATGACCTTTTGAGTAAGCAAAGGTCAAATAATGAGAAAATGGGTCTTGGCTATGAGTCCAAGGCCAAGAAGAAGAACAACAAGAAGAAGAAGGCCAAGCCCACACAAGCAAACGACAAGACCATTACGGGTAGTAATACCACAAGTGGGAAAACTATGTCACAAGATGACTTTGCGGGAAGTGTTAACCCTCACTACATCTTAATGCATGATTATTATGGTGATGTTTATGAGGGGGATAAAACATTAATATTCCACTGCATACACCCCTTAACAAAATGGTGTAGCTGAGAGGAAGAAAGAAACATTAATATACATGGCAAGGTCCATGTTGGTGGAGTTTAAGTCTCCATACAATTTTTTGGCTAAGGCAATCTCCACCGCGTTCCATGCATCAAACCGGCTCTACCTCCACAAAGAGTTCATCAAGACTCCATATGAAATACTTACTAGTAACAAGCACAATGTTTCATACTTCTGGGTGTTTGGTTGTAAGTGTTTCTATCTCATAAAAGGTGTTCGTTTGTCCAAATTTGATTCCAAAGCTTTAGAGGGTATTTTTGTTGGCTATGGTCTCGATTTGCACACTTATAGAATCTAAGATAAACTCTCTGGAATTGTCATAGAATCTTGTAATGTGGTTTTCGAAGAATATGATGGCCCCCAAGAGGGGTATGTTGATTGATACGTTGTTAACGTATCTATAATTTTGATGTTCCATGATTGTTTTATATCTACTTTCTTATGTTTTGTCCACACTTTGGATTACTTTTACACATTTTCTGGAACTAACCTATTAATAAGATGCCACAGTGCCAGTTGCTTGTTTTCTTCTATTTTTGGTTCCAGAAAAGCCAGAAAATGAATATTCTCGGAATTGGACCAGACAAAAGCCTAAGTCGATATTTTACCGGAAGACTCACGGATCCAGAAGACGAGACGGAGAGGGGCCAGGTGCTAGCCACACCATGTGGTGGCACGGGCTAGCCCTGGCCGCGCCACCAGGTGGTGTGGGCCCCTGGTCCACCCACCAACCTTGCCCTTTCGCCTATAAGAAGCCTCCGATGCAGAAACCCTAAAGAATCCAGCCTCCAGATACGAAAAGTTCCACAGCGCCGCAGCCACCGAAGGGGAGATTCGGGGGACAAAAAGTCTCTGTTCCGGCACCCTGCCGGGACGGGGAAGTGCCCCCGGAGCCATCTCCATCGATCTCCACCACCATCTCCATCACCGTTGCTGATTCCCATGATCATGAGGGAGTAGTTCTTCCTCAAGGGTAAGGGCTCTGCCGGTAGCTATGTGTTCATCTCTCTCTCTATGCATGATCATATTGTGATCATGAGCTTTGTAATCAAGTAGATCTACCTTGCTACTCAAGTGCTTTAATAGATATCTGGCTCTCCCCATGCGTGTGGAAGTGATAGCGTGCACACCATGGTGGCACTTAGGCTAGAGATTACTAATACTTGTTATGAGTTATGTTTCGATTTGGATGTCTCTATGAAATTGTGGTGTTTCTTGGAACCATCTAGCGCTTAAGGTGACAATCTAGGGTTGTCTAGATGGGAAAAGCGAACTTTGAGGAGTGTTGTTATAGCCCTACCATGGATTAGAGTGTCCAACCGGAGAGTAGTTCAGAGTAGTATCATAAAGAGATGATATTTATATGGGAGTGTTCACTAGTGAAAGTATGATCCCTAGGCCTTGTTTCTAAGCATTGAAACACCGTTTGCGACTAGATCTGTTACATGTTTGCTTGCTTCCATCTTTATTTCAGATTGCCTTTAGTCCCTTCCTATCCGTCAATCTCTTTTCTGGCACCGTTACCACTTATAATTATCCATGCCACTTGTATTTCACTATCTCTTCGCCGAACTAGTGCACCTATACACTTGACAAGTGTATTGGGTGTGTTGGGGACACAAGAGACTTCTTGTATCTTGATTGCAGGGTTGCTTGAGAGGGATACCTTTGACCACTTCCTCCCTGAGTTCGATAAACCTTGGGTAATCCACTTAAGGGAAACTTGCTGCTGTTCTACAAACCTCTACACTTGGAGGCCCAACAACTGTCTACAAGAATAGAAGTGTGTAGACATCAAGCTATTTTCTGGCACCGTTGCCGGGGAGGTAAGGTAAAAGGTACTCACATCCTCTGGCTACTAAGCTATCTTCTAGTACGGTTGCTGGTGTGTGTGAGTGCTCGAAGTTATTTCCTTTAGATTCTGCAATTATATCTTTTTGTTTCTTGTTTTTATTTTCACTAGTTAGGCTTAATGTAAAACAACAACAAAATTAGAGAGGTTTATAGTATTTATCTTGAGTTAGGACATGAAGTGTTTGAAGAGAAAATTTAAAAACCTATGGAACTTTATTTGCATGTTAATAGCAATGTTGTTAGTATGAACTCTTTGGACACCATTATTGCTAATGCTATGGAAAAGTCTAAGCTTGTAGAAGCTAGTTTTTATGAAAATGATCTTTTTAGTCACCCAAGCATTGAGGAGAAAATTTACTTTGATGATACTATACCTCCAATATATGATGATTACAATAATGAATATGATATTTTCAGTACACCTACTATTGAGGAGAAAATTAATTATGATTACAATATTCCTCCTATATTTGATGATTATGGTGATGAGAATAATAGTGATAGCTATTTTGTTGAATTTGCTCCCACTACAACTAATAAGAATGACTATGCTTATAGGGAGAGTAATAATTATTTTATGCATATGGCTCATGATAAGAATGTTTTATGTGATAGTTATATTGTTAATTTTATTCATGATGCTATTGAAAGTTATTATGAGAGAGGGAAACATGGTTTTATGCATCTCAATAATATTAAGTTTCCCCTCTTTATGTTGAAAGTATTGAAGTTGCACTTGTTTTGCTTTCCTATGCTTGTTGCTTTGTGCTTCCATGACTTGTTTCTTTACAAGATTTCTATGCATAGGAAGTGGGTTAGACTTAAATGTGCTTTGAATTTTCTTCTTGATGCTCTCTTTTACGTCAATTCATATTTCTTATGTGAGCCTCTTCTCAAACTATCATGCCTAACTTAAAGGCGTTAAAGAAAAGTATTTATTGGGAGATAACCCAAAAGTTTTAGTTGAGCCTTGGAAGTTATTACCTCTGTAATAACCGCTCCTTATAATTTTTGTGTGGTTTTTTTGCCAAGAGTAACCTTTAATGAGAGAGAAGTAATGCTTTGGAAAGTTTCTGTCCCGAAACAGATTTTTGTGCTTTGCTGTAAAAATTCGTGAAAAAACTCTGTACGTTAGTTTGAGCTGTGATGTTTTGTGCTTCTTCCCCGGGTTGTTATCTAACTTTTGTTAGTTCAACGCTTTTCGATTTGAGCAACATAAGGTCTTCGAAAAAATTGCTTTTTACCTGCTGGTCTGTTTTGACAGATTTCTGCCATTATTTGCATTTGCTTCTTGTTGATTCCTTTTTGGGTTCTTTTTGGGGAATTGAGCTTTTTGAGGGAAGTGCTACAGTAGCTTGTGTTTTAATGGAAGTTTTATTCGTGTTGGAACTGAACCCAAAGACTTATTATCTTGAGTACACTAATGTTGCTAATAAGGATTGTGTGAAGTTTTGTATGAAGGAAAATTTTCAGGTGTAAGGGAAGAATGATGTAATGAGATGAAGAATGGACAAAAGCTCAAGCTTGGGAAGCCACCCATGTCACCCCAAGAAATATCCATGAAGTACAAGCGTCAAAGCTTGGGGATGCCCAAGGCATCCTCTTCTTCATCAATAAAAATCTCAGGTCTTTCTAGACACTTCGTTTTTATTGTTTCATGCACTGTTGTGTTGTTCTTGGAGCGTCTTTGTTTTTGTTTTTAGTTTTATTTTTCTTTATTTGCTGAAATAAGTTGGTTGGATCCCAACACACTTCTTTTGGAGAGAGAGACACAGCCTGTTATTCATTGCCTAGAACACTCTAGTTTTCACTCTTATTGTTCTGTGAGTGTTTTCTTTTGCTAGCACTGTGTTTAGCCTTAGTTTTCTTGTGCTTTCAGCTTAGAAATTTTTAGTTCTTCCTTTTGGATTTGTGAGACAAGATCACTGATCTTTATTTATTATTATCTTTGTGAGTTCTTTCAAATAAGTTGGTTTGCATTGGAAAAGAGTAGGAAAGTTCATGCTTAAGTGGTAGAAAGGAGCTTGTTTTTGACTGTGGCCTAGGCTTTGTCATGTCATGCTTGATATTGTTTTGGATTTATGCTTAGGGATTATTGCTGTAGCATGACATGTTATAAACAATTGACATTGCTTAATGTGCCTTGAAAGAATCATGCGTTGTTTTAGCATATTAAAGCATAGTATTGTGGTATTCTCCTTTGATGCTTTATTTGGGTCAACTTGGCGCATGATCACACCATGTTAAGACTATCCCAAGTCACCATAGCTTCTATGATCATTTAGTTTTTGACTTGTAATATCACTTTATGCTTTAATTAATGATGTTTTGTTGCTTTGCATGATTATGGCCATTATTGCTCTCTTAGTTGGTCGCTCCCAGTCTTTTGCTATCCTCCATACCAAGTATGAGTTCCACTCATGCATCCAACTCCAAATAAAACCAAGTTATTCCAAAGAGTCCACCATACCTACCTATTAGCATTTGCTATTCCAAGTATATTCCTGTTTTTATCTACCTTCCAAATTAAACTTGTTATGTGAAAAATAGTGATTAAAGCTCTCACGAACTTGATGGCACACTTTACTTTTTTGCACTTAATAATGTTGAAGCATTGTGTCCATATTTGTTGCGTATATGCTTGCGTTTTATAAGTTGAAGTTAGCAGAACTATGTATCATGGGGAACGCTTTCAACATTGCACTTATTATTCCATTGATATCATGATTCTTTTGCCTATGGATCCCGACGGTGTGAAATAAAAGGGGAACTTGTAAGATCATGGAGTTTGTATGTGTGTTAGAGAAACGCCTGGGCCGCTAGCCTAAGCCATGCCTAATCATGGTGGAAACTTGCAGCATAACCATAATGAGCATTCTATGAAGCATCCCCAATAAAAACCTATGCAAATAGCAAATAAAAAGATCGCTGAGATGCTCATTGTCTGTTGCCTTGTCATTTTTTGATATGGGATAGCTCCTATGTCATGGGGCAAGGGGTACCCCATTGGCGGTTCTCTATGATACATATGTACTTACAATGACAAGAGCTTACTTGTGACTGAAGTTGAGTAGCATGAGGTTCGGTACTCGTAAGCAAGGGGCATGAGATTTCAACTTATAACTTGTTAAGCATATCCTCTTAGTTGTGTCACTTTAACCTTAATCACTTGAAGATGCCTATGATAGGGGAAATGAGAGTTGAAAGCTAATAAGTACCATAATTTTTGGAAGCTCTTTATGAGACTTGAATCCCTGCTTCCTTCTATGAAGGCCTTTCTTTTACTTTTTATGTTGAGTCTCCATCTTCTATCTTTATGCAACTATTGAGAGAGCATAGTGGTCATTCTTAGTTTAATGTGCATTGTCCCAAAACTTGTTGATTGATTCATAACTTTGATATTGCTTGTTCTTAAACTACTTGTATCTAGTCACCCTTATGAACTTTGAAGGTGTCCTATGCATTTATGTTTTGCTACACTATGAGGGACAAGCTGAATACCATTCTCATTATGTTTTCTTTATGTGAAACAAATAAACGTCTTTCAAAGCATTGTTATTCATGAATCTTTTGTTTGTACCCTTTCATGTTACATCATAGTTGCTATATCTTATTGTTAGAACTATATCTTGCATGCTATGTTAAAGTACTATGATCCCAGCTATCAATGTTTTATAAATACTTTGATCAAGTTTATGATGGTGCATGTCACCTCCAAAATTATTCTTTCTTTTTATCACTTACCTACTCGAGGACAAGAAGGAGTTAAGCTTGGGGATGTTGATATGTTTCTAACGTATCTATGATTTAATATGTTCTATGCTTGTTTTATATCTACTTTCTTATGTTTTGTCCATACTTTGGAGTACTTTTACACATTTTCGGGAACTAACCTATTAACAAGATGCCATAGTGCTAGTTGCCTGTTTTCTTCTGTTTTTGGTTCCAGAAAAGCCAGAAAATGAATATTCTCGGAATTGGACCGGACAAAAGCCAAAGTCGATATTTTACCGGAAGACTCACAAAGCCAGAAGACGAGACGGAGAGGGGCCAGGGGCTGGCCACACCATGTGGTGGTGCGGGCTAGCCCTGGCCGCGCCACTAGGTGGTGTGGACCCCTGGTCCACCCACCAACCTTACCCTTTCGCCTATAAGAAGCCTCCGATGCAGAAACCCTAAAGAATCCAGCCTCCAGCCACGAAAAGTTCTGCAGTGCCGCCACCACCGAAGGGGAGATTCAGGGGACATAAAGTCTCTATTCTGGCACCCTACCGGGACGGGGAAGTGCCCCCGGAGCCATCTCCATCGATCTCCACCACCATCTCCATCACTGTTGCTGATTCCCATGATGATGAGGGAGTAGTTCTTCCTCAAGGGTAAGGGCTCTGCCGGTAGCTAGGTGTTCATCTCTCTCTCTCTATGCATGATCATATTGTGATCATGAGCTTTGTAATCAAGTAGATCTACCTTGCTACTCAAGTGCTTTAATAGATCTCTGGCTCTCCCCATGTGTGTGAAAGTGATAGCGTGCACACCATGGTGGCACTTAGGCTAGAGATTACAAATACTTGTTATGAGTTATATTTGGAGTTGGATGTCTCTATGAAATTGTTGTGTTTGTTGGAACCATCTAGCGCTCAAGGTGACAGTGTAGGGTTATCTAGATGGGAAAAGCAAACTTTGAGGAGTGTTGTTATAGCCCTACCATGGATTAGAGTGTCCAATCGGAGAGTAGTTCACAGTAATATCATAAAGAGATGATATTTATAAGAGAGTGTTCACTAGTGAAAGTATGATCCCTAGGCCTTGTTTCTAAGCATTGAAACACCGTTTGCAACTAGATCTGTTACATGTTTGCTTGCTTCCATCTTTATTTTAGATTGCCTTTAGTCTCTTCCTATCCATCAAGCTCTTTTCTGGCACCGTTACCACTTATAATTATCCATACCACTTGTATTTCACTATCTCTTCGCCGAACTAGTGCACCTATACACCTGACAAGTGTATTGGGTGTGTTGGGGACATAAGAGACTTCTTGTATCTTGATTGCAGGGTTGCTTGAGAGGGATACCTTTGACCACTTCCTCCCTGAGTTCGATAAACCTTGGGTAATCCACTTAAGGGAATCTTGTTGCTGTTCTACAAACCTCTGCACTTGGAGGCCCAACAACTATTTACAATAATAGAAGTGCATAGACATCATTGATGTCTATCTTGTAGATTATGAAATACCTCAAGATTCCATAAGAAGAATGGGTGCGGGATTCATCCGCACTACTGTGGAGCCCCTTGCGGCGGATCGAGAAGTATTATGCTCTACTCAAGTGGAGCCCTCATCTTCACAACTGCAACAAGCTCCTATTATGGAGCCAATGATGACCCAAGACAAAGACAAGCTGAGAACCCTCACCTAGTTGATTAGGCTAGGAGCTCCAGGCTAGATTGTCCGGTCTGTCCAGCCCTATGCAGTCAGTTGCAGAAGGCGGATTTATTTAGTCATCCACAAGATCATCTCAATGCCTTTCAAATAGCATGCCTGATCAAGACCAAGGTCAACATGTACCTCGAGTTGATGAAAATGAACCCATTGTTGATCAAGGTCAAATTGAAGGTCAAGACGAGGACCAAAATGATGAAGAGATATCGACAAGAAATAACAAGGAGATTGAAACTCGTTGCAAATCTAGAGTGGATAGAATGTTGTAAAGAAGAGACCACACTCTTGAGAATGTTCTTGGTGATCTAAGGAGTGGAATGTCCGCTCGAGATCAATTGAAGCATTTTGGTGAGCATCAAGCTCATATATCCATGGCGGAGCACAAGAAAGTGTGGGAAGCTCTTGAAGATTCAGATTGGTTAGAAGCCATGCACCAAGATCTCAACAACTTTGAGAGAAACAAAGTTTGGATGTTAGTAGAAAAGCCCAAATATTGTCGCAATGGCATTAGTACTAAATGGATATTCAAGAACAAGCAAGATGAACATGGTATTATTGTGAGGAACAAGGCAATATAGGTAGCTCAAGGGTTCTCACAAATTGAAGGCATTGATTATGGAGAGACCTATGCTCCCGTGGCTCGCCTTGTGTCCATCTGTATCCTTCTTGCATATGCTGCACATCATAATTTTAAATTACAACAAATGGATGTGGAAAGTGCTTTTCCAAATGGTCCATTGCATGAGTTGGTTTATGTTAAGCAACCCCCGAGATTCGAGGATCCCAACTTCCCAAACCACGTCTACAAGCTTGATAAGGCGCTCTATGGACTTAAACAAGCTCCACGCACATGGTATGAGCACCTTAGAGAGTTGTTGTTAGACCGTGGATTTGAGGTTGGTAAAATTGATCCCACTCTTTTTATTAAGAAGGTTAATGGGAGCTTTTCATTTGCCAAATATATGTTGATGATATTATCTTTGGCACATCTAACAAAGCTTTTAATTATGAATTCTCAAAGCTTATGACTCATAGGTTCATGATGTCTATGATGGGAGAGTTGAGGGTATTCCTTGGCTTTGAGATCAAGAAAATAAGGGGAGGAACCTTCTTAAATCAAGCCAAATATACTCAAGACATGCTCAAGAGATTCAACATGAAAGAACTAAATGAAGCTCCTACTCCCATGGCAACAAAAACTCATCTTGAGCTAAACCAAAATGGTAAAGATGTGGATCAAAAGGTATACCGATCCATGATTAGCTCTTTGATTTACCTATGTGCATCTAGACCCGATATTGTGTTAAGTGTAGGAGTGTGTGCAAGATATCAAGCGGCTCCTAAAAAAGCCACTTAATGGCAGTCAAAAGTATCTTTCGATATTTGGTTCATGCCCCAAACTATGGTGTGTGGTATCCTGGGGCTCAACATTCTCTCTTTATGGGTACACTGATTCAGATTGGGCTGGTGACAAGGATGATAGGAAATCAACCTCCGGGGCTTGCCAATTCCTTGGTAGGTCCTTGGTGTATTGGTCTTCTAAGAAACAAAACTGTATATCTCTCTCCACGGCCGAGGCTGAGTATGTGGCTGCTGCTAGTGCATGCACTCAATTGCTATGGATGAGGCAAACTTTAATGGAATACGGTGTCCATTGTGAAAGAGTGCCTCTTTTATGTGACAATGAAAGTGCTATCAAGATTGCCTACAATCCGATGGATCATATATGGACAAAGCATATTGAGATTCATCATCATTTCATTAGAGATCATGTTGCCCGATGAGATATTGAGCTATCTTATGTCTCAACCAAATACCAACTTGTCGATATATCACGAAGCCTCTTGATGAAGCAAGGTTTTGCTATTTGAGGAATGAGCTAAATATCATAGATTCGAGAAGTTTGACTTGATCATCTTGCATACTCACCTATATCTTAATCCATATTTGGTTTAGGTGCAGGCATGGAGATAGGGGGAGTGCGGTCCTAATCTATTGGGTTATCCCTCCCACCATAATGCTAAAATTAAGAAAATCAATTCGCTTAATATCATTTTGTGATATGTGAGCTTCGTTGATGAGTAGTGGCTATGAACCCAAGGATAATTCTTCGTAGTGTCGTGCCTCACACTCTTACATGGTGGCCTCGGCCACCACCCTCTTTGTTATGAAGAGTTGGTTCTTGTTTTGATTGAATTTGAGATTTATTGGATATTTATCACTGATTCTTGGTTCTTCACAGTTTGGCATCTTAACCCAAGCCATTTTCCTTCCTACAAAACTTGCTCTCCATCATATATGTCCCCATACACTTGAACCTAGCAGTTTTGGTCAAAGAGGCCCGGAGGTTCCGGTGCCTACACAAGAGTTTCCGGTCCATTGGACATGAGTCTCTGGTCTAGGACAGTTTTAGGCAGTGACTAAAGGAGGCTGGGGTGAAAGAGGCACATAGAACTCTTTCTTCCACCCCCGACCTCCACCCTCACACCCATCGCCTCCTCCTCCAAAACCGCCACCTGGGGCCCTGAAGCTGCTGCGATCCGCTGTGTCGCCGGCTACCTCCACCCTCTCCACCCTTGGACCGTTCCCCACCAGTGGAATCTCTCCAATGGACAGATATGTTACCCTCTCTCACCATGGACCTAGGGTTCATCCCCTTCATTTTTTTGAGCAATGTACCAATTTTTGCACTAGAAACTCATGTATGCGTGCATGTCTATTACATTAGCGTCGATTCCTTGCCCGATCTGCTAGATATAATGCCTCCCGCATCCTCCATGTGCAACCCGATATCTCTAGACCGGAGATTCCGGTGTTGCACACCAGAGACTCCGGTGTGGATCACTTCTAGTACATCTTGCAAGGGCTTGAGGGTCTTTTTTTTTCTTCTCCGGCACATATATGGGGGCGCACTAGCTTTAGTTTTTAGACCACGTTAAAATATTTTGGAGTTGTTTCTTTCATAGAACCTCTAGAATTACCCTGTGTTTGAATTTACCAACTATAATTGAGTGTGATCTATTGTTCCATTGGGAATTAATAGATTGCATACTACCGTTCGTGATCACGGCTGCGTGCATAAGAGTGTGGTGTTGTGAATATCCTACAAGGTTCAAGATCTGTTGCATTGGCATCAGGGATCGAGCGGGAGAGATCATAGCTACGCACTAGTTATCAATCATCCACCATATCATCGACAAGAGCTTGCTAAGAAAACCGGGCCACCCCATATCATCACAACCATGCAAATATTTGGCCAAGAAAGTTTGAGGTGGAGTTGGGATCTTCTACCAAAGTAGGCATGTTGATAAGATTGGCAGAAACAGATTATTTTCTTGCCTACAAAAACATCAAGAACAAGTGGGTCCAAGAATGATTTAGTCAAGGCAATAGTGGGATTTAGAAGTACCCATGAGGGTGTACAAGATGGTTTAGGTACATTTCCAAAAATGCACAAGGGTTGATATAGTCAGAGACTCAAAGAAGGGTTCAGGATAACATTTTCAGACTTATTTATATTTTGGCAGTTTTAGGGTTTTAGACTGGGGTACAAGGTGTGGTGGTTTTGAGGGCATGCAAGGTTCCAAACTTATCATCAAGTGTATGATGTTGAAGAGTGTGTTAAGTAGAGGATATCCATGGCTTGAGTTGGTCTCCACTACCTTGAAATCTTCAAAAGAGGGGTGTCTCAAAAAGGAGTGTGATAGGAAAACTAATGATCAAAAAGAATGTCTAGAGAGCAACACAAGCTTGGGAGATCTTGGTTACTGGATTTGTTGATCAAGGGAGATTATGGGGGATGGTAGGAAACATCACAAGGATGATGGTAGTAGAGTAGGCTCTTTGGCCTTAGATCAAGAGTTAAGGGTTTTAAGTAATTTTCCAAAAAGTGATTCTGATAATAGGGAGGTTGTCTTCCTACTAGGGTTGATGATTTCTCCTTAGAGGTTTTAGAGGTTACAAATGATGCTTTGCTTTAGTTACTAGAGTCTGGGCTCCTAGGGTAGCTCAAACTAACTCCTAATGAAACGAGTCCAAACAAAACCCACTTAAGACCTCAAATCAAGGCAAATCAACCTAACAAGAAGTTCAAAGCAATTCATACCAACATCTCAACACACATAAACAAAAAGGCAAAGAAATCAACACACAACTATTGCACTTAAGTAAGATTTTTTTTTGTTTCCCCCTAATTTTTGCACTCTATACAACTAATCAGGGTTACTGAAAGTGGGGTGTTACAGACCTCCGCCCTTAAAAGAATCTCGTCCCGAGATTCTAGAGGGTAGTGTTAGGGGTCTCCAGTGAACTAGCTTATGTTGAACTTCATCTTCAGATGTGGTTACTTTGTCGGTAGAGTTGAACTTTTGTCTTCTTGGATGCTCATAGAGTTGAGTAGTTTCATACCTGGTTGCGAAGAGTGATCTTTGTCTCTTTCAGACTCGATACCTCGTGGGCTTACGCTTGGCAAACTTCACCTAGTTGGAATTTTTTGTAAGTACCTTTCAGAGGATATAACAAGAAGATCAAAGAAATTCATACCAACATCTCAACACACATAAACAAAAAGGCAGAGAAATCAACACACAACTACTAAACTTAAGCAAGAATTTTTTTCTTTTTCCCCCTAATTTTTGCAAACTAATCAGGGTTACTGAAGGTGGGGTGTTACAGTCATCGGTTATAGCTCATGGAAAAAACTAGCATGATGTGTAGCACACGAAGATCATCAAGAAAGTCGGGCTTTACACCCTCAATCGTTGAGTCATAAACCAAGGTGAGCCACCACGGCTCGCTGATGCACACTGATAAGTTGATCAAGACGGAGAAGCGATCTGATCGGTTGCTCATCATGGAGATGTCGTCAGAGTACCATGCAACAATTACCCCACCAGCAGTACCGATAGCAGGGACGTACACAAACCCATCGACACGAGGCCCAGAAGTTTCTGAGATGGTGAACCTGGTTAAAGAGTCAAGTTTGGACTCGAAGATGCAGACCACCAATGTCGCAACATCGTCTACCACTCCTCTAACTACACTTCTACAGGAGGGGTTATTGAGTCCCCGGGGGGTTCCACACAAGTAAGATTGTGCATAACCATTGAAAACAACTAAAGGAGATATGCCCTTGTGGAAAATAATAAATGGATTTTATTATCATATCTCAATTAGTTCATAATAGTTTCATACTGTGCTATAATTGTATCAAGTGGAAACATTGATACAGGTGTGGTATGAAACAAACCAACTCCCTAGTAGCCTCTATTTATACTAGTTCGTTGGGCAGCTGATGATCGAGGTTTCCCGATCATGGATTGACTTTAACATTAACTGACAATGAGGTCACTTATTTATGAATGATCTAATGGATATTACTCAATAGAAGTATTGTGACACAATAAAGTCACATGGTTCATCGTTGCAATAGTTAGAAGATTAGTATCCTACTCCTTAGACCATCAGATCATATTAATCACTGTCTCTAGAGGCTGCTTTGACTGCATCAAACGTCATGACCATAACTAGGTGACTATAACGGTGTATGTTAGGTATTCTAGAGGAACAGTTGAGGCCTATGTATCAAGATTGGGATTTGTTCACCTTCATGACAGGAAGATAGACACAGCTGACTTGGTGAGATTATATCCAAAATGTTGCAACATGTGACTAGGTCATGGGGATGGAATATCATGAGAACGAGTAAAACAACACTTGTCGGTAATGAGATTGAACAAGGTATGATGATACTAGTGATCAGATCTCGTTAAGTCAATATCTAAGTAACAAAGTGAATTGGACTCGACATTTATGGTTCAAACGACATTACATCATGGAATGCACATGGTTCATTATTGGCATCTTGGTCCCGCTAATGGTCATTAATATGAGAGGTGACTCGATCATGTATGTGATGTTTCCGAGCCATTGGGGTAACACGCTTAAGCGTACGATGACACTTGTAGATCATTATGGAGTTGTCGGAATAGCAGGATGAGAGAGAAGAAAAAATGGGAAGAGTTCCTTGAGAGAATTGGAATCATTCCGATAGGATCTGAAGTTGTCCGGGGTGAACCGAAAGTTGTTTTGTGTCAAATGACATTTGATAATATGTATTTCATATTAATTAATATAATTAATAAAATATTTAAAATTGAATTTGAGGGGCAATTTCCACTAATGGGCCAAATTCCCGGAGGGAATAGGGCCCATGAGGGAAACCACCCAAAGGAGGGAGGCCCGACCGACCAAGGGTGCAAGCCGCTGGCCAAGGGAGGACCACCCGGCCATCCTAGGGCCCCACCCAGCTGGCCTAGCTGACCCATGGCGCCTCCTCCTCCCCTCTGCTTTGTTTAGTCCCACATGGGAAACCCTTGGTGGAGAGTACAACCCTCCACCTATATAAAGGGGTGACCATGGGTGGGAATAAGCACACCAACAATTCTCTAGGGAATTTCCTTGGGGAACTATCTCTCTCTCGTTTCCTTCTTTTGATGGTCTGGTCCCTGGAAGGACTGCAAATGCAAGAGATGACGCACCTGTAGCACATCATTGTGCTTCAGGGATTCCAGGCAAAGGATCTACTTCCGCATTCTCGGCAGGGATCAGAGAACCGGAGGTTGCCATCATACAACATATGTGTTTGAAACCACGAGGGTGCTGCCACTTGTGGCACCTTGATTGTTGTGAGCCCAACTACTGCATGATGGAGCAAGGGGTGATTTGCGAGGAGCGTCAAGACCATGAAGTTGGCTCCGAGTACGACTATATCATCCATGTTCCCCTCAGAACGTTAACCGTGTTTATACTACAAGGGTATGTATACAAAACCTCTTCGTTACAATATGACTCCTAGATAGATCCTGAGAATTAGGCATGTTCACGTAGGAAAATTTGTGTTTTCTCCCTCCAAACTCCTCCATTGGTATCAGAGCCGATCTATGCATAATAATGCTTGTATGGCCAGTACGCTCGTGGATTTTGCGGGAATTGATCATATAGTTGTTACCCTCAAACGTGTACTTACCAATACAACAACATTTTGATGAAGCGGCCCGGACTGACCTTACGTGTAATCTTACGTGAGACTGGTTACACGCTCAACATATGGCTTGTACTGTATAAGTGGCTAGCGGGTGTGTCTCTCATTCAATAGCTTATATGACATTTACAATGGAGGGCCCGGATCAGGGTGTATTAGAGACAACTGTTTGATCCATGTTGTGGTTGGCAAGTTCGTAGATAGAAAATGGTTCTATCGTGAAAGCCCTAGTAGCCATGTAAAATATGCAAAAGATAAAATAGATGTGTCTAACTTTATTTAGCGGTAAGGTATGTGATTGATATGGTCTTGGTCATAATCAAGGTAAAATAGTTTACATTTTTGTTACTAAGTAGTATAGTAATAGTCATCTTTTCGATGGATGACCAACTCGTGGCGTCGTGCACTTGGCATGGTACCGGAGGCAAGATGGAGATCATGCTAGAACACTCGATGGAGATCAAGGAGCGAGAACAAGGACCATATCATAGCATTATTATACATGTGTTGTTGATACCTTTACAACTTATTGTGTGCTAGTATTAGATACTACACAGTATCACTAGAAGATGATACCTATTAATACCAATACTAGTGTTCTCCCTTAGTGTGCATTTTTGTTGGGGGGATACCCCGGGTAGGGTCATGCCGGGGTATAAAGGCCGAGTTAGCCAAAGTACGGCAGGGTCAAGGCGAATGCCAGCCGGGTCTTCTCAAGGCAGGCCGACTTACGGGGTAACCTGGCCTGGCGGGTGTTCACCTAACATTAACCCGACCAACATAAAATGTATGTCGGCTATGCCTGATTTACCATGTGTGTAGGTACCCTCGTAGCCAGCTTAGCCAAGAACTAACCGGGTTACCACTTGGCTTCCAAGAGAAGGAAGGAATCTCCCGCTGGTCAAAAGGGGGCCTTTGTCCACTATAGCGTGAGCGAAGCGAGCAGAGGGAAGGACCAGCGGGGGGCAGCCGATGACGCGGGCAGTGTCGGCTGACGTGATCCATGTCTAGTGACGCCAAAGGATGAGGAGCTCATAGAGGATTATGTCCATGGTCCGGACTAGCCATTTAAACTAAATAAAGAGGCATCTAGCTTTACCCAAAGGGCATATTCGGGGAATATGCTTCCACGTGTGCCTTAACTTTGTAACCTAGGCTCCCCTATATAAGGAGCACTAGAGCCTCCATTGCGGGGAATCGATCATTCTATGAAGGAAGAACTCTAGGGCTTTGTAGTGAGGAGTAAGAGAACTAGTCTCCTTCTCGCCAACAGCTCGAGGAGCCCTTATAGTCCACATCCAAAGAGAAAGTAATACAAGCATCTGTGTGTGGAATCACCACACTATCCCTCCCTAGATTCATCTATTGCACATTGGCCCCATCTTTAGCCTATCCATGGCATTTGCTGTGCCACCACCATGACAGTTGGTGATGCAGCCCGTCCTACGGATGCTCCTACATCTACACCAACAAGTCCCCCAAGTGGACCCGTGACTCGTGCCCGAGCCAAACTCCTACAAGCTAAGGTGAACTCGCTCCTCTCCTCGTGCCAATTTGATACCTCCTTGGATGGTGTGCTACTTCATGCAACTACCCTATGCATCATCAGGTACGAAGCTCCAACATAGCACTAAGCACCCAAGGATGGAGAACAAGGAGCAGACCGTGAAGCAGAAGCCGCTGGAGCTGCTCAGACCGGAGTCTCTGGTCTGCGCACACCGGAGTCCCTGGTCCACCAAAGTCTCCTTCCTGAAGACCCCGGAGACTCCGGCCCACCTCCGGTCTGACCCTCGAACCAGGCCCTAGGACAGCCAGATGGCCACTCCGGAGATGGTCCGGAGACCCCACTGGAATCTTCGGTT
Organism: Avena eriantha; assembly: GCA_910589775.1. Lineage (NCBI taxonomy): Eukaryota > Viridiplantae > Streptophyta > Magnoliopsida > Poales > Poaceae > Avena > Avena eriantha. The sequence goes on along the minus strand of OU342742.1, from coordinate 394,731,552 downwards.
CACCACACCAGAGTCTCCAGACCGAGCGTCGCTAGGAATGTAAAAGGCCTTTGGGCCTTCGGCCCATGTACCCCGTAGTCTGTCCAGAACTTACCTTTTATCCCTAAATTACCCTTGTTTAAGTGACTGGCCTATATATAATCCCCCACCTCAATTGTAAACCCTAGGCATGATATTTGGAATTAGTGGAAACCCCTTGTGGATCTATCTAGTTCTTGCCTCATGCTCCTTTGACAAAGGAGCACAAAATATCCCAAACCTCGTTGGAGTTTGCATCGTGCCTCCGTGTTGTACAAGGCCTAGGCATCGGACTCCCTTTGCCTAGACGACAAGATCTCACCGAGTCTCCCTCCTCGCCGTGCCGGTTCGAGAGAGAGTCCTCCGCTCGACGCTGATCCTAGGGATTGCGTTGGACCGGTCACCACCGGCGTGAGCTATTGGTATGTATCGTGGTTTGTGTGTGTGTGTGTGTTCATCGCGTTCTTCGTGTGTGAGTTCGTCATGTTCATCCTCCCCTCCTCTCCCCGCACTCCATCCTCGATTTGAGTGGGATTCGTGAAAGATCAGGCCACCCTAGAGGTTCGCCCTCAACATATTGGTATCAAGAACTTCGTTGCTCACGAATTCCCCCATATAATTTTCTTCTATCCACCAAAAAATTCGAAAATCTCCAAAAAAGTGCCCCAAATTTTCCTTTGGATCGATCTCTTGATTTGGAGTGTTATTTGTAGTTTTGATCCGTCCAAACCTTGTCTTAGGTGTTGGTCCAGCTTTCTCCTACGTTTTCCCAGCCCAATTTGGCCATTTTTTCGCGAATTTGAGGACCAAAGGCGTGGATTTCCGCTCAAGAACATGAGCAGTTCGCGATCTGACTCCAGACCAGAGTTTCTGTCCTGCAAACCAGAGTCTCCGGCCTACACTGGAGTTTCTGGCCTATCCACACTGGAGTCTCTGGCCTGAACCAGAGTTTCCGGCCTGAGACCCCAGAGTTTCTAGCCCTGACGCCGGACTTTGACAATTTTGCCTCTAATCTTGCATTGGCTAATTTTCTCTTGTTTGTTTGTGCACGTGTGCGTGTCGTCAACTAACAACAAGCTTCCGCATTGAAAACTCCCGCGCTCATCGACACCACGGCCCACGAACATCATCCTGCACCACCGATGGCAAGTTCGTCATCACCAACGAAGGTATAACTTGGGTCACCTTGTTAACCCCTATCTTCCTTTGTGTGTACCTATCCCACGAGAGTGGCTCATCTTGTGTTTGCTTGAGCATTATGCACTTGTCCTTGGATAGTGAGAGTGTAAAAGCAATAGCAAGAGTGACTTGGTAGCATTAAGGGAGAGCAAAAAAAGAAACAAAGAAAAAGATACAAAGCAAAAGAAAAAGAAAAATAGTCTCCCATTGCAAAAGAGAGTCTCAAAGCTTGTAAGCAAGAGAGAAAGAAGAGCGCCCAAGGCAAGTGCACAAATCCGTTGCTCATTTTTCTTCTTTGGAAATGAGCCATGGTCTCTCCTTGCATTGGCATGACAATGAGCGTAGTCTTTGTTAGGACATTTTGTTTGCTCATTTTCATAGTCGTGTCAATCCCAACAATCTCCACGTGTGTGTATATAGTCGTAGGTTCCCGTCACCCTTTTGAGTTGTTGACCTTCGCCTTTGACTTGTGTTTTGTTGGATTTTACCCACTTTTGACTATCCCTTTTCTTTTGGTTGGTTCTTTGGCATTCCACAACCCTAACCTACCACCAACAAGCTTTTGAGAGTTAGTTCTTTCTTTAGTGTGAGTTTTCTTTGCAATTCCACTTTGCACGCTTATAGCTCTCACTTGTGGTTTCTAGTTTGGTGCAATCCCCAAGGTGAGGTACAAGGCTAACACCACCATACTCCACTTCCATATACAATACTGGTCTGTTTTGCATGATGGATAGTCATGGTGAGTCGAGCCAACCACCTCCCCAAGAAGAAGAACAAGGACTATACTTGGCGCGCGCAAGTCACTTCATCGTCCGACAAGAGTTCCATGATCGTTTCTAAGCCCTTGAGAGGCGACAAGATGAACAATTTGGCGAGATGCCAGCCAAGTTCAAGAACATCGACAACCGCTTCGATGGCCTCGAACGACAAATGCATGCAATGCATCACAACTTTGGCCACCAAAATGAAGCGCTTCAATGCTCTGGCACCGAAACAAATGACAATCTTCGATGCCTCATCGATGGAATGGCAAGAGCACGTTCATGCGCATCAAGCTCTTCAAATTCTTCGCGTCGTCATGCACCTCTTCAACAAGATCTTCATGCAAGTGCTCCAAGATGCAATGATGCCCCTGTGGTTGAAGATGGAAGTTCTTCGAACTATGTACCTTCCACACGGCATGCCGCAACGTCAAGCTATGATGGTGATTTCTATTCAAGGCCACAAGAAAGGCAAGAAGCACACCGTCATCATGCAAGGGCACTAGTGATCCAACAAGCACAACCACAAGAAGAACCGCGAGTGCAACCGCAAGTCTACCACCATCGACTGTGACACGTACTTGACACAACAAGTGACGACTCCAATTTGGCAAATCAAGTTCTTCATCGACGTGAAGCTCTCTAAGATCCTCCTCCTCCTCGTCATCACCGTCATGAACATCCGCACCGACAACATGGTCATCACGAGGCGCCTCCTCCACCACACCAAAACATGGAGCGTCAAGTGGTACAAGTTAAGCGATGCCAACCACGTCAAGAGGCTGAATACCATGATCTTCGCCGTGAGGCCCGTGTGCCTAATCCACATCAACAACCGAGGAACGAGCCTCCCCTTCATCATCAACTGTGTCATGAGGCTCCACACCCTCGACACCATGAGGCCCAAGTGCCTCAACCCCGTCAACAATCGCGCCAAGAGCAAGAGCAAGCTCCAAAACAACAATATCAAGAGCAAGCTCTGCAACAAGGTAGCGAGAACCAAGTTACACCGCATCAACCACAAGATCATCAACAAGGTCACCAAGCTCGTCGCAATTACCACAATGATGAAGAAACTTTCGGCAAGCTTAAGTTCACAATGCCCAAGTTTACCGGATCCAATGACCCCGAAGAATACCTCTCATGGGCACTCAAAGTCGACAAGATCTTACGCATGGATAATTATAGCAACGAGAAGATGGTCGCCATGGCTTCGCTTGAGTTTGATGATTACGCCAACCTTTGGTGGGAACAACTTCAAGTTGCTCGTGACGCAAGAGAAGAACCACCAATCACAACTTAGCATGACATGTGATGTAGCCCGACCTTTGGTCGTTACCACATCATGGTCTCCAACTTATGCCAAGTCGTCATGGACTCCAAAGGTGAATCCGTTCCTCTATGCGAGCCCACTTCCTAACCCATTGAATGGTATACTACTTCATACTCCGTCATGTATTCATGATAGGTTCATACCGACAAGTACGGAGGCATGGGAGGAAGCCTGGAGAACTAAGCCCAACAAGACGGAGGCTTGGAAGAGAAGACGGAAGAAGCAGCAGCTGGAGCACCGGAGTCTCCGGCCTGCGCACACCGGAGTCTCCGGCCACACCGGAGTCTCCGGCTTGAAGACACTGGAGTCTCCGGACCAATCTCCGGACCGACCACCAGATCGAGATCAAGGACAGTCTGTCTGCCACTCCGGAGACGACACAGGATACAGACCGGAGTCGCCGGCCCATACCGGAGCCTCCAGACCCCACACCGGAGTCTCCGGCCTGAGCATATGGGCCTGCGCGCTGCCAGCTAGGCCTTTGGCCCATGTACCCCTTAGTCCGCCCAAACTTTCTCCTTTTATTCCTAAAGAACCCTTGAACTAGTGGCTGGCCTATATATAGTGCCCTCACCCCCTCAGGTAACCCTAGGCATAGATGATAGACTAAAGAAAACCCCCTTTGTGGAATCTCTAGTTTTGCCTCATCCCCTTCTACCAAAGGGGATAGACTATCGTCACCACCTCGTTGGAGTTTGCATCATGCCTCCCTCGTTGTACAAGGCCTTGGCATTGGTGTCCCTTTGCCAAGACGTCAAGAACCTCTCCAAGGTGTTCTTCCCTCTTTGTGTGGGATCGAGGGAGCACGTTGACCGATCTTTCCTTGCGAGGATTCTATCGGATCGGTGGCCGCCGGTGAGAGCAATTGGCCTTGTATCATGTGATTTTTGCGTGTGTTCATCGTGTTCTTCGCGAGGTGAGCATCCGCTTCCACTACCTTCTCCCTTCCCCCCGCTTTCCCATCGATTTGACCACGAGATCCATGAAGATCGGGCCACCCACGGGGTTACCCCATAACATATGATATCAACAGCTTTTGGTTGCCACGGATTTCTCCACGATTTGGTCTTTTTCCCCATAAATTCGAAAATTCCACCAAAAACAGCCCCCATTCGTGTTTTGGATCGATCTGTGATTTGCGTGCGTTTTGGTAGGTTTTGATCCATGTATTACTTGCTAAACTTGTTGGTCTACCTTCCCCTGTGATGTAGCCCGACCTTCGGTCATTACCACATCATGGTCTCCAACTTATGCCAAGTTGTCATGGACTCCAAAGGTGAATCCGTTCCTCTATGCGATTCCACTTCCTACCTCTTGAATGGTATACTACTTCATACTCAGTCCCATATTCATGATAGGTTCATACTCAGTCCCATATTCATGATAGGTCTCTCGACATCTTCTACTTTGTGATATACGTGTAGAGTCGAGGACGACTCTTTTTGAAGGGAGGGGAGATGATGTAGCCCGACCTTTGGTCGTTAGCACATCATGGTCTCCAACTTATGCAAAGTCCTCATGGACTCCAAAGGTGAATTTGTTAATATATGCGAGCCCACTTCCTACCCCATTGAATGGTATACTACTTCATACTCCGTCCCATATCCATGATAGGTTCACACCAACAAGTACGGAGGCATGGGAGCAAGCCTGGAGCACCAAGTCTGAAAAGACGGAGGCTTGGAAGAGAAGACGGAAGAAGCAGGAGCTGGAGCACCGGAGTCTCCAGCCACACTGGAGTCTCCGGCCTGAAGACACCGCAGTCTCCGGCCTGCATACCCCGGAGTCTCCGGACCCATCTCCGGACTGACCCCCAGATCGAGCTCGAGGACAATTTGTCTGCCACTCTGGAGACGGACCGGAGATAGACCAGAGTCTCCGGCCCAGACCGGAGTCTCCGGACCACCACACCGGAGTCTCCGGCCTGAACGTATGGGCCTGCGCGCCGCCAGCTGGGCCTTCGGCCCATGTACCCCTTAGTCCGCCCAAACTTTCCCCTTTTATTCCTAAAATACCCTTGAACTAGTGGCTGGCCTATATATAGTGCCCCCACCCCCTCATGTAACCCTAGGCATAGATGATAGACTAAAGAAAACCCCCTTTGTGGAATCTCTAGTTTTGCCTCATCCCCATCTACCAAAGGGGATCGACTATCGTCACCACCACGTTGGAGTTTGCATCGCGCCTCCCTCGTTGTACAAGGCCTTGGCATCGGTGTCCCTTTGCCAAGACATCAAGAACCTCTCCAAGGTGTTCTTCCCTCTCCGTGTGGGATCGAGGGAGCACATTGACCGATCTTTCCTTGCGAGGATTCTATCGGACCGGTGGTCGCCGGTGAGAGCAATTGGCCTTGTATCATGTGAGTTTTGCATGTGTTCATCGTGTTCTTCATGAGGTCAGCGTCCGCTTCCGCTACCATCTCCCTTTCCTCCCGCTTTCCCATTGATTTGACCACGAGATTCGTGAAGATCGGGCCACCCACGGGGTTACCCCATAACAACATGAAGGCTCATATGAGATCCCGCTTTGTCCCCCCGGACTACACGCGTGACCTCTTCAACAACCTCCAATCGCTTCGTCAAGGGACAAACACAGTGTAAGAGTACTTTAAGGAAATGCAACTCAACTTGATTCGCGCCAACATTGACGAGCGCATGGAGAAATCTATGGCATGCTTCCTTATTTGGTTGAAGTACCCAATCAAGCACATCGTCGAGTTCCAAACATACAACACCATGGTTGAGCTTGTGCACATCGCAACAAAGGCCGAGCATCAAGTGCAAGAGGACATCAAGTAGATGTGTCTAACTTTATTTAGCGGTAAGGTATGTGATTGATATGGTCTTGGTCATAATCAAGGTAAAATAGTATACATTTTTGTTACTAAGTAGTATAGTAATAGTCATCTTTTCAATGGATGACCAACTTGTGGCGTCGTGGACTTGGCATGGTACCGGAGGCAAGATGGAGATCATGCTAGAACATTCGATGGAGATCAAGGAGCGAGAACAAGGACCATATCATAGCATTATTATACATGTGATGTTGATACCTTTACAACTTGTTATGTGCTACTATTAGATACTCAATGGTATCATTAGAAGATGATCCCTATTAATACCAATAATAGTTTTCTCACTTAGTGTGAATTTTTGTTGGGGGGATACCCCGGGTAGGGTCACGCCGGTGTATAAAGGCCGGGTTAGCCAAAGTACGGCATGGTCAAGGAAAATGCTGTCCGGGTCTTCTCAAGGCAGGCCAACTTATGGGGTAACCCGGCCTGGTGGGTGTTCACCTAACATTAACTCGGCCGACATAAAATGTATGTCCGCTATGCCTGATTTACCATGTGTGCAGGTACCCTCGTAGCCAAGTTAGCCAAGCACTAATCGGGTTACCACTTGGCTTCCAAAAGACGGAAGGAATCTCCCGCTGGTCAAAAGGGGCCTCTGTCCACTATAGTGTGAGCGAAGCGAGCAGAGGGAAGGACCACCGGGGCGTGGCCGACAAAGGTGACGCGGGCAATGTCGGCTGATGTGATACATGTCTATTGACGCCAAAGGATGAGGAGCTCATAGAGGATTATGTCCATGGTCCGGACTAGCCATTTAAAGTGAATAAAGAGGCATCTAGCTTTAACCAAAGGGCATATTCGGGGAATATGCTTCCACGTGTGCCCTAAGTTTGTAACCTAGGCTCCCCTATATAAGGAGCACCATGGCCTCCATTGCAGGGGATCGATCATTCTATGAAGGAAGAACTCTAGGGCTTTGTAGTGAGGAGTAAGAGAACTAGTCTCCTTCTCGTCAACAACTCGAGGAGCCCTTGTAATCCACATCCAAAGAGAAAGTAATACAAGCATCTGTGTGTGGAATCACCACACTATCCCTCCCTGGATTCCTCTAGTGCACATTGGCCCCATCTTTAGCCTATACATGGCATCTGTTGTGCTACAACCATGACAATTGGTGATGCAGCCCATCCTACGGATGCTCCTACATCTACACCAACAAGTCCCCCAAGTGGACCCATGACTCGTGGCCGAGCTAAACTCCTACAAGCTAAGGTGAACTCGCTCCTCTCCTCGTGCCAATTTGATACCACCTTGGATGGTGTGCTACTTCATGCAACTACCCTATGCATCATCAGGTACAAAGCTCCAACATAGCACCAAGCACCCAAGGATGGAGAACAAGGAACAGATCGTCAAGCAGAAGCCGCTGGAGCTGCTGAGACCGGAGTCTCCGGTCTACGCACACCAGAGTCTCCGGTCCACCAAAGTATCTGGCCTGAAGATCCCGGAGACTCCGGCCCACCAACGATCTGACCCCCGAACCAGGCCCCAGGACAGCCAGATGGGCACTCCGGAGATGGAGCGGAGACCCCACCAGAATCTTTGGCCTAGACCGGAGTCTCCGGTCCACCACAACGGAGTCTCCAGACCGAGCGTCGCTAGGCATGTAAAAGGCCTTTGGGCCTTCGGCCCATGTACCCCCGTAGTCCGTCCAGAACTTACCATTTATCCCTAAAGTACCCCTGTTTAAGTTTCTGGCCTATATATAGTCCCCCACCTCTATAGTAAACCCTAGGCATGATATTTGGAATTAGTGGAAACCCCTTGTGGATCTATCTAGTTCTTGCCTCATGCTCCTTTGACAAAGGAGCACAAAATATCCCAAACCTCGTTTGAGTTTGCATCGTGCCTCCGTGTTGTACAAGGCCTAGGCATCAGAGTCGCTTTGTCTAGACGAGAAGATCTCGAGTCTCCCTCCTCACCATGCCGGTTCGAGAGAGAGTCCTCCTCCCAACGCCGATCCTAGGGATTGCGTCGGACCGGTCACCGCCGGCGTGAGCTATTGGTATGTATCGTGGTTTTATGTGTGTGTGTGTGTGTGCGTGCGTTCATCGCGTTCTTCGTGTGTGAGTTCGTCGTGTTCATCCTCCCCTCCTCTCCCTACACTCCATCCTCGATTTGAGTGCGATTCGTGAAAGATCGGGCCACCCGAGAGGTTTGCCCTCAACATATTGGTATCAAGAGCTTCGTTGCTCACGAATTCCCCCACAAAATTTTCTTCTATCCACCAAAAAATTCGAAAATCCCCAAAAAGTGCCCCAAATTTGCCTTTGGATCGATCTCTTGATTTGGAATGTTATTTGTAGTTTTGATCCGACCAAACCGTGTCTTAGGTGTTGGTCCAGCTCATGAGGACATCCCTACAGTTACACCTACCCCAATTGATAATGAAGATGTTCCAATTGCAAAGAAGGATCAATCCAATGAGATAAGGATTGGACCAATCACAAGAACTCGTACTAAGCTACTAGAACAATGTGTGAACTTGTTTCTTAATGAACCTGGTGTTTTAATCAATGAGAATTTTATACTACCTAAGTCTTTAAATTATTGCATGATCAGGTACTTAGGACAAGAAGGCCTAGCAAGGAGCAAGGAGCAAATGGAACTAGGCGTGTTGATCAATGAAGAATGCGCGAGGGAGGAGAGGGAGGAAGCGCAAGGAGCTGTCCAAGACGAAGATCAACAAAAGGAGAAATTTCTTTGCCGCGGCAGAGAAAAGACTTGTATCTCTGCCACGGCAGGCTGCCGCAGCAGGAAAACCGACTAGGACTCTGCCACGGCAGAGCCAGTCTTGGCCGAGCCACTTGTGGCCGGTTTGTGTCCAGGTTGGTTGGAACCAACTCGGGTCCCACCATAGGCCGCCGCCCCTTGGACCCATAAATAGATGGGGGCACCATAGATTAGGGTTTTAGACCACGTTAAAATATTTTGGAGTTGATTCTTTTATAGAACCTCTAGAATTACCCTGTGTTCGAATTCCACAACTATAATTGAGTTGATCTATTACTCCATTGGGAATTAGTAGATTGCATACTACCGTTCGTGGTCACGGCTGCGTGCGCAAGAGTGTGGTGTTGTGAATATCCTACAAGGTTCGAGAGCTGTTGCATTGGCATCAGGGATCAAGCGGGAGAGATCATAGCTACGCACTAGTTATCTATCATCCACCATCACCATCGACAAGAGCTTACTGAGAAGATCAGGCCACCCCATATCATCTTGGTTTCAGATTTCCTCGTTGCCTCGGTAAGCAATCCACAATCCATCCTTAGATTAGAGAGTGTTTCTTCGTCCTATACAGAAAAGGCCCCACAAAAAGAGTTTCCATAGACTAGATTGCATCGTAGACGAGTAATAGTTGCTAGTCGTGTTCATCCTTTGGTTTAGATCTAGATCTGTTCTTTATAGATTTGTTTTTTAGTCATTTTCTAGTCGTTTTCTAGTCGTTTTCCACCATTGTTTCTGCCACCATCAAGTCAGATCTGATCTAATCTAAGAGTCCTAGTCTTCTACTCTTGGACGAGTCGAAATTAAAAAAAATTCTACCGACTCTGTCGCGGCACGGAAATAGCCTGTTTTCCTGCCGCGGAGTCCTGTTCTGCCATGACTCGGATTCGTTGTTGCGGCATGTTTTTGACGTGTTTTTCTGCCGCTTACTGGTGCAAACAGGCGGCCCGATCAGGTATCAGGTGGCCCGATCTTTCACAATTGTCCCAACAAAATGCCTCATAGGTGTGCTAGCAAAACTGCTCTTGTTACCCCACTGCACCACATGCACTGGAACATCAGGAACACAACTATCATCCGTCTGAACACCTGTGTCAACACAAACAACCTTCTGAATACATGCTGCAACATCCTTCCTCTCAGCAATAAGAGGATGCACTTCAACTGGCTTGCCACTAACAAGTTCCACTGGCTTGTCATCTACAGGCATAGCTGAAGCAATATCAACATTGTCGCACTATGCATCATGCTCTCCATCCTGCACCTTAGCTAGCCCAGATTTTTGCTTAGCTTTGCGCACCTTCTCCTTATGTACCACCAGCTCCACATCAGACTTTATGTGATTATCCTGCATAGGCTTCATAGTCTGATGTTTGCCACCATGCACAAAAGAATATGTATTTGCTCTTCCAGCATGCGTAACATTGCGATCATACTACCATGGACGACCAAGTAACAACCCACATACCTCCAATGGCAACACATCGCACTCAATCTCATAAACATAATCACCAACAGTAAATGGCACACGCACCTTATGAGTTACCTTCACCATACCGCAGCTATTGAACCACTATAGATGCTTAGTTTCAGGAATACGCCATGTGGACAACCCCAACGCTGCCACCATTGTCTTGCTAATGCCATTAGTACAGCTTCCTCCATCATAAATCAACTTGCATGCTTTGCCTTTGATCATACACTTCGTCTGAAATAAATTCCAACGCTGGCCCTTGTCAATTGTCATGCAAGCATCGCCTTGTACCTTATTGAGTTGCAAATTATGCCCAATCAATGGTATAACATCCTCCACTGTAGTTTCAGCGCACACAACATCCTTGGCTTGTACCTCGGAAACAACCACCTTGTCCAACTCCATAGACTTCTCCAAAAACCTAGTGCGCATAAATTGCTTCAAATCTGCCCAACTAGGTGTTGTTATGCCCTTTGTGGTCCTCTCTTCCTTCCACCAACTAGCCACAGTCTCATCACACGTCGGTGTGCAAGAACAAATTCAGTGCGACCACCAAATTTGGAATCGATTGAACGACATTTGGCGAAACCATCATCCATATTAGACCTCCAAGATCTTAACTCTGCATATGTGGCAGAACTATCCAACTTCTATTTTATATCCCCAGAATTAAGTGACAATCCCACAACAATAGTAGTGTAGTCAAAGTACACATCATCCGCTCTGTCTATGTTACGATCTTCCTTTGCTATTCCCATATTAATTCTGGACAAAATTCCAGCCCGGGTTTCGGTCTGAATCAGTGCAACAGCCAGGCGCCTGGGTGAGTGATCCCCTGTAGCGAGCGATTCCACGCGGAAATCCTCCACGCGTGCAGCAGTATCGATCGGGGCACAAGGGGCCGGCCCACTGTGGTGAGCGGCGAGAGCGCCCAGCGCGGGCGAGATCTCCAGGCGGGGAGCACCAATCCTTCCGATCGATCGTTCCTTTCCCGATCAAAAACGGCGCGGCAGCTATTTTTTTAATTGACGTGCTCAGGTGCCTGAAACTGGGATTGGCTGCCTAGAATTCACGTGAGTTGTCCAATTTGTTTTTTAACAAACTGAGATCTCAGGTGTGCGCTGCCTTCCCGACCCGCGATCAATTCCTTTCCGATCCACGTACGCAGGTGAGACTCTAGGATCTGATCGCTTGCCTTTTTTTCTCACATATGCTGAATCAATGCCCTGATCGGATCTAAAAAACTCATTTTTTTTCTTTCCTGGTACGTACGATCTGCAGTACCAAACTCCAGGCGGAAAAGGAAATAACTCCAACTGATCCGATCGAGATGGGAAACAATCCCCCGGAAGTACCGATCGATTCTTTGTTTTGTTGTTCCTAAAAATCTACGGGCGATCAAAGGGATACGCGGCGACAACTGATTCCGATTGATCTAGTAGCTCCTTTTTTTATTAATACCATGATCATGATCTGGGTCACGTACAAACCAAATCGTTGACATTTTCTGTCCTCGATCAGATCCATGTGAAGACTTGGAGATCGATCTGTGCAACTCTTGTACGCTTCCTGTCCTCGATCGGATCCACGTGAAGACTTGGGATGTGCAAATCCATCGGAACCTTCAAGCTCCTCGCCGATCTGAACTTGACTGCCAACGAAGAAATAAGATCCAATCTGAAAACTTCAACTTTCAATTTCTTCTCCACAATCGATCTATAAACTACTTGTAGAAAAATAGTCCGCAGATGATCCAAAAACACGTTGTGATCAATGAGAGCTCTGATACCACCTGATACGGATCAAGCCGATGATCCTATGTTTTGTCTCGATCTTCCACAACGAGTCAACCATATAGATGATCTTCCAATAACGCGATGAACGTCACCTGAAGAAGAGGAATCAATCCAGTAAGTAAGGTGATGAAGATCACCATGCCTCAAACCTGAGCACGACAATCCTTGATGAACACAAGAACCTCTGCAGCAATAATATGATAAATGGTATCACCGTCCCCGGAGGGATGATACACGGTGGAGCACAATATAGTTTATAGACTAAACAACTGAACTCCCTAAACCCTAGGTGGTTGGATCCTTTATATAGGAGGCCTGCAACTAGTCGGTTGGATAGACCCAAACCGAAACACAACGGACTCGAACCTAACCTTGACTTGGACTCAATAACATAGCAATAATATTTGACACAACCTTACACTTATCATTACATATCGTAGGTCGTCCTGGCGTGCCAATCATCAATGGGATAGGCCCGCATCACCTAGCTTGGTGGAGTCCTAAAATTAGGCTACACCTCCTCCTTCATGCCCATATTAGATGTCCTCATCATCTCCCCCCCTTCAAAAGGCGTCAACCTCGACGTTCCAATGTCTTCTCTAGCATATGGTGATAAATCAACAATGTTGAAGCTGTTGCTAGCACCACCAAACTCCTCAATAGGTATATCAACTGAGTAGGCATTATCATTAATTTTGGCTAGCACTTTGTAAGGACCAGCACCACGTGGCTTTAACTTGGACTTACGAAGTAGTGGAAATCTATCCTTGCGTAGATGCACCCAAACCATATCTCCAGGCTTGAATAACACTTCCTTCCTTGCAACAACAATGTTCTTGCCTTTCTTCTCAATTGCCTCTCTAGTCTTGTCATGAATTTTCTTCACATAATCAACACATTTTGATGCCTCCATATCAACTCTCTCATGTAATGGCAGAGGCAACATATCAAGTGGCGTCAATGGCTTGAAGCCATACACCACCTCAAAAGGACAAAGCTGAGTAGTTGAATGCACATCCCTGTTGTAAGCGAACTCAACATGTGGCAAACACTCTTCCCACTCACGCAGATTCTTTTTAATCATGGTCCTTAGCAGCTGTGACAATGTTCTATTCACCACCTCCATTTGACCATCTGTTTGGGGATGATATGTAGTACTGAACAGCAGCTTCGTTCCTAGCTTCCCCCATCAGGTTCATTAACTTCACATCACGGTCAGAAACAATCGTCTTTGGTACTCCATGTAATCTCATGATGTCCCTGAAAAACAGGTTAGCAACATGCGACGCATCGTCGCTTTTGTGGCAGGCAATACAATGAGCTATCTTAGAGAACCTATCTACTACCATAAATATAGAATCATGACCTCTCTGAGTTTTAGGTAGACCTAGCACAAAATCCATACTAATGTCTTCCCATGGAGTAGTAGGTGCAGAGAGAGGTGTATACAAACCGTGAGGCTTCAGCTTTGATTTTGACTTGTGGCAAGTAATGCATCAGCTCACAAATCTGTATACATCACGCCTCATCTTGGGCCGATAGAAGTGATCAGCAAGCATGAGGAACGTCTTCTCACGCCCAAAGTGACCCATCAAACCTCCAGCATGTGATTCCTGCACTAAGAACAAACGCAACGACGATTCTAGAATACATAGTTTGTTAGCTCGAAACAAATAGGCATCATGGATATGATACTTATCCCAAGCGTTTCTAATAGCACACAAACGATATGGTTCAGCAAAATCATGATCAGTTGCATAAAGTGCACAAATAGCTTCTAATCCAGGAATTTTAACATCAAGATTGGTTAATAGCATATTCTTCCTAGATAGAGCATCAGCAACAACATTCTCTTTTCCCTTCTTATAGTTAATGATGTAAGGAAAAGACTCAATGAACTCAGCCCATTTAGCTAATCTTCTATGCAAGTTTGATTGATCTTTCAAGTATTTCAATGCTTCATGATCAGAATGTATGATGAATTCCTTTGGCCACAAATAATGTTTCCAAACCTCAAGTGCTCTAACAAGTGCATACAATTCTTTATTATAGATTGAATAATTCAAATGAGCACCAGTCAATTTCTCAGAAAAATAAGTTATAGGCTGACCCTCTTGCATCAAAATGCCACCTATGCCCATACCACTAGCATCACATTCAACTTCAAATTGCTTCAAAAAATCAGGTAATGCAAGTAATGGTGCAGAAGTAAGCAAACATTTTAATGTATCAAATGCAATGTCTTAGGCCGCACCCCATACAAAAGAAACACCTTTCTTTGTCAAATCATTTAACGGTGCAGCAATGGTGCTAAAATCTTTCACAAAGCGCCTATAGAAACCAGCGAGACCGTGGAAACTACGCACTTGACTTACATTCATTAGAGTAGGCCAATTCTGAATTGATTCAATTTTAGATTGATCTACTTCTACTCCATGCTTAGAAACAAAAAATCCTAGAAATATGAACTTATCTTTTGCAAATGTACACTTCTCAAGATTAGCATACAGTTTATTATCACGTAACACTTGCAAAACTTGTCTAATATGAGTGCAATGTTCAGATTCAGTGTGGCTGTATATGAGTATATCATCAAAGTAAAAAATCACAAAACGACCAATAAACTCACTAAACATGATTCATCAAACGTGTGAAGGTACTAGGTGCATTAGTAAGACCAAACGGCATGACTAACCACTCATACAAGCCGAATTTAGTTTTGAAAGCAGTTTTCCATTCATCCCCTTCTTTCATCCTAATTTGATGATAACCAGTATGCAAGTCAATTTTAGAGAAAACAACAGCACCACTCAATTCATCTAGCATATCCACTAAGCGTGGAATAGGATGACGATATTGAATAGTAATGTTATTAATCGCTCTACAATCAACACACATGCGCCATGTACCATCTTTCTTAGGAACTAAAATAACAGGAACATCACAAGGTCTAAGAGAAACACGAATGTACCCTTTATCCAGCAACGCTTGTACTTGCTTCTGAATTTCCTTAGTTTCTTCGGGATTAGTCCTGTAGGGTGCACGGTTGGGAAGTATGGCGCCAGGAATCAGGTCAACTTGATGTTCTATACCACACAATGGAGGTAAACCTGCGGGTACATCTTCTGGAAAATATCCCCAAAGTCCTGCAAAACAGAAGAGACACCAAAAGAAATAGGGGTCATGTCGTTAGAAACCAATACCTCGCCCTTATACATGAGCACAAGTGGCACGGTTGTAGGATCCTCACGAAACTCTCTCATATCCTCTTGGTGGCTAGTATTAATAACCCATGCACTCTCTCACTTTTCGTTATATCACTCAATTTAGGCTCAATTACATCAGGAACAGATGTCACACAATCTCGCCGAGTGGTAGTATCTTCCTTCAAGTTCACCTCTATCTTCTGGCGAGAATCATTCACAATTTCTTGTGGTGTCATTGGCTACATAGTGATCTTCTTCCCTTTGAATTCCAAGTGATATGTATTGCCTCGGCCATTGTGTTGCACATGGCGATCATAGAGCCAAGGCCGACCCAATAGTAGGTGACAAACCGTCATAGGAACCACATCAAAATAAATAGAATCTTTGTATGGCCCTATTTGAAATTCACACGTACCATATGATTTACCTTCATCTCACTATTGTTGCTCAACAATTGTATGTGGTATGGCTTGGGATGAGGTAAGTATGTCAAATCAGTTTGGCTCATAGTTCCTTACTTGCAAGATTTCTGCAACTACCTCCATCAATAATTACCTTGCAAGCTTTGTTAGGTCCAACTAGAGCTTTTGTTTGGAACAAGTTGCAACGCTGGGATTCCTCAACCATTTGCACACGAAGTACACGTGAAGATACGACAATAGTTGGTGCACGCTCAGCATATGCATCAGCACCATCCTCGCCGTCATCAATATTAGTGTCAGAAGCTTCATCTCCACTCTCTACTTCTCCTTGTTCGTTAACAAACATAACCTTGCTGTTTGGACAATCCTTCTTGTAGTGACCTCTGCCTCCACAAGTATGGCACACCACATCACGACTACATGGCGTAGACATGTTGGAACCCGAGCTAGCAGCAGGACCAGCGGGTTTTCGAGCATTAGAACCAAACGAAGGCGTACTTGCTGGTTTGGCCGATGGTGTAAATGGAGCAGCAGCTGGTGGCGCGGCTGTAGGAGGAGTAGATCTTGCCAAAAATCTGCTGGAGGATGGAAAACGAGCACGTGACTTTGCTTCTTCTGCCAACTAGGATTCGACCTCTCTAGCATGGTGCAATAGCTCATTCATGGTCTCATACTTATGATGAAGAACTATGCTCTTGATTGGCAACTTCAGATTGTTTAGGAACCGCTGCATGGTCATCTCAGTGGACTCACGAATTCTAGCATGCTACATAAGCAGCTCCATCTCCATGTAGTACTCATCAACTGTCATTTACCTTGCTTTAATTGCGTTAATTTATCAAAAACTGATCGCAAGTAGTTGGTTGGTACGAAACGAACCTTCATGATTTTCTTCATCTCACGCCAATCCATCACAGGAAGTTCATTGTCCTCCCTCCTATGTTGCACAAGAGCGTCCCACCAACGTAAAGCATAACCATCAAATTCAGATGCTGCAAGCTTGACCTTCTTATCTTCTGGATAGTCAAATAAGCGCTAGAGTTTCTCAATCTTCAACTCCCATGTGAGGTAATCTTCAGGATCAATGGAACCATCGAACTTAGGGATTGAGAATTTTGGCTTGCCCAAACCATCATCAGCAGGTTGGTTGAACACACGCTGAGCACGCACAAGAGGGGCAAGCCCACAGCCATGAGCAGGTGCATGGACAGGGGGAATAGCACGTCCCCTACCAACATGTGGAGCAGCATCCAAAATGCTACCCTCATCAAAATCATCAAATGCATCATCATGTTGAGGATCTTCCCTTCTATGTAAGGCGGCTGTCAAACCCTCAATGGAACGCTGCAAACTGGTGACATTGACATTGAGCGTAGCCACTTGCGTTTGGATAGTATCAATCGTTCCCACATGCTGATCCAATCTCATATTCATATCCCGGAGATTCTTGTCAATGGCATCTGTCGTGCTAGTAAACACACATGTCAAGTGGGTCTTCAAAGCCTCATATTCACGCCAATTAACAAGCTCTTCATCCTTCTTTTTCTGCAACACAACATCATCATCACTAGAAGACATGATTAGTAGGTTAGTGCAAAAATCAAAATCTATATGGTGGAAACTCTCACAGCTCACTCACAACTAATAAGAAAGGAGATCTTACCGTTCCAAAGTGAATAGAGATGCTCTACCAAATGAAATCAAAGAATGATGCACTTGATGTGATGAAGTGAATATCAAAGGTATAGAGAACGGTCGTAGGGCACACATGTTATTTATGGTGGAGATATAGGTATGGTATCCTATCTACACCACAAACAAGTCCTAGTGCTCACCGTACAAAAACCCAAGAAACACACACGTGGAGAAAAACGTGGCAATGCAACTATGAAGGGTGTTGCACTACTCTCGAGAGACACTAGCAAAGATCAAAGTAAATAGGCACAAGATTGCTCAATCTACCGGCGCACAAAGATATCACTAGTCCTCTTGCTCAATTTCTCTTTTTTTCACTATTTTTCTTTTTCTTTTGTATAGCTCTTTTGTATTTTTCTTTTGCTATATTGCTTTTTTCTCTCTTTTTTAGTATAGATCACACACGGCCAAATTACAAAGTACAGCACCAAAATCCTAAGAGCAGCCTGTAGGAGTGGAAACTAGTCGCAATGGGAAAGTTTCTACACCTATGTAATAGAATGGTTGTGGCTAAGGTTTGAAGGAAAACTGCAAATTCACACTTTGGAAAAATTCCTGCCGTGGCAGAAAAACAAGGCAAAATCGTGTCGTGGCAGAAAATCCTACCGTGGCAGAAAATCACGTCAAAAACATGTCGTGGCAGCGAATCCGAGTCGTGGCAGAACAGGACTCCGCGGCAAGAAAACAGGCTGTTTTCGTGCCATGGCAGAGTCATTAGATTTTTTTTAAATTCCGACTCGGCCAAGAGTAGAAGACTAGGACTCTTACATTAGATCGGATCTGACTTGATGGTGGCGGAAACAATGGTGGAAAACGACCAGAAAACAAATCTACAAAGAATAGATCTAGACCTAAACTAAAGGATGAACACGACCAGCAACTGTTACTCGTCTATGATGCAATCTAGTCTATGGCAACTCTTTTTGTGGGCCTTTTTCTGTATAGGACAAAGAAACACTCTCTAATCTATGGATGGATTGTGGATTGCTTACCGAGGCAACGAGGAAATCTGATACCAAGATGATATGGGGTGGCCCGATCTTCTCAGCAAGCTCTTGTCGATGGTGATGCTGGATGATAGATAACTAGTGCATAGCTATGATCTCTCCCGCTCGATCCCTGATGCCAATGCAACATCTCTCGAACCTTGTAGGATATTCACAACACCACACTCTTGCGCATGTAGCCGTGACCACGAACGGTAGTATGCAATCTTCTAATTCCCCATGGAACAACAGATCACACTCAATTATAGTTGTAGAATTTGAACACAGGCTAATTCTAGAGGTTCTATGAAAGAAACAACTCCAAAATATGTTAACGTGGTCTAAAACCCTAATCTACGGCGCCCCCATCTATTTATGGGTCCAAGGGGCGGCAGCCTATGGTGGAACCGGAGTTGGTTCCACCCAACCTGGATACAAACCGGCCACAAGTGGCTCGGCCAAGACTGGCTCGCCGTGGCAAAGTACTAGTCGGTTTTCCTGCCGCGGCAGAGAAACAAGGCTTTTCTTTGGCGCGGCAGAGAACTTTCTCCTTCTGTTGATCTTCGTCTTGGACAGCTCCTTGTGCTTCCTCCCTCTCTACCCTCGCGCATTCTTCATTGATCAACACGCCTAGTTCCATTTGCTCCTCGCTCCTTGCTATGCTTTCTTCTCCTAAGTACCTGATCATGCAATAATTCAAAGACTTAGGTAGTATAAAATTCTCATTGATTAAAACACCAGCTTCATTAAGAAACAAGTTCACCTATTGTTCTAGTAGCTTAGCACGAGCTCTTGTGCTTGGTCCAATCCTTATCTCATTGGATTGATCCTTATTTGCAATTGGAACATCTTCATTACCAATTGGGGTAGGTGTAACTGTAGGGATGTTGATACGGATCAAGCCGATGATCCTATGTTTTGTCTTGATCTTTCACAGCGAGTCAACCAGATAGATGATCTTCCAATAACGCGATGAATGTCACCTGAAGGAGACGAATCAATCCAGCAAGTAACGTGATGAAGATCACCACGCCTCAAACCTGAGCACGACAATCCTTGATGAACACAAGAACCTCCGCGGCAATAATATGATAAACGGTATCGCAAGGTTATGGGGTGGCCTGATCAGGTGGATTGATAATGAAGATGTAAACAGAGATTATGGTGCAGCGGGGTAACCCGATCATTAGCATACAGATTATTATCACGTAACACTTGCAAAACTTGTCTAATATGGGTGCAATGTTCCGATTCGGTGTGACTATATGTGAGTATATCATCAAAGTAAGCAACCACAAAACGACCAATAAACTCTCTCAAAACATGATTCATCAAATGCATGAAAGTACTAGGTGCATTAGTAAGACCAAACGGCATGACAACCACTCATACAAGCCAAATTTAGTTTTGAAAGCAGTTTTCCATTCATCCCCTTCTTTCATCCTAATTTTGATGATAACCACTACGCAAGTCAATTTTAGAGAAAACAACAGCACCACTCAATTCATCTAGCATATCCTCTAAGCGTGGAATCGGATGACGATATCGAATAGTGATGTTATTAATCGCTCTACAATCAACACACATGCGCCATGTACCATCTTTCATAGGAACTAAAATAACAGGAACAGCACAAGGGCTAAGAGAGACACGAATGTACCCTTTATCCAGCAACGCTTGTACTTGCTTCTGAATTTCCTTAGTCTCTTCGGGATTAGTCCCGTAAGGTGCAAGGTTGGGAAGTGTGGCGCCAAGAATCAGGTCCACTTGATGTTCTATACCATGCAATGGAGGTAAACCTGCGGGTATGTCTTCTGGAAACACATCCCCAAAGTCCTGCAAAATAGAAGAGCCACCAAGAGAAATAGGGGTCATGTCGTTAGAAACCAATACCTCGCCCTTATACATTTGCACAAGTGGCATGGCTGTAGGATCCTCACGAAACTCTCTCATATCCTCCTTGGTGGCTAGTATCAATAACCCAGGCACTCTCTCACTTTTTGTTATATCAGTCAATTTAGGCTTAATTACATCAGGAACAACTGTCACACAATCTCGTCGAGTGGTAGTATCTTCCTTCAAGTTCACCTCTATCTTCTAGCAAGAATCATGCACAATTTGTGGTGTCATTGGCCGCATAGTAATCTTCTTCCCTTTAAATTCCAAGTGATATGTATTGGCTCGGCCATTGTGTTGCACATGGCGATCATAGAGCCAAGGACGACCCAATAGTAGGTGACAAACAGTCATAGGAACCACATCAAAATCAGTAGAATCTTTGTATGGCCCTATTTGAAAATTCACACGTACCATATGGACAATGCCGATGAACGTCACCTGAAGAAGAGGAACGAATCTAGCAAGTAACATGATGAAGATCACCATGCCTCAAACCACAGCTTGATAATCCTTGATGCACACAAGAACCTTCGCAGCAAATCAGTCGATATAATAGATAATGGTATCGTCGTCCCCGGAGGGATGATACACGGTGGAGCACAATATAGTTTTTTAGACTAAACAACTGAACTCCCCTAAACCCTAGGTGGCTGGCTCCTTTATATAGGAGGCCCGCAACTAGTCGGTTGGATAGACCCAAACAGAAACACAATAGACTCGAACCTAACCTAGACTCGAACCTAACCTAGACTCGGACTCAATAACATAGCAATAATATTTGACACAACCTTAGACTTATCATTACATATCACAGGTCATCCTAGCGTGCCAATCATCAATGGGATGCGCCCGCATCACCTAGCTTGGTGGAGTCCTAAAATTATGATTCACCTCCTCCTTCATGCCCATATCATCATCCCCCCTTCAAGAAGCGTTGTCCCCAACGCTTGCGGGTCGGGTCAGAAAGGTGGCGTGATATGAACAATCGCTTCACGTGTCTTCGCCATCTTCAAGTCTTGCTTGCCTTCCTCACCACATCCTCCCTTTTGGCCTGCTCGACTTGATACAGCCCTCGGTGCCTGCACCTCCTTGCGTCTCCATACGAGCTTGGACCTAGGCGCCATCGTCTTCTTCTTCTTCTCAACTCTTGTTGGAACCTGTGGTTGCTGAACATGGACCTTCTTTGCACGACCTGGCATAAGATGAGTAATTCCTGGACCACACAACTGTTGAACATGTCCATCCTTGCCTCTATGCATCCGCACAACTGTGCCAAGAAAACGCCTCACAGGTGTGCTAACAAAACTACTCTTGTTACCCCGCTGCACCACATGCACTAGAACACCAGGAACACAACTATCATCCGTATGAACACCTGTGTCAACACAAACAACCTTCTGAACACATGTTGCAACATCCTTCCTCTCAGCAATAAGAGGATGCACTTCAACTGGCTTATCACTAACAAGTTCCACTGGCTTGTCATCTACAGGCATAGCTGAAGCAATATCAACACTGTCGCACTGTGCATCATGCTCTCCATCATGCACCTTAGCTAGCCCAGATTTTGGATTAGTGTGATCATCCTGCATAGGCTTCAAAGTCTATTGTTCGCCACCATGCACAAAGGAATATGTATTTGCTCTTCCAGCATGCGTAACATTGCGATCATACTGCCATGGATGACCAAGTAACAACCCACATACCTCCAATGGTAACAGATCACACTCAATCTCATCAACATAATCACCAACTGTAAATGGCACACACACCTTATGAGTTACCTTCACCATACCGCAGCTATTGTACCTCTGTAGATGCTTAGGTTCAGGAATACGCCATGTGGACAACCCCAACGCTGCCACCATTGCCTTGTTAATGCCATTAGTACAACTTCCTCCATCAACAATCAACTTGCATGCTTTGCCTTTGATCATACACTGCGTCTGAAATAAATTCCAACGCTGGCCCTTGTCAACTGTCATGCAAGCATCACCTTGTACCTTATTGAGTTGCAAATTATGCCCAATCAATGGTATACCATCCTCCATTGTAGTTTCCACGCACACAACATCCTTGTCTTGTACCTCGGAAACAACCACCTTGTCCAACTCCATGGACTTCTCCAAAAACCTAGTGCACAGAAATTGCTTGAAATCCTCCCAACTAGATGTCTTACTTGTGATGCCTTTCAGTGATCTTGCTTCCTGCCACCAACTAGACACTATTGTATCCACTCGTCGGTAGGTAATAACATATTGCGTATGACCACCAAACTTGCTATCCCATGTACGACATCGTGCAAAAACCATTGACCATGTGAGATTCCCATGTCTCATATTCTGCGAATGTTGCGGTACTGTCCAATCTCCATTTAATTGTAGTTGCATCAAATTGACAGCCGACCACGATACTGATATAGTCATGATATACATCATTGGACTTGTCAGTTAAATGTGTAGACCTTGATGAACCCATATCTCTGCACAAGTATTTGTTTCAAATTGACAAAACACGTAAATCAGACCACCAGGAACACGCGACAGCTTCGATCGCCAGAATTCTGCACAAATATACGTACCAAAAACTAGTCACGCAGATACAACAGAAATGCACTCCAATCCAAACTAATTTTTTTAAGTCACGTAGGCAGGTGGGACTCCTAGGATCCAATCGGTTGCACCCTTTTTATTTTGGAACCTAAGCTTCTCACGTACAGGATCTGAACAGAAAACCGATCGGGATTTCTGTTTTTTTCTTTCTATCACGTGAAGGAAACTCACGTATGGAAACTGTGTCCGCCTCGCCTTGACGGAGATCCTAGAGTCGCCAGGCATGCAATAGGGAAAAAAACTCGATCTTGAGGCGCGCGCACGGGGCTACCGGGTTGCGGTACCAAAGTTCGCGGGCGAGTGCACCGCGGTACCTAAGTTGCCTGAAATTTCCGCGTTTTGAAATGTTGGGCCGCCAACTACCGAGAGGGACCATTTCGATGCAAACTCATCTCACCCCTACCAAATCCAAACATTCCGTGAAACTGCCCCGTGAAGTAGACCGTTGGGACCCCCATGTCAGTAATATTTCCGTGACGCAAGCGCCAACACGGTAACCACGTAGGCGAAACGAGAGACTAAAGGAGCATGGTGCGTTGACTAAATTCACAAATCCACTCCCTCCCTCCTTTCGCATGAACCCTAGCACCAGCGGCGTCGAAATCCCCTCTCCAACTAGAATGATCTCTTCGGGAATTTGACTTCCGGCGCCAAGTTGCTGCGCCTACTCGCTGCTACCGAGCTCTAATGCCGAATGTCGTGCCAGCCATTGCGATGATCTAGCCCGCCTCTACCGCCGACGAGCTGAGCAGCACGAAGGATGGTAGATCCATTTGTCGAGGAAGAAGTACTTCTGGCTAATTGTGGGTGAGCTACTCTTCTCTTTGCTATTCGCACTACCTATAACTTCTAGCTGGCTATTGGCACTACAGAGATATGTCGGACATAGAATTGTTTGCTAGCACGACACTGACAAACAATTCTTATCTTTTATCTCCAATTTTCTGTCAACTAGGATCTCTGCTGAACCCAAATACACGGTTCTGGTCACCATCTACGGCTACCTCATTAAATTAGCACATGGGAAGAGCACGTGGAAATAAGCTTAGAATCTGCAGATGGAAGTAGCGCCTGTGCAGTTATGCACTATCCCTGGGTTGGTTACTGTTGTGCGTGAACTTGCTGAAAGGAGGCCAGAGCAGACTGCACGGTTCAGCATCGTTGATGAATGAGGCTTCAAGATTCCGATAGCGTGTGACAGTCAGCTAATTGGATTGATGAAACATCATGTTAGGCTTCGCGTGGTTATGCTCATGTGTAACATACTGGATGAGGAAGCTCCTGCTACTAGGAGTCGCCCAGCTATTATTGGACAGGGAGGTCTAACTCGAACCCCTGCTGTTGTTGAGCAAAATGTGGTTCCTCGTCCGTGACATGCTTCTGTCAGGCAACCTCCTCGTAGGATTCCCCGTATTGCCGTTGTGGAAAACTCTGCTCTGGAATCTGCTGGTACTGGTCGTCCCTGTCCCCGTGCCCGTGTTGCTGCGACTGCTTCTCACCCAATCCATGCCACTGTTGAGCAAACTAAGGCATCCGGAGGCTGCCCCGCTGTTGTTGCCAAGACCGCCGCCTTGTGTGCTGCTCCTCCTCAAAACCGTCCTCAAGTTGTGCGAACCCGTGCTCTAGAATCTGCTGGTACTGGTCGTCCTCGTGTTGTTGCTGATCTGGCCGCTATTGACCCAATCCCTGCCGCTGTTGAGCAAACTAACGCTTCCGGAGGCTGCCCCACTATTGTTGCAAAGATTGATGCCTTGTGTCCTCCTCGAACCTGTGCTCGGGTTCAGCGAGCTGCTGGTCTGGAGCCAGCTCATGGTCTGGACTCTGCTAGCACTCGAAACACTACTGTTGTGGGAACTGCTCCTGATCGTCGATGTGGCATGGCAGCAGCTGATCCTATTGTGGCTGCCTTTAGAAGGGGCCCTGCCTGTCCACCATGTAATGTAGCTCCCGCTGCTAAGGGCCCTCGCCTTGCTCCTGGTCCTGGTACTTCCACCGAGGTTGATCTAGCTAACGATGACGCTGCTGATGGAGGCGGTGGCATTGGGGCTGGGTTTGATGGTGCCGCTCCATCTCTCGAACCTCTCGGAGGTTTCTATCCTGAAGAACCTGATGATGGCAAAGTAATCGTTCGTATCGGTGTCACGGATTATACTACAAAATTAGATGATGGCACAGAAAAATTCTATGATGAGTTTGAGATAATCCTTGGTAGATACGACCCTGAAGTGGTAGAGTTATCTGACCTGATGGCATCGTTATGTGTGAAGGTGTTGTGGGGGTCCTCCCAGGAAGCACGTTTGTTATATTATGGTTATAGGAGCAAAAAGGCGATCGAAGTGAAAGATAGCAGGGATTTAGTCGTACCGTTTACAAGGAAACATTATAGAGGTGAAGTGTACTTCCACTTGATAGTGCTCACGGTTGGAGAGGAATTGGAACTCAACAATAGAGATGATGGAATTTTAGAAGGCATGCGTGACCTGATCCATGGCATCACTGGGGCTGGTGTGACTG
Source organism: Avena eriantha (assembly GCA_910589775.1). Classification (NCBI taxonomy): domain Eukaryota; kingdom Viridiplantae; phylum Streptophyta; class Magnoliopsida; order Poales; family Poaceae; genus Avena; species Avena eriantha. The sequence goes on along the minus strand of OU342742.1, from coordinate 394,706,073 downwards.
AGGGTAGCTTCGAACAAAGGAGAGTCTTACAGAGGAGCGTCATAAAGAAGAGCAGGAAGAGCATCCCTAGAAAGGGCACCCTGAAGAAGAACGTCACCAAGGAGACCACGCCAGAGAAGAGGACGCCCAAGAGTCGCACGACAAAAGGCACCACGCCGCAGAGTACACCCCTGAGATCCAGTCAAAATACCACACCGAACGGTAGCAGCAAAAACGCTAAGAGGGCTAGCACGGTGGTGAACACTCCCAGGAGTGGTAGCAAAGAGGCGAAGATGGCCAGCACGGAGGCTACCACACCCAGTGGGAGCAGAAAAAAATACTAATTTGGAGCGGAACACGCCGCTGTCAGGGAATAATGCCAGCACGAAGGAGAACACGCCCAATACTAGTAGCAAAAGGGCTAATTTGGAGTGGAACACGCCGTTGAGGTCAGGCAATAATGCCAACACGAAGGAGAACACGCCCAATAGTAGCAGCAAAAGGGCTAATTTGGAGCAGAACATGCCGCTGAGGTCAGGCAATAATGCCAGCACGAAGGACAACACGCCCAATAGTAGCAGCAAAAGGGCTAATTTGGAGCGGAACACGCTGCTGAGGTCAGGCAATAATGTCAGCACAAAGGAGAACACGCCCAATTGTAGCAGCAAAAGGGCTAATTCGAAGAAGAAAATGCCACAGAGGTTAGGCAATAATGCTAGCTCCCTGGAGCCAACACCCGTGAGGGGAGGTAGTAAGGAGATCACACCCAAGAGCGGCAGCAAAAAGCCTAGTTCGATGGGGAATGGAATGCATATGTCAAGCCCTACTGATACCATCAGGAAAGATTACATCAGGAAGGAGGATGTAGACATGAAGAGCAAGAGGGTTCTATACAGTCAAGATGAAATTGATTCTGACTGCTGTTTGTCCACTGAAGTACCTGGGATCGTGCAAACGTAAGACCACCCCATGTGGTTGTAGCAGAACCAACCGAGTGTCTTGGAGAAAACAGAGTTGCCGGTGAGGTGGATTGGGGCAATGTTTCGGTCCATCCGGGTGGAGACGATGGTGCAGCCACACCCATGGGAGTCAGTATGATGTGTGCAGTACTAGGCATTAGAGACGATGGCGAGGATTCTGAATCAGATGAAGAAGAAGGCACTATAGAGGATCAAGAATCTAGTGATGATGAAATAGATGAGGAACTTAACGATGAGGCTGGTATTCCAGTCGATGATTTGGGTGTTGAAGTAGAAGAAATGAAACATGACCATGAGTATCCTATAATTTCGGTCTGCACCGAGTTCAGGAGCATGCATGAGTTCAGGATGTCGTTCCGGCATTTTTATATCAAGGGGGAGTTCAACGTTTATCGACTGAAGAACACTTCCTAGAGGTATGAGGCCGTTTGCAAGTTAACGTGGATGAATGTATGGGCCGAGGTACATTGTCCATGGAGGATCACAACAAGAGCCTTACCTGTGTCGAATGCAATTAGGGTACTGGGGCAATGAATGCAGCAAACCATTAGAACTCTCTCTCTCTCTTTTCACTCTATAACTACAATGATGTGCGATATCTTTCTGGCAACTAGTCGATTCCGCTTATCTTTTAAATGAATCTGTGTTGCAGGTGAACAGAATGGGCCCTCCACACATGTGTCTGACAGGCAGCAAACTGAAATCCTCAATGGATGATACAGAGTGGGTGGCTATGCAATCTATGTCCATACTAAAGGATAACCCTAAGGTGACCGCGAAGAATATTCAGACTAGCCTCGGTTCTAAATACAACATTGTCCTTCCGTATTACACGGTTTGGAAAGGTAAAGAGAAAGCTCTGGGGGTCTTGCACGGGGATTGGACCAATAGCTTCAGATGCTGTACAACTTCAAGGCGGAGGTACAAGCTAGGTGTCCGGGGAGTGTTGTGGAGATTGACACCAAATCAGAAGGTGGTAAAATATATTTCAAAAGATTTTTCATGGCGCTTAAACCTTGCATCCAGGGATTCAAGGACAGCTGTAGGCCATATCTGAGTGTAGACAGCACTGTCCTAACTAGCAAATGGAAAGGCTGCCTGCCATCTGCCACAACACTTGATGGTCACAACTAGATGTTCCCAGTGGCATTCAGGCTGTTTGAAACAGAAACGGAAGAAAACTGGGTCTGGTTTATGAGGCAGCTCAGGAGATCAATAGGCCACATGGATCCATTGGCTATATGCACGGATGCATGCAAAGGGCTGACGAATGCAGTGAAGCAGGTGTTCCTGCGAGATGAAGGTAGAGAATGCCATGCCCATATGATGCTCAACTTGCACTCACACTACGCAGGAAGCGTATTTCGTTACATGTTTCCTGCTGCTAGAGTTTACAAACCTAGTAGCAGCGAATATTTCATGAGCAAGATTTTTGCGGAAGCCCCTGAACTTCCAGTGTACTTAGCCATCCATCATTCGCAGCTATGGAAGAGGAGTCAATTCAACCCTGACATCAAAGTTGATACATAAACAACAACCTTGCAGAATGCCTGAATAACTGGGTGAAGGACATAAAAGTGCGCCTTTTCATATCTTGATGGACAACATACGTGGTATGATCATGAAGCTGTTAAATATAAGGAGAGATATCGGTAGGAGACTTAGAGGACATATGCTACCGCCAGTTGTACAACAACTACACAAGAGAAGCCGAGGACTTGCTCATCTTAAGGTTCTCCCGTCAACCAGCAGAAGCTGTGAGGTGGTCGATATGTCCAAGAGTGGCAAAAGGGATGTTGTGAACATCCAGCTACGAGAATGCACCTGCATAGAGTGGCAGCATACCGGGAAACCTTGCGACCACGCCTTGGCCTTCTTGGTGAATAAAAGAACTCTACCACATTTGGATCAGTATTTGTCAGACTACTACTCTATAGAAAAGTTCAGAGCTGCGTATGCTGGATCCATCGAGCCATGTACAGACTCATCTTTGTGGTCTCAAGTCCAACTGTCTTTCGAGCTTTGCCAGCTAGTTACAAAAAGGGGCAGAGGAAGACCTCAGGTGAATAGGTTTAAGAATTTTTTCGAGAAGAAGGGTTCAGCTTTCTGTGCTACAAAGAAGGGCAAAAACAGTTGCAAGACCTGTCATCTTATAGGCCATAGAGTAGCGGGATGTCCCCTTAATGCTCCCAAACCTAGGTATGAGATGTTACATTCAGACAAAAAAATGTTTATAGTCTGTAGATATAAGGTAGTAATCTATGTACTATTTTTTAAAGGAAGCGCAAGGTAAGAAACAAGACAGCTGACTCAGTGATTTTGCTGCGAGACGAAAACCAAAATGAGTGGAGTGATGATGTCGGACAAGATTCTGGTGTTGATTGGCCTGAATTCCCTCGACCCGGAGATGCAGGGTACGTGAAGGTAAGAAAATTGGCACCCAGGAAGAGGAAGAAGGCAGGAGATGAAGAAGCCAGTGGACGTGAAGGAAAGAGGAAGAAATTTGGCACCCAAGCAGAGAAAGAAGGCTAGCAGTCTAGAAGCCTAATGATGTATTGAACTTGAACCTATATATGTAGTTCGGTTAAACTCTAGAGCTGTGTGTGTGGAACTTGTAGGGCGAAACAATCTGCCTCCTGTACTCGGAGTAAAATGTATTGCGACTTTAGGATTGGATACGGCCGAGGCCACTAGTTGAATCCAAAATTGTGACTGTGCCACTACTATTTGAACAATCGCGATAGCTGAGCGGTTAAGGGGTCTCCAAAATCGATGGGTGTTAGTGGCACAGACATGAATTATTTATAGGTGCTTAATAAATTCCTGCTATTGGCATTACACTCATGATAAGTTTCTGGGCTAAAAAACAATTTCTTAAGCTAGCTGCTAAACTCCATGAAGTAGCAACTTATTTTAGATGCTGAATAACGACATGGCAACATAAACTACAAATGCAGCAGATAATGCCCAGATAATGAGGAAATTGTTTCCACTATCTGGCCTAATCTTGAGCCCGTCTGTCTCACCACCTCCTTGCCTTGCCTCCCCTACACATGGCGAAGCTCCCGGATCTCTCGCTCCACCGCACAAATCTCCTCTTTCTTGTTCCACACAGCATCACGCAGATCCTGAACAAGCTCTCTGTGAAAACCTGTCAGTGGCTTTTCGATCCACATAAACTTGTCATAGCCAGTCCCCCTCCCTTCCTACGTAGTAGATCGAAGGAAACAAAAAAAAGAATTACATTACGCTTTCCGGATCCGGGTTACCATTGTACCTATAGTAGGAACTTACCGCTCTGATGCTGCAGTTGCTGAATTTTCCTGCAGTATTTTTGTCGGTCCACGAAATCCATCTCGGCATCTTCTCACCCCACAAACACAGCATATCAGGGTAGTAATCGTAGGGTGCCCTCCGGTACCTGATGGGAGCACCCGCCTGACGGCATTGAGCCGACCCTGATTCTGCCTGAGACGAACTGTACGAGCTGCAAGCCATGAGCGAGGGGAGCAAGGGCAAATGATGCAGCCCGTCCTACGGACGCTCCTACATCTACACCAACAAGTCCCCTAAGTGGACCCATGACTCGTGCTCGAGCCAAACTCCTACAAGCTAAGGTGAACTCGCTCCTCTCCTCGTGCCAATTTGATACCTCCTTGGATGGTGTGCTTCTTCATGCAGCTACCCTATGCATCATCAGGTACGAAACTTCGACACATCACCAAGCACCCAAGGGTGGAGAACAAGGAGCAGAGCGTGAAACAGAAGCTGATGGAGCTGCTCAGACCGGAGTCTCCGGTCTGCGCACACCGGAGTCTCCGGTCCACCAAAGTCTCCGGCCTGAAGACCCTGGAGACTCCGGCCCACTCTCCGGTCTGACCCCTGCACCAGGCACTGGGACAATCTGAAGGCCCCTCCGGAGGTTGGTCCGGAGACTGACCGGAATCTCTGGCCTAGACCGGAGTCTTCGGTCCACCACACCGGAGTCTCCGGTCCGACCGACGCCAGGCGGGAAAAGGCCTTTGGGCCTGCGGCCCATATACCCCTTAGTCCGTCCAGAACTTGTCTTTTATTCCTAAAGTACCCCTGTTTAAGTGGCTGGCCTATATATAGTCCCCCACCTCCATTGTAAACCCTAGGCATGATATTTGGAATTAGTGGAAACCCCTTGTGGATCTATATAATTCTTGCCTCATGCTCCTTTGACAAAGGAGCACCAAATATCCCAAACCTCGTTGGAGTTTGCATCGTGCCTCCGTGTTGTACAAGGCCTTCGCATCAGTGTCCCTTTGCTAAGACGTCAAGATCTCACCGAGTCTCCCATCTTGCCGTGCCGGTTCGAGAGAGCGTCCTCCGCCCGCCGCCGATCCTAGGGATTGCGCTAGACCGGTCACCGCCGGCGTGAGCTATTGGTGATTATTGTGGTTTTGCGTGTGTGTGTTCATCGCGTTCTTCGTGTGTGTGTTCATCGTGTTCATCCTTCCCTCCTTCCCCCGCACTCCACCCTCGATTTGAAAGGGAATCGTGAAAGATCGGGCCATCCTAGAGGTTTGCCCTCAACATATTGGTATCAAGAGCTTCGTTGCTCACGAATTCCCCCACAAAATTTTCTTCTATTCACCAAAAATACGAAAATCCCCAAAAATAGCCCCATATTTGCCTTTGGATCGATCTCTTGATTTGGAGTGTTATTTGTGGTTTTGATTCGACCAAACCTTTTCTTATGAGTTGGTCTAGCTTTATCCTGCGTTTTCCTAGCCCAATTTGTCCAATTTTTCGTGGATTTAAGGACCCAAGGCGTGGATTTCTGCTCAAGAACACGAGAAGTTCCCGATCTGACTCCAGACCGGAGTCTTCTGCCTGCACACCAGAGTCTCTGGCCTACATCAGATTCTCTGGCCTACCCACACCGGAGTCTCCGGCCTGCTCTGGAGTTTCTGGCCTGAGACCCCGGAGTATCCGGCCCTGACGCCTGATTTTGACAGTTCTGCCTCTAATCTTGCATTGGCTAATTTCCTCTTGTTTGTTTGTGCCCGTGTGCGTGTCGCCAACTAACAGCAAGCTTCCACATCAACAAACCCCGCGCTCATCGACACCACGACCAAGTTCATCATCACCAACGAAGGTATAACTTGCGTCACCTTGTTAACCCCTATCTTCCTTTGTGTGTACCTATCCCATGAGATTGGATCATCTTGTGTTTGCTTGAGCATTGTGCATTTGTCCTTGGATAGTGAGAGTGCAAGAGCAATATCAAGTGTGACTAGGTATCATCAAGGGAGAGCAAAAAAAAGATACAAAAGAAAGAAAAAGATACAAAGAAAAAGCAAAAGAAAAATAGCCTCCCGTTGCAAGAGAGAGTATCAAAGCTTGTAAGCAAGAGAGAAAGAAGAGCGCCCAAGGCAAGTGCACAAATCCATTGCTCATTTTTCCTCTTTGCAAATGAGCCACGGTCTCTCCTTGCATTGGCACGACAACAAGCTTAGTCTTTGTTAGGACATTTTGTTTGCTCATTTTCATAGTCGTGTAAATCCCAACTATCTCCATGTGTGTGTACATAGTTGTAGGTTCCCGTCACCCCTTTGAGTTTTTGACCTTCGCCTTTGACTTGAGTTTTGTTTGGATTTTACTGACATTTGACTATCCCTTTTCTTTTGGTTGGTTCTTTGGCAGTCCACAATCCTAACCTACCACCAACAAGCTTTTGAGAGTTAGTTCTTTCTTCACTGTGAGTTTTCTTTGCATTTCCACTTTGCACGCGTATAGCTCTCACTTGTGGTTTCTAGTTTGGTGCAATCCCCAAGGTGAGGTACAAGGCTAACACCACCATATTCCACTTCCATATACAATACTTTTGTGTTTTGCATGATGGATAGGCACGGTGAGGCGAGCCAACCACCTCCCCACGAAGAAGATCAAGGATCGTACATGACGCGCACAAGTCACTTCATCGTTCGACAAGAGTTCCGTGATCGTTGCGAAGCCCTTGAGATGCGACAAGATGAACAATTTGGCGAGACGCAAGCCGAGTTCTAGAACATCGACAACCACTTCGATGGCCTTAGAAGGCAAATGCAAGCAATGCATCACAACTTCGGCCACCAAAATGAGTCGCTTCAATGCCCCGTCGCTGAAACAAATGACAATCTTCGATGCTTCATCGACGGAATGGCAAGTCCGCGTTCATGTGCTTCAAGCTCTTCAAGTTCTTCGCGTTGTCATGCACCTCCGCAACAAGATCTACCTTCAAGTGCACCAATACGCAATGACGCCCCCGTGGTTGAAGATGGAACCTCTTCGAACTATGTACCTTCCCCACGGCACGCCGCAACGTCAAGCTATGATGGTGACCTCTCTTCAAGGCCACGAGCAAGGCAAGAAGCACACCGTCATCACGCAAGGGCACTAGTGATCCAACAAGAGTGACCACAAGAAGAACCACAAGTGCAACCGCAAGTCCGCCACCAACGACCGCGACACATACTTGAAACAACAAGTGATGAATCCAATTTGGACAATCAAGCTCGTCATCGCCGCGAAGCTCTCCAAGATCCTCCTCCTCGTCCTCACCGTCATGAACGTCAACACCGATACCATGGTCATCACGAGGTGCCTCCTCCACCACAACAAAACATGGAGCGTCAAGTGGTACAAGTTGAGCGACGCCCACCACGTCAAGAGGCTCAACACCATGATCTTCACTGTGAGGCCCATGTGCCTAATCAACATCACCAACCGAGGAAATAGCCTCCTCTTCGTCATCAACCGCGTCATGAGGCTCCACATCCTCCGCACCATCATGAGGCCCAAGTGCCCCAACGTTGTCATCTACCGTGCCAAGAGCAAGAGCAAGCTCCGCAACAAGGTCACGAGAACCAAGTTCCACCTCCCCAACTACAAGATCATCAACAAGGTCACCAAGCTCGTCGCAATGACCGCAACGATGAAGAAACTTTTGGCAAGCTCAAGTTCACAATGCCCAAGTTCACCGGATCCAATGACCCTAAAGAATACCTCTCGTGGGCACTCAAAGTCGACAAGATCTTCCGCATGCACAACTATAGCAACGAGAAGATGGTCGCCATGGTTTCGCTTGAGTTTGATGATTATGCCAACCTTTGGCAGGAACAAGTTCAAGTTGCTCATGATGCAAGACAAGAACCGCCAATCACAACTTGTCATGACATGAAGGCTCAGATGAGATCTCGGTTCGTCCCCGCGCACTACACTCCACACTCGAGGCAGGTGATCTGGGACTTGTCTTTTGCTCCAACAGACACATCATTGCTGCCAGTTCTGGGTGCAGTGTTGTTGTTGTTGTTGCTCTTGGGAGGGGCACGGTTGAAATTTCTAGTGTTTCCGGAGTTGTGGTTGTTTCCTCCGGACTTCACATTACCTCCGCTACGGTTGGGGTAGCTTGGGCGAGACATTGGGGGTTGGTTGTTTTTGGGTGCATATCCTGGTGAGGGGTTTGGACGGTACTTCTGGTGACTGTTGGATCCAGATTGCTGCATCATACGACGTTTGCGGTTGTCGTTTGCCTGGTTAATCTTTCCTTCCATTTGAATTGCGAAGACGACTAGCTCTTCGAGATCCTCGAAACGGATGTTGACGAGGACAGTCTGCATCTCATCATGCAGTCCAGTCAGGAATCTCTTCTTCTTCTTGGCCTCTGTGTTGATCTCATCGGGTGCATACCTTGCAAGTGACAAGCATTTGTCATGGTACTCCACCACAGTCATTCTTCCTTGCTTCAAATCTCTGAATTCATCCGTCATTCGGGTGACTAGGCCCTGCGGCACGTGGGTGCGGCTGAACTTGATCTTGATGGCTTCCCATGTCATTACTTAACCATGGTTCATCAGGCAGATGTTGTTCCACTAGGCCCTTGCATCTCCTGCCAAGTAGTGGGTGGCAAAGAGAAGTTTCTCGTTGTCATCAACTCTGGCTACTTCCAAATTGTTCTCCATTGTCTATAACTAGTCATCAACATCTAATGGGTTCTCTGAAGTGCTAAATATGGGGGGATTGGTATTCTGGAAGTTCTTCAGCTTGGATCCTTGATGATCCTGATTTCCATGTCCTTGGTTGTTGAGAGCCATCTGGGCGATCTGTTGCAGTGTTGCTAGATTAGCTTGGTGCTCTGCCTTGCTTGCTTCTATGTCTGCGATGAGATTCTGCAGGATCTGCAGCATTGGGTCTTGCGACGAGCTGCTCCCTCCTTGGTTAACACGAGTCATCTGAATATTGAGGTAGATACAGGGGTAAGAGGGAAAGTTCTAAGGTTGATGGTTTTGGTTTCAAAGCTAAAACTTTGAGTTTGACTCAGGTTGTGCAACTAACTTCATTTCATTCATCCAAGCAAGCACACGATACAAACACACACCACAACAACAAGGGAAAATAGATGGTTTTAAGAACCATTCTTCAAGCTACGATACAGTGGGACCGATACATCTCATGCTACGACCGTGATCTAGTGCATCTACTCATCGTTGATGAAGTCGGAGTCCTCATCGTCAGTGTAGAAGTCCACAGTATCCTCCTCCAGAAAGTCATCATCATTACTGAGGTAAGAATCCATGTCTCCCTAGATGTCTTCACCCTCCTCTTCTTCCTCCTTTGTTGCAAGCTGAGCTTCTTGCTCCTTGACGGTATTCTCGAGGTCGTCCACCTTCTTGCGAAGACGAGCGACGGTGTGATCCTTCTTTTCGCACTGGAGGCGAAGAGACTGACGGTCCTTGACAAGCAGTGAGAAAGTCTGGGCCTTCTGGGCGGCAATGGCATGGTTGTGGTTGGCAAACTCCCTAGCATTGTCCAATTCCTTCTTGCGATTGTATAGCAGGAAGTCAAGGTTCTCCACTTGACGCTTCAACTCTGGGTGCCTGGGCATCTCCATTGGCATTCCCATGAAGTCACGTCTTGCATAGTGAGCAAAACAAGTTCACTGAGGGCACATAGGCGTGCGAGAGCTTCATGCATTGCCCTGGCTAACCCATCTAGCCAGTTGTTCTCCCTTACGGAGAACTGGATTCTCCCGGATGTTGGTGCTTCTATGCTTCCTCGAAGATCAACGGTGACTAGCCACTGTAAGTATCCTCCTGGGGGTCCTGGAAGTTGAGCTCCAAGAAACTCCGGATGTGGGCGTCCCAAGAGTTCTGATAGTGAATCCAGATCCCTCTCGAAGATCAGCTGACCTCCGTTTCCCATCTATAAGAATTAAGGATGAGGAAGTTAGTGAAGTGATCAAGTGTGTCAAATTTTATGTAGTAAGGTAAGAATTTGAGGAACATGAATTTTTTGAGAAAGAATGAATTCCCAAGGATAAGAGAGGAATTAGTTTTTCATAAATACTCACTTTGATTTTGAAATTAAATTTTTGTTCGGACGTCCATTCTAACTAGGGTCTCCTATGGTCAGGATGGCTCTGATACCAACTTGTCAACACTCGGATTTTTAATACCAGATGCCTGTTATGCCATACATCGCAATCCCAGGATTACCATTTTTGTGAGACATAACAGATTGGATATCACAGTACATCATCCATTACAAACCATAAATAAGGTCTTACACAAATAAGGATCTCATGATCCAGTCTTAATACAACAAGCAGCAGAATAAATATTAAGCGTAGCGGTGGGGTCCATCTTCAGGGGCACAGGCAATGCTGACAAAGGAAGATAGTCCTAGTTATCATAGCCGTCCTGCTGACCGTCTTCTTGGTAGTCTCCTTCATAGTCTGGCCATAGGAATAGCCAGGGGCAAAAGCCATGAGTACTCTTTAAGTACTCGCAAACTACTACTAACAAGTAGGATAGTTCTAGTGTAAATGCTAACTCTAAGTTTAACTATAAAGTTAAGTTGGAAACCTAAGCTGAGTTTAGAAGCAAAGAAAGATAAAATAAAGTTCTAGAATCACTTACGTTGGGAAGCTAGTGTCATAGCCACAACCCTGTTGTGGTCAAGTCAAGATTCATCATTCAATTCATAAGTCATTTTGAAAACATCTGACAATGAAACAGTATGGCCAATCCAACTGTCCATAACCGTGGACGTAGTTATTCGAATAGTTTGACACTCTGCAGAGGTGGTACACTTTCACCACAAGATTCGATACATCTGTCAGGGATAACCCTAAATCATCATACTTAGTATGCAGATAATCAAACATAACCTTTCCTTTACACACCCTAGTATAAGCACCTCTCCTATTAGCATGGCCTCCCAACCATGACCATCTGTCATCTTGGGCACTACATAGGTGGAAAACATTGAGAGGTAGCCTCAGATCAAACCTCTCCCACGAGGGAACTAATACTAATGCATATAAACTTCCGGCTAAGCCTTACCCAATTCAGGTATTGTGGTTGTACGGTAAACTTGGAATGGTATCGCATCCGAATCCAACCATCAGTTTTGTAAAAGGGCTAAGGCTCATGCCTCAACATTTTCATCATTATAAACCCTTTGTGTTTCTCAACACATGTCAAAACATCTCAATAGAATGACTCATCATTCCAAGGTTTTCACAATTCATTTTCACCAAGTGTTCCCATCTAAAGTGACTCAAGTTTTGATTTAGCTCTAAGCTACTAAGTTAAGAGTGTTCACTAAGGTGGGATGCTAATCTCAATCTCATGCCATAGAATGACATCTAAGGTTATCTAGATAGGTCAAGTTTTATACTTTTTATGCTACCTTCAAAACAAGTAAAGGACTTTGGTAAAGTAAAGAAAGTAAAGCTTGAAATTAAATATTGGACTAAGTATAAATCCAAATGGTATCACCAAAGCATGCCTAATGCCTTTGCTTAGGTTATCTAGTTTGCAAGGGTTAGCTTGCATTGTTAAAGATGACTTGCTAGTATAATACTTGCAAGTGTTAGCTTGCATTGTTAAAGATGGCTTGCTAGTATAATACTTGCAAGTGTTAGCTTGCCTTGGTTGGTGCAGTGGTTGAAGTTTTCTTCCTCCTCTTGATAGCACTCCTCCTCCTCGAAAGGATGGTACTATCGTCTATAAATACACACGGAGTACACAATCACCAAACAATACTTAACTAGTCTACTTAGCACTCTAAGGCACACATTTGATGATCTATTACCATCACAAGCATCACAAGGTTTTATTAACTAGTTTCATCCTTTTTCTTTAAGAAAAGTAATTTCTACTCATTGAAAATAACTAAGATTTAATATTCACCACTTAAAATATGGCCTCATGTGGACACATGTCCTCACCACATATTCTAACATGTGGGAATGTGATTTAAGGGTTGGATCACATTTTAATAAGTTTAAGTTTAGAATTTAATGATTTAAAGTGACTAGAAATGCCTATATAGAATTATTTTGGTACTAGTCCAAAGTCACTGCATACAAACCTTAATATTATTACATATTTAGCTAGGTATGGTTAAATGTGATTTTTGAGAGTTGGAATCAACTCAAAAGCTATTATGGTTGATTTTATAAAAATGTTTGAATGTGCAAATGCTTCTGTCTTGTTATTTTTACTAGGAGAGATCTCTAACTCTAAATGAATTAAATCCAACGGGCTTGGATAGATCTTTTTAGTAGATTTCTAACAAAATTTTAATCACTCCATTTGGTTCAGTAGATCTTCTGGAATTTATTTTTGAACTAAGGGACAAAAGTGAGTTCAAACTAAAATAGAAAAATCCATATTTGAACTAAATGGGTCATGCGGGAAAACTAACGGGCCGACCCAGTGGCGCTCCGCGGCACGGATGACAACTGACAAGGGGGTCCCGCAGGTCAGCGGCACATCAATGCAAAGCGGTACGGGGCGACGGGGACCGTTGGATTAAAACGACGATCTACGGCTATGGCTTGTCGTCGACGACGGATAGGTCGCCAGCGAGGTGTAACCCTAGTGGCTCGGTGGGGGTCTGGGGCGGCTTACCGGGGCTCCAGCGAGGGTCGGCGAGGCGGGCAAATGAACAAGTTGAGGACGGCTGTTCTCCTAGTACTGGCGGCGTCCCGAGAGGTGGCCTTGATCAACGGCCCCCTTCTTCTGCCTCTACGGTAGACTCCGGCCAAATTCCGGCGAATGGTGGCTCGCCTTGCTCCGGGGATGGGGTGGAAGGATCAGTGGAGAGAGGGGAGTGAGATGGTGTGAGGAGTTTGTGCTGGGGTGGCCTCCTTTTATAGGTCGACGAGGGGACCAAACGGTATGACGGCGAGCTCGTCGGTGACATTGATACAGGCTGCTAGCGGCATGGGCTGGGTAGGTCGACGGTGGCCTGCCTCCTGGCGGTGCTCTATGGCTTGAATCCGCAGCTAGGGGCGATGGCGTTTGGTCAGGAGCGTCCCGCGCTCTAGGAGACAGAGGCGGTGCTCGACATGGCGCACGGTGACTGTGGGTCGTGCGGTGGCGCACGACCATGTCTGGCAGGTCACTGGGGTCGAGGCGGAACAGCGTGCGCGGTATTGGGTTGAGGGGCGGTCTGTGGCGTGCTGGCGGTGAGGGCGCTCTGGCGCGCTCTAGCTGCGCGCAGAGAGAGTGGGCGGCGGTGCTGGGGAGGGGTCCAGTGGCTGGGGGTGATCGAGGGGTGGACAGGGAGGTGTGGTAGGGTTAGGCGGAGCTAGTGGTGGTGCTGGAATGGCGTCACATTGTCCCTGGCACTCTGCCCTCTTCTGGCCGGCGGCGACCACAAAGTGGCGGGGCTCCACTGCTGCTGCTGCTTAGGGGTAGGCCGGTGGGGTGCTGGTTGGACTCAGGGGGACAAGAGTGATTAATGCAAGGAAAATGGCTCGACAAGAAATGATCAAAACAGTAATAGTTAGGCTAATTGGATTATGTCTGCAAGGTGTTCGACACAATGGCCGCATGAACCAAATTTTTGAATTTTGGGCTGAATTTTGGTGGAGTTGTTGATCACATACTTGAGCATCTCTGGTTGCTTAGGTTTTGAAAATGAAGTTCATTTGAGTGGTTTTCGAAATAGTGTGATCTTGATACCTAGACTAGATTCAATTTTCAAATGCCATTTAAAATTAGTGTTTGCAAGTTTTTGGTAGATCACAAAGTGGGCCTTGGTACATCACTACATGTACTAGCAAGGGGTGCAAAGATCCACTTTTGTTTCTGTTAAGAATTGACTTCTAGGAATAGCCAAAGTAGGCATGGTAGTTAAAATGGCACAAATGACCATTGGTTTATTTTATTCATTTTGATTTGCTTTTCTTTGGGATTTGTTTGGGAATGATCTAGATGATGTTTATTTCACCTAAGAATCATTTTACAATCAATGGATCACTTAATCATGGCAATTCAAAACAACTCCTATTTAAATGCACATACATATGAATGCTTTAATGTTTTTAATTGGAAAAGTTTTTGTTAACCCTAATTTTGATGATTTGGATCTTGATAACCTTGGATTAGAGTTTTGGGATGTTACTAATGGAACTCAACTTGATTCGCGCCAACATTAATGAGCGCATGGAGCAAACAATGGCACGTTTCCTTATTGGGTTGAACCACCCCATCAAGCGCATCGTCGAGTTCCAAACATACAACACCATGGTTGAGATTGTGCACATCGCAACAAAGGATGAACGTCAAGTGCAAGAGGACATCAAGTACAACAAGCCCAAGACGTATTTCACCTACAAGCAAGCTTCAACCGCTACGCTAGCAACTTTCAATGGAAGATCCTCAAGTACCTCCAAGCCTTCCTTCAAGCCCACACTTCCTCAAGAAAAACTGACCCCAAGTGGCAAACAAGCAAAGAGTGATACACCTTTCAATGGTGAATTCTACAAGTGTGGAGGGAAAGGACACAAGTCGGCCGAATGTGGAAACAAGAAAGTCTTGTTCATCCATGACAATGGTGATGAAGAGTACTTGAGTGAAGATGAGTTTGATGCCCGTGTCAAGGAAGCAATGGCAAGGCAACGAGTGGAAGATGATCAAGAACTCCTAATGTGTGAGCATGACGCAAGTCCATTGCTTGTCATCACAAGGATCTTGACCACTCAAGAACAAGAGCATGAAGACCAACGCTTCAATATCTTCCAAACACGAGCCGGCATCAATGACAAATCTATCAAGGTGATCATTGACAGAGGGAGTTGCCACAATCTTGCTAGCACCGAGTTGTGTGAGAAGCTCAACCTCACCCTCCAACCGCACAAGCACCCCTACCACGTGCAATGGCTAAGTGACCAAGGGTCCGTAAAGATCAAGCATACCATATCGGTCTCCTTCGACATTGGTCCTTACAAAGATACGGTGGAGTGTGATGTGGTTCCTATGACAGTTTGCCACATGCTTCTTGGTCGACCATGGCAATTCGACAAGGCTTGTCAACATGATGGTCGTGTATACACCTTCAAATGGCTCAACAAAACATGTGTTTTGCATCCGATGACTCCTAGCCAAATAATTGCGGACAATGCAAAGGCTTTAGCGAGGGCGCAAAGCACAACACCTACTTGTGAGAAGAGTGGTGAGAGAGAGAACCACCTCATAGTGAGTGAGAGCCACTAGCCAAAATCGAGTGGAAAAAATAAGAGTGTCCTCCTTGCCACCAAAAGTGAGATGAGAGATGTTCGGAACAACCCATCCACCTTGCACTATGTCCTCCTTTGCAAGGGACTAGCGCAATGAACTAATGAATTAACCAATGTTCCTCCATCTTTGATGAGTGTTTTGCAGGAATTCGAGGATGTGTTCCCCGAAGAGCTTCCACATGGACTACCTCCTCTTCGCGGCATCGAACATCACATTGACCTCATCACCAGGGCACCACTTCCCAACCGCGCCGCCTACCGCATGAACCCGAAGGAGACGAAGGAGATCGAACGTCAAATCAACCAACTCGTCTCCAAAGGTTTGATCAAAGTTAGCACTAGTCCAAGTGTCGTACCCATGATTCTTGTTCCAAAGACGGTTGATACGTTACGGTTATGCATGGACTGTCGTCCAATCAATGCTATCACCGTGTGTTATCGACATCCCATACCACGTCTCGATGACATGCTTGATGAGTTGTGTGGAGCCACTATTTTTTCGAAAATTGATCTTCGTATTGGTTACCATCAAATACACATGGCTGAAGGTGATGAGTGGAAAACCGCCTTCAAGACCAAAATTGGTCTCTATGAATGGTTGGTTATGCCCTTTGGTTTATCGAATGCCCCATCCACCTTCATGCGCCTTATGAATGACATCTTGCGTTCTCTCATTGGAATTTATAGCAATTCACTTGAGGACCATATAACACATGTTAAGGAAGTTTTGCAAATCCTTCGACATGAAAAGATTTACGCTAATCTTCCCAAGTGGACTTTTGCTAAAGACAAGTTGATTTTTCTTGGATTTGTTGTTTCTTCGAAGGGAATTGAAGTTGATGTTTCCAAGGTAAAGGATATACGAGATGGGCCCATCCCAACAAATGTGAGTGAACTCCGAAGTTTTCATGGGTTGGCCGGTTTCTATCGTTGCTTTGTGAAAGACTTTTTGACCATTGCTTGTCCCCTCAATGGATTGACCAAAAAGAATGTCACCTTCGTGTGGGGAAAGGCACAACAAAAAGCTTTTGATGAACTTAAAAGGAGGCTCAGCGAAGCACCTCTTCTTGCGTTACCGGATTTCACAAAAACTTTTGAGATAGAGTGCGCTGCTAGTGGTATTGGCATTGGAGGAGTCCTTATGCAAAACAGACGTCCTATAGCTTACCATAGCGAGAAACTTGATGGTGCTCGCCTTAACTATCCGATTTATGACAAAGAGCTTTTTGCCTTAGTTCGCGTTCTTCAAGTTTGGCAACACTACCTATGGCCCAAGTAATTTATCATACATTCCGACCATGAGTCCTTGAAATATCTCAAAGGACAAGCCAACTTGATTAAGAGACATGCTAAGTGGGTTGAATTTATGGAGTCTTTTCCGTATATTGTCAAGTATAAGAAGGGCAAAGATAATGTAGTTGCGGATACTTTGTCTCACAAAAACATAAGCCTTCTTACGAGACTTGAAATCAACGTGTTGGGTCTTGAGGAAATAAAATCTGTGTATGCTTCTGACCCGTTCTTTGAACCAATTTTCGCAAAGTGCTCCAATGATAAAGGAGTTGATGATTTCTATTTGCATAAGGTCTTTCTATTTAAACAAAACAAGCTATGCATTCCGAAGTCGTCGCTTTAACTTTTGCTTCTCCAATAATCTCATGGTGGAGGCCTCAAGGGTCACTTTGGCCGTGACAAGACATTGGACATGCTCTCCAATCACTACTTTTGGCCCAAGATGAAGCGTGACATGGACCGCTACGTTCAACGATGCACGACATGTGTTCAAGCTAAGTCGCAAGCTAACCCTTATGGTCTTTATATGCCATTGCATATTCCTCATACCCCTTGGTCCGACATTAGCATGGATTTCGTGTTAGGATTTCCTAGATCTAAGCATGGTCATGATTCTATATTTGTTGTTGTGGATCAATTTTCCAAAATGGCACACTTCATACTGTGCCATAAGACCGATGATGCTTCACATGTTGCAAATCTATTTTTCAGGGAAATCGTCCGTCTTCATGGTGTGCCAAGAACAATTGTCTCCGACCGCGACGTCAAATTCATGAGCTACTTATGGAAGACCCTCATGGCCAAGCTCGGCGTCAAGCTACTCTTTTCATCTGCATCGCATCCCCAAACTGATGGCCAAACTGAAGTTGTCAACCGAAGCCTTGGGACTCTCCTTCGTGTGTTGATCAAGAACTTGAATGATTGGGAGGAATGCATCCCACACGCCAAGTTCACCTACAACCATGCCAAGCACTCAACAATCAAGATGAGTCCATTCATGATCGTCTATGGTTTCGAGCCCCTCACAGCGCTTGACATCCTACCACTACCTCTCCATGAAGCCACGAACATGGACGTCGAGAAACGCACACAAGATATGAAGAAACTTCATGAAGAAACAAGAGCTACTATCGAACAACAAGTCCTTCGCCAAGCTTCAAGGTTAAACAAGCACAACAAGGAGATGATCTTTGAAGAAGGTGACCTTGTGTGGATACACCTAAGCAAAGACCACTTCCCCAAGGAACATGACTCCAAGCTCAAGCCAAGAGGAGATGGTCCCTTCAAGGTCCTCAAAAGAATCAACAACAACGCCTACATCATCGACATACCGACCTCCAAGTACCTTGCAAGCAATACATTCAATGTCAAGGATCTCTCACCCTACCATGGAGATGTTCAAGATGATAACCATGAAGATTCGAGGATGACTCTTTCCCAAGGGAGGGGAGCTGATGCAGCCCTTCCTACGGACGCTCCTACATCTACACCAACAAGTCCCCTAAGTGGTGATGCAGCCCATCCTACGGATGCTACTACATCTACAACGCCAAGTCCAAGCTCATCCCCAAGTCACCCAAGAAGACAGACGCGAGCGGTACTACCGTGCCCCGGTACTACCGCTCAGCCTCTGTGGTAATACTGGCCATGACTAAAGCCCACGTCATCGCCTCTAGATGCACCGGTACCCGGTTGCGGTACTACCTCTGCCGAGCGGTACTACCGGTTACACAACCGGTACTACCGGACCTAGAGCTCGACAACAGCTGAAGCCCAGAGCTACCGCCCCTGAAGCCGCTACCGCTTCAGTCCGGTACTACCAGACCCGAGGACTGGTACTAATGGTCAAGTCTAGGCCTGCGCGCCTCCATAGCTGGGCCACAACCCATGTACCCCCTTATTATGTTGCAACCCAAGTATAATTCCCAAACTACTCCTATGTAAGTGGCTGGCCTATAAATAGAGCCCCCACCCCTCATGTATCCCTTAGGCATAGATGATAGACTAAAGACAACCCCCTTTGTGGAATCTCTAGTTTTGCATCATCCCATTCTACCAAAGGGGATCGACTATCGTCACCACCTCGTTGGAGTTTGCATCGCGCCTCCCTCGTTGTACAAGGCCTACGTTTGCGAGTGCGTGAGTGTAGTTGTCAAGACCCTCTCCAAGGTGTTCTCCCCTCTCTGCTTGGGATTGACGGGAGCATGTTGAATGATCTTTCCTTGCGAGGATTCTATCGGACCGGTGGCCACCGGCGAGAGCAATCGGCCTTGTATCGTGTGAGTTTTGTGTGTGTTCATCATGATCTCCGCGAGGTGTGCGTCCGCTTCCGCTACCTTCTCCCTTTCCCCTCACTTTCCCATCGATTTGACCATGAGATCTGTGAAGATCGGGCCACCCTAGAGGTTTGCCCTCATCATCTGGTATCAGAGCTTCGTTGCTCATGAATTCCCCCACAAATTTTTCTTCTATCCACCAAAAATTCGAAAATCCCCAAAAAAGAGCCCCAAATTTGCCTTCGGATCGATCTCTGGATTTGGTGCATTTTTCGTGGTTTTGGTCCATAGATCTGTTGCTTGGGTTATCGATCTACCTTCTTTGTGTGTTCCTAGCCCCAATTTTGTTCAGTTTTCCGCCAATTTGAGGATTTTTTGGGCCATTTGTGCGTTCAATTTCGAGATCCACGCGCCCAGGAATCTGCGAAGCGGTACTACCGCCAAATCGAGCGGTACTATCGGCTGATAACAGCGGTACTACCGGTCACCGGTACTACTGGACTTTTTGAGTGGTACTACCGCACCTGTCAGACAAAAAAATTCCAACCCCCATTCCTGTTTGCTAATTTCGTATTGGCTTGTTCGTGTTTCGCGTGCGTTTCGCCCAACTAACTTGAAGCTTCCGCAACAGTTTTCACATCCCGCGCTCATCGACACCGCGACAACGAACAACATTCCCCTACACCGGTAGCAAGTCGTCAATACTGAAGGTATAACTTGCTCCACCTTGTTAACCCTTCTTCCTTGTGTGTATCTATCCTATGAGAGCAGCTCATTTTGTGTTTGCCTAAGCATTGTGCACTTGTCCTTGGAAAGTGAAAGTGTGAGAGAAAATATAAGAGTTAACGTAGTAGTATATAAAGGGAGAAAAATAATCAAAAAAAAGAGAAAAAGAAAAAGCAAAAGAAAAATAGAAAGATACAAAGTCTCCAATACAAAGAGAGTCTCAAGCTTGTAAGCAAATAGAGAAAAAGAGCGTGACCGAGGCAAGGGCACAAATCCGTTGCTTATTTCTCTTTTGGCGAATGAGTTTTGGTCTCTCCTTGCGTTGGCACGACACCTAGCGTAGTCTTCGTTAGGACCTTTTGTGCTCATTTTATAGTCATGCTAACCACATCCGTCTCCACGTGTGTGTATCTTTGTGTTTTGTAGGTCGTTTCCTTTTTGCTTTGATCTTGTGGTTCTCTACCACATTTGACAATAACCTTTTCTTTGGATCGTTTTGTTTGGTTTTCCACAACCCTAACCTTCCACCCACAGCTTTTGAGAGTTAGTTCTTTCTTTAGTGTGAGTTTTCTTTGTGTTTCCACTTTGCATGCTCATAGCTCTCACTTGTGGTTTCTAGTTTGGTGCAATCCCCAAGGTGAGGAACAAGGATAACACCACCATATTCCACTTCCATATACAATACTTGTGTGTTTTGCATGATGGATAGGCACGGTGAGTCGAGCCAACCACCTTACCAAGAAGAAGAACAAGGACCGTACATGACATGCGCAAGTCACTTCATCGTCCGACAAGAGTTCCATGAACGTTGCCAAGCCCTTGAGACGCGACAAGATGAACAATTTGGCGAGACGCAAGACGAGTTCAAGAACATCAACAACCGCTTCGATGGCCTTGAAAGGCAAATGCAAGCAATGCATCATAACTTCGGCCACCAAAATGAAGCGCTCCGACGCTCCGTCGCCGAAACAAATGACAATCTTCGACGCCTCATCGACGGAATGGCAAGACCACGTTCATGCGCATCAAGCTCTTCAAGTTCTTCGCGACATCATGATCCCCCTCAACAAGATCTACCTCCAAGTGCAACAAGACGCAATGACGCCCCCGTGGTTGAAGATGGAACCTCTTCAAACTATGTACCTTCCCCACGGCACGCCGCAACATCAAGCTATGATGGTGATTTCTCTTCAAGGCCACGAGCAAGGCAAGAAGCACACCGTCATCACGCAAGGGCACTATTGATCCAACATGAGCAACCACAAGAAGAACTGCAAGTGCAACCGCAAGTCTACCAACATCGACCCCGACACATACTTGACACAACAAGTGATGACTCCAATTTGGAGAATCAAGCTCGTCATCGACGTTAAGCTCTCCAAGATCCTCCTCCTCGTCATCAATGTCATGAACGTCCGCACCGATACCATGGTCATCACGAGGCGCCACCTCCACCTCAACAAAACTTGGAGCGTCAAATGATACAAGTTGAGCGATGCCCACCACGTCAAGAGGCTCACGACCATGATCTTCGCCGTGAGGCCCATGTGCCTAATCGCCATCATCAGCCGAGGAACAAGCCTCTTCTTCGTCAACAACCGCGCCAAGAGCAAGAGCAAGATCCACAACAACAATATCAAGAGCAAGCTTCGCAACAAGGTCGCGAGAACCAAGTTCCACCTCCTCAAACAAAATATATCTTCGACAAGCTACAAAACTTGAAACAAGGCACCAAGTCAATTGAAGAGTTCTACAAGGAAATTGAGAAAACCATGATGCGAGCTGATGTGAGAGAACTCGAAGAGCAAACCATAGCAAGGTTCCCCAACGGTTTGAGCCGCCCAATAAGGAAGATTGTTGCCTTTCAACCGTACAAGAACCTCACCGAGCTCCTCCATCAAGATACCAAAGCTGAGCGACACTTGCCAAAGGAGAATGCATATGAAAAGCCCAAGTCATACTTTGCGTCCATCAATGAAAATGCTCACGCAAAGCCAACAAACCAAGCAACGAGCTCATCCAAGCAAGCAAAGACCGTGATAGCACCCTCCTCCAACACGACATCGGATAGTCAAGTCACTTGCTTCAAGTGTGGAGTGAAAGGTCACAAGTCCTATGAGTGCACCAACTCACGAGTGATGCTTACGGATGAGAATGGCGCAACCTACTCCGTCAGTAAAGAGGAGTATGAAGCTCTCACTCAACAAGCTATTGCAAGGACAGCCGCAATGGAAGAGGATGACACACTTGTATGCGAGCATGATCCGGGCCCCGCACTTGTCATAGCACAAATCTCGCCAACAAACTCCATCCCAAGGGAAGACCTACGCCTCAATATCTTCCAAACTCGTGCCGGAATTGATGGCAAGTCCATAAAAGTAATCATCGATGGAGGTAGTTGCCAAAACCTCGCATGTACGGAGCTTTGTGAGAAACTCAAGTTGCAATGCATAAAGCACCCTCACCCCTACCATGTACAATGGCTTGATGACAATGGAGCACTCAAGATAACATCAAAGGTCCACGTCTCCTTCAAGATTGGACCATATGAAGACACCATCAAGTGTGATGCTGTGCCAAGGTCCATGTGCCACATGCTACTTGGAAGGCCATGGCAATACGATAGAGAAGCAATACATCATGGTTGCACCAACCAATACTCCTTCAAGTGGAACGACAAGAAATTTGGGCTCCAACCCATGAGGCCTAGCCAAGTCATCGCATCCAACATGACACCCGTTAACAAGATAGAGCAAGCTAAGGACCCTTGTGAGACGAGTGGTGCGAGAGTGAACCACCATCAAGAGAGTGAGTGCCACAAGCCAAAAATGAGTGAAAAAATCATGAGTGCCACGACGCAAGCCACAAAATGTGAGAAGAGAGACTTGAGTGTGACGCATACTAACAATCATTCATACAATTCTCTCTCTTTATTGTCGGTTTTGCAGGGTACCCAAGATACACCACCAACTGCAAGGATAAGGCTACAAGATCTCCAACCACAACATGATGGCAAGATGTACCACAAGCTCTTCAACAAGTTTGAGGATGGCTTCGATACCGGTGATCCAACCATGTATAAGAACAAGGACAAGGACACACCTCCTTCCTTGCATGATGAACGAACAATCATCTCCGATCGCGACGTCAAACTCATGAGCTACTTATGGAAGACCCTCATGGCCAGACTCGGCGTCAAGCTACTCTTTTCATCCGTGTCGCATCCTCAAACCGATGGCCAAACCGAAGTTGTCAACCGATGCCTCGGGACTCTCCTTCGTGTGTTGATCAAGAAAAACCTCAAGGATTGGGAGGAATGCATTCCATACACCGAGTTCGCCTACAACCGTGCCAAGCACTCAACAACCAAGATGAGTCCATTCATGATCGTCTATGGGTTCGAGCCACTCACCACGCTCGACATCCTACCACTACCTCTCCACGAACGCACCAACATGGACGTCGAGAAGCGCGCACAAGCTATGAAGACGCTTCATGAAGAAACTAGAGCTACTATCGAGAAACAAGTCCTTCGCCAAGCTTCAAGGTTAAACAAGGACAAGAAGGAGATGATCTTCCAAGAAGGTGATCTTGTGTGGATACACTTGAGCAAGGACCGCTTTCCCAAGGAACGAGATTCCAAGCTCAAACCAAGAGGAGATGGCCCCTTCAAGGTCCTCAAGAGAATCAACAACAACGCCTACATCATCGACATACCGACCTCCAAGTACCTTGCAAGCAATACATTCAATGTCAAGGACCTTTCACCCTACCATGGAGATGTTCAAGATGATAACCATGAAGAGTCGAGCATGACTCTTTCCCAAGGACGGGAGCTGATGCAGCCCGTCCTACGGACGCTCCTATATCTACACCACCAAGTCCCCCAAGTGGACCCATGACTCGTGCTCGAACCAAGCTTCTCCAAGCTAAGGTGAATTCGCTCTTGTACTGATGTGACTTCGATACACCCCTGGATGGCTTGCTACTTCATGCCCCGACACTATGCATCATCAGGTATGAATACACGAGCCAAGGGAGCGACGCAACAGCCCACAGCTGCCAGGAGACCGCGGTACTATCGGCCCCTGGAAGCGGTACTACCGCACCAGCGGTACTACCGCTCATGGACGGCGGTACTACCGCCCTGGACAGAGAGATGGACCAGAAGCCCCAGATCCCACCGGTACTACCGCACGCAGCAAACGGTACTATCACGCGCACCTGAAGACTCACGCCAAAGCTTCTGCCCACTCTGGTAGTACCGCATTGTTCAAGCGGTACTACCGCCTCTGACCGGTACTACCGCTCGACTGACCGGTACTACCGGACACCCTAGGGCCTGCGCGCCCCAGCTCGGCCCTTTGGCCTTGTAACATACCCTTTTGATACTTTAGTTTCCTAAACTACCCCTTAACTTGTGGCTGGCCTATATATAGCCCCCCACCTCTATTGTAAATGGTAGGCATGATATTGGAATTAGTGGAAACCCCTTGTGGATCTATCTAATTCTTGCCTCATGCTCCTTCACTAAGGAGCACCAATATCCCCAAACCTCATTGGAGTTTGCATCGTGCCTCCATGTTGTACAAGGCCTTGGAATCGGTGTCCCTTTGCCAAGACGTCAAGATCTCACCGAGTCTCCCATCTCGCCGTGCCGGTTCGAGAGAGAGTCCTCCGCCCGACGTCGATCCTAGGGATTGCGCTGCACCGGTCACCGTCGGCGTGAGCTATTGGTGTTTATCATGGTTTTGTGTGTGTGTGTTCATCGCGTTCTTCGTGCGTGTGTTCGTCGTGTTCATCCTTCCCTCCTTCCCCCGCACTCCACCCTCGATCTGAAAGGGAATCGTGAAAGATTGGGCCACCCTAGAGGTTTGCCCTCAACATACCTAAGTGGACCCATGAATCGTGCCCGAGCCAAACTCCTACAAGCTAAGGTGAACTCGCTCCTCACCTCATGCCAATTTGATACCTCCTTGGATAGTGTGCTACTTCATGCAACTACCCTATGCATCATAAGGTATGAAGCTTGGACACATCACCAAGCACCCAAGGATGGAGAACAAGGAGCAGAGCGTGAAGCAGAAGCCGCTGGAGCTGCTCAGACCGGAGTCTCCAGTCTACGCACACTGGAGTCTCCGG
Organism: Avena eriantha; assembly: GCA_910589775.1. Lineage (NCBI taxonomy): Eukaryota > Viridiplantae > Streptophyta > Magnoliopsida > Poales > Poaceae > Avena > Avena eriantha. Next base: position 394,681,135 of record OU342742.1, on the reverse strand, counting down.
TCCACCAAAGTCTCCGGCCTGAAGACCTCGGAGACTCCGGCCCACTCTCCGGTCTGACCCCTGCACCGGGCCCTGGGACAATCTGAAGGCCCCTCCGGAGGTTGGTCCGGAGACTGACCGGAATCTCCGGCCTAGATCGTAGTCTCCAGTCCACCACATCGGAGTCTCCGGTCCGACCGACGCCAGGCATGAATGGGACTTTGGGCCTGCGGCCCATGTACCCCTTAATCCGTCCAGAACTTGTCTTTTATTCCTAAAGTACCCCTGTTTAAGTGGCTGGCCTATATATAGTCCCCCACCTCCTTTGTAAAGCCTAGGCATGATATTTGGAATTAGTGGAACCCCTTGTGGATCTATCTAATTCTTGCCTCATGCTCCTTTGACAAAGGAGCACCAAATATCCCAAACCTCGTTGGAATTTGCATCGTGCCTCCGGGTTGTACAAGGCCTTGGCATCTGTGTCCCTTTGCCAAGACGTCAAGATCTCACCGAGTCTCACATCTCGCCGTGCCGGTTCGAGAGAGTGTCCTCCGCTCGCCGCCGGACCGGTCACTGCCGGCGTGAGCTATTGGTGTTTATCGTGGTTTTGCGTGTGTGTGTTCATCGCGTTCTTCATGTGTGTGTTTGTCGTGTTCATCCTTCCCTCCTTCCCCTGCACTCCACCCTCGATTTGAAAGGGAATCGTGAAAGATCGGGCCATCCTAGAGGTTTGCCCTCAACAGCAGAGGAAAGAGGAGCCTTTGGATGTCAGGGTAGTGGTGAAGTGTGATTTATCCCTACTTAATAACTCACGCAGAATCCTACCGTCCACATTCGGCTGACAGGTGGGGGACCTAGCGTGTGGACTTGTCAACCAAACCTCGCGCCTTCGTGGTTCAAAAGCCCTCTCGCGCGCATTGGACTAAATTTTTTGGCACCTTGCCCGCGTACATATCACTGGGAGGCCTTGCTCAGGAACCAGACACGCCTGTCCCACAATCTTACTCCCTCCTAGGAACTTGTCATGGCTTGCACCGGCAGATCCATCTGCTCCATCGCTTCCGGTAGGGATCACCGCGGCGGATCCACCCCAAGATCCTACTGTCGCAGTATCTAATGGCCATGGTTTCTTTAGAGGAGCGACAATGCTACGTATGCGAGCTCGGCCCCTCCTACCTATAGAAGGACTGATGCGGTGTCGAGCTCGAGCAGGAGCCGCCAGGTGCGACGACGCTCGGTCCACACCAACCCCGTCACCTTCGTCATTGTCGATTCTGATGTGGAGGACGATGGGGACGAAGCTGTGCAAAACGCCATTGTTGCCTCCTTGGCGAAGGGCAAGCCACGGGCGGGAGTGGATGTCGCTAGGAAGGGCACGGCAGTGTCACGAATCGAGGGGGACTCCGACAGCAGCGGTGTGATGTGGGTTTAGATGTTGTTTAGGATGGTTGCAATTTCGGTTGTGTTTAGTGCGAGTATAATTATTGTAATGGGTTTGTCGAGCTATATTGAGAAATATGTGCAATAGCAGCGTGTGAGTGCTTCCACTTTAGAAATTGTGTCTGTGCCATTTGCATGTTGCATTATCAACGTAGATTACATGTAAACAATCCAACGAAAATCAGATTACAACCATCAGATGGGAGTGGCAGGATGGAAGAGAAGTTGGGACAGTGGCTTCGAGGGGAAGGAAGAGAAGGGGGCGTGACACTGGAAGGTGGGCCCTCAGAACACTTGACACCGACATCCGGGTGCGGGAGCACACGGTATTGCCGGTCTGTCCAGAGCAAGCGTACTTTGCAACATCACAACAGCAAGCTGATTGGACGAATATAATAACTCGTCGAATTATTAAGGAGTACTAAAAACTACAACTGGGGTACATTTGTACAATACGTATGCTCTACGCACCTGAGAAGCATCATTTAAGTCTAACAGTAACGACAAGGTACTGAGATGGCACACATAGGATCGACCTTAGGTCCACATACTCCACCTCCCGTGGCGTCGGGCAGCTCGGCACCTCGGCTAGCACAAGAACGCTATCAGACGATGGCGGATGCGCGTTCGCCCACATGCGCACCGTGTATACGGGCTAGGCGCACGAGACCGACCTGACGCATATGGCACACACGACGGTGGGCTCGGCTCTGGTTCCCGGAACACCGGCGGTGATGGTCAGGACGAAAACAAAGTCGTCCCCCCTGGAAAATTAGCCGGTGGCGTGGTGAGTCAGTGAACGGCACCTGCTCTTGGAGAATTTGGGCTTGCCCGTACAAGATCCTAATCACTTCGATCAAGTGCTCCACTGCAAGGTGGACGATGAGCTCTGCCGGCGGGCCGGTGTAGTTGCAGCCCGGCTCCATGCAGGAGCACACGAGCTCGTGGAACGGGAGCTCATGGGGCGGGAGCTCATGGAGCGGGAGCTCATGGTAGCAGTAACGGCAAAAGCATCCTGGGTGGGAGCACACGAGCGAGAACGTCGCTGCGAAGTTGCGTGCGAGGATCTCTAGATTTTTGGGCTGCAGCATCTGCCACATCTGAAGTTCATTGAGAAATCGGAAAAAAGATCAGCAGTTAGATTGGCGAATAGCAGGAATATGTAGGATAAGTTCAAAAGCTTGTAAAATGATTTCTTAGCATGAAGGTAGCGACCCGAGAATTGGCGGATGTCGTCGGCTTGCGGCTATGGCAAGATCAGAGTGAAGTGGGGAAAGTGGCTTCGAGGGGAAGGAAGAGAAGTACGGGGAGGAAGAGAAATAATGGGGACATGACACTGGGATATGGCCCACTGAACTCATGAGTCATGACACTCGGAACATGCCAGTTTGTCCAGAGCAAGCGTGGCCAATCATGCCGCAGAACAGCCTACTCGAGGATCGCTCTCACCAAGACAATCCCAATCTTCCAAGCGCCCAGATCAAACGGTATGTAACAATCGTCAAGCAGAACAACTGTGTTATGGCGTGCCTTCTAGAAGACTTGGTCTAACGGTGGATCCATTGGGGGGCTAAGGTTAGGGCTCTCCTAAGGTTAGGATGCATCTGTGGTTTATGAAAAGAACACACATCCAATGACACCGGTGGGTCCTTATGTGGTTTGTAAGAAGAACACACATGCGATCACACTGGGTGGATCCATATGTGGTTTATGAGAGGAACACACATGTAATGACCACTGGTTGATCCATATGTGGTTTGTGGAAAGAACACACATGCAATGACTCAAGTGGGTCCGTATGTGGTTTGTGAAAAGAACACACATGCAATGACTCAGGGGGATCCATGTGTGGTTTGTGGAAAGAACACACGTGCAATGAACACTGGTGGATCCATATGTGGTTTGTGGAAAGAACACACATGCAATGACACTAGTGGATCCATATGTGGTTTGTGAAAAGAACACACATGCAATGACTCTAGTGCTGGTTTTAGTATAAGAACACACATGTAATGCCTCTAGTGGGTCCATATGTGGTTTGTGAAAAGAACACACATGCAATGACTCTAGTGGATCCATATGTGGTTTTTGGAAAGAACACACATGCAATGACTCAAGTGGGTCCATATGTGGTTTGTGCAAAGAACACACATGCAGTGACTCAGGGGGATCCATGTGTGGTTTGTGGAAAGAACACACGTGCAACGAACACTGGTGGATCCATCTGTGGTTGTGGAAAGAACACACATGCAATGACACTGGTGGATCCATATGTGGTTTGTGAAAAGAACACACATGCAATGACTCTAGTGCTGGTTTTAGTATAAGAACACACATGTAATGCCTCTAGTGGGTCCATATGTGGTTTGTGAAAAGAACACACATGCAATGACTCTAGTGGATCCATATGTGGTTTGTGGAAAGAACACACATGCAATGACTCAAGTGGGTCCATATGTGGTTTGTGCAAAGAACACACATGCAATGACTCAGGGGGATCCATGTGTGGTTTGTGGAAAGAACACACGTGCAATGAACACTGGTGGATCCATCTGTGGTTGTGGAAAGAACACACATGCAATGACACTAGTGGATCCATATGTGGTTTGTGAAAAGAACACACATGCAATGACTCTAGTGCTGGTTTTAGTATAAGAACACACATGCAATGACTCTAGTGGGTCCATATGTGGTTTGTGAAAAGAACACACATGCAATGACTCTAGTGGATCCATATGTGGTTTGTGGAAAATAACACACATGGAGGGTGAGGTTGAGCTTCTCACACAACTTGGTGCTAGCAAGGTTGTGGCAACTCGCTCCATCGATGATCACTTTGATAGATTTTCCATTGATGTCGGCTCGTGTTTGGAAGATATTTGAGCGTTGGTATTCATGCTCTTGTGCTTGATTGGTCAAGATCCTAGTGACGACAAGTGATGGACTTGCATCATGTTCACACATGAGGAGTTCTTGGTCATCTTCCACTCGTTGCCTTGCCATTACTTCCTTGACGCGGGCATCAAAATCATCTTCACTCAAGTACTCTCCATCGCCATTGTCATGGATGAACAATACCTTCTTGTTTCCACATTCGGCCGACTTGTGTCCTATGCCTCCACACTTGTAGCATTCATCGTTAAAAGGTGTATCACTCTTTTCTTGTTTCCCACTTGGGGCAGTTTTCCTTGAGGAAGTGTGGGCTTGATGGAAGGCTTGGAGGTACTTGAGGAGCTTCCATTGAAGGTTGTTGGCGTAGCGGTTGAAGCTTGCTTGTAAGAGAAATATGTCTTTGGCTTGTTGTACTTGATGTCCTCTTGCACTTGACGTTCGGCCTTTGTTGCGATGTGCACAAGCTCAACCATGCTGTTGTATGTTTGGAACTCGACGAAGCACTTGATTGGGTGGTTCAAACCAATAAGGAAGCATGCCATGGTTTTCTCCATGCGCTCTTCAATGTTGGTGCGGATCAAGTTGAGTTCCATTTCCTTGAAGTACTCTTCCACGATCTTTGTCCCTTGATGAAGCGATTGAAGGTTGTTGAAGAGGTCACGCGTGTAGTGCGGGGAGACGAAACGAGATCTCATGTGAGCCTTCATGTCATGCCAAGTTGTGATTGGCGGTTCTTGTCTTGCGTCACGAGCAACTTGAACTTGTTCCCACCAAATGTTGGCATAATCATCAAACTCAAGCGAAGGCATGGCGACCATATTCTCGTTGCTATAATTGTGCATGCGGAAGATCTTGCCGACTTTGAGTGCCCATGAGAGGTATTCTTTGGGGTCATTGGATCCAGTGAACTTGGGCATTGTGAACTTGATCTTGCCGAAAGTTTCTTCATCATTGTGGTCATTGCGACGAGCTTGGTGACCTTGTTAATGATCTTGTGGTTGAGGCGGTGGAACTTGGTTCTCGCGACCTTGTTGTGGAGCTTGCTTTTGATATTGTTGTTGTGGAGCTTGCTCTTGATCTTGGCGCGGTTGTTGACGATGTTGAGGCGCTTGGGCCTCATGAGGGTGTTGAGGATGTAGAGCCTCATGACACAGTTGATGACGAAGAGGAGGCTCGTTCCTCTGTTGGTGATGATGATTAGGCACATGGACCTCACAACAAAGATCATGGTCTTGAGACTCTTGACGTGGTGGGCGTCGCTCAACTTGTACCACTTGATGCTCCATGTTTTGGTGTGGTGGAGGAGGCGCCTCGTGATGACCATGGTGTCGGTGTGGACGTTCATGACGATGATGACGAGGAGGAGGATCTTGGAGAGCGTCACGTCAATGATGGGCTTGATTCTCCAAATTGGAGTCATACTTGTGATGTAGCCCGTCCTACGCACGCTCCTACATCTACACCAACAAGTCCCCCAAGTGGACCCATGACTCGTGCCCGAGCCAAACTCCTACAAGCTAAGGTGAATTCGCTCCTCTCCTCGTGCCAATTTGATACATCTTTGGATGGTGTGCTACTTCATGCAACCACTCTATGCATCATCAGGTACGAAGCTCCAACACATCACCAAGCACCCAAGGATGGAGAACAAGGAGCAGAGCATGAAGCAGAAGTCGCTGGAGCTGCTTAGACCGGAGTCTCCAGTCTGCGCATACCCGAGTCTCCGGCCTGCCAAAGTCTCCAGCCTGAAGACCCAGAGACTCTGGCCTGTCCTCCGGTCTAACCCCTCGAACTAGGCTCTGGGACAATCTGTATGCCCTCCGGAGGTTGGTCCGAAGACTACACCGGAATCTCCGGCCTAGACCGGAGTCTCCGGCCTGCACACCGGAGTCTCCAGTCCGACCGACGCTAGGCATGTAAAAGGCCTTTGGGCATTTGGCCCACGTACCCCTTAGTCCATCCAGAACTTGTCTTTTATTCCTAAAGTACCCTTGACTATGTGATTGGCCTATATATAGTCCCCCACCTCTATTGTAAACCGGAGGCATGATATTGGAATTAGTGGAAACCCCTTGTGGATCTATCTAGTTCTTGCCTCATGCTCCTTGACCAAGGAGCACCAATATCACAAACCTTGTTGGAGTTTGCATCGTGCCTCCGCGTTGTACATGCCCTAGGCATCGGAGTCCCTTTGCCTAGAAGTCAAGATCTCATCGAGTCTCCCATCTCGCATTACCGGATTGAGAGAGAGTCCTCCGCCTAACGCCGATCCTAGTGATTGCGCCGGACCGGTCACCGCCGACGTGAGCTATTGGTGTGTATCATGGTTTTGTGTGTGTGTGTTCATCGCGTTCTTCGTGTGTGCGTTCATCGTGTTCATCCTCCCCTCCTCTCCCCGCACTCCATCTTCGATTTGAAAGGGAATCGTGAAAGATCGGGCCACCCTAGAGGTTTTCCCTCAACAGTATCTCTAGAAGAAGGAGTGCTAAAGACAAGTTGGTTTTTCTTGGATTTGTCATTTCTTCGAAGGGAATTGAAGTTGACGTTTCGAAGGTAAAGGACATACGAGATTGGCCCATCCCAACAAATGTGAGTGAACTCTGAAGTTTTCATGGGTTGGCCGGTTTCGATCATTGCTTTGTGAAAGGCTTTTCAACCATTGCTTGTCCCCTAAATGAATTGACCAAAAAGAATGTCACCTTCGTGTGGGGCAAAGCTCAACAAAAAGCTTTTGGTGAACTCAAAAAGAGGCTCACCGAAGCACCTCTTCTTGCGTTACTGGATTTCACTAAAACTTTTGAGATAGAGTGAGATGCTAGTGGTATTGGCATTGGAGGAGTCCTTATGCAAAACGTACATCCTATAGCCTACCATAGCGAGAAACTTGATGGTGCTTGCCTTAACTATCCGATTTATGACAAAGAGCTTTTTGCCTTAGTTCGTGTCCTTCAAGTTTGGCAACACTACCTATGGCCCAAGGAATTTATCATACATTCCGACCATGAGTCCTTGAAATATCTCAAAGGACAAGCCAACTTGAGTAAGAGACACGCTAAGTGGGTTGCATTTATGGAGTCTTTTTCGTATATTGTCAAGTATAAGAAGGGCAAAGATAATGTAGTTGCGGACGCTTTGTCTCACAAAAATAGAAGCCTTCTTACGAGACTTGAAATCAACGTGTTGGGTCTTGAGGAAATAAAATCTTTGTATGCTTCTGACCCGTTCTTTGAACCAATTTTCGCAAAGAGCTCCAATGATAAAGGAGTTGATGATTTTTATTTGCATAAGGGCTTTCTATTTTAACAAAACAAGCTATGCATTCCGAAGTCGTCGCTTCAACTTTTGCTTCTCCAAGAATCTCATGGTGGAGGCCTCATGAGTTACTTTAGTCGCGACAAGACACTGGACACGCTCTCCAATCACTACTTTTGGCCCAAGATGAAGCGTGGCAATGAATGCTACGTTCAACGATGCACGACATGTGTTCAAGCTAAGTCGCAAGCTAACCCTTATGGTCTTTCTATGCCATTGCCTATTCCTCATTCACCTTGGTCCGACATTAGCATGGATTTCGTGTTAGGATTTCCTAGATCTAAGCATGGTCATGATGCTATATTTGTTGTTGTGGATCATTTGTCCAAAACGGCACACTTCATACCGTGCCATAAGACCGACGATGCTTCACATGTTGCAAATCTGTTTTTTAGGGAAATCGTTTGTCTTCACGGTGTGCCAAGAACAATCATCTCCGACCGCGACGTCAAATTCATGAGCTACTTTTGGAAGACCCTGATGGCCAAACTCGGCGTCAAGCTCCTCTTTTCATCCGCGTTGCATCCCCAAACCGATGGCCAAACCGAAGTTGTCAACCGAAGCCTTGGAACTCTCTTACATGTGTTGATCAAGAAGAACTTGAAGGATTGGGAGGAATGCATTCCCCAAGCTGAGTTTTCCTACAATCGAGCCAAGCATTCAACAACCAAGATGAGTCCATTCATGATCGTCTATGGTTTCGAGCCCCTCACCGCGCTCGACATCCTACCACTACCTCTCCATGAGTGCACGAACATGGACATTAAGAAGCGTGCACAAGCTATGAAGAAACTTCATGAAGAAACAAGAGCTACTATGGAGCAACAAGTCCTTCGCCAAGCCTCAAGGTTAAACAAGGACAAGAAGGAGATGATCTTTGAAGAAGGTGACCTTGTGCGGATACACCTAAGCAAAGACCGCTTCCCCAAGGAACGCGACTCCAAGCTCAAGCCAAGAGGAGATGGTCCCTTCAAGGTCCTCAAAAGAATCAACAACAATGCCTACATCATCAACATACCAACCTCCAAGTAACTTGCAAGCAATACATTCAATGCCAAGGACCTTTCACCATACCATGGAGATGTTCAAGATGATAACCATGAAGAGTCGAGGATGACTCTTTCCCAAGGGGGGAGCTGATGCAGGCCATCCTACGGACGCTCCTACATCTACAACAACAAGTCCTCCAAGTGGACCCATGACTCGTGCCCGAGCCAAAATCCTACAAGCTAAGGTGAACTCGCTCCTCTCCTCGTGCCAATTTGATAATCCTTGGATGGTGTGCTACTTCATGAAACTACTCTATGCATAATCAGGTACGAAGCACCAACACATCACCAAGCACCCAAGGATGGAGAACAAGGAGCAGATCGTGAAGCAGACGACGCTGGAGCTGCTCAGACCGGAGTCTCCGGTCTGCGCACACTGGAGTCTCTGGCCTGCCAATGTCTCTGGCCTGAAGACACCGGAGTCTCCGGCTCCACCTCCGGTCTGCCCCCAGAATCGAGCTCAAGGACAATCTGTCTGCCCCTCCGGAGGCTGGTCCGGAGACCGACCAGAATCTTCAGTCCAGAATGGAGTCTCCAGTCCACCACACCGGAGTCTCCAGACCGACCATCGCCAGACATGTAAAAGGCCTTTGGGCCTTGGGCCCATGTACCCCTTAGTCCGTCCAGAACTTGTCTTTTATTCCTAAAGTACCCCTCACTGTGTGGTTGGCCTATATATAGTCCCCCACCTCTATTGTAAACCCTAGGCATGATATTGGAATTAGTGGAAACCCTTATGGATCTATCTAGTTCTAGCCTCATGCTCCTTGACCAAGGAGCACCAATACCCCAAACCTCGTTGGATTTTGCATCATGCCTCCACATTATACAAGGCCTAGGCATCGGAGTCCCTTTTCCTAGACGTCAAGACCTCACCGAGTCTCCAATCTCACCGTGCTGGTTCGAGAGAGAGTCCTCCAACCGACGCCGATCCTAGGGATTGCGCCAGACTGGTCACCACCAGCGTGAGCTATTGGTGTGTATCGTGGTTTTGTGTGTGTGTGTTCATCGCGTTCTTCATGCGTGTGTTCGTCGTGTTCATCCTCCCCTCCTCTCCCCGCACTCCATCCTCGATTTGAAAGGGAATCGTGAAAGATCGGGCCACCCTAGAGGTTTGTCCTCAACAGTATCTATGGAAGAAGGAGTGGAAATCTTATGAGAGATCCATGAAGGCGAATGCGGCCATCATGCTGCAGCCAAATCTTTAGTGGAAAAAGCTTTCCGACACGGGTTTTTCTGGCTCACAGCCAAGGAAAATGCCGAACGGCTGGTCAAGACGTGCAGAGGCTGCCAAAAATACACCAAGCAAGCTCATGTTCCGGCTGATCAGCTACGAATAATACCCATAACATGGCCTTTTGCGGTCTAGGGGCTTGACATGGTAGGACCATTTAAACGGGCTCCAAGTGGATTTACTCACCTCTTAGTGATGGTGGATAAATTCACAAAATGGATTGAGGCTAAACCCGTCACCAGTTGTGATGGAGCAATAGCCGGAAGATTTGCCGAGGATGTCATAATCCGGTATGGTTATCCACATAGCATTATCACGGACAACGGGAGTAACTTTTCTATGGGAGAGCTTGTCGAATTCTGCGATGAACAAAATATCCAGCTTGATATTGCGTCAGTCGCACATCCACATGCTAATGGACGAGTTGAAAGAGCAAATGGTTTAATCCTATAGGGCCTCAAACCAAGACTCAAAGCACCACTACGACGTGCTGCGGGGGCCTGGGCAGAGGAATTACCTTCTGTGGTATGGAGTTTATGAACAACTCCGAACAGGTCAACCGGATACACACATTTCTTCTTGGTCTATGGTGCAGAAGTAGTTCTTCCTAGTGATTTGATTCACACCTCTCCCCGAGTTGCTGCGTATATTGAAGAGGATGCCAAAGTTTCTCGACAAAATGATCTCAATTTAATCGAAGAAGTTTGTATCGTTGTTGAGATGAGATCAATGGCCTATCAGCAGAAGTTACGCAAGTATCATAGCCAGAGAGTCAGAAACCGGTCTTTCAATAAGGGTGATTTGGTTCTCCGGCTTGTGCGGAAAAGAAAGGACAAACTTTCCCTGATATAGGAGCCGAGTACTGTACAATGGTTCTTACGATCTAATTGACATGCGGCCAGTCAAATAAAGACCTGTTAGTAAGAAAAGAAAGAGAGCTAGAGGCAGTACAGACCCGGAAGAATTAGACAAACCATGGAATATTGCTCAACTATGTCCCTTTTATTCTTAAAATTTTATTTCTTTGTAATCATATATGTGTACATGTTCAATGAGAAATAAATATTGGTTTCCTCAAATATTTCTGAGTTCTATATTACCATCTTATTTCCGAATGATCATGTCATAGTCGAAAATCCCAGAACACTTGAAAGTACTTTATTCTCATGTTTGTTCTGGTTAAGATTTCTGATTCTAAAAATGTTACCTTTGAGTATAAATCTAAATTTTCTAGTTTGTACTTTGGTTATTTATCTGATTACTGGATGCGGGAATTTTCCGAGTAGTGAATTGTTGGTACTGGAAGCCGGCTTTGTTTCCGAGTTTAAACTGGTTTAGCAATTGAGCTCTGTTGCTCGGCAAAGTTTCCGTATTGAAGGTTGGCCGGCTCAGCCAGATAAACGATAAGTATAGACAAAACCATAAATTGCTTATGTAAAAATTTAAGGCACATAAAAATAAAGCCAAAAGTGCTAAATATAAGTAGCAAATCTTAGCACTAGCAAAAGTATTACACTACTTCTTTACAACCCGAATTGTTTCAAAATAACACATTGTTTTTCTAGTACTTTACGATGCAGGGGAAGAGGTAGGAGCTGCCGGATCACTAGATACATTGACCTCACCTTGATATCTTTATAAGACGTTAAAATCCGAAACGGTTTGTTCATCGTCGGAGACTTCAGCTGTTACTTCGGCAGGCGGAGGAGGCGTCTCCACGCGAATGAAGAAAGGAGTGTCATAGCTGGTCAGATCAGCTACGTGATACCCATATCCGGCACAGGAGTCCATGATGGCCTCGATGTTTTGCTCATATCCGTCTTCATCCACTTTAAGTACCCTCTAGTTACTTGCCAGATTTCCATGTTTCCATGGTGGCTCATAACCATGGTGAGAGCGTTCTGTGCTGTGGTTCGCGCATAGGACATATTCCAGTCCTGGATGAGCTGGGGCTTCTCCTTGGACTTGTCCCGCACCTCAAAGCCAGACATTCTGTTCATGTCCGGAACCATGAGTACTTCGCCAATATTGTTGAGGGCAAGCCTCTAGGGTGGCCCGATCTTTCATGATTCCCTTTCAAATCGAGGGTGGAGTGCGGGGGAAGGAGGGACGGATGAACATGACGACCACACACACGAAGATCGCGATGAACACACACATGCAAAACCACGATAAACACCAATAGCTCACGCCGGCGGTGACCGGTCTGGCGCAATCCCTAGGATCGGCGTCGGGCGGAGGACTCTCTCTCGAACCGGCACGACGAGATGGGAGACTCGGTGAGATCTTGACGTCTAGGCAAAGGGACACTGATGCCTAGGCCTTGTACAACACGGAGGCACGATGCAAACTCCAACAAGGTTTGTGGATATTTGTGCACCTTAGTCAAGGAGCATGAGGCAAGAATTAATTAGATCCACAAAGGGGTTTCCACTAACTCCAATATCATGCCTAGGGTTTACAATGGAGGTGGGGGTCTATATATAGGCCAGCCACTTAAACAGGGGTACTTTAGGAATAAAAGACAAGTTCTAGACGTACTAAGGGGTACATGGGCCGAAGGCCCAAAGGCCTTTTCATGCCTGGCGACGGTCGGACCGGAGACTCCGGTGTGGTGGACCGGAGACTCAGGTCTAGGCCGAAGAATCCGGTGTAGTCTCTGGACCAGCCTCCGGAGGGGTCTTCAAATTGTCCCAGGGCTTGGTGTAGGGGGTCAGACCGAAGAAAGGGCCAGAGTCTCCAGTGTCTTCAGGCCAGAGACTTTGGCAGGCCGGAGACTCCGGTGTGCGCAGACCGGAGACTCCGGTCTGAGCAGCTCCAGCGGCGTTTGCTTCATGTTCTGCTCCTTGTTCTCCATCCTTGGGTGCTTGGTGATGTATCGAAGCTTCGTACCTGATGATGAATAGGGTAGTTGCATGAAGTAGCACACCATCCAAGGAGTTACCAAATTGGCACGAGGAGAGGAGCGAGTTCACCTTAGCTTGAAGGAGTTTGGCTCGAGCACGAGTCATGGGTCCACTTGGGGGACTTGTTGGTGTAGATGTATTAGCGTCCGTAGGACGGGCTACATAAAATATCCTCCAAAGATTGGCGGAAATCGTGCTTGAGTGGTCAAGATCCTTGTGACGACAAGCGATGGACTTGCATCATGTTCACACATGAGGAGTTCTTAATCATCTTCCACTCATTGCCTTGCCATTGCTTCCTTGACACGGGCATCAAACTCATCTTCACTCAAGTACTCTTCACCACCATTGTCATGGATGAACAAGACTTTCTTGTTTCCACATTCGTCCGACTTGTGTCCTTTGCCTCCACACTTGTAGCATTCACCGTTGAAAGGTGTATCACTCTTTGCTTGCTTGCCACTTGGGGGCAGTTTTCCTTGAAGAAGTGTGGGCTTGAAGGAAGGCTTGGAGGTACTTGATGAGCTTCCATTAAATGTTTTTGGTGTAGCGGTTGAAGCTTTCTTGTAGGTGAAATATGTCTTGGGCTTGTTGTACTTGATGTCCTCTTGCACTTGACGTTCAGCCTTTGTTGCTATGTGCACAAGCTCAACCATGGTGTTGTATGTTTGGAACTCGACGATGCGCTTGATAAGGTGATTCAAGCCAATAAGGAAACGTGCCATTGTTTGCTCCATGCGTTCATCAATGTTGGCGCGAATCAAGTTGAGTTCCATTTCCTTGAAGTACTCTTCCACGGTCTTTGTCCCTTGACGAAGTGCTTGAAGGTTGTTGAAGAGATCACGCGTGTAGTGCGTGGGGACGAACCGGGATCTCATGTGAGCCTTCGTGTCATGCCAAGTTGTGATTGGCGGTTCTTGTATTGCATCACGAGCAACTTGGACTTGTTCCCACCAAAGGTTGGCGTAATCATCAAACTCAAGCGAAGCCATGGCGACCATGTTCTCGTTGCTATAGTTGTGCATGCGGAAGATTTTGTCGACTTTGAGTGCCCACGAGAGGTATTCTTCGGGGTCATTGGATCCGGTGAACTTGGGAATTGTGAACTTGAGCTTGCCAAAAGTTTCTTCATCGTTGCGGTCATTGCGACGAGCTTGGTGACCTTGTTGATGATCTTGTAGTTGGGGAGGTGGACCTTAGTTCTCGTGACCTTGTTGCGGAGCTTGCTCTTGCTCTTGGCGCGGTTGTTGACGTGGTTGAGGCGCTTGGGCCTCATGGTGGTGAGGGTGTGGAGCCTCTTGACGCGGTTGACAACGAAGGGGAGGCTCGTTCCTCGGTTGGTGGTGTTGGTTAGGCACATGGGCCTCACGGCGAAGAACATGGTCATGAGCCTCTTGACGTTTTGGGCGTCGCTCAACTTGTATCACTTGACACTCCATGTTTTGTTGATGTGGGGGAGGCGCCTGGTGATGACCATGGTGTCGTTGTTGACGTTCATGACGTTGATGACGAGGGGGAGGATCTTGGAGAGCTTCACGTCAATGATGAGCTTGATTCTCCAAATTGGAGTCATCACTTGTTATGTTAAGTATGTATCACGGTCGATGGTGGTAGACTTGCGGTTGCACTTGTGGTTCTTCTCGTGGTTGCTCTTGTTGGATCACTAGTGCCCTTGCGTGATGACGATGTGCTTCTTGCCTTGCTCGTGGCCTTGAAGAGAGGTCACCATCATAGCTTGACGTTGCGGCATGCCGTCGGGAAGGTACATAGTTCGAAGAACTCCCATCTTCAACCACGGGGGCATCATTGTGTCTTCTAGCACTTGGATGTAGATCTTGTGGAAGAGGTGCATGACGATGCGAAGAACTTGAAGAGCTTGATGCGCGTGAACGTGGTCTTGCCATGCCGTCGATGAGGCGTCGAAGATTGTCATTTGTTTCGGCGACGGAGCGTTGTAGCGCTTTATTTTGGTAACCGAAGTTGTGATGCATTGCATGCATTTGTCGTTCGAGGTCATCGAAGCGGTTGTCAATGTTCTTGAACTCGGCTTGGGTCTCGCCAAATTGTTCATCTTGTCGCGTCTCAAGGGCTTGGCAACGTTCACGAAACTCTTGTCGAACGATGAAGTGACTTGCGCGTGTCATGTACGGTCCTTGATCTTCTTCGTGGGGAGGTGGTTGGCTCGCCTCACCGTGCCTATCCATCATGCAAAACGCACAAGTATTGTATATGGAAGTGGAATATGGTGGTGTTAGCCTTGTACCTCACCTTGGGGATTGGACCAAACTAGAAACCACAAGTGAGAGATATTAGCGTGCAAAGTGGAATTGCAAAGAAAAACTCACACTAAAGAAAGAACTAACTCTCAAAAGCTTGTTTGTGGTATGTTAGGATTGTGGAAAGCCAAAGAACCAACCAAAAGAAAAGGAATAGTCAAAAGTGGGTAAAACCCAACAAAACTCAAGTCAAAGGCGAAGGTCAATAACTCAAAGGGGTGACGGGAACCTACGACTATGTACACACACGTGGAGAAAGTTGGGATTGACACGACTATGAAAATGAGCAAACAAAATGTCCTAACGAAGACTAAGCTCGTTGTCGTGCCAATGCAAGGAGAGACCGTGGCTCGTTTGCAAAGAGGAAAAAAATGAGCAACGGATTTGTGCACATGTCTTGGGCGCTCTTCTTTCTCTCTTGCTTACAAGCTTTGAGACTCTCTTTGGCAATGGGAGAATATTTTTCTTTTGCTTTTTCTTTGTATCTTTTTCTTTCTTTTGTATTTTATTTTGCTCTCCCTTGGTGCTACCTAGTCACACTTGATATTGCTCTTGCACTCACACTATCCAAGGACAAATGCACAATACTCAAGAAAACACAAGATGAGCCACTCTCATGGGATAGGTACATACAAAGGAAGATAGGGGTTAACAAGGTGACGCAAGTTATACCTTCTTTGACGATGAACTTGGCGTCGGTGGTGCGGGATGATGTTTGTGGGCCGTGGTGTCGATGAGCGCGGGGGTTGTTGATGCGGAAGCTTGCTGTTAGTTGGCGACACGCACACGGGCACAAACAAACAAGAGGAAATTAGCCAATGCAAGATTAGAGGCAAAACTGTCAAAATCAGGCGTCAGGTCAGAGACTCCGGGGTTTGAGGCAGGAAACTCCGGTCTAGGCCGGAGACTCCGGTGTGGGTAAGCCAGAGACTCCGGTATGGGTAGGCCAGAGACTCCGGTGTGAAGGCCAGAGACTCCGGTCTGGAGTCAGATCGCGAACTACTCGTGTTCTTGAGCGGAAATCCACGCCTTGGGTCCTCAAATCCGCGAAAAATTGGCCAAATTGGGCTGGGAAAACGCAGGGTAAAGCTGGACCAACTCCTAATACAAGGTTTGGTCGGATCAAAACCACAAATAACACTCTGAATCAGGAGATCGATCTAAAGGCAAATTTGGGGCTCTTTTTTGGGGATTTTCGAATTTTTGGTGGATAGAAGAAAATTTGTTAGGGAAATCATGAGCAACGAAGCTCTTGATACCAATATGTTGAGGGCAAACCTCTAGGGAGGCCCGATCTTTCACGATTCCCTTTCAAATCGAGGGTGGAGTGCGGGGGAAGGAGGGAAGGATGAACACAACAAACACACGCACGAAGAACGCAATGAACACAACAAACACCTTAGCTTGAAGGAGTTTGGCTCGAGCATGAGTCATGGGTCCACTTGGGGGACTTGTTGGTGTAGATGTATTAGCGTCCGTAGGACGGGCTACATAAAATATCCTCCAAAGATTGGCGGAAATCGTGAAGCAATTCGCCGACTTGTGTAAGTTGGCTGGTGTGGGACTCGGTGGAGGAAGAATCCAGTAAGTTCAGAGGACCTGCACATATAAAGAAAAGGTTAGAAAATAGATCTGAAGTCCTAGAGTCGGAAAAGCAGAAAGTCAGAAAGTGAGAAACATACCGAAGATGACATCGTCAACTTTGGTCTTCTCTGCCCTAAGTGATATGGGGTGGCCCGATCTTCTCAGTAAGCGGATTGTGGTGATGATGGTGGATGATAGATAACTAGCCTGTAGCTATGAACTCTCCCGCTCGAACCCTGATGCCAATGCAATAGCTCTCGAACCCTGTAGGATATTCACAACACCATGCTCTTGTGCACGTAGCCGTCGCCCACGGACGATAGTTTGCAATCTACAAATTCCTGATGGAACAACATATCACACTCAATTGTAGTAGTAGTATAATTAGATCACAAGGTAATTCTAGAGGTTCTAGATAGAAACAACTCCAAAATAGTTTTAACGTGGTCTAACCTACTCTAGAGGGCGTTCCCAGGCTTATATGGCCGCCAGAACGTCCGAAAAACATGAAACGAAAACGTGTCTGATATAGTCAGATCCGTCTGGATCTGATGGGAACTTTTAGAGCCGGATTATCTGGTCTAAGTGGGTCAGAATATCCGGGGGCCATACAGAACGTCACGCACGAAATCCTTAGCAGAATTTCCGAAGCAAGGCCGGATTATCCAGGGTGTGGCGGCTGGATTATCCGGGGTCTTGCGACTTGGAAGTACTCATTGGAAAGATCTTAGAATTACCTATCCAACAAGTGCTTGTTTGCTTGATTCGGAGTTCGTTTGAGGAATCCACGTCCGTTTCAATTTCAGGACTTCTATATGTCTGAATTGAACGTTTCCGTCTCTTGATGATGTCCCTTGATTGTATTGCGCCTGCCTCCCGCTCCTCCCTCGCGCATCCTTGGATGATCACCATGTAGGACTCCTCGCCTTCATCCCTCCCGCTAGCGCTAGTCCGAAGGATATTAAATCTATATATATCCTCATCATCCTCCCTTTCTTCATGAAAAGTCGTCCACGGCTTTGGGTAAGGACAACGTGTACGCAAAGTATATGTATATATAACATGTTGTATTATTGTTGTTCACATGAAAATTATCTCTAGTATACATCGAGCAACTTAAATTACAGGTATAAGTGAAGTACAAAGAATTATTATCATGGTGAAAAACAACTAAATAGATAGTCTTGTTCTTCAATATTAAATTCAGTTTTCTCAAAGAAGATCTATGATCAAATTTGTGCACAAGATCAAAGCTATTCAATATGTGTGAAAACCAAATTGATTCATGCCATGCTTCAACTGTGCTACTCTGATTATTATGAACATGATCATGTTGTCCAGTATGTAAGATACAACTCAATTTGCAAATATCAGTGAAGTCTAAAGTAGTAACATAACTAGACAAAAACTTTTGGGACAAACACAATGAATATGAAAACTTGAGTTCTATTCTAGCAAGATTCGAACAATCCAACATAGGTAAAATTACTTGTGTTGGTTGCAATATATCAACTAGACCAGAATGTATTTCCACAATATCTCGAACATGAACTATTGTCCCATAGCAAACATTTTGTGACACATTGCATATATGGCTAAAAACAGCTTGTTTCAGTTCGGTGATTCTATCACAAGTAATGTATATGTGATGCACAATAAAATTTTCATCCATGCTATATTCACCAATTAGATTGAAAGTGAAACAAGGAGAATATGTGCTAGAATTTAGACATGAAATTTCAGAAATGTTATCCATAGCACAACTTTTACTCATAGGTTCATTTAGCAAGATGGAATACACAATATCAGCATATGGTATTCAAGCAAGTATTTCTTTATGTGTAATCAGTACCGCGTGATCAAAATTTGAATTCAGTAAACTATCACATGATGCTGAAATAATAATGCAAGTCCAGTCACAAGGAGGCTTCAGTAAAGGAATAGACTCACAATATGTCGCACATGTTGGTTGAAGCTCCAAATCAATACAAATGTCAACAACAATCTCCTCAGTTATAGTAGGTACTAAACCCTCCACAAGTGACAATGCACAGTCTAGTGATACAGGTTGTAAAATAGATGGCTCCCTTTATTCAAAAGTAACCTAGATATCACAAGAAACAACACTAGGAGTAGAGATGATTACATTAGTAGAAACCTCATTTATCTCATCAACTCTCACTCTCGGTTCTTCTACGACAGGATCAACGTGTGGTTTTATGTTGGTGGTTACAGGTGCACATAGGTTTTGACGCCTAATTTCCTAAAATTGCTTAAGATTTGAACGTGCTAACCACGTGTGCTTATCATTCCAAAAGATAGTGATGTAGCCCGACCTTCGGTCGTTACCACATCATGGTCTCCAACTTATGCAAAATCGTCATGGACTCCAAAGGTGAATCCGTTCCTCTATGCGAGCCCACTTCCTACCCCATTGAATGGTATACTACTTCATACTCCGTCCCATATCCATGATAGGTTCACACCAACAAGTACGGAGGCATGGGAGGAAGCCTGGAGCACCAAGCCTGACAAGACGGAGGCTTGGAAGAGAAGACAAAAGAAGCAGTAGCTGGAGCACCGGAGTCTCCGGCCTGCGCACACCGGAGTCTCCGGCCTGAAGAAACCAGAGTCTCCGGCCTGCAGACCCCGGAGTATCCAGACCCATCTCCGGACCGACCGCCAGATCGAGCTCGAGCACAGTCTGTCTGCCACTCCGGAGATGACACCGGAGACAGACCGGAGTCTCTAGCCTGAGCGTATGGGTCTGCGCGCCGCCAGCTGGGCCTTTGGCCCATGCACTCCTTAGTTCGCCTAGATTTTCCCCTTTTATTCCTAAAGTACCCTTGAACTAGTGGCTGGCCTATATATAGTGCCCCCACCCCCTCATGTAACCCTAGGCATAGATAATAGACTAAAGAAAACCTCCTTTGTGGAATCTCTAGTTTTGTCTCATCCCCTTCTACCAAAGGGGATCGACTATCGTCACCACCTCGTTGGAGTTTGCATCCCGCCTCCCTTGTTGTACAAGGCCTTGGCATCGGTGTCCCTTTGCCAAGACGTCAAGACCCTCTACAAGGTGTTCTTCCCTCTCCACGTGGGATCGAGGGAGCACGTTGACCGATCTTTCCTTGCGAGGCTTCTATCGGACCGGTGGCCACCGGCGAGAGCAATCGGCCTTGTATCGTGTGAGTTTTGCGTGTGTTCATCGTGTTCTTCGCCAGGTGTGCATCTGGTTCCGCTACCCTCTCCCTTTCCCCTCGCTTTCCCATCGATTTGACCACGAGATCCATGAAGATCGGGCCACCCACGGGGTTACCCCATAACCTTTGGTATCAGCAGCTTTTGGTTGCCACGAATTTCTCCTCGATTTGGTCATTTTCCCCTTAAATTCGAATATTCAACCAAAATAAGCTACAATTCGTGTTTTGAACCGATCTGTGATTTGAGTGCATTTTGGTAGGTTTTGATCCATGGATTACTTGCTAAACTTGTTGATCTACCTTCCCCTGTGTTCCCATGGCCTAATTCCTTGAATTCCCCCACCAATTTGGTGTTTTGGTTCGAGTTTTTCCGCCAAAATCGCGTCCCGTTCGTGTTCTGGACGCGTAGAAATCGACCGGACCAGAGTCTCCGGCCCCGGACCGGAGTTTCCGGTGTGAGTCACTCCAGACCGGAGTATCCGGACCTCCAGACCGGAGTCTCCGCCCCCCTGCAGACAGAAAATCTGTTTCACCATTTTGAGCATAACTTTTGCATACGAACTCGGATATTGGTGTTCTTTAGCTCATTTTGAATAGGAGAAGGTGCGCTACATCATTATATCCGTGGTTCATGCTATCTACTCCATACAAATTCCGTGAGCAAGGCGGAATCCACCATTAAAGGGTGAAGATCATTGATGAAAGGTATAAACATTCCGCGACTTCTCCCCACTTGCATACCTTTGTGAGCCACACTATCTTTGCGTTCAAAAAGCACCTATTGAGACTAGTTCCTCCTATGATTCCTTGGGCTATGCACATTTGATACCTTGTAGAATTCCGAGAAAAATTTGTGAGCGCGCTATCTCATATAGTTATCTTGTATAGTTGTTGGTACAAGGAAGAGGCAAGTTAAAAAGAAAAGAAAAGAGAAAAAAATAGAAAAATAAAAAGAACAAAAAGAAAGAAAGAAAGAAAGAAAGAAGTGCCTCATAGAATAGGAAGCGCAAGCTCGATGAACATCAAATAGGTGGTACTTATTGTGCATATCTTGTAGCCCACCAATTTATTGCAATCGAACTAGCGTCTCTCCTTGCATTGTGCGACACGAGCTTATAGTCTTTGCAAGGTAATCATTTGGTTCTTAGCTCACTTTCTCTGTCGCACATGTCCCATTTATCCCACCGTGTGTGTTTCCTTGTATATATTCCCATCTTGTGGATTGACTTGTTTCGCTTTGTGATCATCGTGGTTCTTTACTTGCCATTACAACATCTTGATTTCGGATTGGTTCTTGACATGCCACCTTCCATACCCATCCACCATAAGCTTTGTGTGTGCATGTTTTTTAGTGGTTAGTTGGTTTTGGTGTTCCGCGTGAGCTTCACTTTTCTTGGTTTTGATTTGTCTCAAGTGTTGCCACTTGCACGATACTATCTTCCAAGTTAAAGTAAGGTTTGACGTTGCATCCCTAACCCCCTACCACTTCCATATACACCACTTGGTCTTGTGAATCATGTCTAGGGACTCCAGAACCGAGGATGATATATATGAAGAATCCATAATGAGCCACCATGACTATGCCTCCACAAGCATGGATGACATGATGGAGCACTACACCAACATTGGTTTCGCATGCTATGAGGATCCGGAGCATTGCACCTATGATGGCTCCACATGCATGGAAGACATGGAGCACGTCATCAACTATGGCTTCTCAAGCATGGAGGAATTGGAGCTCTACATCGACAATGGCTCCTCATGCATGGAGCACTACACCGACAATGGCTCCACGTGCTTGGGTGATATGGAGTACTACATCAACAACGACTCCCCAAGCATGGACTTCTTCGAGTGCTTCAATGACGACGCATCACCAAGCATGGAGGACATGGCAAGCTTTACCAACTTTGAGGGCTCTTCCATGAGCCATGAAGAATACCTCCACCGCTTACAGATGGAGGACTACAACGCCAAGCTAGCGGAGAGGCATCATCAAGGAACCATGACCTTCAAGGCCAAGCGTGCCACACCAAAGGACACCACCTACTTCGATGATCCACCTCCAAGGCGTCAAGCGCCACCACCATCTCCAAGGCGACGAGCGCCATCACCTCCAAGGCGCCAAGCACCACAACATCGAAGGCGTCAAGTGCAACAACCTACAAGGCAACAAGTGCCACCACCTACAAGAAGATTGGCGCCCCAACATCATCTTCCAAAAGAGGCGCCACGAAGCAAGAATCTTCATCGACATACATCCTCTCATGATCATCACCAACATCAAGAGGATACAAGAGTTGTTCAAGGCATCTTGGCCATGAAGATGGAGAATACATGTTGAGCACCATCCATAATACTCATCCAAGCTCAAGAAGGCACCACCATCAAAACAAGAGTACCAAGGAAAAGGAGAATCATCGTGAGCGCCATGTGGATGACCAAGTGCGCCATCTACATCAACCTTTGGCAAGGCACGCCAATGACCTCTATCGACACCATCATAAGGCACCTTCAACTACTCGTGCCACCACCAAAATGGCACCAAGAGCAAGCTCTCATCCACGCCACCAAGCTTCAATGCCCAAACTTGACGTCCTATATGACACATGCAACTTCATGGATGAGGAAGACGAAGACCTCTACTTTGCCAAGTTGGACGAGTACGTCAAGAGGACTACACAAGCCAAGGTGCAAGAGGGCGACTACAAGGTCAAGAATGGTGAGCATGGGATTTTCCCTTCACCAAAGGAGGCGCATGGAGTTGAGAGAATGAAGACTATCCCTACATGCTTGAGTGATGATGTGGTACTAATCCCATGTGAGTATGAGAGCCACTTAGCCCACTTGAGTGAAAACAAGAGTGAGATGAGTGACTCCACCATATGTGAGATTGTGTGCTTCCACTTGGAGGGCATGAGTGATACACCTAGTGAGTTGAGAGTGGTAGTTGATAGGTCATGTGAGACCACTTTGATTTCTAACGACTTAACCTCTACCTCTAGTGTGTTATCCCATGATGTTCTAGGTTCCATGAATCAAGAAGCGCCAAGCTTGAAGATGATGATGCCTCCAACCAAGAAGATGTACATGCTGGATGAAGATGATGCCCTCCCCATATTGGATGAAGTCGCCCACATGGAGGCCAATGCTACCACAACACCCACTTCATATGAGAGGTATGAACAAGGTAAACATAAGGGTGTTGACGATGCCATGATCCCACTACCGGACATGATGACTTGTGATGATTGGCATGCTATGGATGATGTTTGTGATATCACATATGATTCATTGGTATTTCCATGTGATACTTTGCCTTTGCATAATGTTGAGCATGTGAAATTATTTGATTGTGATGATGTTGCCAAAGACATGCCATGCTCTAAACGTTACGTTGTTGATATCATTGTTTGCACTTTGTTGAGAAATTGCTCTTTCCAATGTTTTCCTTGCAATGATGTTACCAATGGTACTCCTCGAACCATGCTTTTTCATGAATGTTTTACAATCTCTCCCGTTGCTTGCAATACGTTGAATACTTGCTCTTTCACTTGCTTTCCTTGCAACAATAATTCTAATATGGTTTATATTGAGATGGCCCCCCATAGCTTTCTCAAATTTTGGACATTTTGGTAAATGCCATGATAAGCATGTTCACCACTTGCATATTCACCATACATCTATTTCATACTTGATTGACACTCATGGTGATGTGCACAACAAGAGATACGTCATGATGGATGATGTGTTTATCTACCATGCACACACACTCTTCCTTTTGTGTTTGATGTGTGTAGGTACCCGCATGAGAATATCAACCTCGGTTGAGCACGAGTTGACAAAAAGAGCTCTAGAGAGCATCCCCCAAGTGAGTTCAAGATCGAACCCAGCTCTGATACATTTTCATGCTTTGCATCTTTCATGTTGTCAAATTACTCTTTCCTATGGTTTGCTTGCAAGCATGTTGATGGTATTCTTTCACCTTGTGACAATCATGTTTCATTACTATTGGATATTGATGCTTCGTGTGTTGCCACAAAATTTTTGAATAATTTCTCTTTCCGATGTTTTGTGTGCAACCATAATGCCATTTTGAGCATGTATTGTCACGAGAGCTTCCAAGTCTCTTGTATTGTTATTGCAACAAACATAAGGACCACTTGCTCTTTCATTTGGTTTGTTTGCAAACATGTTGCTTGTGTTTCTGCTTATGATACTCCAATGCCCATGATCTTTTCTTATGATGATTTGTGTGTGGCATCCAACATATCGAACAATTTCTCTTTCCAATGGTTAGTTTGCACACATAATGATGTTGTTTTGGATATCCCTCCTCATGTGTTTTTGCCGAATTCTCCTAGCTTTGCATCAAAAATGTTGATCAATATCTTAGTCAATTGCTTTGAGTGCCACACTAAGACGCTTTATGGAGTTTTTGAGTTTCCACATTTGCATGATATTCAAACAATTCCCATGCACTTTGACCTTGCATATGCATTCCGTTTGCTATAGTTGAGTTGTGATAATAGTGTTGTGAACAAGAATGGACATGCCACAAATGACATGCTCCTATATCACACACGAACATATTTTGCTTGGTCTTTGTTATGTGAAGGTACAATTGCTTCCTCATCAACCTCTATGGACAACGGGTTGACAAGACGAATCGAAGAGACTTACCTATGGCTACCCTTCAACGAGTTATCTCTACATCATAAGGTGACTTCCTTCTACTTGAGGACTCATGCTATAATCTTCATGAATTGCCTATGCTTTGAGTGTTGTTTCGCTTTTGTGGTGAGCTTTGTATGCTTCATGGAAGGCGAAGGAACATTGAAGTGTTGTCAAGTCAATCTTCCCGAGGACGACTATATGGTGAACCCCAGGATCAAGAAGGTCTCTCGACATCTTCTACTTTGTGATATACGTGTAGAGTCGAGGACGACTCTTTTTGAAGGGAGGGGAGATGATGTAGCCCGACCTTTGGTCGTTAGCACATCATGGTCTCCAACTTATGCAAAGTCCTCATGGACTCCAAAGGTTAATTTGTTAATATATGCGAGCCCACTTCCTACCCCATTGAATGGTATACTACTTCATACTCCGTCCCATATCCATGATAGGTTCACACCAACAAGTACGGAGGCATGGGAGCAAGCCTGGAGCACCAAGTCTGAAAAGACGGAGGCTTGGAAGAGAAGACAGAAGAAGCAGCAGCTGGAGCACCGGAGTCTCCGGCCTACGCACACCGGAGTCTCCGGCCACACCGGAGTCTCCGGCCTGAAGACACTAGAGTCTTCGGCTGCAGACCCCGGAGTCTCCGGACCCAGCTCCGGACCGACCCCTAGATCGAGCTCGAGAAAAGTCTGTCTGCCACTCCAGAGACGACACCAGAGACAGACCGGAATCTCCGGCCCACACCGAAGTGTCCAGACCCCACACCGGAGTCTCTGGCCTGAGCGTATGGGCCTGCGCGCCGCCAGCTGGGCCTTTGGCCCATGTACCCCTTAGTCCGCCCAGACTTTCCCCTTTTATTCCTAAAGTACCCTTGAACTAGTGGTTGGCCTATATATAGTGTCCCCACCCCCTCATGTAACCCTAGGCATAGATGATAGAGTAAAGAAAACCCCCTTTGTGGAATCTCTAGCTTTGCCTCATCCCCTTCTACCAAAGGGGATCGACTATCGTCACCACCTCGTTGGAGTTTGCATCGCGCCTCCCTCGTTTTACAAGGCCTTGGCATCAGTGTCCCTTTGCCAGGACGTCAAGACCCTCTCCAAGGTGTTCTTCCCTCTCCACGTGGGATCGAGGGAGCACCTTGACTGATCTTTCCTTGCAAGGATTCTATCGGACCGGTGGCCACCGGTGAGAGCAATCGGCCTTGTATCGTGTGAGTTTTGCTTGTGTTCATCGTGTTCTTTGAGAGGTGTGCGTCTTCTTCCACTACCCTCTCCCTTTCCCCTCGCTTTCCCATCGATTTGACCACGAGATATGTGAAGATCAGGCCACCCACAGGGTTACCCCATAACAGATAGTAGGATCTAAACACTCACTACCAAACACAACCTGAAATTGATTACACCACTTTGTTCCTAACATGAGATGGCAAGAGTTAAACGCTCTAGGAACGACAAAACAAGAAATCTCTCTAATAGGGCCATAAATGGTGAGTGGAACTGATGCAATCTGAGTAACTGGTAGTGCATGACCAGAAGTTGCTAACATAAATGGTTTTTTAATGCACTTGTGTATAATCGTAGCTTTTCAACAACCTCAATACTAACCAAATTTATGTAAGAACAAGTATCAATGGTAGTAGAAGCTTGTCTACCACTAATATTTGTGATGAAGTGGAACAAACCCGAAGTAGGCACCACTCCTGACTCCTCTTCCCAAAATGTGTTGCTGCAGTAGGATTGTAATGGAAAGGGATAATCATCTACATCATTTTTCTGCATCACATCAACACTACTAGAAGACATGATTAGTAGGTTAGTGCAATAATCAAAATTTGTTTGATGGAACACTCACAACTAAAATCAAAGCAGATCTTACCATTCCAAAGTGAATAGAGATGCTTTACCAAAAAAAATGAAAGACTGATGCACTGATGTGATGAAGTGAATATCAAGGGTATGTAGAACGATCACAGGGCACACAGGTTATTTATGGTGGAGCTGTAGGTTTGGTATCCTAACTACACCAAAGCAAATCCTAGTGCTGATCGTATGACAAACACCCAAGGAAACACACACGTGGAGATAAACGTGGCAAAGCAATTTATGAACAGGAATATTGCAATGCACAAGAGAGACGCTAGTAATAGCTCAAATAGAACAGGCACAAGATTGCTCAATCTAGTAGTGGTATTATAAAACTAGTCCTCCAATCAACTTTGATATATCTCTTTTTTCACTTTTGTATCTCTTTTCTCTTTTTTTACTTTTTATTTTTTTGATTTTTCAACTATCTGACACAATGCAATACAAGATGCAACAATTCTGATCAATTAGGGGCCGAATAATCCGGGTTTTCGGGAGCCGGATAATCCGGTCTACCTGGACAAAATTTGCACCTCAAAAGCCTAATGAGCAGCCTATTCAGAGCAAAGCAACTAGTCTCGTAGTTATGTTCCTAGGCACGGATGTTGTAGATAGGCTGTAGCTAGGCTTGAAAACACAAAAAGTATGCTATGTGGACTCGAAAAAGTAGATGTAAACCAAGCGGAAAATGATATGGGGAATGACTCGAAAAACTAAGAACAAACGAAAAAAACAAGGAAAACCTAGACACTATGACTCATACTAGAAGAGATCGAATCAAAGACACGACAACGACCAACAACTAAGACTCAACTCCGATGCAATCTAGGCTATGGCAAAGACTAACCCTAATCTTTTTGTATGGCTTTTTCTGTATAGGATGAAAAAGAACTAAACTATGGATGGATCTGTTGATGCTTACCAAGGAAGCGCTAGAAATCTCATGCCAAGATGATATGGGGTGGCCCAATCTTCTTAGTAAGCAGATGGCGGTGATGATGGTGGATGATAGATAACTAGCCTGTAGCTATGAGCTCTCCCGCTCGAACCCTGATGCCAATGCAACAGCTCTCGAACCCTGTAGGATATTCACAACACCACGCTCTTGTGCACGCAGCCGTCGACCACGAACGGTAGTTCGCAATATACTAATTCCCGATGGAAAAACAGATCACTCAATTGCAGTAGTATAATTCGATCAGAAGGTAATTCCAGAGGTAATTCCAGAGGTTCTGTAGGATATTCACAACACCACGCTCTTGTGCACGCAGCCGTCGACCACGAACGGTAGTTCGCAATATACTAATTCCCGATGGAAAAACAGATCACTCAATTGCAGTAGTATAATTCGATCAGAAGGTAATTCCAGAGGTTCTAGAGAGAAACAACTCCAAAATAGTTTTAACGTGGTCTAACCTAATCTAGAGGGCGTTCCCAGGCTTATATGGCCGCCAGAACATCTGAAAAATGCGAAACGAAAATGTGTCCGACACAGTCAGATCCGTCCGGATCTGATGGGAACTTTTAGGGACGGATTATCTGGTCTAAGTGGGCCAGATTATCCGGGGGCCATTGTTATGTTGCTAACGTATCTATAATTTTTGATGTTCCATGCTTGTTTTATATCTACTTTCTTATGTTTTGTCCACACTTTGGATTATCTTTACACATTTTCTGGAACTAACTTATTAACAAGATGCCACAGTGCCAGTTGCCTGTTTTTTGCTTTTTTTGGTTCCAAAACAGCCAGAAAATGAATATTCTCGGAATTGGACGGGAGAAAAGTCAAAGTCAATATTTTACCGAGGGGAACACGGAGCCAGAAGACGATATGTAGGAAGGCCTCGAGGGGGCCACACCCCTGGCCGCGCGGTCAGGCCTGGCCCACGCCTGGGAGGGTGCACCCGCCTCGGGCTCCCCCTCGGCCTCCCCTTTCGCCTATATATTGCCTCCGATACAGAAACCCTAAAGGACCCAATCAAAATTCCGCGAAAGAGTTTGTAGCCGTCGTCATCTCCATCCCTAGATCGGGATGGATCTGAAGCTCTTCCTGGCACCCTGCTGGAGGGAAGAATTCACCCTGGAGGCCTTATTCATCACCATGCCTGCCTCTGGTGTGATGCGTGAGTAGTTCATCCTTGGACTACAGGTCCATGTAGTAGCTAGATGGTTGGTTCTCCTCCTTTGTGCTATCATGTTTAGATCTTGTAAGCTCCGTTCATGATCAAGATCATCTATTTTTAATCCTACATGTTGTGTTTGTGGGGATCTGATGGAAATTGAGATGCTATTTCAGATTGATTATTGATTCTATCATGTCTTTGTTATTTGTGATCTTGCATGCTTTCCGTTGTTAGTAGCTATCTTGGCCAAGTAGATGCTAGCAACTCCAAGAGGGAGTATTTATGCTCGATAGTGGGTTCATGCCTCTAGGAATCTAGGGAAGTGACAGAAATCTCTAAGCTACTAGGGAGAAAACAACAATCCTTTGTTCATAGAACAATCGATTTGTTTACTTTACACACTTTGCTTAATGCAATTATCTGTTGCTTGCAACTTAATACTGGAAGGGGTTTAGATGATAACCTGAAGGTGGATTATTAGTCATAGATGTAGTTGGATTACGGTCTATGTATAATGTTGTAATGCCTAATCAAATCTCATAGGAGTCAAGATGATTAGTATATGCACGTATGCTTTCTCAATATTTGTCAATTGCCCCGCTGTAATTTGTTCACCCAGCATGTCATCTATCTTAACGAGAATCACCACTAGTGAACTATGGACCTCGGTCCATTCTTTTACCATCAATCTACAATCTATTTACTGTTTTCTGTTTACTTTCTGCAAAGCTATTACTATCTTCCACACAATATGTTTAATCCTTTGTTTTCAGCAAAACCGGTGAGATTGACAACCTCACTACAAGTTGGGGGCAAAGTTCTATGGTTGTGTTGTGCAGGATTCCAAGTTGGAAACAACACCTTGGAGGTGTTTCCTTGCTCCTACTGGTTCGATAACCTTGGTTTCATAACTGAGGGCAAACTTGCTGTTGTGCTCATCATACCTTCCTCTTGGGGTTCCCCAACGAGCTCGAATATAGTTTGGGCCATCAAGCTCTTTTTCTGGCGCCGTTGCCGGGGAATCAAGGACATCTTCACAAGGGGACTCCCTCATAACCAATCTCTTTACTTTGTTGTTTTTTTTTGCTTAGTTTATTTCTACTTTGTTTGCTCGTTTCTTTTATCAAAAACATAAAAAAATTAGTTGTTCTAGTTTGCTTATTTATATTAAAATCACAAAAAATTATTATTAGTTCCTATCTTAAGTTGCCATTATGCCTAGAAAGATTTATGAAATGCTTGATTTGCCACCATTGGAAGATTGTTATTTAAATGTCCCACTTGATGATAATGCTAAAAAGAAACTCATGGGGAGTGTTAATGATGTTCTTATTATGGTTAACAATGCCTATGTCCCCATTGATTTCTATGTCTTGGATGTTGAATGCAATGCTTCTTGTCCTATTATTTTGGGAAGACCTTTTCTTAGAACTGTTGGTGCCATTATTGATATGAAAGAAGGCACCATTAAATATCAATTTCCACTCAAGAAAGGTATAGAACACTTCCCTAAGAAGAAACAGAAGATTCCTTTTGCCTCTCCTATAAAAACAAAATTTGCTCTTAATGCTTCTTCATTTGAGAATACTTGATTTTTTTATTGCTTCTTATGCCTAACTTAAAGGCATTACAGAAAAGTACTTATTGGGAGATAACCCAAAAGTTTTAGTTGAGTCTTGGAAGTTATTACCTCTGTAATAACCTCTCCTTATCATTTTTGTGTGGTTTTTGTGCCAAGAGTAACCACTAATGAGAGAGAAGTAATGCTTGGGAAAGTTGCTGTCCCGAAACAGATTTTGTGCTTCGCTGTAAACATTCTTGAAAAATCTCTGTACGTCGGTTTGAGCTGTAATTTTTTGTGCTTCTGACCCAGGTTGTTATCCAACTTTCGTTAGTTCAACACTTTTCGATTTGACCAACAAAAGGTCTTCGAAAAAATTGTTTTTACCTGCTGGTCTGTTTTGACAGATTTCTGCCATTATTTGCATTTGCCTCTTAATCTCTTTCTCTTTGAGTTCTCTTTGATCACATGAACTTTTTAAAGGAAGTGCTACAGTAGCTTGTGTTTTAATGGAAGTTTTACTTGTGTTGGAACTGAATCAAAAGACTTATTATCTTGAGTACACTAATGTTGCTAATAAAGATTGTGGGAAGTTTTGTATGAAGGAAATTTTCAGGTGTAGGGAAAGAATGATGTAATGAGATGAAGAATGGACTAAAGCTCAAGCTTGGGGATGCCACCCGTGTCACCCCAATAAATATCCAAGAAGTACAAGCGTCAAAGCTTGGGGATGCCCAAGGCATCCCCTTCTTCATCAATAAAAATCTCAGGTTTCTTCCAAACACTTCATTTTTATTATTTCATGCATGGTTGTGTTGTTCTTGGAGCGTCTTTGTTTTCGTTTTGGTTTTCGTTTGCTTAGTTTTCTTGGTTTGCTTGAATAAATTGGTTGGACCCCCTCATTCATATATTAGTTTTCAAATAAGTTGGTTTGGATTGGAAAAGAGTAGGAAAAGTTCATGCTTAAGTGGTAAGAGGAGCTTGTTTTTGATTGTGGCTTAGGCTTTGTCATGTCATGCTTGGTATTTTTTTGGCTTTATGCTTAGTGATTATTGCTGTAGCATGACATGTTATAAACAATTGAGATTGCTTAATGTGCCTTGAAAGAATCATGCGTTGTTTTAGCATATTAAAGCATAGAATTGTGGTATTCTCCTTTGATGCTTTATTTGGGTTGACTTGGCGCATTCTCACACCATGTTATGACTATCCCAAGTCACCACAGCCTCGATGATCATTTAGTTTTTGACTTGTAATATCACTTTATGCTTTGATTAATGATGTTTTGTCACTTTGCATGATTATGGCCATTATTGCTCTCTTAGTTGGTCGCTCCCAGTCTTTGGATAGCCTCCATAACCAAGTATGAGTTCCACTCATGCATCCAACTCCAAATAAAACCAAGTTATTCCAAAGAGTCCACCATACCTACCTATTAGCATTTGCTATTCCAAGTATATTCATGTTTTTATCTACCTTCCGAATTAAAATTGTTATGTGAAAATTAGTGATTAAAGCTCTCACGAACTTGATGGCACACTTTACTTTTCTTGCCCCTAATAAACTTGAACCATTATGTCATCTATGTTGTATATGGTTGCACTTATACGTTGGGGATTAGCAGAACCATGTTGTCATGGGGAACGCTTTCAACATTGGACTTGTACATTGTACCTAGTTGATATGATGCTCTTTTGTTTGTGGATGTCGTTGGTGTGAAATGAAAGGGGAGCTTGTAAGTCCATGGAGTTATGTATGTGTGTTAGAGAAACTCCTGGGCGGCTGGTCTAATCCATGCCTAATCATGGTGGAAACCTGCAGCGTAACCATAATGAGCAATCTATGAAGCATTCTTATTATAAAAAAGAGATAGAGATTGAGAAAAAGAAAAAGAAAAAAAAGATGAGAAAAGAGGAAAGAGAGAAAAAAGCACCATTTTCCCATGGTAAATAAGAAGATTGCTGAGATGCTTATTGTCTACTTGCCTTGTCATTTTGATATGGGTATTCTTCCGTATCATCGGGCAAGGGGTACCCCATTGGCGGTTCTCTATGATACACATGTACTTACTATGACAAGAACTTACCAGTAACTAAACTTGAGTAGCATGAGGAGCGACCCTCGTATTCAAGGGACATGAGATTGCCAACTTATACTTTCTCAAGCATATATTCCATAGTTTGTTCACTTTAACCTTAATCACTCCAAGATGCTTATGATAGGGGCAATGAGACCTAAAAGCTAATAAGTACCATAATTTTTGGAAGCTCTTTATGAGACTTGAATCCCTGCTTCCTTCTATGAAGGCCTTTCTTTTACTTTCATGTTGAGTCTCCATCTTCTATCTTTATGCACCTATTGAGAGAGCATAGTGGCCATTCTTAGTTTAATGTGCATTGCCCCAAGACTTGTTGATTGATGCATAACTTTGATATTGCTTGTTCTTAAACTATTTGTATCTAGTCACCCTTATGAACTTTGAAGGTGTCCTATACATTTATGTTTTGCTACACTATGAGGGACAAGCTGAATACCATTCTTATTATGTTTTCTTTATGTGAAACAAACAAACTTCTTTCAAAGCATTGTTATTCATGAATCTTTTGTTTGTATCTTTTTATGCTACAACATAGTTGTTATGTCTTATTGTTAGAACTATATCTTTCATACTATGTTAAAGTACTATGATCCCACCTATCAATGTTTTATACATGCCTTGATCAAGATTGTGATGGTGCATGTCACCTCAAAAATTATTCTTTCTTTTTATCACTTACCTACTCGAGGACGAGCAGGAGTTAAGCTTGGGGATGTTGATACGTTGCTAACGTATCTATAATTCTTGATGTTCCATGCTTGTTTCATATCTACTTTCTTATGTTTTGTCCACACTTTGGAGTACTTTTACACATTTTCTGGAACTAACCTGTTGCAGGGAGAGGAGGGGCGGAGGAACACGACGAACTCACGCACGAAGAACGCGATGAACACACACACACACAAAACCACGATACACACCAATAGCTCACACCGGCCGTAACCGGTCCGGCGCAATCCCTAGGATCGGCGTCGGGCGGAGGACTCTCTCTCGAACCGGCAAGGCGAGATGGGAGACTCAGTGAGGTCTTGATGTCTAGGAAAAGGGACTCCGATGCCTAGGCCTTGTACAACACGGAGGCACGATGCAAACTCCAACGAGGTTTGTGATATTGGTGCTCCTTGGTCAAGGAGAATGAGGCAAGAACTAGATAGATCCACAAGGGGTTTCCACTAATTCCAATATCATGCCTAGGGTTTACAATGGAGGTGGGGGACTATATATAGGACAACCACTTAAACAGGGGTACTTTAGGAATAAAAGACAAGTTCTGGACGGACTAAGGGGTACATGGGCCGCAGGCCCAAAGGCCTTTTCATGCCTGGCGACGGTCGGACCGGAGACTCTGGTGTGCAGGCCGGAGACTCCGATCTAGGCCGGAGAATCCGGTGTAGCCTCCGGACCAACCTCCGGAGAGGCCTTCAGATTGTCCCAGAGCCTGGTGCAGGGGGTCTGACCAGAGAGTGGGCCGGAGTCTCCGGTGTCTTCATGCCGGAGACTTTGGCAGGCCGGAGACTTCGGTGTGCGCAAACCGGAGACTCTAGTCTGAGCAGCTCCAGCGATTCCTGCTTCACGATCTGCTCCTTGTTCTCCATCCTTGGGTGCTTGGGTATGTGTCAAGGCTTCGTACCTGATGATGCATAGAGTAGTTGCATGAAGTAGCACACCATCCAAGGAGGTATCAAACTGGCACAAGGAGAGGAGCGAGTTCACCTTAGCTTGTAGGAGTTTGGCTGGGGCACGAGTCATGGGTCCACTTGGGGGACTTGTTGGTGTAGATGTAGGAGCATCCGTAGGGCGGGCTGCATCAACTCCCCCTCCTTGGGAAAAACTCGTCCTCGACTCTTCATGGTTATCATCTTGAACATCTCCATGGTAGGGTGAGAGATCCTTGACATTGAATGTATTGCTTGCAAGGTATTTGGAGGTCGGTATGTCGATGATGTAGGCGTTGTTTTTTGATTCTTTTGAGGACCTTGAAGGGACCATCTCCTCTTGGCTTTAGCTTGGAGTCACATTCCTTGGGGAAGCGGTCTTTGCTTAGGTGTATCCACACAAGGTCACCTTCTTCAAAGATCATCTCCTTCTTGTCCTTGTTTAACCTTGAAGCTTGGCGACGGACTTGTTGTTCGATAGTAGCTCTTGTTTCTTCATGAAGCTTCTTCATAGCGTGTGTGCTCTTCTCGACGTCCATGTTTGTGCGTTCATGGAGAGGTAGTGGTAGGATGTCGAGTGCGGTGAGTGGCTCGAAACCATAGACGATCATGAATGGACTCATATTGGTTGTTGAGTGCTTGGCTCGGTTGTAGGCGAACTCGGCGTGGGGAATGCAATCCTCCCAATCCTTCAAGTTCTTCTTGATCAACACACGTAGGAGAGTTCCGAGGCTTCGGTTGACAACTTCGGTTTCGCCATCGGTTTGGGGATGCGACGCAGAGGAAAAGAGGAGCTTGACGCCGAGCTTGGTCATGAGGGTCTTCCATAGGTAGCTCATGAATTTGACATCACGGTCGGAGACGATTGTTCTTGGCACACTGTGAAGACGGACGATTTCCCTGAAAAACATATTTGCAACATGTGAAGCATCGTCTGTCTTATGGCACGGTATGAAGTGTGCCATTTTGGAAAAGCGATCCACGATAACAAATATAGAATCATGACCATGCTTAGATCTAGGCAATCCTAACACAAAATCCATGCTAATGTTGGACCAAGGTGTATGAGGAATAGGCAATGGCATATAAAGACCATAAGGGTTAGCTTGCAACTTAGCTTGAACACATGTCGTGCATCGTTGAACGTAGCGTTCCACGTCGCGCTTCATCTTGGGCCAAAAGTAGTGAGTGGATATCATGTCCAATGTCTTGTCATGGCCAAAGTGACCCATAAGGCCTCCACCATGAGATTTGGAGAAGCAAAAGTTGGAGCGACGATTTCAGAATGCAAAGCTTGTTTTGTTTAAAGAGAAAGCCCTTATGCAAATAGAAATCATCAACCCCTTTGTCAATGGAGCACTTTGCAAAAATTGGTTCAAGAACGGGTCGGAAGCATACAAAGATTTTATTTCCTCAAGACCCAACACGTTGATTTCAAGTCTCGTAAGAAGGTTTGTGTTCTTGCGAGACAAAGCGTCCGCAACTACATTATCTTTGCCCTTCTTATACTTGACAATGTACGGAAAAGATTCCATGAACTCAACCCACTTAGCGTGTCTCTTACTCAAGTTGGCCTTTGAGATATTTCAACGACTCATGGTCGGAATGTATGATAAATTCCTTGGGCCATAGGTAGTGTTGCCAAACTTGAAGAACATGAACTAAGGAAAAAAGCTCTTTGTCATAAATTGGATAATTAAGGCGAGCACCATCAAGTTTCTCGCTATGGTAGGCTATAGGACGTCCATTTTGCATAAGGACTCCTCCAATGCCAATACCACTAGCATCACACTCTATCTCAAAGGTTTTAGTGAAATCCGGAAATGCAAGAAGAGGTGCTTCAGTGAGCCTCTTTTTAAGTTCGTCAAAAGCTTTTTGTTGTGCCTTGCCCCACACAAAGGTGACATTCTTTTTGGTCAATTCATTGAGGGTACAAGCAATGGTCGAAAAGTTTCACAAAGTGATGATAGAAACCAGCCAACCCATGAAAACTTCAGAGTTCACTCACATTTGTTGGGTTGGGCCAATCTCGTATGTCCTTTACCTTGGAAACATCAACTTCAATTCCCTTCGAAGAAACGACAAATCCAAGAAAAATCAACTTGTCTTTAGCAAAAGTGCACTTGGGAAGATTAGCATAAAGCTTTTCATGTCGAAGGATTTGCAAAACTTCCTTGACATGTGTTATATGGTCCTCAAGTGATTTGCTATAAACAAGAATATTATCAAAATAGACAACAACACTTTTTCCAATGAGAGAACACAAGATATGATTCATGAGGCGCATGAAGGTGGATGGGGCATTAGATAAACCAAAGGGCATAACCAACCATTCATAGAGACCAAGTTTGGTCTTGAAGGCAGTTTTCCACTCATCACCTTCAACCATGCATATTTGATGGTAACCACTACGAAGATCAATTTATGAAAAAATAGTGGCTCCACACAACTCATCAAGCATGTCATCGAGACGTGGTATGGGATGTCGATAACGCACGATGATAGCATTGATTGGATGACAGTCCATGCATAACCGTAACGTATCGTCCGTATTTGGAACAAGAATCATGGGTACGACACTTGGACTAGTGCTAACTTGGATCAAACCTTTGGAGACGAGTTGGTTGATTTGACGTTCAATCTCCTTTGTCTCCTCCGGGTTCGTGCGGTAAGCGGCACGGTTGGGAAGTGGTGCGTCGGGGATGAGGTCAATGCGATGTTCGATGCCGCGAAGAGGAGGTAGACCATGTGGGAGCTCTTCATGGAACACATCCTTGAATTCCTGTAAAACATTCATCAAAGATGGAGGAACATTGGTCAATTCATTAGTTCCTTGCGCTAGTCCCTTCCAAAGGAGGACATAGTGCAAGATGGATGGGTTGTTCCAAACATCTCTCATCTCACTTTTGGTGGCAAGGAGAACACTCTTATTTTTCCCACTCGAGTTTGGCTTGTGGCTCTCACTCACTATGAGGTGGGTCTCTCTCTCACCGCTCTTCTCACAAGTAGGTGTTGTGCTTTGCGCCCTCGCTAAAGGCTTTGCATTGTCCGCAATTATTTGGCTAGGAGTCATTGGTTGCAAAACACATGTTTTGTTGAGCCATTTGAAGGTGTATACATTGGTGCGACCATCATGTAGAGCAGCCTTGTCAAATTTCCATGGTCGACCAAGAAGCAGGTGGCAAACTGTCATAGGAACCACATCACACTCAACCTTGTCTTTGTAAGGGCCAATGGTGAAGGAGACCGATACGGTATGCTTGATCTTCACATACCCTTGGTAGGGGTTTCCACTAATTCCAATATCATGCCTATGGTTTACAATGGAGGTGGGGGACTATATATAGGCCAGCCACTTAAACAGGGGTACTTTAGGAATAAAAGACAAGTTCTGGACGGACTAAGGGGTACATGGGCCACAGGCTCAAAGGCCTTTTCATGCCTGGCGATGGTCGGACCAGAGACTCCGGTGTGCAGGCTGGAGACTCCGGTTTAGGCCAGAGAATACGATGTAGCCTCCAGACCAGCCTCTAGAGGGGCCTTCAGATTGTCCTAGAGCCTGGTGCAGGGAGTAAGACTGGAGAGTGGGCCAGAGTCTCCGATGTCTTCAGGCTGGAGACTCTGGTGTGCGTAGACAGGAGACTCCGGTCTGAGCAGCTCCAGCGGTTCCTTATTCATGATCTGCTCCTTGTTCTCCATCCTTGGCTGCTTGAGTATGTGTCGAGGCTTCGTACCTGATGATGCATAGAGTAGTTGCATGAAGTAGCACACCATCCAAGGAGGTATCAAATTGGCACGAGGAGAGGAGCGAGTTCACCTTAGCTTGTAGGAGTTTGGCTCAGGCACGAGTCAGGGGTCCACTTGGGGGACTTGTTGGTGTAGATGTAGGAGCGTACGTAGGGCGGGCTGCATCATAACCTATTAACAAGATGCCATAGTGCCAGTTGCCTGTTTTCTGTTGTTTTTGGTTCCACAAAAGCCAGAAAATGAATATTCTCGGAATTGGACTAGACAAAAGCCAAAGTCGATATTTTACCGGAAGACTCATGGAGCCAGAAGACGAGACGGTGGAGGGCCTCGAGGGGGCCACACCCCCTGGCCGCGCGTCTAGGCCTGGGGGATGCAGCCGCCTCGGGCACCCCCTCGGCCTCCCCTTTCGCCTATATATTGCCTCCGATACAGAAACCCTAAGGACCCGATCAAAATTTCACGAAAGAATCTATAACCACCGTCATCTCCATCCCTAGATTGGGAAGGATCTGAAGCTCTTCCTGGCACCCTGCCAGAGGGGAGAATTCACCCTGGAGGCCTTCTTCATCACCATGCATGCCTCCGGTGTTATGCGTGAGTAGTTCATCCTTGGACTACAGGTCCATGTAGTAGCTAGATGGTTGGTTCTCCTCCTTTGTGCTATCATGTTTAGATCTTGTGAGCTCCGTTCACGATCAAGATCATCTAATTGTAATCCTAGATGTTGTGTTTGCAGGGATCCGATGGATATTGAAATGTTATTTCAGATTGATCATTAATTATATCATATCTTTGTTATTTGTGATCTTGCATGCTTTCCGTTGTTAGTAGCTATCTTGGCCAAGTAGATGCTAGCAACTCCAAGAGGGAGTATTTATGCTCGATAGTGGGTTCATGCCTCTAGGAATCTGGGGAAGTGACAGATATCTCTAAGGTACTAGATGTGTTGTTCCTACTAGGGAGAAAACAACAATCCTTTGTTCATAGAACAATCGTATTGTTTACTTTACACACTTTGCATAATGCAATTATATGTTGCTTGCACCTTAATACTGGAGGGGGTTCGGATGATAACCTGAAGGTGGATTATGTCATAGATGCAGTTGGATTACGGTCTATGTATAATGTTGTAATGCCCAATCAAATCTCATAGGAGTCAAGATGATTAGTATATGCATGTATGCTTTCTCGATGTTTGTCAATTTCCCTGATGTAATTTGTTCACCCAACATGTCATCTATCTTAAGGAGAATCACCACTAGTGAACTATGGACCTCGGTCCATTCTTTTAACATCAATCTACAATCCATTTACTGTTTTTTGTTTACTTTCTGTAAAGCTATTACTATCTTCCACACAATACGTTTAATCCTTTGTTTTCAGCAAAATCTGTGAGATTGACAATCTCACTGTAAGTTGGGGTAAAGTTCTGTCGTTGTGTTGTGCAGGATTCCAAGTTGGAAACAACACCTTGGAGGTGTTTCCTTGCTCCTACTGGTTCGATAACCTTGGTTTCATAACTAAGGGAAAACTTGCTGATGTGCTCATCATACCTTCCTCTTGAGGTTCCCCAATGAGCTCGAATATATTTTGGGCCATCAGCCATACAACACGTCGCGCATGAAGTCCTTAGAAGAATTTCCGATGCAGGGCCGGATTATTTCGGGTGTGGGGGCCGGATTATCCGGGTTCTTGATATGTGGAAGTACTCATTGAAAATATCTTGGAATTATCTATCCAACAAGTGCTTATTTGCTTGATTCGAAGTTTGTATGAGGAATCCACGTTCGTTTCAATTTCAGGACTTCTATCTGTCTGAATTAAACATTTCCATCTCTTGATGATGTCCCTTGCTTGTATTGCACATGCCTTCCGCTCCTCCCTCGAGCATCCTTGGATGATCACCACGTAGGACTCCTCGCCTTCATCCCTCTCCTTCCCGCTAGCGCTAGTCCAAAGGATACTAAACCTGGCTCTAATACCAAGATGATATGGGGTGGCCCGATCTTCTCAGTAAGCGGATGGCGGTGATGATGGTGGATGATAGATAACTAGCCTATAGCTATGAACTCTCCCGCTCGAACCTTGATGCCAATGCAACAGCTCTCGAACCCTGTAGGATATTCACAACACCACGCTCTTGCGCACGCAGCCGTCGACCAAGAACGATAGTTTCCAATCTACTAATTCCCCATGGAACAACAAATCACACTCAATTGCAGTAGTATAATTCGATCACAAGGTAATTCCAGAGGTTCTAGATAGAAAAAAATCCAAAATAGTTTTAACATGGTCTAACCTAATCTAGAGGGCGTTCCCAGGCTTATATGGTCGCCAGAACATCCAAAAAACATGAAACAAAAGCGTGTCTGATATAGTCAGATCCGTTCAGATCTGATGGGAACTTTTAGGGCCGGATTATCTGGTCTAAGTGGGCCGGATTATCCGGGGGGCATGTAGAACGTCGCACACGAAGTCCTTAGCAGAATTTATGAAGCAGGGCTGGATTATCCGGGGTGTGGGGGCCGGATTATCCGGGGTCTCGAGACATGGAAGTACTAATTGGAAAGATCTTGGAATTATCTATCCAACAAGTGCTTATTTGCTTGATTCAGAGTTCGTATGAGGAATCCACATCCGTTTCAATTTCAGGACTTCTATCTGTCCGAATTAAACGTTTCCATCGCTTGATGATGTCCCTTGCTTGTATTGCGCCTGCCTCCTGCTCCTCCTTCGTGCATCCTTGGATGATCACCACGTAGGGCTCCTCGCCTTCATCCCTCTCCTTCCCGCTAGTGCTAGTCTGAAGGATATTAAATCTGTATATATCCTCATTTACTAAGGCTCTGGAGTTCACCCCAGAGTGCCTCGGAGATGCCGTTCTCTCTGAATAATGCATCACTGATATCCGAGATTTTTTGGTCCTAGTTCACGATCCTTCGATCACGCTCTTCGGTGTCCATGGAGGAGGATTCTAGGACTTGTGCGATGCTACGCTCATAATCCGCCTTAAGCTTATTCAACTCTCGACGTAAGTCAGCATTCTCCACCTCCAGGGTCTTAAGATTCTCGGCCTCTTCACTCATGGCACATGATTGTTTGACCAGTGCTATAAGCAAAAGAACAACAGTTGAATAAGTAATTCGACTATGAAAGAAAAAAGAGCAAGGTTAAGGACTGAAATGATTACCTTCAGCCTCATCCTTAGACACCTTTAATTCAACATTTTCAAGCCGGAGAGCTCTGATCTCTCTCCGCTTATTGTAGATATTCTTCAATATATGAATTAACTTTCTGTAAGTCAGAATAATACCTAGAGTCAGAAGTCTACTAAAGACTCAGGCTAATATTTTTACTAATATCAGCACGAGCCTTGGGGGTTACACTAGTTCATTCTTTGGCATCCTATGAAAGCATAAATCCGGATTGTCTATCCAACTTCATGCTTGGGGGCTAGAGGATATGATATGAAATAAACTAAAAAAGTCAAGTTGGAAATTGCACTTACATAATGTTCATGAGTAATCTTGCTTAAGCTCATGTTCACCTCGGTGTTAACCTTCTCGGCGAGGGTCAGTGGGATTACCGGTGGAGGAGGAACCACACCGGCTCTCAGCCTCTCGTCGCGGAGATGGATTTGCTCGAGAAACTTGGAGTACTTGATGCCCTCTGCTTCTTGTGCCTCCTCCTCGGTAGTGATGTTCCAGCTTTCCAAGCATTGTTGGGCCAGCCGCTGGATCTCCTCTGCAGATTTCCGAGTAATGCCAAGCTTGGTAAGACCCAGATTGCTGAGAAGGTTTTTGGCAAAAACCTCTGCCGAGGGATCATTAGCCATTGAGGGTTCACCCTTATCAACTACCGAGTCACCCATGGTGACATCGGACTGCAAACCAAGGTTCGTGGGCTCAGAATGAAGAGCCAGATCTTCTGTGACGGTCGGAGTTGGGGTAATCTCTAGCATTGTAGAAAGCTGCGGGGCAGGAGTCGGAGGCGCTGTGGCAGGATAAGTCAAGTTTAACTTTGACTGGCATAGGGCTTCGATGATCCTCCTTTCCCCTTTCCCTTGGTGAGCTATTTAGCTCTGAGGAGGTAATAGAACAAAGATTGTTACACCTTAGAAAGAATTAATAAATAAAATACAGAGACCTTGTGAGGAAAGTTACCTCT
Organism: Avena eriantha; assembly: GCA_910589775.1. NCBI lineage: Eukaryota > Viridiplantae > Streptophyta > Magnoliopsida > Poales > Poaceae > Avena > Avena eriantha. Next base: position 394,639,361 of record OU342742.1, on the reverse strand, counting down.
TCACAATGGGCACTTCCTTTGTGCCAATGGAAACTGTCGGAGCCTTACACTTTCGAGTAAGGGTCTCCGGCAATGGAACCAGTTCTCCATCATCCTGAGAGATCTCAAGAGGATATCTCTTGAGAGGAGCAAGCTCCGACTCGGGGAGGTTAGCAAGCTGAAAAGGAGAAATATCTCAGTATTGCGGAAAGAAACAATAATGTATAGATGAACACATAATTTGACTTATTGCTAGAAACTTACTGGTATCACAGGATCATCAGCTGTATGCATGTCCAAGGACAACTCCGGGATTTTCCTCTCGATCCGCTCCCTTATCAACCATCTGATTTGTGACTCATAGTCCTCTTTCGAGTAAGGATGGGAGCATATCCAGAGAGAGTCCTTCTTATTCGACATGATGGAGTGCATAAGCCGGTCACCATGATGTTGGAGAGGCTGGATCCGGCGTGCCAACCAGCAGTGAATCAAGTTGGACCCTTTAAGGCCCTTGATATGGGGTGGCCCGATCTTCTAAGCAAGCACGTGTCGATAATGATGGTGGATGATATATAACTAGTGTGTAGCTATGATCTCTCCCGCTCGAAATATTAGGATGGGTATGTTTAGTGTTAGTCTCAGGTTGGTCCCGCATAGGTCTATCTTATCCCTCTCTAATAGCCACCCGTTGTATCGAGTCTCTATAGGTTATTTAGTGCATGCTTCGCTGTCGCTTTAGTCCACCATACCTAGGTAGGAGAGAGCCACTGAATTCTAGCCTCGCCATGTATTGGCCTCAGTACTGACCGCTCTCTTCTTCCTTTGGCCTTTGTCGGCACCCCTTTTGTTTTAGCAGGTTTGAGATCGACGTCGTTAGCAGGGTTACCCTTCCGGCTTGGCCTGGCAGGGTTATGGATGCCATTGGTTATTTTTCAGGGCTCTTAGCCCCATTTGCTTCTTATCCGTACTCGAATGTGTATCATTTTCAAGGTGATTTGGATCTCTGTATTGTATACCTGTATTTTTGACTCGTTGAGTCGTTGTTGTATATATATGTGTGTGTGTTGTGGGATCCATCGTGAACTATTGTGTGATGATATTACTTCATTTTCCACACACACGCAAGTGCCAGGTGGGTATCTTTGGAATCATTTCTATGCGGGTTTGGCGGGAATCGCTAAAACTTGCATAGGGCTGATTCTAGGGTGTTACAAAGTGGTATCAGAGCCCAGCAGTTGCGATACCTCACTAGTCCATCCTGTAGGATAACCTAGTTAACAGCTGATGTAGAGTGTCAAAACTATTTTGCAAAAATCGGTTGGATAGATCTGATTAAGTCTGCTTTTACTCCTTATCCCAATGATATTATATTCTTATCTTTGCGTGTTTTGAATCTGCTCTCTTACCTTTTCTTCGAGTCCCGTATTTTCTCGTGGTTGGGTTTCTATCGTACCTTCAGGGTTTCTCTTCCTCCCTTTTATAATGGTGGAGCTACAATCATCTAATCTGCATCTCGCTTGGGTACCCTTCATCCAATATTTTTGTCCCTCAACTCTTTATATGTATGTGCGCCTTGACGGATATCCTAATCGCTGAAAAACATTATGAGAAGGATGAGCATTGGTGAAGTTGGAGTATACCTTGAGCATGTGTTGTTCATGCCAATGGAACCATCGCGAAACCTAATCATTGTGTCTTTTCATACGATTTTCTTTGTATCTTCCGATGGTTTCCAAAACGACGACATCATCTACATCAGAAGAGCCTACCTCAATCCTTTGTTCTGAACACCGATTGTGAAGATCTTTAGTCTAAATTCCGAGAGTTGGTTGCATGATTCTTTTGTTCATGTATAGAGTTATGCTTTGAGTGCGGGGTGGAGTAGTTACCATACCACTACTTTTATCATTCGCTTTTGTATGTTGAATGGTGGACCAATGTGATTTTACTCCTTCCATGGAAGTAAGAGGTGGGATTATCTGTCAAGACCTTTACGCATGCCTTTGTTTCTCCAGAGTGTTCTCGCAACGAATGTGAGCAACGACCTCTTGTTGGTGGTCACCGTTTACAACCTGGAGCAAGAATCTTTGTTAGTGGTGTCGCGAGGATCTACACGAAGAGATGAGAGTTCGACCATCAGCCTTCTTGCCCGTACCATGAGGCGGATCTCGAGGACGAGATCCATTGTTAGTGGTGTCGAATTGTAGCACCCCAGAAAACCACTACAATAAAATCGCTGTGTTTTCCCTTGGTGCATCATCATTACCGCATGCTCATGTCATCATGCCACTTTGTATTTGAGCATCGTCATGTCATCATGCATATTTCTATCTAAAACTATTTTCCAAAATCCTATGTTGTTTTCTAATTACCCCCCGTCTTTATTTCAAATCAAAACCTCGATCCTTCCGAATCTTTTATTTGTCTAAAACCTATTTGCTAAAATATTTTGTTTTAAAATTAGATAAAAGCATATTTTATAAAACTGGGGAAGGCCACCACCTGCCATGCCCAAAGTTCCCAACTAGCAGTAGCCTACCACCCAGGTAGGCTAAACCCTAACCATAACCTATCCTAACTACAGCTACCCCAGCCCATAACCAACCCTTCTCCTCACTCGCGCACAGCCGCCCGCATCGCCCCGCACCCCTGCATAGCACCTGACACACTGTGGTGACACGCACGCGCGACGCCAGCGCCCGCCTCGTTAACCCCCATGGCCCCACCATCCCGCGTGCACCCCGCTGACCACGTCCCTCTTCCCGTCTCAATCCCGAACCACCGACCCCACCACCCCATGCTCCGGTCGCATCTTCCTCTCCCCATGATGCCTTCCTCGGCCTCCCCCGCAGCACCGCAGGCGCAGACGACCGCCACCGCGGCACCCTCCTCCTCGCAAAGCTCGCGACACCGACACGCACCCTCTTCGCGTAGCTCCACGAGTGTCTGCCACCACTTGGACCTCGTCACCAGGTCCCCGAGCCGCCGTCGTCGTCCTCATCTCCTTCGGCCAACCGCGGCCCCGTAGAGTCCCATGCCACCAATCCCCTGCGCCTCCCCGCACCACTTGCTGCCGAACCTCGCCCAGGCCATGGCGCCTCCGCGGCCTCGCTCTTCCCCACCTAGCATCGTGTTGTCGCTCCTGCCCACAGTCGCGTCTCGCGTCCTCGTTAGTGAGCTCCGCCCCTATCGGCACCTCACTCCATCTCGTTGCTCCGTGCTACCTTGACGCCAAAGGGAGGCCGCGAGCCCATGAGCGCTGCTGGTCGCCCTCCTCTCATCTCCGCCCTCGCACATATGGCATCTACTCTTCGACAGCCACACCAAGCAGCTTCGCCGCTAGAGCCCGCTGTCGTCCCGCCCCTTCCCGGCGCCCAACTCCTTGCGGGAGCCACATGCGCCCTAGTACTGGCCGTGGATGCTAGGTACGTGGGTTCGTGTTTCTTCGTCTAGAGGTGCCTCCCCGTTCGTCAGCACCTCGGACAGACCCCGTCCGGTGCTACCACTACGAAGACAGGGATGGCAAGGCATGCACGAGATAACTCTTGTGGGGTCTCTGTGAGCCCAAGTACAAGACCAGGCCATGTGCTCCCCAAAGTTCCTCTCGGCAAGTTCTTCAAGGTCACAAAGAGCATAATGTTTCGACAAGTTTTTCATGCGTACCGAGAAGGCAACCAAGATCTCCATACCATGCGAGCGGCCGAGACCGATGCTTGTAGTCGGACCCCGAAGAGCCCCTTTGTGGTACACCGAGTTCTCTATCACGGATTTGATGGCCGAGACACCAAATCTCCGATCCCATGGATCCAAAGACCGATCTCACCGAGGGCGAACCCGAACCCCTATGAACCAAGATCTTCGATCCTAAACGTGTGACCCCTATCCGAGATCCCTATTTTATAAATAACATCTACTTGTTGCATATTATAATGTTCATGATTGCATACATATTGTGTTGATTGGGAGTGTTTAGACGATTCACCTAAATTAAATATGGAGCCTATATGCAAGTTAATCTAGTCTTATCTTTGCTCCTTTAAATTTGTGTTGCAAACCGATGCCATGTTTTGCCTTGTTAAGTCAACATTTAAATTGCGGGGTACCCAAACAACATGAACCATCTAATTAATTGTCGGGACCCTGGTTCGCTTAATATTACCTAGTTGCATTGCATGTTTGCCATGTCATGCATCATGCCTGATCTTTGGCCATAGTATTAAATAGTGCATCTAGTGTTTCTTTTAGTGCTTTGGTTCTTCGCGGATTAGGCCGTTGAGTAGATGCGAGTATCGACAAGTTCTTTGGCTAATGTATCTCTGGCAATGTTTCCCAGGCGAGCATTCTCCCCCTTTCTACCTATTTTGTGTTCATAGTCTTTACTTCCTCATGTTGATCCATCTGTGTTGTGATGCTTTAGTTCCCGTGCACCGTTTATGTTCCTTGCAGCCTCTATATTGCCTTGGACACATCCTATTGCCTGTTGTTTGATAGACAGTCAGCGTTGCGAGTCGTAGATGCTTGTTCAGGTGCTGCTTCGCATCGTTGTTGTTCCATAGTGGTTGGGAGGTTGGCACATGCTTAATGGTGGAGTTGATCATGGCTTCCAATATAGCTTGTCAATTAAAATGGAAATAGATATAATGTAGAGGCACCTATGGGTAATAGTCTATTTGGTTTTTAACCGCCACTTGTGTCCACCTAGGACCCGAGTTCTTGACACCTGTTTCGAGATCAAGCGCGCTAACCACAGGTGGGTGTGTCGGCACCCCATCGGCTTACTACATTATTTCAAAGTACTGTGCTCAGGGCCCAAAACTTGTTTGGGGCTTTATTACTATCATGTACTTATGCCATGCTTTACTGCTTTATTTACGATTGTGTGTAGAGAACCTATATTGTTTAGGACTTGTGACACGTTTTCGCTATATCGACAAGCCCAGTCACACTTTTGGGTTCCCAGTCATTTACAGCTGTCGACACAAACCCTGGGTCCGTTTTGAAGACCGGCCGACTTCATACGGTAAGCTTAGTGGGGTGGCCCCCATGTACTTGCTTTGGGTCTAGAATCGTCGTTTCTGAAGACCCGTCGCATACCATTGGGTGTATGTTCAGGATCTTGCTCATATTCGGATCTGACAACAAGGTTTGAAGCGTGTGTGGATACTTTGGTGCACCCCTACAGGGTTAAATCTTTTCGAAAAGCCGTGTCCACGGTTATGGGTGACTTGGAGCACAGTTTCTTGATCATAAACAGCTATAACTAAAGAGTTGCTGTTATAATATGACTTGGATCTGATATGACTAGTAAAGATAGATAACCACCATGGAATGAATGAATAAAACTGCCAACTATGTGAGTTTCCTTGGAATGACTTCCTCGTTTGGTCTCAAGGGGGAAATACTAGGATGGGTATGTTTGGTGTTAGTCTCAGGTTAGTCCTGCATAGGTCTATCTTATCCCTCTCTGATAGACGTCAGTCGTATCGAGTCTCTATAGGTTGTTTAGTGCATGCTTCAATGTCGCTTCAGTCCACCATACCTATGTAGGCATGAGCGACTGAATTCTAGCCTTGCCATGTACTGGCCTCAGTACTGACCGCTCTCTTCTTCCTTTGCCCTTTGTCGGCACCCCTTTTGTTTTAGCAGGTTCGAGATCGACGTTGTTAGCAGGGTTACCCTTCCGGCTTGGCCTAGGCAGGGTTATGGACGCCATTGGTTATTTTTCAGGGCTCTTAGACCCATTTGCTTCTTATCCGTACTCGAATGTGTATCATTTTCAAGGTGATTTAGATCTTTGTATTGTATACCTGTATTTTTGACTCGTTGAGTCATTGTTGTATATATATGTGTGTGTTGTGTGTTCCATCGTGAACTATTGTGTAATGATATTACTCCATTTTCCACCCACATGCAAGTGCCAGGTGGGCATCTTTGGAATCATTTCTATGCGGGTTTGGCGGGAATCGCTAAAACTTGCATAGGGCCGATTCGAGGGTGTTACAAATCCCAAGGTGAGGTACGAGGCTAACACCCACCATATATTACCTTCCATATAAAATCCACTCTTTTCTTGCATGATGGAGAGGCACGGTGAGTCGATCCAACCACCTCCCCAAGGTGAAAACAAAGGCACGTACATGATGCGCGCAAGCCACTACATCATCCGCCATGAGTTCCACGAATGTTGCAATACTCTCGAGTTGTGCTAAGATGAATAATTCGGTGAAACTCAAGCTAAGTTCAAGAGCATCAACAACTGTTTCGATGGCCTACAACAACAAATGGATGATATGCGGCAAGGCTTATCCAACCTCCGTAAGAGACGAGGGCCATGCACATCAACTTCACCAACCAAAATGAAGCACTACAAAGGTCGATGGCCGAGCTCGCGCGCAACACAAGGCCGCGTTCACGCGCATCAAGCTCGTCATGTCACCATTCTCCTCTTCGTCAAGACCCTCATACAAGTGCTCCAAGACACAATGACGCCCCCTGTGGTTGAAGATGGAAGTTCGTCACCCTATGTACATTCCCCACGGCACGCCGCAACATCAAGCTATGATGGTGATTTCTCTTCAAGGACCCAAGAAAGCCAAGAAGGACACCGTCATCATGCAAGGGCACTAGTGATCCAACAAGCGCAACCACAAGTGGAACCTCGAGTGCAATCGCAACCACACCGCCATCATCCATGAGACATTCTTGGCTCAACAAGTGATGACTCAAACTTGGAGGAACAAGCTCGTCACCGACATGAAGCTCTCCAAGATCCTCCTCTTCGTCATCGCCCTCATGAATGTCCACACTTTCACCATGGTCACCATGATGAGCCTCCTCCACCACATCAAGACATGGAGTGTCAAATGGTAAATATTGAGCGACACCCACAACGTCATGAGGCTCAAGACCATGATCTTCATCGTGAGGCCCATGTTCCTAACCCACATCACCAACTGAGGAACGATCCTCCTCTTCATCATCAACTACGTCAAGTGGCTCCACATATCATCATCGTCATGTGGCCCAAGTGCCTCCTCCTCATCAACAACTGTGCCAAGAGAAAGAGCAAGCTCCCCAACAACATTGGGAGAATCCAGTTCCACCACCTCCAAATGCGGCTCCTCAACTACAAGTGCAACAACAAGGTCACCAAGATCGTCGCAATGATTGCATGGAAGATGAAGACCGCCAACATCATGGAAACAACCGCTATCGTGACCGCAATGATGAGGAAACTTTTGGCAAGCTCAAATTCACAATGCCCAAGTTCACCGGTTCAAATGATCCTGAAGAGTACTTTCATGGGCACTAAAAGTCGACAAGATCTTCTGCATACACAATTATCGTGATGAGAAGATGGTCGCCATGGCTTCGCTTGAGCTCGATGATTATGCAAACCTTTGGTGGTAACAAGTTCAAGTCGCTCGTGACGCAAGAGAAGAGCCTCCAATCACAACTTGGCATGACATGAAGGCTCATATGAGATCTCGCTTTGTCCCTACACACTACATGCTTAACCTCTTTAACAAGCTACAATCGCTTAGTCAAGGGACAAAGACCGTGGAAGAGTACTTCAAGCAAATGGAGCTCAACATGATCCGCACCAACATTGAAGAGCGTGAAGAGCAAACAATGGTACGTCTCCTCATCAGCTTGAACCATCCAATCAAGCGCATCGTCAAGTTCCAAAAGTACAACGACATGGTTGAGCTTGTGCACATCGCAACAAAAGCCGAGCATCAAGTACAAGAGGACATCAAATACCACAAGCCCAATACGTACTTCACCTACAAGAAAGCTTCAACCACTAGACCAACAACCTTCAACGGAAGCTCGTGAAGTACCTCCAAGCTTCCCTTCAAGCCCACACTTCCTCAAGGTAAACCACCCCCAAGTGGCAAGTATACAAAGGATGACCCGCCCTTCAACGAAGAATGCTACAAGTGTGGAGGAAAAGTACACAAGTCGTCCACTTGTGGAAACAAAAAAGTATTGTTCATCCATGACAATGGCGACGAGTAATACTTGAGTGAGGATGAATTTGATTCTAGAGTCAAAGAGGCGATGACAAGGCAACATGTGGAAGATGACCAAGAACTCATCATGTGTGAACATGATGCAAGTCCATCGCTTGTCATCACAAGGATCTTGACTACTCAAGCACAAAAGCATGAAGATCAATGATCCAACATCTTCCAAATACGTGCCAGCATCAATGGGAAATCTATCAAAGTGATCATCGGTGGAGGGAGTTGTCACAATGTTGCTAGCACCGAGTTGTGTGAAAATCTCAACCTCACCCTCCATCCACACAAGCACCCCTACCATGTCCAATGGCTAAGTGACCAAGGGTCCGTGAAGATCAAGCATACCATCTCGGTAACATTCTCAATTGGACCTTACAAATACACGGTGGAGTGTGATGTGGTCCCAATGACGGTTTGTCATATGTTGCTTGGTCGACCATGGCAATTCGACAAAGGTGATCTACATGATGGTCGAACTAATTTATACACCTTCAAATGGCTTAACAAGACATGTGTTTTGCAACCAATGACTCCTAGTCAAATAATTGCAGACAATGCAAAGGCTTTAGCGAGGGAGCAAACCACAACACCTACTTGTGAGAAGAGTGGTGAGAGAGAGAACCACCATATAGTGATTGAGATCCACAAGCCTAACTCGAGTGGAAAAACTAAGAGGGTTCTTCTTGCCACCAAAAGTGAGATGAGCGATGTGAGGAATAACCCATCCATCTTGCACTATGTCCTCATTTACAAGGGACTAGCACAAGGAACTAATGACTTGACAAATATTCCTCCCTCTTTGATAGCTATTTTGCAAGAATTCAAGGACGTATTCCTAGAAGAGCTCCCTCATGGGCTACCTCCTCTTCATGGAATCGAGCACCGTATTTACCTCATACCCGGCGCACCTCTTCCCAACCACGCCACCTACCACACGAATTCGTAGGAGACAAAGTAGATAGAATTCCAAATAAACCAACTCGTCTCCAAAGGTTTGATCCAAGTAAGCACTAGTCCAAGTGTGGTACCTGTGTTTCTTGTTCCAAAATCGGATGATACATTGCGGTTATGCATGGACCGTCATCCAATCAATGCTATCACCGTGCATTATCGACATCCTATACCTCGTCTCAATGACATTCTTGATGAGTTGTGTGGAGCTGGCATTTTCTCCAAAATTGATCTTTGTAGTGGCTACCAGCAAATATGAATGGCTGAAGGTGATGAGTGAAAAATCGCCTTCAAGACCAAACTTGGTATCTATGAATGGTTGGTCATGCCTTTTTTCTTGTCTAATGCCTCATCCACCTTGATGCGCCTTATGAATCATATTTTTCGTTCTCTCATTGGAAAGAGTGTTGTTGTTTATTTCGATGATATACTTGTTTATAGCAAGTCACTTGAGGAACATGTTACACATGTAAAGGAGGTATTGCAAATCCTTCGACATGAAAAGCTATATGCTAATCTTCCCAAGTGCACTTTTGCTAAAGACAAGTTGTTTTTTCTTGGTTTTGTTGTTTCTTTGAATGGCATTGAAGTCGATGTTTCTAAAGTCAAACACATTCGAGATTGGCCCATCCCCACAAATGTGAGTGGACTTCAAAGTTTTCATGGGTTGGCCAGTTTCTATCATCATTTTGTGAAAGACTTCTCTACCATTGCTTGTCCTCTCAACGAGTTGACCAAAAAGAATGTCACCTTCTTGTGGGGCAAAGCACAACAAAAAGCCTTTGATGAGCTTAAAAAGAGGCTAACCAAAGCAATTCTTCTCGCGTTACAGGATTTCACCAAAACTTTCGAGATAGAGTGTGACGCTAGAGGTATTGGCATTAGATGAGTTCTTATGCAAAACGGACGTCCTATTGCCTACCATAGAGAGAAAATTGACGGTGCACGCCTCAATTACCCGATTTATGACACAGAGCTTTTTGCCTTAGTTCGTGTTCTTCAAGTTTGGCAACACTACCTTTGGCCTAAGGAATTTATCATACATTTCGACCATAAGTCATTGAAATATCTAAAAGTCCAAGCCAACTTGAGTAAAAGAAACGCTAAGTGGGTTAAGTTCATGGAGCCTTTTCCTTACATTGTCAAGTATAAGAAGGGCAAAGATAATGTAGTTATGGATGCTTTGTCTCGCAAAAACACAAGCCTTCTTACTCGACTCGAGTAAACGTGTTGGGTCTTGACGAAATCAAAACTTTGTATGCTTCTGACACATTCTTTGGAGCAATTTTCACAAAGTTCTCCATTGACAAAGGAGTTGATGATTTCTAGTTGCATAAGGGCTTTCTCTTTAAACAAAAGAAGCTTTGCATTCTGAAGTCGTATCTCCAACTTTTGCTTCTCCAAGAATCACATGTTGGAGACCTTATGGGTCACTTTGGACGTGACAAGATGTTGGACATGCTCGCCACTCATTGCTATTGGCCAAGGATGAAGAGAGACCTTGTGAGAAATACGTTCAACGTTAAGGACCTTTCACCTTTCCATGGAGTTATTCAAGATGATATGGATGAAGAGTCGAGGACGACTCTTTGCCAACGGGGAGCTGATGCAGCCCATCCTACGGACATCCCTACATCTACACCACAAAGTCCCCCAAGTGGACCAATGACTCATGCTCGAGCCAAGCTCCTTCAAGCTAAGGTCAATTCGCTCCTATCCTCATGTGATTTCGATACATCCTTGGATGGCTTGCTACTTGATATCAATACCTTATGCATCCTCAGCTATGAACCCCATGAAGAAATACCAAGAGAAGGAGCCAAGCCATCGCAAGACAGGTCCCAGCTCAAATCAGGCCCGGTGTACCGGTTTTCCCACCGGAAATACCGGCGACAGCTCTGGTGGACCTAACCCAGAGCTGGAATTCCCAGCTCCCACCAAAATCAACCAACGACCACCAAAAAGCACTTTTGTACACCATTCCGGCAGCCAACTGACCGGAAGTTCCGGCGGCAATTCTGGTCACGCCGTACTTATCGCCGGAACGCCCCAGACTCTCATACAACATGGGTTTCATGCCCAAGAATATTCCCTATTTCGTCGAGTTTTTACCTTTTGTGCCCAAACTACCCATGTCTTAGTGGCTGGCCTATATATAGCCCCCACCCTCCAATGTAATACTCAGACTTGCACGTCTCCCGGTTTGTTAGGAGCTGTGCGTGGCAACCAAAACAAGTCGACATATGTTTTCTGTCAGTTTACAAATAGAGTCATTTTAAGTTAGGAAAGTTCGAGATATGTTTGGTTTTGACCCCAACACTATGTTGGACGTCCGACAGCCTTTATATAGGCCTGTAAATCATGGTTTTTAGGGTTTAGACCACGTTAAAACTATTTTGGAGTTGTTTCTTTCATAGAACCTCTAGAATTACCCTATGATCGATTTTACCAACTATAATTGAGTGTGATATGTTGTTCCATCGGGAATTAGTAGATTGCAAACTACTGTTCGTGGTCGACGGCTGCGTGCGCAAGAGCGTGGTGTTGTGAATATCCTACAAGGTTCGAGAGCTGTTGCATTTGCATTAGGGATCGAGCGGGAGAGTTCATAGCTACAGGCTAGTTATCTATCATCCACCATCATCACCGCCATCCGCTTACTGAGAAGATCGGGCCACCCCATATCATCTTGGTATCAGATTTCTTGGTTGCCTCGTTAAGTAATCCACAATCCATCCATGGATTAGAGAGTGTTTTTAGTCCTATACAGAAAAAGGCCCACAAAAAGAATTGCCTAAGAGTAGATTGCATCGTAGACGAGTAATAGTTGCTGGTTGTGTTCATCCTTTAGTTTAGATCTAGATTTGTTCTTCGTAGATTTGTTTTCTAGTTGTTCTAGTTGTTTTCCACCATCTTTTTCGCCACCATCAAGTCAGATCCGATCCAAGCAAAGAGTCCTAGTTGTGTACTACTTGGCTAGTCGGAATTGCAAAAAAAAATATTGCTGACTCTGCCGCGACAGAGAAAATGCCTGTTTTTCTGTCGCGAGTTCGTCTCTGCCACGGATCCGATTTCCTGCCGTGGCACGATTTCGTGTTGTTTTTCTGCCGCGGCACGCGTTCTGCCTGAGGTATAGTTTCTCTGCCACGACACGGATTTGCCCTGTTTTTCTGCCACGGCAGCCATATAAAAAAATTGTGAAATTTTGCAATTTTCCAAACCTTAGCTACAACCATTCTATTTCATAACTATAGGAACTTTCCCATTGAGACTAGTTTCCGTTCTTACAGGCTGCTCGTAGGGTTTTGGTGCTGTGCTTTATAATTTGGCCGTGTGTGACATATATTCAAAAAAAAGAGAAAAAGAATATAGCAAAAGAAAAAGCAAAAAGAGAGAGAAAGAAGCTATACAATAGAAAAAAAGGAGAAATTGAGCAAGAGACCTAGTGATATCTTTGTGCACCGGTAGATTGAGCAATCTTGTGCCTGTTTACTTTGAGCTTTGCTAGTGTCTCTCCAGCGTAGTGCAACACCCTTCATAGTTGCATTTCCACGTTTATCTCCACGTGTGTGTTTCTTGGGTTTTTGTACGATCAACACTAGGACTTGTTTGCGGTGTAGATAGGATACCATACCTAGAGCTCCACCATACATAACCTGTGTGCCCTGTGATCATTCTCTATACCTTTGATATTCACTTCATCACATCGGCGCATAAGTCTTTGATTTCAAATTGGTAAGCATCATTATTCACTTTGGAACAGTAAGATATGCTTTCTTGTCAGTTTTGTGTGAGTTGTGAGAGCTCCACCACCAGATTTTGTTTTGTGCACTAATGTACTAATCATGTCTTCTAGTAGTGTTGATGTGATGCAGAAAAAGGATGCAGATGATTATCCCTTTTCATTGCAATACTATTGCAGCAGCACATTTTGGGAAGAGGAGTCAGGAGTGGTAACTAATTCGGGTTTGTTCCACTTCATCATAGAAATTAGTGGTAGACAAGCTGCTACTACCATTGATACTTGTTCTTCCATAAATTTGGTTAGTGTTGAGGTTGTTGAAAAGCTACAATTATGTACAAGTGCATTAATATGCCCATTTATGTTAGCAACTTTTGGTCATGCACTACCAATTACTCAGATCGCATCTGTTCCACTCACCATTTATGGCCCTAGCATGACAATTTCTTATTTTGTTGTTCCTAGAGTGTTTAACTCCTATCATATCATGTTGGGAACAAAGTGGTGTAACCAATTCCAGGTTGTGTTTAGTAATGAGTGTTCTGATCCTACTGTCTTTTGGAATGGTACGCACACCTGGTTAGCACGTTGACATATTAAGCAATTTCAGGTGATTAGGGGCCAAAACCTATGTGTACCTATAACCACCAACATAAAACCACATGTTGATCCTGTCGTAGAAGAACCGAGAGTAAGAGTTGATGAGACAAATGAGGTTTCTACTAATGTAATCATCTCTATCCTAGTGTTGTTTCTTGTGATATACAGGTTGCTTTTGAAGAAAGGGGGCTGTCTATTTTACAACCTGTATCACTGGACTGTGCATTGTCACTTGTGGAGGATATTTTAGTTCCTACTACAACTTACGAGATTGTTGATGACATTGGTACTGATTTGGAGCTTCAGCCAACATGTACGACATATTTTGAGTCTATTTCTTTACTGAAGCCTCCTTGTGATTTGCCTTGCACTATTGTTTCAACATCATGTGATAGTTTACCCAATTCAAATTTTGATCATGTGGTACTGATTACACATAAAGAAATACTTGCTCGAATACCACCTACTGATATTGTGTATTCCATTATGCTAAATGAACCTATGAGTATGAGTTGTGCTATGGACAAAATTTCTGAAATTTCATGTCTAAATTCTAGCACATATTCTCCTTGTTTCACTTTCAATCTAATTAGTGAATTTAGCATGGATGAAAATTTTCTTGTGGATCATATATGCATTACTTGTGATAGAATCGCTGAACTGAAACAAGCTATTTTCAGCCATATATGCAATGTGTCACAAAATTGTTATGGGGTAACCCCGTGGGTGGCCCGATCTTCACGGATCTCGTGGTCAAATTGATGGGAAAGCGAGGGGAAAGGTAGATGGTAGCGGAAGTGGACGCACAGCTCACGAAGAACATGATGAACACACGCAAAACTCACACGATACAAGGCCGATTGCTCTCAAACGGTGGCTACCGGTCCGATAGAATCCTCGCAAGGAAAGATCGGTCAACGTGCTCCCTCGATCCCATGCGGAGAGGGAAGAACACCCTGGAGAGGGTCTTAGCAAAGGGACACCGATGCCAAGGCCTTGTACAACGAGGGAGGAGCGATGCAAACTCCAACGAGGTGGTGACGTAGTCGATCCCCTTTGGTAGAAGGGGATGAGGCAAAACTAGAGATTCCACAAAGAGGGTTTTCTTTAGTCTATCATCTATGCCTAGGGTTACATGAGGGGGTGGGGGCACTATATATAGGCCAGCCACTAGTTCATGGATACTTTAGGAATAAAAGGGGAAAGTCTGGGCGGACTAATGGGTACATGGGCCGAAGGCCCAGCTGGCGGCGCGCAGGCCCATACGTTCAGGCCAGAGACTCCGGTGTGGGGTCCGGAGACTCCGGTCTGGGCCGGAGACTCCGGTCTGTCTCCGGTCCATCTCCGGAGTGGCAGACAGACTGTCCTCGAGCTCCATCTGGGGGTCGGTCCGGGGATGTGTCCGGAGACTCTAGGGTCAGCAGGCCGGAGACTCCGGTGTCTTCAGGATGGAGACTCCAGTGTGGCCGGAGACTCCGATGTGCGCAGGCCAGAGACTCCGATGCTCCAGCTGCTGCTTCTTCTGTCTTCTCTTCCAAGCCTTCGTCTTGTCGTGCTTGGTGGTCCAGGCTTCCTCCCATGCCTCTGTACTTGTTGGTGTGAACCTATCATTGATATGGGACGGAGTATGAAGTAGGATACCATTCAAGAGGGTAGGAAGTGGGTTCGCATAGAGGAACAAATTCACCTTTGGAGTGCATGGTGACTTGGCATAAGTTGGAGACCATGATGTGGTAACGACCGAAGGTCGGGCTACATCATCGCCCCTCCCTTCAAAAAGAGTCGTCCTCGACTCTACACGCTCATCACAAAGTAGAAGATGTCGAGAGACCTTCTTGATCCTGGGGTTCACCATATAGTCGTCCTCGGAATGATTGAATTGGCAACACCGCAATGTTCCTTCACCTTCAATGAAGCCTACAAAGCTCACCACAAAAGTGAAGCAACACTCAAAGCGTAGCCAATTCATGAAGATTATAGTATGAGTCCTCAAGTAGAAGGACTAAAAAGATCATTTTCATAAAAAGATTATAGTATGAGTCCTCAGTGACTAAAAAGATCATTTTCATAAAAACTAGCTTCCCCAAGCTTAGACTTTTCCATAGCATTAGCAATAATGGTGTCCAAAGAGTTCATACTAACAACATTGCTATTAACATGCAAATAAAGTTCCATAGGTTTTTTAATTTTCTCTTCAAACACTTCATGTCCTAACTCAAGATAAATACTATAAACCTCTCTAATTTTGTTGTTGTTTTCCATTAAGCCTAACTAGTGAAAATAAAAACAAGAAACAAAAAGATATAATTGCAGAATCTAAAGGAAATAACTTCGAGCACTCACACACACCAGCAACCGTACTAGAAGATAGCTTAGTAGCCAGAGGATGTGAGTACCTTTTACCTTACCTCCCCGGCAACGGTGCCAGAAAATAGCTTGATGTCTACACACTTCTATTCTTGTAGACAGTTGTTGGGCCTCCAAGTGTAGAGGTTTGTAGAATAGCAGCAAGTTTCCCTTAAGTGGATTACCCAAGGTTTATCGAACTCAGGGAGGAAGTGGTCAAAGGTATCCCTCTCAAGCAACCCTGCAATCAAGATACAAGAAGTCTCGTGTGTCCCCAACACACCCAATACACTTGTCAGGTGTATAGGTGCACTAGTTAGGCGAAGAGATAGTGAAATACAAGTGGTATGGATAATTATAAGTGGTAACGGTGCCAGAAAAGAGCTTGACGGATAGGAAGAGACTAAAGGCAATCTGAAATAAAGATGGAAGCAAGCAAACATGTAACAGATCTAGTTGCAAACGGTGTTTCAATGCTTAGAAACAAGGCCTAGGGATCATACTTTCACTAGTGAACACTCTCATATAAATATCATCTCTTTATGATATTACTGTGAACTACTCTCCGATTGGACACTCTAATCCATGGTAGGGCTATAACAACACTCCTCAAAGTTTGCTTTCCCGTCTAGATAACCCTACATTGTCACCTTGAGCGCTAGATGGTTCCAACAAACACCACAATTTCATAGAGACATCCAACTTCAAATATAACTCATAACAAGTATTTGTAATCTCTAGCCTAAGTGCCACCATGGTGTGCACGCTATCACTTTCACACACATGGGGAGAGCCAGAGATCTATTAAAGCACTTGAGTAGCAAGGTAGATCTACTTGATTACAAAGCTCATGATCACAATATGATCATGCATAGAGAGAGAGATGAACACCTAGCTACCGGCAGAGCCCTTACCCTTGAGGAAGAACTACTCCCTCATCATCATGGGAATCAGCAACGGTGATTGAGATGGTGGTGGAGATTGATGGAGATGGCTCCGGCGGCACTTCCCCGTCCCGGCAGGGTGCCGGAATAGAGACTTTCTGTCCCCCGAATCTCCCCTTCGGTGGCGGCGGTGCTGTGGAACTTTTCGTATCTGGAGGCTGGATTCTTTAGGGTTTCTGCATCGGAGGCTTCTTATAGGCGAAAGGGCAAGGTCGGTGGGTGGACCAGGGGCCCACACCACCTGGTGGCGCGGCCAGGGCTAGCCCGCACCACCACATGGTGTGGCTAGCCCCTGGCCCCTCTCCGTCTCGTCTTCTGGCTCCGTGAGTCTTCCGATAAAATATCGACTTTGGCTTTTGTCCGGTCCAATTCCGAGAATATTCATTTTCTGGCTTTTCTGGAACCAAAAACAGAAGAAAACAGGCAACTGGCACTGTGGCATCTTGTTAATAGGTTAGTTCCCGAAAATGTGTAAAAGTACTCCAAAGTGTGGACAAAACATAAGAAAGTAGATATAAAACAAGCATAGAACATAAAAAATCATAGATATGTTAGCAGCATATCAACATCCCCAAGCTTAACTCCTGCTCGTCCTCGAGTACGTAAGTGATAAAAAGAAAGAATAATTTTGGAGGTGACATGCACCATCATAAACTTGATCAAAGTATTTATAAAACATTGATAGCTGGGATCATAGTACTTAACATAGCATGCAAGATATAGTTCTAACAATAAGACATAGAAACTATGATGTAACATGAAAGGGTACAAACAAAAGATTCATGAATAACAATGCTTTAAAAGACGTTTGTTTGTTTCACATAAAGAAAACATAATGAGAATGGTATTCATCTTGTCCCTCATAGTGTAGCAAAACATAAATGCATAGGACACCTTCAAAGTTCATAAGGGTGACTAGATACAAGTAGTTTAAGAACAAGCAATATCAAAGTTATGAATCAATCAACAAGTTTTGGGACAATGCACATTAAACTAAGAATGACCACCATGCTCTCTCAATAGGTGCATAAAGATAGAATATGGAGACTCAACATAAAAAGTAAAAGAAAAGGCCTTCATAGAAGGAAGCAGGGATTCAAGTCTCATAAAGAGCTTCCAAAAATTATGGTACTTATTAGCTTTCAGATCTCATTGCCCCTATCATAGGCATCTTCAAGTGATTAAGGTTAAAGTGACACAACTAAGAGGATATGCTTGACAAGTTATAAGTTGAAATCTCATGCCCCTTGCTTACGAGTACCGAACCTCATGCTACTCAACTTCAGTCACAAGTAAGCTCTTGTCATTGTAAGTACATATGTATCATAGAGAACCGCCAACGGGGTACCCCTTGTCCCATGACATAGGAGCTATCCCATATCAAAATAGACAAGGCAACAGACAATGAGCATCTCAGCGATCTTTTTATTTGCTATTTGCATAGGTTTTTATTGGGGATGCTTCATAGAATGCTCATTATGGTTATGCTGCAAGTTTCCACCATGATTAGGCATGGCTTAGGCTAGCGGCCCAGGTGTTTCTCTAACACACATACAAACTCCATGATCTTACAAGTTCCCCTTTTATTTCACACCGTCGGGATCCATAGGCAAAAGAATCATGATATGAATGGAATAATAAGTGCAATGTTGAAAGCGTTCCCCATGATACATAGTTCTGCTAACTTCAACTTATAAAGCGCAAGCATATACGCAACAAAGATGGACACAATGGTTCAACATTATTAAGTGCAAAAAATTAAAGTGTGCCATCAAGTTCGTGAGAGCTTTAATCACTAATTTTCACATAGCAAGTTTAATTTGGAAGGTAGATAAAAACATGAATATACTTGGAATAGCAAATGCTAATAGGTAGGTATGGTGGGCTCTTTGGAATAACTTGGTTTTATTTGGAGTTGGATGCATGAGTGGAACTCATACTTGGTATGGAGGCTAGCAAAAGACTGGGAGCGACCAACTAAGAGAGCAATAATGGCCATAATCATGCAAAGCAACAAAACATCATTAATTAAAGCATAAAGTGATATTACAAGTCGAAAACTAAATGATCATAGAGGCTATGGTGACTTGGGATAGTCTTAACATGGTGTGAGCATGCGCCAAGTCGACCCAAATAAAGCATCAAAGGAGAATACCACAATACTATGCTTTAATATGCTAAAACAACGCATGATTCTTTCAAGGCACATTAAGCAATCTCAATTGTTTATAACATGTCATGCTACAGCAATAATCACTAAGAATAAATCCAAAACAATATCAAGCATGACATGACAAAGCCTAGGCCACAGTCAAAAACAAGCTCCTTTCTACCACTTAAGCATGAACTTTCCTACTCTTTTCCAATGCAAACCAACTTATTTGAAAGAACTCACAAAGATAATAATAAATAAAGATCAGTGAGCTTGTCTCACAAATCCAAAAGGAAGAACTAAAAAGTTCTAAGCTGAAAGCACAAGAAAACTAAGGCTAAACACAGTGCTAGCAAAAGAAAACACTCACAGAACAATAAGAGTGAAAACTAGAGTGTTCTAGGCAATTAATAGTAGGCTGTGTCTCTCTCTCCAAAAGAAGTGTGTTGGGATCCAACCAACTTATTGCAGAAAAGAAAGCAAAATAAAAATAAAAACAAAAACAAAGACGCTCCAAGAACAACACAACAGTGCATGAAACAATAAAAACGAAGTGTCTAGAAAGACCTGAGATTTTTATTGATGAAGAAGAGGATGCCTTGGGCATCCCCAAGCTTTGACGCTTGTACTTCATGGATATTTCTTGGGGTGACATGGGTGGCTTTCCCAAGCTTGAGCTTTTGTCCATTCTTCATCTCATTATATCATTCTTCCCTTACACCTGAAATTTTTCCTTCATACAAAACTTCACACAATCCTTATTAGCAACATTAGTGTACGCAAGATAATAAGTCTTTGGGTTCAGTTCCAACACGAATAAAACTTCCATGAAAACAAAAGCTACTGTAGCACTTCCCTCAAAAAGCTCAATTCCCCAAAAAGAACCCAAAAAGGAATCAACAAGAAGCAAATGCAAATAATGGCAGAAATCTGTCAAAACAGACCAGCATGTGAAAGGAAATTTTTTCGAAGACCTTCTGTTGCTCAAATAGAAAAGTGCTGAACTAACAAAAGTTAGATAACAACCTGGGACATAAGCACAAAAAATCAGAGTTCAAACAAACGTACAGAGTTTGTTCACGAATTTTTACAGCGAAGCACAAAAATCTGTTTCGGGACAGCAACTTTCCAAAGTATTACTTCTCTCTCATTAGAGGTTACTCTTGGCACAAAAACCACACAAAAATGATAAGGATCATTTCTTACAGAGTAATAACTTCCAAGACTCAACTAAAACTTTTGGGTTATCTCTCAATAAATACTTTTCTTTAACGCCTTTAACTTAGGCATGATAGTTTGAGAAGAGGCTCACATAAGAAATATGAATTGAAGTAAAAGAGAGCATCAAGAAGCAAATTCAAAGCACA
This sequence comes from Avena eriantha, assembly GCA_910589775.1. Lineage (NCBI taxonomy): Eukaryota > Viridiplantae > Streptophyta > Magnoliopsida > Poales > Poaceae > Avena > Avena eriantha. The sequence continues at coordinate 394,619,253 of OU342742.1, read as the reverse complement.
TTTAAGTCTAACCCACTTCCCATGCATAGAAATCTTGTAAAGAAACAAGTCATGGAAGCACAAAGCAACAAGCATAGGAAAGCAAAACAAGTGCAACTTCAAGACTTTCAACATAAAGAGGGGAAACTTATTATTATTGAGATGCATAAAACCATGTTTCCCTCTCTCATAATAACTTTCAGTAGCATCATGAATAAAATTAACAATATAACTATCACATAAAACATTCTTATCATGAGCCATATGCATAAAATAATTATTACTCTCCCTATAAGCATAGTCATTCTTATTAATTGTAGTGGGAGCAAATTCAACAAAATAGCTATCATTATTATTCTCATCACCATAATCATCAAATATAGGAGGCATATTGTAATCATAATTAATTTTCTCCTCAATAGTAGGTGGACTGAAAATATCATATTCATTATTGTAATCATCATATATTGGAGGTATTGTATCATCAAAGTAAATTTTCTCCTCAATGCTTGGGTGACTAAAAAGATCATTTTCATAAAAACTAGCTTCCCCAAGCTTAGACTTTTCCATAGCATTAGCAATAATGGTGTCCAAAGAGTTCATACTAACAACATTGCTATTAACATGCAAATAAAGTTCCATAGGTTTTTTAATTTTCTCTTCAAACACTTCATGTCCTAACTCAAGATAAATACTATAAACCTCTCTAATTTTGTTGTTGTTTTCCATTAAGCCTAACTAGTGAAAATAAAAACAAGAAACAAAAAGATATAATTGCAGAATCTAAAGGAAATAACTTCGAGCACTCACACACACCAGCAACCGTACTAGAAGATAGCTTAGTAGCCAGAGGATGTGAGTACCTTTTACCTTACCTCCCCGGCAACGGTGCCAGAAAATAGCTTGATGTCTACACACTTCTATTCTTGTAGACAGTTGTTGGGCCTCCAAGTGTAGAGGTTTGTAGAATAGCAGCAAGTTTCCCTTAAGTGGATTACCCAAGGTTTATCGAACTCAGGGAGGAAGTGGTCAAAGGTATCCCTCTCAAGCAACCCTGCAATCAAGATACAAGAAGTCTCGTGTGTCCCCAACACACCCAATACACTTGTCAGGTGTATAGGTGCACTAGTTAGGCGAAGAGATAGTGAAATACAAGTGGTATGGATAATTATAAGTGGTAACGGTGCCAGAAAAGAGCTTGACGGATAGGAAGAGACTAAAGGCAATCTGAAATAAAGATGGAAGCAAGCAAACATGTAATAGATCTATCGCAAACGGTGTTTCAATGATTAGAAACAAGGCCTAGGGATCATACTTTCACTAGTGAACACTCCCATATAAATATCATCTCTTTATGATACTACTCTGAACTACTCTCCGGTTGGACACTCTAATCCACGATAGGGCTATAACAACACTCCTCAAAGTTCGCTTTTCGCTTTTCCCATCTAGATAACCCTACATTGTCACCTTAAGCGCTAGATGGTTCCAACAAACACCGCAATTTCATAGAGACATCCAACACAACATATAACTCATAACAAATATTTGTAATCTCTAGCCTAAGTGCCACCATGGTGTGCACGCTATCACTTTCACACACATGGGGAGAGCCAGAGATCTATTAAAGCACTTGAGTAGCAAGGTAGATCTACTTTATTACAAAGCTCATGATCACAATATGATCATGCATAGAGAGAGAGATGAACACATAGCTACCGACAGAGCCCTTACCCTTGAGGAAGAACTACTCCCTCATCATCATGGGAATCAGCAACGGTGATGGAGATGGTGGTGGAGATCGATGGAGATGGCTTCGGGGGCAGTTCCCCGTCCCAGTAGGGTGCCAGAACAGAGACTTTCTGTCCCCCGAATCTCCCCTTCAGTGGCGGCGGCGCTGCTAAACTTTTCGTATCTGGAGGCTAGATTCTTTAGGGTTTCTGCATCAGAGGCTTCTTATAGGTGAAAGGGCAAGGTCGGTGGGTGGACTAGGGGCCCACACCACCTGGTGGCGCGGCCAGGGCTAGCCCGCACCACCACATGGTGTGGCTAGCCCCTGGTCCCTCTCCATATCGTCTTCTGGCTCCGTGAGTCTTCCGGTAAAATATCGACTTTGGCTTTTGTTTTGTCCAATTCCGAGAATATTCATTTTCTGGCTTTTCTGGAACGAAAAATAGAAGAAAACAGGCAACTGGTACTGTGGCATCTTGTTAATAGGGTAGTTCTAGAAAATGTGTAAAAGTACTCCAATGTGTGGACAAAACATAAGAAAGTAGATATAAAACAATCATGGAACATCAAAATTATAGATACGTTAGCAACGTATCAATCAACATACCCCTCTTGGGGGCCATCATATTCTTTGAAAACCACATTACAAGATTCTATGACAATTCTAGAGAGTTTAGCATAGATTCTATAAGTGTGCTAATCGAGACCATACCCAACAAAAATACCCTCTAAAGCTTTGGAATCAAATTTGGACAAACGAACACCTTTTATGAGATAGAAACACTTACAACCAAACACCCAGAAGTATGAAACATTGGGCTTGTTACTAGTAAGTATTTCATATGGAGTCTTGATGAACTCTTTGTGGAGGTAGAGCCGGTTTGATGCATGGAACGCGGCGGAGATTGCCTCAGCCAAAAAATTGTATGGAGACTTAAACTCCACCAACATGGACCTTGCCATGTACATTAATATCTGTTTCTTCCTGTCAGCTACACCATTTTGTTAAGGGGTGTATGCAGTGGAATATTAATGTTTTATCCCCCTCATAACTAAGAAATCTATTCAAGGTGTAGTTCTTGAACTTAGTGCCATTGTCACTTCTTATCACCAGCACGGGCACATTGTATTGACGTGGAACCATGTTGACGAAGTCGATGAAGTATTGTTGGGTGTCACTCTTTAATTTGAAGAAGTATACCCATGAATATTTCTTGAGTAGTCATCAACAATCACCAAACAATATTTCTTCCCACCAAGACTTGCATAAGATGGAGGACCAAAGAGATCCACATGAAGGAGCTCCAAGATCCTCTTTTACTTTACAATGTTATTTGTCTTGTGGGGGAATCATACATCTTTCCTTCAACACAAGCCCTGCAAACACGATCTTTGGCAAAACAAACATTTTATTTTAGTCCCACAATATGGCCCCGAGATTCCACAAAGAGGGTTTTTTAGTCTATCATCTATGCCTAGGGTTACATGAGGGGGTGGGGGCACTATATATAGGTCAGCCACTAGTTCAAGGGTACTTTAGGAATAAAAGGAGAAAGTTTGGGCGGACTAAGGGGTACATGGGCCGAAGGCCCAGCTGGCAGCACGCAGGCCCATACGCTCAGGCCGGAGACTCCGGTGTGGGGTCCGGAACCTCCGGTATGGGTCGGCGACTCCGATCTGTATCCAGTGTCGTCTCCGGAGTGGCAGACAAACTGTCCTTGAGCTCGATCTGGGGGTCGGTCCGGAGATTGGTCCGGAGACTCTGGTGTTTTCAGGCCGGAGACTCCGGTGTAGCCGGAGACTCTAGTGTGTGCAGGCCGGAGACTCCGGTGCTCCAGCTACTGCTTCTTCCTTCTTCTCTTCCAAGCCTCCGTCTTGACGGGCTTGGTGCTCCAGGCTTCCTCCCATGCCTCCGTACTTTCGGTATGAACCTATCATGAATACATGATAGAGTATGAAGTAGTATACCATTCAATGGGGTAAGAAGTGGGCTCGCATAGAGGAACGGATTCACCTTTGGAGTCCATGACGACTTGGCATAAGTTGGAGACCATGATGTGGTAACGACCAAAGGTTGGGCTACATCACATGTCATGCCAAGTTGTGATTGGTGGTTCTTCTCTTGCGTCACGAGCAACTTGAAGTTGTTCCCACCAAAGGTTGGCGTAATCATCAAACTCAAGCGAAGCCATGGCGACCATTTTCTCGTTGCTATAATTATGCATGTGGAAGATCTTGTCGACTTTGAGTGCCCATGAGAGGTATTCTTCGGGGTCATTGGATCCGGTAAACTTGGGCATGGTGAACTTAAGCTTGCCAAAAGTTTCTTCATCATTGTGGTAATTGCGACGAGCTTGGTGACCTTGTTGATGATCTTGTGGTTGAGGCAGTGTAACTTGGTTCTCGTTACCTTGGTGTAGAGCTTGCTCTTGATATTGTTGTTTTGGAGCTTGCTCTTGCTCTTGGCGCGGTTGTTGACGGGGTGAGGCACTTGGGCCTCAGGGTGTCGAGGGTGTGGAGCCTCATGACACGGTTGATGATGAAGGGGAGGCTCGTTCCTCGGTTGTTGATGTGGATTAGGCACACGGGCCTCACGGCGAAGATCATGGTCTTGAGCCTCTTGACGTGGTTGGCATCGCTTAACTTGTACCACTTGACGCTCCATGTTTTGGTGTGGTGGAGGAGGCGCCTCGTGATGACCATGTTGTCTGTGCGGACGTTCATGACGGTGATGACGAGGTGGAGGATCTTGGAGAGCTTCACGTCGATGACGAGCTTGATTTGCCAAATTGGAGTCGTCACTTGTTGTGTCAAGTACGTGTCACGGTCGATGGTGGTAGACTTGCGGTTGCACTCGCGGTTCTTCTTGTGGTTGTTCTTGTTGGATCACTAGTGCCCTTGCATGATGATGGTGTGCTTCTTGCCTTTCTTGTGGCCTTGAAGAGAAATCACCATCATAGCTTGACGTTGCGGCATGCCATGTGGAAGGTACATAGTTCGAAGAACTTCCATCTTCAACCACGGGGGCATCATTGCATCTTGGAGCACTTGCATGAAGATCTTATTGAATAGGTGCATGACGACGCGAAGAACTTGAAGAGCTTGATGCGCGTGAACGTACTCTTGCCATTCCATCCATGAGGCATCGAAGATTGTCATTTGTTTCGGTGACGGAGCGTTGAAGCGCTTCACTTTGGTGGCCGAAGTTGTGATGCATTGCATGCATTTGTCGTTCGAGGCCATCGAAGCGGTTGTCGATGTTCTTGAACTCGGCTGGCATCTCGCCAAATTGTTCATCTTGTCGCGTCTCAAGGGCTTGGCAACGATCACGGAACTCTTGTCGGACGATGAAGTGACTTGTGCGCGTCATGTACGGTCCTTGTTCTTCTTCTTGGGGAGGTGGTTGGCTCGACTCACCGAGCCTATCCATCATGCAAAACACACAAGTATTGTATATGGAAGTGGAATATGGTGATGTTAGCCTTGTACCTCACCTCGGGGATTGCACCAAACTAGAAACCACAAGTGAGAGCTATAAGCATGCAAAGTGGAATTGCAAAGAAAACTCACACTAAAGAAAGAACTAACTCTCAAAAGCTTGTTGGTGGTAGGTTAGGGTTGTGGAATGCCAAAGAACCAACCAAAAGGAAAGGGATAGTCAAAAGTGGGTGAAATCCAACAAAACGCAAGTCAAAGGCGAAGGTCAACAACTCAAAAGGGTGATGGGAACCTACGACTATATACACACACGTGGAGATTGTTGGGATTGACACGGCTATGAAAATGAGCAAACAAAATGTCCTAACAAATACTACGCTCATTGTCGTGCCAATGCAAGGAGAGACCGTGGCTCATTTGGAAAGAAGAAAAATGAGCAACGGATTTGTGCAATTGCCTTGGGCGCTCTTCTTTCTCTCGTGCTTACAAGATTTGAGACTCTCTTTTGCAATGGGAGACTATTTTTCTTTTTCTTTTTCTTTGTATCTTTTTCTTTGTTTCTTTTTTTGCTCTCCCTTGATGCTACCAAGTCACTCTTGCTATTACTTTGACACTCTCACTATCCAAGGACAAGTGCACAATGCTCAAGCAAACACAAGATGAGCCACTCTCGTGGGATAGGTACACACAAAGGAATATAGGGGTTAACAAGGTGAAGCAAGTTATACCTTCGTTGGTGATGACGAACTTGCTGTCGGTGGTGCGGGATGATGTTCGTGGGCCGTGGTGTCATGAGCGCGGGAGTTTTCGATGTGGAAGCTTGTTGTTAGTTGACGACACGCACACGGGCACAAACAAACAAGAGAAAATTAGCCAATGCAAGATTAGAGGCAAAACTGTCAAAGTCAGGCGTCAGGGCTAGAAACTCCGGGGTATCAGGCTGGAAACTCCGGTTCAGGCTAGAGACTCCAATGTGGATAGGCCAGAAACTCCAGTGTAGGCCGGAGACTCCGGTTTGCAGGACAGAAACTCTGGTCTGGAGTCAGATCATGAACTGCTCATGTTCTTGAGCGGAAATCCACGACTTTGGTCCTCAAATTCACGAAAAAATGGCCAAATTGGGCTGGGAAAATGTAGGAGAAAGCTGGACCAACACCTAAGACAAGGTTTGGTCGGATCAAAACTACAAATAACACTCCAAATCAAGAGATCGATCCAAAGGAAAATTTGGGGCACTTTTTAAAGATTTTTGAATTTTTTGGTGGATAGAAGAAAATTTTGTGGTGGAATTCGTGAGCAACGAAGCTCTTGATACCAATATGTTGAGGGTGAACCTCTAGGGTGGCCTGATCTTTCACGAATCCCATTCAAATCGAGGATGGAGTGCGGGGAGAGGAGGGTAGGATGAACATGACGAACTCACACACGAAGAACGCGATGAACACACACACAAACAAAAACCACGATACATACCAATAGCTCACGCCGGCGGTGACCGGTCCGACACAATCCCTAGGATCAGCGTCGGACAGAGGACTCTCTCTTGAACCGGCACGGCGAGGAGGGAGACTCGGTGAGATCTTGTAGTCTAGGCAAAGGGAGTCCGATGCCTAGGCCTTGTAAAACGCAGAGGCACGACGCAAACTCCAACGAGGTTTGGGATATTTTGTGCTCCTTTGTCAAAGGAGCATGAGGCAAGAACTAGATAAATCCACAAGGGGTTTCCACTAATTCCAAATATCATGCCTAGGGTTTACAATAGAGGTGGGGGACTATATATAGGCCAGCCACTTAAACAAGGGTAATTTAGGGATAAAATGTAAGTTCTGGATGGACTACGGGGTACATGGGCCGAAGGCCCAAAGGCCTTTTACATGCCTAGCGACGCTCGGTCTGGAGACTCCGGTGTGGTGAACCGAAGACTCTGGTCTAGGCCAGAGATTCCAGTGGGGTCTCCGGACCATCTCCGGAGTGGCCATCTGGCTGTCCTGGGGCCTGGTTCGAGGGTTAGACCGGAGGTTGGCCGGAGTCTCCGGGGTCTTCAGGTCGGACACTTTGGTGGACCAGGGACTCCGGTGTGCGCAAACTGGAGACTCCGGTCTGAACAGCTCCAGCGGCTTCTGCTTCATGATCTGCTCCTTGTTCTCCATCCTTGGGTGCTTGGTGCTATGTTGGAGCTTCGTACCTGATGATGCATAGGGTAGTTGCATGAAGTAGCACACCATCCAAGGAGGTATCAAATTGGCATGAGGAGAGGAGCGAGTTCACCTTAGCTTGTAGGAGTTTGGCTCGGGCACGAGTCATGGGTCCACTTGGGGGACTTGTTGGTGTAGATGTAGGAGCATCCGTAGGACAGGCTGCATCACCAACTGTCATGGTGGTGGCACAGCAGATGCCATGGATAGGCTAAAGATGGGGCCAATGTGCACTAGAGGAATCCAAGGAGGGATAGTGTGGTGATTCCACACATAGATTCTTGTATTACTTTCTCTTTGGATGTGGATTATAAGGGCTCCTCGAGCTGTTGGCGAGAAGGAGACTAGTTCTCTTGCTCCTCACTACAAAGCCCTAGAGTTCTTCCTTCATAGAATGATCGATCCCCCGCAATGGAGGCTCTGGTGCTCCTTATATAGGGGAACCCAGGTTACAAAGTTAGGGCACACGTGGTAGTATATTCCCTGAATATGCCCTTTGGGTAAAGCTAGATGCCTCTTTATTCAGTTTAAATGGCTAGTCCAGACCATGGACATAATCCTCTGTGAGCTCCTCGTCCTTTGGCGTCACTAGACATGGATCACGTCAGATGACACTGCCCACGTCACCTTTGTCGGCCACACCCCGCTGGTCCTTCCCTCTGCTCGCTTCGCTCACGCTATAGTGGACAGAGGCCCCCTTTTGACCAGTGGGAGATTCCTTCCTTCTCTTGGAAGCCAAGTGGTAACCCGGTTAGTGCTTGGCTAACCTGGCTACAAGGGTACCTGCACACATGGTAAATCAGGCATAGCCGACATACATTTTATGTTGGTCAGGTTAATGTTAGGTGAACACCCGCCAGGCCGGGTTACCCCGTAAGTCGGCCTGCCTTGACAAGACCCGGCCGGCATTTGCCTTGACTGTGCCGCACTTTGGCTAACTCGGCCTTTATACCCCGGCGTGACCCTACCCGGGGTATCCCCCCAACAAAAATGCACACTAAGGGGGAACACTATTGTTGGTATTAATAGGTATCATCTTCTAGTGATACCATTGAGTATCTAATACTAGCACACAATAAGTTGTAAAGGTATCAACATCACATGGATAATAATGCTAAGATATGGTCCTTGTTCTCGCTCCTTGATCTCCATCGAGTGTTCTAGCATGATCTCCATCTTGCCTCTGGTACCATGCCAAGTGCACGACGCCACGAGTTGGTCATCCATCGAAAAGATGACTATTACTATACTACTTAGTAACAAAAATGTAAACTATTTTACCTTGATTATGACCAAGACCATATCAATCACATACCTTACCACTAAATAAAGTTAGACACATCTATTATCTTTTGCATATTTTACATGGCTACTAGGGCTTTCGCGATAGAACCATTTCCTATCTACGAACTTGCCAACCACAAGATGGATCAAACAGTTGTCTCTCATACACCCCGATCCGGGCCCTCCATTGTAAATGTCATATCAGCTATTGAATGAGAGACACACCCTCTAGCCACTTATACATAACAAGCCATATGTTGAGCGTGTAACCAGTCTCACGTAAGATTACGCGTAAGGTCAGTCCAGGCCGCTTCATCAAAATGTTGTTGTATTGGTAAGTACATGTTTGAGGGTAACAACTATATGATAAATTACCGCAAAATCCACGAGCGTACTGGCCATACAAGCATTATTATGCATAGATCGGCTCTGATACCAATGAAGGAGTTCGGAGGGAGAAAACACAAATTTTCCTACACGAACATGCCTAATTCTTAGGATCTATCAAGGAGTAATGTTGTAACGAAGAGGTTTTGGATACATACCCTTGTAGTATGAACACCGTTAACGTTCTGAGGGGAACATGGATGATATAGTCGTACTCGGAGCCGACTTCATGGTCTTGACGCTCCTCGCAAATCACCCCTTGCTCCATCATGCAGTAGTTGGGCTCACAACAATCAAGGTGCCACAAGTGGCAGCACCCTCGTGGTTTCAAACACATATGGTGTATGATGGCAACCTCCGGTTCTCTGATCCCTACCGAGAATGCGGAAGTAGATCCTTTGCCTGGAATCCCTGAAGCACAATGATGTGCTGCAAGTGCGTCATCTCTTGCATTTGCAGTCCTTCTAGGGACCACACCATCAAAAGAAGGCAACGAGAGAGAGAGAGAGAGTTCCCCAAGGAAATTCCCTAGATAATTGTTGGTGTGCTTATTCCCACCCATGGTCACCCCTTAATATAGGTGGAGGGGTGTACTCTCCACCAAGGGTTTCCCATGTGGGACTAAACAAAGGAGAGGAGAGGAGGAGGCGCCATGGGTCAGCTAGGCCAGCTGGGTGGGGCCCTAGGATGGCCGGGTGGTCCTCCCTTGGCCGGCGGCTTGCACCCTTGGTCGGCCGGGCCTCCCTCCTTTGGGTGGTTTCCCTCATGGGCCCTATTCCCTGCGGGAATTTGGCCCATTAGTGGAAATTGCCCCTCAAATTCAATTTTAAATGTTTTATTAATTACATTAATTAATATGAAATACATATTATCAAATGTCATTTGACACAAAACAACTTTCGGTTCACCCCGAACAACTTCAGATCCTATCGGAATGATTCCAATTCTCTCAAGGAACTCTTCCCATTTTTTCTTCTCTCTCATCCTGTGATTCCGACAACTCCATAATGATCTACAAGTGTCATCGTACGCTTAAGCGTGTTACCCCAACATCTCTGAAACATCACATACATGATCGAGTCACCTCTCATATTAATGACCATTAGCGGGACCGAGATGCCAATAATGACCCATGTGCATTCCATGATGTAATTTCGTTTGAACCATAAACGTCGAGTCCAATACACTTTGTTACTTAGATATTGACTTAACGAGATCTAATCATCAGTATCATCATACCTTGTTCAATCTCATTACCGACAAGTGTTGTTTTACTCGTTCTCATGATATTCCATCCCCATGACCTAGTCACATGTTGCAACATTTTGGATGTAATCTCACCAAGTCGGTTGTGTGTATCTTCCTGTCATGAAGGTGAACAAATCCCAATCTTGATACATAGGCCTCAATTGTTCCTCCGGAATACCTAACATACACCGTTATAGTCACCTAGTTATGGTCATGACGTTTGATGCAGTCAAAGCAGCCTCTAGAGACAGTGATTAATATGATCTGATGGTCTAAGGAGTAGGATACTAATCTTCTAACTATTGCAACGATGAACCATGTGACTTTATTGTGTCACAATACTTCTATTGAGTAATATCCATTAGATCATTCATAAATAAGTGACCTCATTGTCAGTTAATGTTAAAGTCAATCCATGATCGGGAAACCTCGATCATCAGCTGCCCAATGAACTAGTATAAATAGAGGCTACTAGGGAGTTGGTTTGTTTCATACCACACCTGTATCAATGTTTCCACTTGATACAATTATAGCACAGTATGAAACTATTATGAACTAATTGAGATATGATAATAAAATCCATCAGCTGCCCAACAAATCCAGTAACCAAGATCTCCCAAGCTTGTGTTGCTCTCTAGACATTCTTTTTGATCATCAGTTTTCCTATCACACTCCTTTTTGAGACACCTCTCTTTTGAAGATTTCAAGGTAGTGGAGACCAACTCAAGCCATGGATATCCTCTACTTAACACACTCTTCAACATCATACACTTGATGATAAGTTTGGAACCTTGCATGCCCTCAAAACCACCACACCTTGTACCCCAGTCTAAAACCCTAAAACTGCCAAAATATAAATAAGTCTGAAAATGTTATCCTGAACCCTTCTTTGAGTCTCTGACTATATCAACCCTTGTGCATTTTTGGAAATGTACCTAAACCATCTTGTACACCCTCATGGGTACTTCTAAATCCCACTCTTTCCTTGACTAAATCATTCTTGGACCCACTTGTTCTTGATGTTTTTGTAGGCAAGAAAATAATCTGTTTCTGCCAATCTTATCAACATGCCTACTTTGGTAGAAGCTCCCAACTCCACCTCAACCTTTCTTGGCCAAATATTTGCATGGTTGTGATGATATGGGGTGGCCCGATATTCTCAGCAAGCTCTTGTCGATGATATGGTGGATGATTGATAACTAGTGCGTAGCTATGATCTCTCCCGCTCGATCCCTGATGCCAATGCAACAGATCTTGAACCTTGTAGGATATTCACAACACCACACTCTTACGCACACAGCCGTGACCACGAACGGTAGTATGCAATCTACTAATTCCCAATGGAACAACAGATCACATTCAATTATAGTTGGTAAATTCGAACACAGGGTAATTCTAGAGGTTCTATGAAAGAAACAACTCCAAAATACTTTAACGTGGTCTAAAAACTAAAGCTAGTGCGCCCCCATCTATTTAAGGGTTTGGGAGGCGGCGGCCTAAGGTGGGATCCGAGTTGGTCCCACCCAACTAGGGTACAAACCGACCCACAAAGGGGTTCGGCCTCAAGTCTCTGTCGTGGTAGACTTTCAAGCGGAATCTTTGCCGTGGCAGAGCCGGACTCAGTTTTCCTGTCGTGGCAGAAAACGGATGCTTTTCTTTCCCGCTGCAGAGAAGTTCCTCCAACTATTGATCTTCGTCTTGGACAACTCCTTGCGCTTCCTCCCTATCCTCCCTCTCACATTCTTCATTGATCAACACGCCATGTTCCATTAGCTCCTCGCTCCTTGCTATGCCTTCTTCTCCTAAGTACTTGATCATGCAATAATTCAAAGACTTAGGTAGTATAAAATTCTCATTAATTAAAACACCAGGTTCATTAAGAAACAAATTCACCTGTTGTTCTAGTAGCTTAGCACGAGCTCTTGTGATCGGTCCAATCCTTATCTCATTGGATTGGTCTTTCTTTGCAATTGGAACATCATCATTAGCAATTGGGGTAGGTGTAACTATAGGGATGTCCTCATCATCTCCCCCCTTCAAAAGGCGCCGACCTCGACACTCCAAGGTCTTCTCCAGCATATGGTGACAAATCAGCAACGTTGAAGCTATTGCTAACTCCACCAAACTCCTCAATAGGTATGTCAACTGAGTAGGCATTATCATTAATTTTAGCTAGCACCTTTTAAGGACCAGCGCCATGTGGCTTCAACTGGGACTTGCGAAGTAGTGGAAATATGTCCTTGCGCAAATGCACCCAAACCATGTCTCCAAGCTTGAACAATACTTCCTTTCTTGCTTGATTCCTTGCAGCAATGTTCTTGCCTTTCTTCTCAATAGCCTCTCTAGTCTTCTCATGAAATTTCTTCACATAATCAGCATGTTTTGATGCCTCCATATCCACTCTCTCATGTAATGGCAGAGGCAACATATGAAGTGGCGTCAATGGCTTGAAGCCATACACCAGCTCAAAAGGACAAAGCAGAGTAGTTAAATGCACAGCCCTGTTGTAAGCAAACTCAACATGTGGCAAACACTCTTCCCACTCCCACAGAATCTTCTTTATCATAGTCCTTAGCAGCTGTGACAATGTTCGATTCACCACCTCCGTTTGACCATCTGTTTGGGGATGGCATGTAGTACTGAATAGCAGCTTCGTTCCTAGCTTCCCCCATAAGGTCTTCCAAAAGTAGCTCATGAACTTCACATCACGGTCAGAAACAATCGTCTTAGGTACTCCATTTAATCTCACGATGTCCCTGAAAAACAGGTTAGCAACATGTGACACATCGTTGCTTTTGTGGCAGGCAATAAAATGAGCCATCTTAGAGAACCTATCCACTACCACAAATATAGAATCTTGACCTCTCTGGGTTTTAGGTAGACCTAGCACAAAATACATACTAATGTCTTCCCATGGAGTAGTAGGTGCAGAGAGAGGTGTATAAAATCGTGAGGCTTCAGCTTGGATTTCGACTTGTGGCAAGTAATGCATTGGCTCACAAATATGTACACATCACGCCTCATCTTGGGCCAACAAAAATGATCAGCAAGCATGAGCAACGTCTTCTCAAGCCCGAAGTAACCCATCAAACCACCAGTATGTGATTCCTACACTAAAAACAAATGCAACGACGATTCTGGAATACATAGTTTGTTAGCTCGAAACAAATAGCCATCATATATATGATATTTATCCCATGTGTTTCTAAGAGAACACAAACGATATGGTTCAGCAAAATCATGGTCAGTTGCATAAAGTGCACAAATAGCTTCTAATCCAGGAATTTTAACATCAAGATTGGTTAATAGCATGTTCTTCCTAGATAGAGCATCAGCAACAACATTCTCTTTTCCCTTCTTATATTTAATGGTGTAAGGAAAAGACTCAATAAACTCAACCCATTTAGGTAATCGTCTATGCAAGTTAGATTGAGCTTTCAAGTATTTCAATGCTTCATGATCAGAATGTATGATAAATTCATTTGGCCACAAATAATGTTGCCAAACCTCAAGTACTTTAACAAGTGCATACAATTCTTTATCATAGATAGGATAATTCAAACGAGCATCAGTCAATTTCTCAGAGAAATAAGCTATAGGGCGACCCTCTTGCATCAAAATGCCACCAATGCCTATACCACTAGCATCACATTCAACTTCAAATTGCTTCGAAAAATCAGGTAATGCAAGTAATGGTGCAGAAGTAAGCAAATGTTTCAATGTATCAAAAGCAATGTCTTGGGCCGCGCCCCATACAAAAGGAACACCTTTCTTTGTCAAATCATTCAAAGGTGCAGCAATGGTGCTAAAATCTTTCAAAAACGCCTACAGAAACCAGCTAAGCTATGGAAACTACGCACTTGACTTACATTCATGGGAGTAGGCCAATTCTGAATTGATTCAATTTTAGATTGATCTACCTCTACCTCATTCTTAGATACAACAAATCCCAAAAATATGACCTTATCTTTTGCAAATGTGCACTTCTCAAGATTAGCATACAATTTATTATCACGCAACACTTGCAAAACTTGTCGAATATGAGTATAATGTTCAGTTTCGTCGTGGCTGTAGATAAGTTGATGCAGCCCATCCTACAGACGCTCCTACATCTACACCAACAAATCCCCCAAGTGGACCCATGACTCGTGCCCGAGCCAAACTCATACAAGCTAAGGTGAACCCGCTCCTCTCCTCGTGCCAATTTGATACATCATTGGATGGTGTGCTACTTCATGCAACTACTCTATGCATCATCAGGTATGATGCCCCAACACATCACCAAGCACCCAAGGATGGAGAACAAGGAGCAGATCGTGAAGTAGAAGCCGTTGGAGATGCTTAGACCGGAGTCTCCGGTCTGCAAAGTTTCCGGCCTGAAGACACTGGAGTCTCCGGATCCACCTCCAGTCTGGCCCTAGAATCGAGCTCGAGGACAATCCGCCTGCCCCTCCGGAGGCTGGACTGGAGACCGACCGAAATCTCCAGCCCAGACCGGAGTCTCCGATCCACCACACCGGAGTCTCCGGACCGACGGTCGCCAGGCATGTAAAGGCCTTTGGGCCGTCGGCCCATGTACCCCTTAGTCCGTCCAGAACTTGTCTTTTATTCCTAAAGAACCCCTGACTATGTGGTCGGCCTATATAGTCCCCCGCCTCTATTGTGAACCCTAGGCATTATATTTGGAATTAGTGGAAACCCCTTGTGGATCTATCTTGTTCTTGCATCATTCTCCTTTGACAAAGGAGCACCAAATATCCCAAACTTCGTTGGAGTTTGCATCGTGCCTCGGCATTGTACAAGGCCTAGGCATCGGAGTACCTTTTCCTAGACGTCAAGATCTCACCAAGTCTCCCATCTCGTTGTGCCGGTTCGAGAGAGAGTCCTCCACCCGACGCTGATCCTAGGGATTGCACTGGACCGGTCACCGCCGGCATGAGCTATTGGTGTGTATCATGGTTTTGTGTGTGTGTGTTCTTCACGTTCTTCGTGTGTGCGTTTATCCTATTCATCCTCCCCTCCTCTCCCCACACTCCATCCTCAATTTGAAAGGGAATCATGAAAGATCGGGACACCCTAGAGGTTTGCCCTCAACATTTTGGTATCAAGAGCTTTGTTGCTCATGAATTCCCCCACAAATTTTTCTTGTATCCACCAAAAATTTCCCCAAAAAAGACCCCCAAATTTTCCTTTGGATCGATCCCTTGATTTGGAGTGTTATTTGTGGTTTTGATCCCACCGAACTTTGTCTTAGGAGTTGGTCCAGCTTTATCCTGCATTTTTCCAGCCCAATTTGGCCAATTTTTCGTGAATTTGAGGCCCCAAGGCGTAGATTTCCGCTCAAGAACACGAGCAGTTCACGATTTGACTCCAGACCGGAGTTTCCGGCCTGCAGACCGGAGTCTCTGGCCTACACCGGAGTCTCCGGCCTGAGACCCCGGAGTCTCCGGCCCTGACGCCTGATTTTGACAGTTTTGCCTCTTATCTTGCATTGGCTAATTTCCTGTTGTTTGTTTCTGCCCATGTGCATGTCGTCAACTAACAACAAGCTTCCGCATCGACAACTCCCGCTCGCATCGACACCATGGCCCACGAACATCTTCCCGCACCACCGACACCAAGTTCATCATCACCAATGAAGGTATAACTTGTGTCACCTTGTTAACCCCTATCTTCCTTTGTGTGTACCTATCCCACGAGAGTGGCTCATCTTGTGTTTGCTTGAGCATTGTGGACTTGTCCTTGGATAGTGAGCGTGTAAAAGCAATAGCAAGTGTGATTTGGTAGCATCAAGGGAGAGCAAAAAATACAAAAGAAAGAAAAAGATACAAAGAAAAAGAAAAAGAAAAATAGTCTCCCATTGCCAAAGAGAGTCTCAAAGCTTGTAAGCAAGAGAGAAAGAAGAGCGCCCAAGGCAAGTGCACAAATCCGTTGCTCATTTTTCTCCTTTGTAAATGAGCCACGGTCTCACCTTGCATTGGCACGACAACGAGCTTAGTCTTCGTTAGGAAATTTTGTTTGCTCATTTTCATAGTAGTGTTAATCCCAAAAATCTCCACGTGTGTGTATAGTCGTAGGTTCCCGTCACCCTTTTGAATTGTTGACCTTCGCCTTTGACTTGAGTTTTGTTTGGATTTTACCCACTTTTGACTATCCCTTTTCTTTTGATTGGTTCTTTGGCATTCCACAATCCTAACCTACCACCAACAAGCTTTTGAGAGTTAGTTCTTTCTTTAGTGTGAGTTTTTCTTTGCGATTCCACTTTGCACGCTTATAGCTCTCACTTGTGGTTTCTAGTTTGGCGCAATCCCCAAGGTGAGGTACAGGGCTAACACAACCATATTCCACTTCCATATACAATACTTATATTTGCATGATGGATAGCTACGGTGAGTCGAGCCAACCGCCTCCCTAAGAAGAAGAACAAGGACCGTACATGACGAGCGCAAGTCACTTCATCGTCCGACAAGAGTTCCGTGATCGTTGCCAAGCCCTTTAGACGCGACAAGATAAATAATTTGGCGAGACGCAAGCCGAGTTCAAGAACATCGACAACCGCTTCGATGGCCTCAAAAGGCAAATGCAAGCAATGCATCACAACTTCGGTCACCAAAATGAAGCGCTTCAACGCTCTATCGCCGAAACAAATGACAATCTTCGACGCCTCATCGACGGAATGGAAAGACCGCGTTCATGTGCATCAAGCTCTTCAAGTTCTTCGCGTCATCATGCACCTCCACAACAAGATCTACATCCATGTGCTCCAAGACGCAATGATGCCCCCGTGGCTGAAGATGGAACTTCTTCGAACTATGTACCTTCCCCACGGCACGCCGCAACATCAAGCTATGATGGTGATTTATCTTCAAGGCCACAAGCAAGGCAACAAGCGCACTGTCATCACGCAAGGGCACTAGTGATCCAACAAGCAGAACCACAAGAAGAATCGCGAGTGCAACCACAAGTCTACCACCACTGACCCCGACACATACTTGACAGAACAAGTGATGCCTCCAACTTGGAGAATCAAGCTCGTCATAGACGTGAAGCTCTCCGAGATCCTCCTCCTCATCATCACCGTCATGAACATCAACACCGACACCATGGTCATCATGAGGCGCCTCCTCCACCACAACAAAACATGGAGCGTCAAGTGGTACAAGTTGAGTGATGCCCACCATGTCAAGAGGCTCAACACCATGATCTTCGTCGTGAGGCCCATGTGCCTAATCATCATCACCAACCGAGGAACGAGCCTCCTCTTCGTCATCAACCGCGTCATGAGGCTCCACATCCTCAACACCCTCATGAGTCCCAAGCGCTTCAACATCGTCAACAACCGCGCCAAGAGCAAGAGCAAGCTCCACAACGAAAATATCAAGAGCAAGCTCCTCACCAAGGTCGCGAGAACCAAGTTCCACCACATCAACAACAAGATCATCAACAAGGTCACCAAGCTCGTCGCAATGACCACAATGATGAAGAGACTTTCGGCAAGCTCGAGTTCACAATGCCTAAGTTTATCGGATCCAATGACCCCGAAGAATACCTCTCATGGGCACTCAAAGTCGACAAGATCTTCCGCATGCACAATTATAGCAATGAGAACATGGTCGTCATAGCTTCGCTAGAGTTTGATGATTACGCCAACCTTTGGTGGGAACAAGTTCAAGTTGCTCGTGACGCAAGACAAGTGCCGCCAATCAGAACTTGGCATGACATGAAGGCTCACATGAGATCCCGGTTCGTTCCCACGCACTACACGCGTGACCTCTTCAACAACCTTCAATCGCTTTGTCAAGGGACAAAGACCGTGGAAGAGTACTTCAAGGAAATGGAACTCAACTTGATTCACGCCAACATTGACGAGCGCATGAGCAAACTATGGCACGCTTCCTTATTGGGTTGAACCACCCAATCAAGCGCATCGTCGAGTTCCAAACATAAAACGACATGGTTGAGCTTGTGCACATCGCAACAAAGGCTGAATGTCAAGTGCAAGAGGACATCAAGTACAACAAGCCCAAGACGTATTTCACCTACAAGCAAGCTTCAACCGCCACGCCAACAACCTTCAATGGAAGCTCCTCAAGTACCTCCAAGCCTTCCTTCAAGCCAGCACTTCCTCAAGGAAAACTACCCCCAAGTGGCAAACAAGCAAAGAGTGATACGCCTTTCAACGGTGAATGCTACAAGTGTGGAGGCAAAGGACACAAGTCGACTGAATGTGGAAACAAGAAGGTATTGTTCATCCATGACAATGGCGACAAAGAGTACTTGAGTGAAGATGAATTTGATGCCCGTGTCAAGGAAACAATGGCAAGGCAACAAGTGGAAGATGATCAAGAACTCCTCATGTGTGACCATGACGCAAGTCCATCACTTGTCGTCACAAGGATCTTGACCACTCAAGCACAAGAGCATGAAGACCAACGCTCAAATATCTTCCAAACACGAGCAGGCATCAATGGCAAGTCTATCAAAGTGATCATCGACGGAGGGAGTTGCCACAACCTTGCTAGCACCGAGTTGTGTGAGAAGCTCAACCTCACTCTCCATCCGCATAAGCACCCCTACCACGTGCAATCGCTAAGTGACTAAGGGTCCGTGAAGTCAAGCATACTGTATCGGTCTCCTACGCCATTGGTACCTACAAAGACAGGGTGGAGTGCGATGTGGTTCCTATGACAGTTTGCCACATGCTTATTGGTCGACCATGGCAATTTGACAAGGCTGCTCTACATGATGGTCGCACCAATGTATACACCTTCAAATGGCTCAACAAAACATGTGTTTTGCAACCAATGACTCCTAGCCAAATAATTGCGGACAATGCAAAGGATTTAGCGAGGGCGCAAAGCACAACACCTACTTGTGAGAAGAGTGGTGAGAGAGAGAACCACCTTATAGTGAGTGAGAGCCACAATCCAAACTCGAGTGAAAAAACTAAGAGTGTTCTCCTTGCCACCAAACGTGAGATGAGATGTTCGGAACAACCCATCCATCTTGCACTATGCCCTCCTTTGCAAGGGGCTAGCGCAAGTAACTAATGAATTAACCAATGTTCCTCCATCTTTGATGAGTGTTTTGCAGGAATTCAAGGATGTGTTCCCCAAAGAACTCCCACATGGACTACCTCCTCTTCGCGGCATCGAACATTGCATTGACCTCATCCCCGGCGCACCACTTCCCAACCGCGCCGCTTACCGCACGAACCCGGAAGAGACAAAGGAGATTGAACGTCAAATCAACCAACTTGTATCCAAAGGTTTCATCCAAGTTAGCACTAGTCCAAGTGCCGTACCCGTGATTCTTGTTCCAAAGACAGATGATACATTATGGTTATGCATGGACTGTCGTCCAATCAATGCTATCACCATGCGTTATCGACATCCCATTCCAGGTCTCGATGACATGCTTGATGAGTTGTGTGGAGCCACTAGTTTTTCGAAAATTGATCTTCGTAGTGGTTACCATCAAATACGCATGGCTGAAAGTGATGAGTGGAAAACCGCCTTCAAGACCAAGCTTGGTCTCTATGAATGGTAGGTTATGCCCTTTGGCTTATCTAATGCCCCATCCACCTTCATGCGCCTTATGAATGACATCTTGCGTTCTCTCATTGGAAAAAGTGTTGTTGTCTATTTCGATGATATTCTTGTTTATAGCAAATCACTTGAGGACCATATAACACATGTCAGGGAAGTTTTGCAAATCCTAAGACATGAAAAGCTTTATGCTAATCTTCCCAAGTGCACTTTTTCTAAAGACAAGTTGGTTTTTCTTGGATTTGTCGTTTCTTCGAAGGGAATTGAAGTTGATGTTTCCAAGGTAAAGGACATACGAGATTGGGCCATCCCAACAAATGTGAGTGAACTCCGAAGTTTTCATGGGTTGGCCGGTTTCTATAGTCGCTTTGTGAAAGACTTTTCGACCATTGCTTGTGCCCTCAATGAATTGACCAAAAAGAATGTCAGCTTCGTGTGGGATAAGGCACAACAAAAATCCTTTGACGAACTTAAAAAGAGGCTCACCGAAGCACCTCTTCTTGCGTTATCAGATTTCACTAACACTTTTGAGATAGAGTGTGATGCTAGTGGTATTGGCATTGGAGGAGTCCTTATGCAAAACGGATGTCCTATAGCCTACCATAGCGAGAAACTTCATGGTGCTCGCCTTAACTATCCGATTTATGACAAAGAGCTTTTTGCCTTAGTTCGTGTCCTTCAAGTTTGGCAACACTACCTATGGCCCAAAGAATTTATCATACATTCCGACCATGAGTCGTTGAAGTATCTCAAAGGCCAAGCCAACTTGAGTAAGCGACACGCCAAGTGGGTTGAGTTTATGGAGTCTTTTCCATACATTGTCAAGTATAAGAAGGGCAAATATAATGTAGTTGTGGACGCTTTGTCTCGCAAACACACAAACCTTCTTATGAGACTTGAAATCAACGTGTTGGGTCTTGAGGAAATAAAAACTTTGTATGCTTCCGACCCGTTCTTTGAACCAATTTTCGCAAAGTGCTCCATTTCCAAAGGAGTTGATGATTTATATTTGCATAAGGGCTTTCTATTTAAACAAAACAAGCTTTGCATTCCGAAGTCACCGCTTCAACTTTTGCTTCTCCAAGAATCTCATGGTGGAGGCCTTATGGGTCACTTCGGCCGTGACAATACGTTGGACATGCTCTCTAATCACTACTTTTGGCCCAAGATGAAGCGTGACGTGGAGCGCTACATTCAACGATGCACGACATGTGTTCAAGCTAAGTCGCAAGCTAACCCCTATGGTCTTTATATGCCATTGCCTATTCCTCATACACCTTGGTCTGACATTAGCATGGATTTTGTGTTAGGATTGCCTAGATCTAAGCATGGTCATGATTCTATATTTGTTGTTGTGGATTGCTTTTCCAAAATGGCACACTTCATACCGTGCCATAAGACCGACAATGCTTCACATGTTGCAAATCTGTTTTTAGGGAAATTGACCATCTTCATGGTGTGCCAAGAACAATCGTCTCTGACCGCGACATCAAATTCATGAGCTACTTATGGAAGACACTCATGGCCAAGCTCGGCGTCGAGCTACTCTTTTCATCCGCATCGCATCCCCAAACCAATGTCCAAACCGAAGTTGTCAACCGAAGCCTCGGGACTCTCCTTTGTGTGTTGATCAAGAAAAACCTCAAGGATTGGGAGGCATGCATTCCACACGCCGAGTTCGCCTACAACCGTGCCAAGCACTCAACAACCAAGATGATTCCATTCATGATCGTCTATGGTTCTGAGCCCCTCAACGCACTCAACATCCTACCACTTCCTCTACATGAGCGCACAAACATGGACATCGAGAAGCGCGTGAAAGCTTTGAAGAAGATCCATGAAGAAACTCGAGCTACTATCGAGCAACAAGTCCTTCGCCAAGCTTCAAGGTTAAACAAGGACAAGAAGGAGATGATCTTTGAAGAAGGTGATCTTGTGTGGATACACCTAAGCAAAGACCGCTTCCCCAAGGAACGTGACTCCAAGCTCAAGCCAAGAGGAGATGGTACCTTCAAGGTCCTCAAAAGAATCAACAACAACACCTACATCATCGACATACCGACCTCCAAGTACCTTGCAAGCAATACATTCAATGTCAAGGACCTTTCACCCTACCATGGAGATGTTCAAGATGATATCCATGAAGAGTCAAGGACAACTCTTTCCCAAGGGGGGAAGCTGATGCGGCCCGTCCTACGGATGCTCCTACATCTACACCAACAAGTCCCCCAAGTGGACCCATGACTCGTGCCCGAGCCAAACTCCTACAAGCTAAGGTGAACTCGCTCCTCTCCTCGTGCTAATTTGATACATCTTTGGATGGTGTGCTACTTCATGCAACTACTCTATGCATCATCAGGTACGAAGCCCCAACACATCACCAAGAACCCCAAGGATGGAGAACAAGGAGGAGATCATGAAGCAGAAGCCGCTGGAGCTGCTCAGAATGGAATCTCCGGTCGGCGCACACCGAAGTCTCCGGTCTGCCAAAGTCTCCGGCCTGAAGACACCGGAGTCTCTGGCCCCACCTCCGGTCTGACCCCAAAATCGAGCTCGAGGACAATCTGTCTGCCCCTCCGGAGGCTGGACCGGAGACCGACCAGAATCTCTGGCCCAGACTGGAGTCTTCAGTCCACAACACCGTAGTCTCCGGACCGACCGTCGCCAGGCATGTAAAAGGCCTTTGGGACTTCGGCCCATGTACCCCTTAGTTCGTCCAAAACTTGTATTTTATTCCTAAAGTACCCCTGCTATGTGGTTGGCCTATATATAGTCTCCCACCTCTATTGTAAACCCTAGGCATGATATTTGGAATTAGTGGAAACCCCTTATGGATCTATCTAGTTCTTGCCTCATGCTCCTTTGATAAAGGAGCACCAAATATCCCAAACCTCGTTGGAGTTTGCATCGTGCCTCCGCGTTGTACAAGGCCTAGGCATCGGAGTCCCTTTGCCTAGACGTCAAGATCTCACCGAGTCTCACATCTCGTCGTGTCGGTTCGAGAGAGAGTCCTCTGCCCGATGCCGATCTTAGGGATTGCGCCGGATCGGTCACCGTTGGTGTGAGCTATTTGTGTGTATCGTGGTTTTGCATGTGTGTGTTCATCGCATTCTTCATGCGTGTGTTTGTCGTGTTCATCCTCCCCTCCTCTCCCCGCACTCCATCCTCGATTTGAAAGGGAATTGTGAAAGATCAGGCCACCCTAGAGGTTTTCCCTCAACATAAGTATATCATCAAAGTAAACAACCACAAAACGACCAATAAAATCTCTCAAAACATGATTTATTAATCGCATAAATGTACTAGGTGCATTAATAAGACCAAACGGCATGACTAACCACTCATACAAGCCAAATTTCATTTTGAAAGAAGTTTTCCACTCATCCCCTTCTTTCATCCTAATTTGATGATACCCACTATGCAAATCAATCTTAGAGAAAACATCAGCACCACTCAATTCATCTAGCATATCCTCTAAACGTGGAATAGGATGACGATATTGAATAGTGATGTTATTAATCACTCTACAATCTACACACATGCGCCATGTACCATCTTTCTTAGGCACTAAAATAACAGGAACAACACAAGGGCTAAGAGAAACACGAATGTACCCTTTATCCAGCAACGCTTGTACTTGCTTCTGTATCTCCTTAGTTTCTTCAGGATTGGTCCTGTAGGGTGCACGGTTGGGAAGTGTGGCGCCAGGAATCAAGTCGATTTGGTGTTCTATACCATGCAATGGAGGCAAGCCTGCGGGTACATCTTCTGGAAACACATCCCCAAAATCCTGCAAAACAGAAGAGACACCAAGAGAAACAGGGGTCATGTCGTTAGAAACCAATACATCGCCCTTATACATGAGCACAAGTGGCATGGATGTAGGATCCTCATGAAATTCTCTACAATCTTCCTTGGTGGCTAATATCAATAGACCAGGCACTCTCACACTTTTCATTATATCACTCAATTTAGGCTCGATTACATCAGGAACAGTTGGCACACAATCACGCCGAGTTATAGGATCTTCCTTCAAATTCACCTCTATCTTCTGGCGAGAATCATTCACAATTTCTTGTGGTGTCATTGGCTGCATAGTAATCTTCTTTCCTTTAAATTCCAAGTGATATGTATTGGCTCGGCCATTGTGTTGCACATGGCGATCATAGAGCCAAGGCCGACCCAATAGTCGGTGACAAACAGTCATAGGAACCACATCAAAATCAATAGAATCTTTGTATGGCCCTATTTGAAAATTCACACGTACCATATGATTTACCTTCATCTCACCATTGTTGCTCAACCATTGTATGTAGTATGGCTTCGGATGAGGCAAATATGTCAAATTCAGCTTGGCACATAATCCCTTACTTGCAAGATTTCTGCAGCTACCTCCATCAATAATGACCTTGCAAGCTTTGTTAGGTCCAACTAGAGCTTTTGTTTGGAACAAGTTGCAACGCTGAGAATCATCAACAGGTTGCACACTAAGTACGCGTGAAGACACGACAATAGTGGGTGCACGCTCAAGATAAGCATCGGCACCATCCTCGCCATCATCAATATCATTGTCAGAAGCTTCATCTCTACTCTCTACTTCGCCTTGTTCGTTAACAAACATAACCTTGTTGTTTGGACAATCCTTCTTGTATACCTCCACAAGTATGGCACACCACATCGCGAGTACGCATAGAAAATATATTGGAACCCGAGCTAGCAGTAGGAGCAGTGGGTTTCCGAGCATTAGAACCAACCGAAGGTGTACTTGCTGGCTTGGTCGATGGTGTAAAAGGAGCAGCAGCAGGTGGCGCTACAGTAGAAGGTGTAGACCTGGCCGAAAATCTGCTGGAGGATGGAAAACGAGCACGTGACTTCGCCTCTTCTGCCAGCTAGGATTCGGCCTCTCTAGCATGGTGCAGCAACTCATTTATGGTCTCGTACTTGTGATAACGCACAATGCTCTTGATTTGAAGCTTCAAATTATTGAGGAAACGCTGCATTGTCATCTCTCGTGGTTCACGAATATTAGCATGCTACATAAGCATCTCCATCTCCATGTAGTACTCATCAAATGTCATTGTTCCTTGCCTCAACTATGTAAGCCTGTCAAACACTGATCGCAAATAATTGGAGGGAACAAAATGATCTATCATAATGGCCTTCATCTCATGCCAATCCCTCATAGGAAGTTCATTGTCGTTCTATCTATTCTGCACAATAGCATCCCACCAACGCAAAGCATAACCATCAAACTCTGATGCTGCAAGCTTGACCTTCTTATGTTCTGGATAATCAAACAAATGCCAGAGCTTCTCAATCTTCAACTCCCAAGTAATATAATCCTCAGGATCAAGAGAGCCACTAAAAGAGGGAATTGAGAACTTGGTCTTGCCCAAACTATCATCAGCTGGATTGTAAACACCCTGGGCACGTCCAACAGGAGCATACCCACGGCCATAAAGAGGTGCAGCCGTAGGTGCAGGGGCATTGGCACATCCCCTGCCACCATTTGGGGCAGCATCAGCCGCACTACCCTCATCAAAGTCCTTAAACGCATCATCATGTTGGTGTGCGTGTCCTGGCTGAAGTGTCGTTTGAATAGCTTCAATTGAATGCTGCAAGGTGGCAAAGTTGACATTCATTGCCGTCATCTGAGTTTGAATATTATTGATTGCTCCAGTATTATTCTCCACTGCATCTTGCATGTCTGTGATAGTCCTATCAATAGATATGCGCCAATTTGCAAGCTCATCATCTTTCTTTTGTTGTGACACAACATCACCATCACTCAAAGACATGATTAGTAGGTTAGTGCAAAAATCAAAATCTATATGGTGGAAACTCTCACAACTCACTCACAACTGACAAGAATGGAGATCTTACCGTTCCAAAGTGAATAGAGATGCTCTAACAAACGTAATCAAGGACTAATGCACTGAACTGATGAAGTGAATATCGAAGGTATAGAGAACGATCGCAGGACACACGGGTTATTTATGGTGGAGCTATAGGTATGGTATCCTACCTACACCGTAAACAAGTCCTAGTGTTGATCGTACAAAAACCCAAGAGACACACACGTGGAGAAAAATGTGGCAATGCAACTATGAAGGGTGTTGCACTACTCTCGAGAGACACTAGCAAAGCTCAAAGTAAACAGGCACAAGATTGCTCAATCTACCGGTGCACAAAGATATCACTAGGCCTCTTGCTCAAATTCTTTTTTGTCACTATTTTTCTTTTTCTTTTGTATACCTCTTTTTGCTTTTTCTGATGCTATTTTGCTTTTTCTCTGTTTTTTATATATCACACATGGCCAAAGTATAAAGTACAGCACCAAACTCCTAAGAACAGCCTGTAAGAGCAGAAACTAGTCTCAATGGGCAAGTTCGTACACCTATGTAATAGATTGGCTATGGCTAAGGTTGAAGGAAAAGTGCAAATTCACACTTTGTAAAAATTCCTGCCGTGGCAGAAAATTAGACCAAAATCGTGTCGTGGCAGAAAAATCCTGTCGTGGCAGAAAAACACGTCAAAAACGTGCCACAGCAGCGAATCCGAATCGTGGCAGAACAGGACTCGTGGCGAGAAAACATGCTATTTCCGTGTTGCGGCAGAGTCGGTAGGAATTTTTTTATTCCGACTCGGCCAAGAGTAAATAACTAGGACTCTTAGATTAGATCGGATCTAACCAGGTGGTGGCGGAAACAATGGTGGATTTGGCTTGAACACAACTAGAAAGAAACAAAACTACGAAGAACAGATCTAGATCTAAACTAAAGGATGAACATGACCAACAACTATTACTCGTCTACGATGCAATCTAGGCTACGGCAACTCTTTTTGTGAGGCTTTTTCTGTATAGGACTAAAAACACTCTCTAATCTATGGATGGATTTGTGGATTGCTTACCGAGGCAACGAGGAAATCTGATACAAGATGATATGGGGTGGCCCGATCTTCTCAGCAAGCTCTTGTCGATGATATGGTGGATGATTGATAACTAGTGTGTAGCTATGATCTCTCCCGCTCGATCTCTTATGCCAATGCAACAGATCTTGAACCTTGTAGGATATTCACAACACCACACTCTTGCGCACGCAGCTATGACCACGAACGGTAGTATGCAATCTACTAATTCCCAATGGAGCAACAGATCACACTCAATTATAGTTGGTAAATTCAAACACATGGTAATTCCAAAGGTTCTATGAAAGAAACAACTCCAAAATATTTTAACGTGGTCTAAAAACTAAAGCTAGTGCACCCCCATCTATTTAAGGGTCTAGGAGGCGGTGGCCTAAGGTGGGATCCGAGTTGGTCCCACCCAACTAGGGTACAAACCGACCCACAAAGGGGTTCGACCTCAAGTCTCTGCCATGGATGACTTTCAAGCAGAATCTCTGCCGCGATAGCCTGTCGTGGCAGAAAACGGATGCTTTTCTCTGTCGCGGCAGAGAAGTTCCTCCAACTGTTGATCTTCATCTTGGATAGCTCCTTGCGCTTCCTCCCTCTCCTCCCTCGCGCATTCTTCATTGATCAACACGCCATGTTACATTAGCTCCTCGCTCCTTGTTATGCCTTCTTCTCCTAAGTACCTGATCATGCAATAATTCAAAGACTTAGGTAGTATAAAATTCTCATTAATTAAAACACCAGGTTCATTAAGAAACAAGTTCACCTGTTGTTCTAGTAGCTTAGCATGAGCTCTTGTGATTGGTCCAATCCTTATCTCATTGGATTAATCTTTCTTTGCAATTGGAACATCATCATTAGCAATTGGGGTAGGTGTAACTATAGGGATGTCCTCATCATGTGATCTATTTAAATTTCTCAAAATACCCATACCCTCCTCTTTTCAACTAGAGCCCTGATATTCTTACACTAACATGGTTTTACAAGCAAAATGATAATCTATTCTAACACTCTTATTTTCAAAAAAGTTTGGCATCAATTATAGGAGCACTCCATCATGATCAAGATCAACCCTCTGTACCATGTTGATCTACATCACTTGGTCTATCTGTCCATCTAACCCATTACCCAAGGGGAGCTATGAGCCCCTTAATCTAACATGGTTTTGGTGGTATAGAAATATTCTGGCCCAAGATCCTTTTTACTACTTTCTTCTTGTTTTCTTCAAACGAAGTGTTTATTTTCAAAACCCAAGGTGTGCAGACGATAGCTACAATATGCGGCCCTCATCTACTATGGAGATAAAAATAATAATAAATATTTTCCATAATTATTTTTGGCCCCCATGTGTGATATGGTATTTGGGACCATCTCACACCAAAAACCCTCCTTGTACAATTCAAAAATCTCAAATGATGCCATAAAAATATTTTCACCACTTTTTTGAATATTGGATAATAATATGACCTAGAATCATCAGAAAAATTGCAACAATTCTTCTTGGTACATCTTAACCATACCCATCTATCAGTACCATCAACCTACCTTGTCAAGTCCCAAGTTTTTAAAGGAAATCTTGATCCTCATTCATGACTATTTTGAATATTGGACAAAATCCATCAACTACATCACTATATCTCTCACTTCCACTCATCCCCTTGACCATCCAACACCAGGAACCCCCTCTGGTCGACCATCTACTATAGCATACCACTGTAGAACTGCCCTTCCTCTTGTCTATTGTGTTTGGAGGTGAAGAAAAGAGAGAGACATGCATATCCACCCAAAGATACCTCCACATCAATGAATGGTAGAGCCTGTGTGGCCCCCGGATTAGTCATCCGAGAATCCTTGTTATGCACATCGCCACGATCCCATGATCAGTCTGTCGTGGCACATAACCTACAAGTATCAAAGTAAACATCCAATACTTCAGCGGATACGAGTCATACATTAATGCCATTATGGCTACATTGATCATTATCAGCGGAACTTTAGTACAACGTCGATCCAAGGCCATGCCTTAACCCTACAAGCAGCTGACTAGGAGAACGTCCTAGTACACATAGTCGTCAACGTGACCTTCTTCTTCACCTTCCTTCTTGAAGTCTGACCAAGTAAATAGCTAGGGACAATGCCAGTGAGTAATTTGAATATACTCGCAGACTACCTTAAGAGGATAACAGACGAGGGGTAACCGCGGAGATGCCCATGGTTATGGACTTAGGGTTTCATGGAAAAGAGAACATTGGGGATTTCGTCGATTGATTAGATAAACAAGGGAGTCGAAGTTGTCTAATTGCTTATGGTCCAATCGATTACAGATTGCTCAAGACTTTTCTCGGTACCTCTCCTTGGGCTCCTCCTAGCCTATATATAATAGGCTGGGTCCCGGAGCCGTATGAGGATAGGTTACAAACTATGATTACAACTATGGTACATGTCAGTTTCTATTTCCTTATCTATCAAACTATATCTTCCGTCGGATGCTTCCTGGGCCTTCTTTATGGGCTCTATGGGCTTGTGAACCTTTATGCAGCTAGGGTAACCAATCATAAGAACCCGAATAATCATACCCATGTCATTAGCCCCCGAGACTCCATCCAAATCATAGATTCGAGTTGAGTCTCAAAGATAATTTTAGTATTTTATGATCCGAAGTTCTTTTTACGAGATATTTATATTAATCTGTAGGGATTTGGTACAACAGGCCTGATGCATCCGATGGATTGGGAATCAGTTAATTGCTCCTAGGAAAAAATGCTATAGTCCTACATCAAATTCAAGTCCCCAGGTTTGGACTTGGATTTTTACTGGCGTAACTTAGTTTGAGCCGTTGAGGTCTTATCAAATACTGAATCCCAGTTCTATTATATCGGGCACCCAATGCGTCCGTCGGGATTTTTCATGGTATAATCGATACGGATAATTTACTGGCAGAGCGCATTCTTGTGCGGTTACCAGGCCACACAGGACAAGTCCCGGGGTCTTATCTTCATGTCATGGACACGGCATTCGGATTTTCATCGCGTCAGGCATGGTCCGAGATTTTTTATGATTTTATCGACTGCCTTGTTTGGCTGCTAAAATTGCTGAAGTTATTAGCTTTTTAATTTTTCGGATGATGTATGTAAATGCTCCAGATGGGAGTAACCATTTGAGTATACACTAATGTAATACTCATAGGTTCTTTTTTTCTTTTTCACTCTGTTGGAGCTTTAAGTTTTATCGGGTGTGTTTTCAACACACGAGGATAATTTTTCTCGGGTCGTGTTCTGACCTTACATACAAAGCATAGTTTTCTATCAGGTGCCCGATAGCGCTCCCGATGGGAGTAGCCCCCGAGACTATGTTCGAATGCCTACATCGAGACATAGACTCATAATTTCTGGTTAGTTTAACCAGAGTAACTTATGCAAATTTTATGAATATTTTGCCTGTCACAATATACTTTTAATGGTAAAGCTCCCAATTGTGGGCGAAGAGATAATGTAGAAAAAATTAAATCTAAGTTTGGGAACTTACCTTTTATTTAAAATCTGAAGACGAGGATACATGCTTTGGTGTACTCACCTTGCCATTGGCTTTATTGAAGAACATCGTGGCTAAATCTGAAGACGAGGATACATGCTTTGGCGTACTCACCTGGCCGTTGGCTTTATTCAAGAACATCGTGGCTTAAGAAGCCAGGTTGTAGGCCATATCTTTGACTACTTATTAAAGGTGAAGTATATATGATCGTTGGTACGTCGCTCCATCGATTCCTCTTGTCGTTGTCTCCTGTGCCGAATTGGGCCCTCCTGGAAGCCCATCTAGCCTCGTCCCCACGTAATATCTCACTCACGGTACAATACAGAAACCGCTCCGCCCTGACATCTCCTCTCTCTCCGTCTCTCACGACCGAGTGCGCCGACGTCGTCGTCCTGCTTTCCTCTCCCATCCCCCTGGCGCGTGATTGGTGTATAGCAGGCTGTCAGCGGCGGCGCGGTAACCTAGGTGACCTTAGGGCGGACCAGGGGCAAGGCGACCGACTAGTGCAAAAGCAACCAATGTCCAGGTGGTGTCGATCCAACGCGTCCTTGAGCCATGGTTAGTGGTGGTCGTTGTCCCCTATCCCCCTCTCATGCCTTTCTCTATCCATAGCAAGGGCGCGCAATGGCTTCGGCACAAAGATCACAGCTGCTGCCCGTAAGGGCGCGGCGGCAGTATTGTAAGGTCATGTGCACCTATCTCTCTCGGTATTAGCAGGTTAGAGCAGAAGTACCCCTCGATTTGATATTTCTTCCCCTAAAACTGAGGTGCTTTTCTGTCAAAAGCATAATATGTGAAAAATTGCTTGTAGTTCTTGTTGAATAGTTCTATAAAAATCTGCTTGTTGTCCAATCATTTTTCTTACAATAGTGTACTACTATATTGTGTCGAGTAGACCATGTAATGCTTCAACCAGATTCAAAAATTTATTTTGGTGCCACTGATGGTTAAGTTAAGAAGTGGACAATGTTATTTACTTTGATTTTGTTAGCATCTTCAGTTTCTCGTTGATTAAATGCAGGATCACCAAAATGTTAAAATATATTTTTGGTGTGTAGATATAGCCGAAATACTTAAGTTTCCTTCATATTGGGTAGAATCATCAACATGATATGTATGCGTTTCTTTCTTCTAGCTAGCGAGGCAAAGGATTTATTTTTACTACAAGCCATTCTGTTTAGATGGACAAGCAACAGACTTTTCCTTAGTAATGGGCTATGGGTGATATGGGGTAGCCCGATCTTCTCAGCAAGCTCTTGCCGATGATATGGCGGATGATAGATAACTAGTGCGTAGCTATGATCTCTACCGCTTGATCCCTGATGCCAGTCCAACAGATCTCGAATCTTGTAGGATATTCACAACACCACACTCTTGCGCATGTAGCCGTGACCACGAACGATAGTATGCAATCTACTAATTCCCAATGGAACAACATATCACACTCAATTTAATTGGTAGATTCGAACACAGGGTAATTCCAGAGGTTCTATGAAAGAAACAACTCCAAAATATTTTAACATGGTATAAACCCTAAAAACCATGGTTTAAAGGCCTATATAAAGGCTGTTGGACGTCCAACATAGAGTTGGGGTCAAAACCAAACATATATCTAACTTTCCTAACTTAAAAGGACTATATTTGTAAACTGACAGAAAACATCTGTCGACTTGTTTTGGTTGCCGCGCACAGCTTGTAATGAACCGAGAGATGTGCAAGTACCTGTTGGAAAGATCTCGGATTATCTTTCCAACAAGTACTTATTTGCTTAATTCGGAGTTGGTATGTGGAAACCACGTCCGTTTCAATTTCAGAACTTTTGTCTCTCTGAATTTATCAACGCAATTCTCAAAAGAGGACACTTTTTGGAAGGTGACACCCAATAGGCTATTTATGTATCCAAATTTCCTTCCAAGTTTCTTTCATTATAATCTCAGAACCAAAGTCTATGATTGTTTATATTTTTATCGTGCCGCCTGCCAGTTATTTTCCATGATTTTCGGCTTTTTCTATCAAATGCAGCGCTACTATATTTTATTAATGTTGACTACATTCACATAAAATAAGAAGGAGAAAGGTAAAAGGTATGCTTCTCTAGACTTCAACTAAGACTTGGTATGTACTTATCATTAACAAAGAGTAGCACACAACATGTACATGCCTTCAAAGCTATTTCCAAACATGGCATCCATGTTGTGTTCTATTGTAATGGCCTGCTACGGCGATATGTGATGCATTATATAAGTGTGCCAAGACTGAAGAGGCATATCATTTTTGTATGGAAATGGTTGATCGAGGCCTTATCAGAGATGGTGTGACAAGTAGTCACTCATGTGACTAACCAAGTAAGCATGGTAAGTGTTCCATCAGCTATTATATAATTTATTTCCTCAGAGATGATATGGTGATTGGTTAACTTATGTTCCTTGTACATAAACCGAACCACCATAAATCCTTGTACAATAAGCCAGTTGAACCATTTTGTTGTTGTGCATACTCATACAAAATAGAATTACTACTAGGGATTTTTTTGAAGCAAAGGACATCATACATGTCTGTTTCCATGGTGAAGTTGAGCTTCATACCTATGGGTACAATACTATTATTATCAGGTCCGATGCTCGAGCCAGGTCTTCATAACATATTTTCCTCGCCATTAGATGGACAAGTTATGTTGTCCAAGCAATTATCTGTTGCATCATTGGATTTTAAAGAGATCCATTGCCAAGGCTCCCAGATAATCCAGTATAAGGAATGTTGACCCATATCCATAGAGGCGATTGGCAACCTAGTAAGTGCTTTGTAATAATCAAATTTCCACACAAGTTAATTGTACTGTGTTTGATTCCTTATGTTCTCAAACCAAAATGGATACTTTCCAACCTCTAAAATTGATGGTTGTGTAAAGATTTACAATGTAGAATTCACGTTTTTTAAACCTTACAACTATAATAGAATAAAGCTACATTTCTGTGCTAAGATCATTAACTGCATTGCTTATGTCTTCCTATGGGTCATCCTTGGTTGGAGAATATTAAGAAGGCCCAATTTGGGTGAAACAGTTAAGGCTAGATCACAACTATTCTCTTTATGGTGAATAAGTTCAAGAAAAATGTACTTAGGCCATACCTCTCTCTGAATTGAACCTCAAGTTCCTCTATTAAATTAGACTTGATTTCTCACAACTTTCTCTCATATATTCTTTTAGTACATGCCATAGCTTAGCAAATTTAGGCAGAAGAGGTGACTCTTATAGAGGAGTTTAAAAATACGGGCCTTAAGATAGATAATATGATTTAATTTTGATAATTCATGGGTTGAGGAAATTTGAGAGCATCCATTAGCATCATGTTTCCTTATCTATCCTTACTGAGATTCTTCATTTAAACATATGTGCATTTTAGATTGATAAATCTTGTTGCAAGTTGCACTTATTGTTTCCTCATTTCTGATCGTTTGCTTTTCCCTAGGAGTAATTGGTATGGAGAGGGTGTATCATGCATGCCCAAATGTAAAATATACATCAACACCTATGTACCGTGGATTGGGGCTGCGTCGCCAGTCCACACTGTGGTAGACGAGAGCCAAATCGGCCGCCCAGCAAAATTTTGTTCATTCGCGATTTTACACCATTCCGAATTTCGAGCGCCTCTGTCCAATGTCATCTTCAACCTGGTATTTGACCTCTCTGCCTGGATCCTGATTCATGCACTCTTCTAGCATTCCCTTAAGTAAAACTAGATATTTCATATGTATTGTTCTAGCTATTATCATTTGTTCTACTTACTCGGTATGATCTTCCTTCTAATAGTAAGATGTTCTTGTGGTGTATTCTTGTATAAGGAACTAAGTGCTTAGTTATAGATGTTGTACTTTTCTTCTTGTACACATATGCTAATTTGGAGTAAGTATAGTAAACCTTCATGTCATGTATTTATCCCTTGCATGATTATGTTTATTTTTAAGCATGTTTTCTGTTCATTTTGGTGAACTTTGTTGATCAACAATTATTTTATTTTGTACCTTATGTCTCATTGCACGAAGATGTCATCACCAAAGAATGTAACCCAATGGGTTTGCTTTGCTAGTGAGTGAGACTGCATATGTGAGATGATAGCTTTTATTGCATCCATTTTGTTTGTTTCTGGCAATGCCCAGAATTGCTGATGTAACATTTAACACCCATAGCTTGCAATTATAGATTTGCACAAATTGATGAATAAACAATGTTTCTATATCATTTTGAAAAAGCAGCAATGTTTCTATATACTAGGGGTGGTCTGAAGCTAAAAATGTTGGGGTCACAAGATGAGTTTTATCATGAATTTGCTTATTTTAATACCAAGCTCATATCAACATAGTATTGTCAACTTTCTTTAACATAAGAAGGTATAGTAAACATTTATCTTTATAATAGAAATGTCCAATTCAGACAGAGAGGAGAGGGGTTGGAGTTTTGTATGCCTCCTTTGTTGGTGATACTTGTCATACATATGGAGGTAACTATACCATGTACTCTGATGTACCCTGATACATTTGCCACTGCAATTATGTAGGCATTTGTAGACATAGGGAAGGAGGGTCTGAAGGGATGGGAAGAGCAATCTTGTGCTGATTGTTTTAAATACTTTTATGCCTCAATAAATCTTGGGAAATTTCCCCAAAGTATGAATTCATAATTGAGACTATCTCAAATCAAAAAACCCAAACTTGGGAAGACCTTATGGGGGAAGCTAGGAACGAAGTTGTTGTTCAGTACTACATGTCACCCCCAAACAGATGGTCAAACAGAGGTGGTGAATCGAACATTTTCATAGCTGCTAAGGACCATGATTAAAAAGAATCTGCGGGAGTGGGAAGAGTGTTTGCCACATGTTGAGTTTGCTTACGACAGGGTTGTGCATTCAACTACTCAGCTTTGTCCTTTTGAGGTGGTGTATGGTTTCAAGCCATTGACGCCACTTGATATGTTGCCTCTGCCATTACATGAGAGATTTTATATGGAGGCATCAAAACATGCTGATTATGTGAAGAAAATACATGAGAAGACTAGAGAGGTTATTAAGAAGAAAGGCAAGAACATTGCTACTCCAAGGAATTAAGCAAGGAAAGAAGTGTTTTTCGAGCCTAGAGATATGGTTTGGGTGCATCTGCGCAAGGACAAATTTCCACTACTTCGCAAGTCCAAATTGAAGGCACGTGGTGCTGGTACTTACAAAGTGCTAGCCAAAATTAATGATAATGCCTACTCGGTTGATATACCTATTGAGGAGTTTGGTGGTGCTAGCAGCAGCTTCAACATTGCTGATTTGTCACCATATGCTAGAGAAGACCTTGGAGCGTCAAGGTCGACGCTTTTTGAAGGGGGAGATGATGAGGACATCCCTATAGTTACACCTACCCCAATTGATAATGAATATTTTCCTATTGCAAAGAAGGATCAGTCCAAGTAGATAAGGATTGGACCAATCACAAGAGCTCGTGCTAAGCTACTAGAACAACAGGTGAATTTGTTTCTTAATGAACCTGGTGTTTTAATTAATGAGAATTTTATACTACCTAAGTCTTTGAATTATTGTATGATCAGGTACTTAGGAGAAGAAGGCGTAGCACGGAGCGAGGAGCTGAAGGAACATGGTGTGTTGATCAATGAAGAACGCGCGAGGGAGGAGAGGGAGGAAGCGCAAGAGGCTGTTCAAGATAGAGATCAACCAAGAGGGCAAGTTCTCTGTCGCGGCAGAGAAACGCACCAGTTCTCTGCCACGGCAGGCTGCCGCGGTAGGAAAACCGTATGAAAGTCTGCCACGGCAGAACATGTGGTCGAGCCACTTTGTGGCCGGTTTGTATCCAGGTTGGGTGGAACCAACTCGGGTTCCCCCTTAGTCCGCACCCCTGAACTCATAAATAGATGGGGCGCCATAGTTAGGGTTTCAGACCACGTTAAAATATTTTGGAGTTGTTTCTTTCATATAACCTCTGGAATTACCATGTGTTCGAACTACAACTATAATTCAGTGTGATCTGTTGTTCGATTGGGAATTAGTAGATTGCATACTACCCTTCCTGGTCACGGCTCCGTGCGCAAGAGTGTGGTGTTGTGAATATCCTACAAGGTTCGAGTTTGTTGCACTGGCATTAGGGTTTGAGCGGGAGAGATCATAGCTACTCACTAGTTATCTATCATCCACCATCACCATCAACAAGAGCTTGCTGAGAAGATCGGGCCACCCCATATCATCTTGGTATCAGATTTCCTCGTTGCCTTGGTAAGAAATCCACAATCCATCCATAGATTAGAGAGTGTTTTTAGTCCTATATAGAAAAAGGCCCACAAAAAGGGTTGACATAGACTAGATTGCATCGTAGACGAGTAATAGTTGCAGGTCGTGTTCATCCTTTAGTTTAGATCTAGATATGTTCTTCGTAGTTTTGTTTTTTTAGTCATTTTCTAGTCGAATTCCACCATTGTTTCCGCCACCATCAGGTCAGATCCGATCTACTCTAAGAGTCCTAGTCATCTACTCTTGGCCGAGTCAGAATTTTTAAAAAAAATCCTACTGACTCTACCGCGGCACAGAAACGGCTCGTTTCTCTGCCCCGAGTCCTATTCTGCCACGACTCGGATTCACTGCAGCGGCATGTTTTTGACGTGTTTTTCTGGCGCGGCGGGATTTTCTGCCATGACACAATTTTGGTATGTTTTTCTACCACGGCAGGAATTTTTAAAAAGTGTGAATTTGCACTTTTCCTTCAACCTTAGCCACACCCATTCTATTACATAGGTGTAGGAACTTGCCCATTGAGACTAGTTTCCGCTCCTACAGGCTGCTCTTAGGATTTTGGTGTTGTACTTTGTAATTGGCCGTGTGTGATCTATAAAATCAAAAAAAAAAGAGAAAAAGCAATATAGCAAAAGCAAAAGCAAAAAGAGCTATACAAAAGAGAGAGAAATAGTGAAAAAGAGAAATTGAGCAAGAGGCCTAGTGATATATTTGTGCACCGGTAGATTGACCAATCTTGTGCCTGTTTACTTTGAGCTTTGCAGTGTCTCTTTAGAGTAGTGCAACACCCTTCATAGTTGCATTGCCACGTTTTTCTCCACACGTGTGTTTCTTGGGTTTTTGTACGATCAGCACTAGGACTTGTTTGCGGTGTAGATAGGATACCATACCTATAGCTCCACCATAAATAACCTGTGTGTCCTGCGATCGTTCTCTATACCTTCGATATTCACTTCATCACATCAGTGCATCAGTCTTTGATTTCGTTTGGTAGAGCATCTCTATTCACTTTGGAACGGTAAGATCTCCTTTCTTGTCAGCTGTGAGTGAGTTGTGAGAGTTTCCACCATACTGATTTTGATTTTTGCACTAACCTACTAATCATGTCTTATGAAGTTGTGTCACAGAAAAAGCAGCTTGAGGAGCTTGTTACTTGGCGTGAGTCTGTTGATAGAAATATTACCGACATACAAGATGCTGTGGAGAATAATACTGGTGCCATCAATAATATTCAGACTCAGCTGACGGCAATGAATGTCAACTTTGCCACCTTGCAGCGTTTTATTGAGGCTATTCAAGCGACACTCTATCCAGGACCTACACAACAACATGATGATGCGTTTGAGGACTTTGATGAGGGTAGTGCGGCTGATGCTGCCCCACATCGTGGCAGGGGACGTGCCAATCCCCTGCACCTGTGGCTGCCCCTCTGTATGGTTGTGGGTATGCTCCTGTTGGACGTGCTCAGCGTGTTTACAATCCAATTGATGATAGTTTGGGCAAGCCCAAGTTCTCAATTCCTTCTTTCAATGGCTCGCTTGATCCTGAGGATTATATTACTTGGGAGTTGAAGATTGAGAAGCTCTGGCGTTTGTTTGATTTCCCTGAAGACAAGAAGGTCAAGCTTGATGCATCAGAGTTTGATGGTTACGCTTTGCGTTGGTGGGATTCTACTGTGTAGAATAGACAGAACGACAATGAACTTCCTGTGAGGGATTGGCGTGAGATGAAGGCCATCTTGGTGGATCATTTTGTTCCCTCCAATTATT
Organism: Avena eriantha; assembly: GCA_910589775.1. Taxonomy (NCBI): domain Eukaryota; kingdom Viridiplantae; phylum Streptophyta; class Magnoliopsida; order Poales; family Poaceae; genus Avena; species Avena eriantha. Next base: position 394,580,947 of record OU342742.1, on the reverse strand, counting down.
TGCGCTTCATGTTTGACAAGCTGACACAGTTGAGGCAAGGCACAATGATAGTTGATTAGTACTACATGGAGATGGAAATGCTTATGCAGTGTGCTAATGTTCGTGAATCGCGACAGATGACAATGCAGCATTTCCTCAACAATTTGAAGCTTCAAATCAAGAGAATTGTGCGTTATCATAAGTATGAGACAATGAACGAGTTGCTGCATCATGCTAGAGAGGCCGAATCCCAGTTGGCAGAAGAGGCAAAGTCATGTGCTCGTTTTCCATTCTCCAGCATATTTTCGTCTAGGTCTACACCTCCTACTATCACGCCACCAGCTGCTGCTCCTTTTACACCATCGGACAAGCCAACAAGTACACCTTCGTTTGGTTCTAATGCTCGGAAGCCCGCTGCTCCTGCTTCTAGCTCGGGTTCCCACATGTCTACTATGCGTACTCGCGATGTGGTGTGCCATACTTGTGGAGGTAGAGGTCACTACAAGAAGGATTATCCAAACAGCAAGGTTATGTTTGTTAACGAACAAGGCGAAGTAGAGAGTGGAGATGAAGCTTCTGATCATGATGTTGATGATGGCGAGTATGGTGCTGATGCGTATCCTGATCGTGCACCAACTATTGCCATATCTTCGCGCATACTTAGTGTGCAACCGGTTGAGGAATCCCAGTGTTGCAACTTGTTCCAAACAAAAGCTCTAGTTGGACCTAACAAGGCTTGCAAGGTCATTATTGATGGAGGTAGCTGCAGAAATCTTGGAAGTAAGGAACTATGTGCCAAGCTGAATTTGACATACTTACCTCATCCGAAGCTGTACTACATACAATGGTTGAGAAACAATGGTGAGATGAAGGTAAATCATATGGTACGTGTGAATTTTCAAATAGGGCCATACAAAGATTCTATTGATTTTGATGTGGTTCCTATGACTGTTTGTCACCTACTATTGGGTCGGCCTTGGCTTTATGATCGCCACGTGCAACACAATGGCCGAGCCAATACATATCACTTGGAATTTAAAGGGAAGAAGATTACTATGCAGCCAATGATACCACAAGATATTGTGAATGATTCTCGCTAGAAGATAGAGGTGAATTTGAAGGAAGATACTATAGCTCAGCGAGATTGTGTGACAGCTGTTCCTGATGTAATTGAGCCTAAATTGAGTGATATAACGAAAAGTGAGAGAGTGCCTGGTTTATTGATATTAGCCACCAAGATATGAGAGAATTTTGCAGGACTTTGGGGATGTGTTTCTTCTGTTTTGCAGGACTTTGGGGATGTGTTTCCAGAAGATGTACCCGCAGGCTTACCTCCATTGCGTGGTATAGAACATCAACTGGACCTGATTCCTGGTGCCACACTTCCCAACCGTGCACCCTACAGGACTAATCCCGAAGAAACTAAGGAAATTCAGAAGCAAGTACAAGCGTTGCTAGATAAAGGGTACATTCGTGTTTCTCCTACCCCTTGTGATGTTCCTGTTATTTTAGTTCCTAACAAAGATGGTACATGGCTCATGTGTGTTGATTTTAGAGCGATTAATACCATCACTATACGATATCGTCATCCTATTCCACGCTTAGAGGATATGCTAGATGAATTGAGTGGTGCTGTTGTTTTCTCTAAAATTGACTTGCGTAGTGGTTATCATCAAATTAGGATGAAACAAGGGGATGAGTGGATAACTGCTTTCAAAACTAAATTCGGTTTGTATGAGTGGTTAGTCATGCCGTTTGGTCTTACTAATGCACCTAGTTATTTCATGCGTTTGATGAATCATGTTTTCAGAGAGTTTACTGGTCGTTTTGTGGTTGTTTACTTTGATGATATACTTATATACAGCCACACCGAATATGAACATTGCACTCATATTCGACAAGTTTTGCAAGTGTTGCGTGATAATAAATTGTATGCTAATCTTGAGAAGTGCATATTTGCAAAAGATAAGGTCATATTCCTAGGATTTGTTGTATCTAAGCATGGAGTAGAGGTAGATCAATCTAAAATTGAATCAACTCAGAATTGGCCTACTTCCACGAATGTAAGTCAAGTGCGTAGTTTCCATGGATTAGCTGGTTTCTACAGGCGCTTTGTGAAATATTTTAGCACCATTGATGCACCTTTGAATGATTTGACAAAGAAAGGTGTTCCTTTTGTATGGGGCGCGGCCCAAGACATTGCATTTGATATATTGAAATGTTTGCTTACTTCTGCACCATTACTTGCATTACCTAATTTTTCGAAGCAATTAGAAGTTGAATGTGATGCTAGTGGTATAGGCATAGGTGGCGTTTTGATGCAAGAGGGTCGGCCTATAGCTTATTTTTCTGAGAAATTGACTGGTGCTCGTTTGAATTATTCTATCTATGATAAAGAATTGTATGCACTTGTTAGAGTACTTGAGGTTTGGCAACATTATTTGTGGCCAAAAGAATTCATCATACATTCTGATCATGAAGCATTGAAATACTTGAAAGCTCAATCAAACTTGCATAGAAGATTAGCTAAATGGGTTGAGTTCAATGAGTCTTTTCCTTACATCATTAATTATAAGAAGGGAAAAGAGAATGTTGGTGCTGATGCTCTATCTAGGAAGAATATGCTATTAACCAATCTTGATGTTAAAATTCCTGGATTAGAAGCTATTTGAGGACTTTATGCAACTAACCATGATTTTGCCGAGCCATATCGTTTGTGTGCTCCTAGAAACCCCTGGGATAAGTATCACATACATGATGGCTATTTGTTTCGAGCTAACAAACTATGTATTCCAGAATCGTTGTTGCGTTTGTTCTTAGTGCACGAATCACATGTTGGTGGTTTGATGGTTCACTTTGGGCGTGAGAAGACGTTGCTCATGCTTGCTGATCACTTTTATTGGCCCAAGATGAGGCGTGATGTGTACAGATTTGTGAGCTGATGCATTACTTGCCACAAGTCAAAATCAAAGCTGAAGCCTCACGGTTTGTATACACCTCTCTTTGCACCTACTACTCCATGGGAAGACATTAGTAAGGATTTTGTGCTAGGTCTACCTAAAACTCAGAGAGGTCATGATTCTATATTTGTGGTAGTGGATAGGTTCTCTAAGATGGCTCATTTTATTGCCTGCCACAAAAGCAACGATGCGTCGCATGTTGCTAACATGTTTTTCAGGGACATCATGAGATTACATGGAGTACCTAGGACGATTGTTTCTGACCGTGATGTGAAGTTCATGAGCTACTTTTGGAAGACCTTATGGGGGAAGTTAGGAACGAAGCTGCAGTTCAGTACTACATGTCATCCCCAAACAGATGGTTAAATGGAGGTGGTGAATAGAATATTGCCACAGCTACTAAGGACCATGATTAAAAAGAATCTGCGGGAGTGGGAAGAGTGTTTGCCACATGTTGAGTTTGCTTACAACAGGGTTGTGCATTCAACTACTCAGCTTTGTCCTTTTGAGGTGGTGTATGGTTTCAAGCCATTGACGCCACTTGATATGTTGCCTCTGCCATTACATGAGAGAGTTGATATGGAGGCATCAAAACGTGCTGATTATGTGAAGAAAATACTTGAGAAGACTAGAGGGGCTATTGAGAAGAAAGGCAAGAACATTGCTGCTACAAGGAATCAAGCAAGGAAAGAAGTGTTGTTCGATCTTGGAGATATGGTTTGGGTGCATCTGCGCAAGCATAGATTTCCACTACTTCGCAAGTCCAAATTGAAGCCACGTGGTGCTGGTCCTTACAAAGTGCTAGCCAAAATTAATGATAATGCCTACTTAGTTGATATACCTATTGAGGAGTTTGGTGGTGCTAGCAACAGCTTCAACGTTACTGATTTGTCACCATATGTTGGAGAAGACCTTGGAGCGTCAAGGTCGACGCTTTTTGAAGGGGGGAGATGATGAGGACATCCCTACAGTTACACCTACCCCAATTGATAATGAAGATGTTCCTATTGCAAAGAAGGATTAGTCCAATGAGATAAGGATTGGACCAATCACAAGAGCTCGTGCTAAGCTACTAGAACAACAGGTGAACTTGTTTCTTAATGAACCTGGTGTTTTAATTAATGAGAATTTTATACTACCTAAGTCTTTGAATTATTGTATGATCAGGTACTTAGGAGAAGAAGGCGTAGCACGGAGCGAGGAGCTGAAGGAACATGGTGTGTTTATCAATGAAGAACGCATGAGGGAGGTGAGGGAGGAAGCGCAAGAGGCTGTTCAAGACAAAGATCAACCAAGAGGGCAAGTTCTCTACTGCGGCAGAGAAACACACCAGTTCTCTGCCACGCCAGGCTGCCGCGACAGGAAAATCGTGTGAAAGTCTGCCACGGCAGAACATGTGGCTGAGCCACTTTATGGCCGGTTTGTATCCAGGTTGGGTGGAACCAACTCGGGTTCCCCTTAGTCCGCACCCCTGAACTCATAAATAGATGGGGGTGTCGTAGTTAGGGTTTCAGACCACGTTAAAATATTTTGGAATTGTTTCTTTCATAGAACCTCTGGAATTAGCCTGTGTTCGAATTCTACAACTATAATTGAGTGCGATCTGTTGTTCCATTGGGAATTAGTAGATTGCATACTACCGTTCGTGGTCACGGCTGCGTGCGCAAGAGTGTGGTGTTGTGAATATCCTACAAGGTTCGAGAGCTGTTGCATTGGCATCAGGATTCGAGCGGGAGAGATCATAGCTAGCACTAGTTATCTATCATCCACCATCACCATCGACAAGAGATTGCTGAGAAGATCGGGCCACCCCATATCACACTATAGCTTAGCCTTATAGCACCCTCCTCCCCTTGAAAATTAGTGCTTGGAGTATGAGAAAGAGAGAGAGAGAGAGAGAGAGAGAGAGAGAGAAACAAATTCCATTAAATCTTGATTATTACTCCACACCCTAGCTACAGCAGGCCTCCTCCACCTCTCTGGTCATGCTTGGACCCAGACACCACCCCCTCTAGCCAATGGATGCATCCCTAGCTACCCTAGCCCCCTCCCTCCTCCATTCTTGCCCCTTGGTCAATAAAGAGAGAGGGATAAAACCTTGTAGTAGATGACTCAACAGCCCGCCTCTGCCATTTTATGGCCCCATACCCTCCTCCCCACCGCCCCTCTGCCCAACCAGCATCCAGGACTCCCTCATATGTCCTCTCTTGGACTTGGTCCACCATGGACATGTCCCCTTCGAGATACAAGGCCCTAGTACACCCAACCCACCCTGGCTTTTCCCAGTACACTCTCTCCACCCCAGCTTGCTCTCCTATGCTCCCCACACCCTGACCGTTCTCTACAAGCCCCATGGGAAGATGGAGAATAAGGTTTGGCCATTTTTATGACCTCACCCGCAAATCCTTCTCCCCGCCTATCTCCCTCTGCTTTCAGTCGCAGGAGAAGCTCCTAGTTCTCATGTGCCTAACCATAACCTTCTCTGGTCTCAGGAAGAGCCGCATGCACCGCCTCCGATGACCTTCGACCCATGCAGCTAAGGCGCCATCGCGTGAATCTTTCCTAGAGCGGGAGATAGCCTCCCCGCCCATCTCTGGAGTCCCCATGTCGTGCCACATCGATCATTCACCTTTCCTGCGCCGGAGGCCTCCGCAGGTGAGCCCCTGGCCAGAATCTGGCCATGCTAGTGTTCCGTCCTTGCGCCTATTCGAGAGGTAGAAGAAGAAGCACGGCCGTCGATCGACATTTGATCAAACGGTCGTGAAACCCCTCGTACCCCTTTGCCGCCCTCTGCCAATGATGGTTGGGCCTCACCGGGCCCTTTTAAATCTCGCCCCTCCCACTCAGAGTGATGCCAGGTGGGACGGGACCTCACTCTGCGGCCCAACGCGGTTAAGATCGGGCCTACCCTGTGTAACCCTTTTATTTATTTTCTAGATCCTTTTTTTGTATAGCTGTTTAGATTAATTCAAGGGAAAAATGGAAAACACCCTAAATCTATTCGATCTAAATTTTGACATGATCTATAGTGTTTTATCTAACAAGCTGTACAAAAACTTTGACCAAAAACGTTCTGTACATTTTCTGAGATTTAATATACTAAATAATATTCCTTGCAATAAATATTTTCCCCAGCAAGTTCTAGAGATCCAAATGGAGTAAATCCACCTCCCTCCGGTATGTTTGGTTGTTTCCCATCTTTTGGCATTGGTACCCTACCAAGTGGATCCTTAGTTATACAATAGTAAAAATAACAAAAGATACTTATTTAGGACTTTAGAAAATTCCCTAGGCCAATCCATGACATATTTTACCCTAATTCCAACTCTCAATGATGAGGTATGTCAATACCTACCAAAACCTAGGAGATCACTATCTTTGGAGCCTCTTTTGATTTATGGTGATTTAAATATCTTTGCCTATGGTGTTTCGGTAGAAAAATCACTACAGGAGTTATACAACTCCAAATTGGGTGAATCCAATTTCTATAGAAAGGTATTTAACATACCTACCACGTGACCTTAGATTCATATTAAAATCTTCTGCATAATAAATATAGTGAAAAAGACAAATTGCTTGCAACTCACTTTGGTAATTTCCCAGGGGCATTCTGGTCATTGTTTTGAGATGACTCCAACTCCCAAAAATCACAAGTTCAAATATGTACAGAACCCTCTAAGGACAAATTTATTTGAGCCACGGATCTTTTCTGGTTATTTATTCACCTAAACTAGTGTTATTTCTACTAGAATAATCATAACTAATTAAGGAAAATTGATAAAATCATGAAACCACTTTTATTGGCCTTGTTATTTCAGTACCCATCTGATGATATCATTTTTGCACATTGATATCTTATAGACCCAAGCCCTAGTACAAAACCCCTTCTTTAAGTGGGTTTTGACATTTAATTCATAAAGGAAATTCCACAAAGGTAACTAAAGTATTTTCAAAGGCCATGATCTCAATCTATCAAAGCCTAATGAATAAAGAAAAGTATTGTATGCTTGATTGGTGTATTGTATTGGTGCTTGTATGCCTTGTGTTGATTGGACTCTTGTTTGTTTGCATGTACTCTCTATGACGATGCTGGTTGCGATAATATCGAAGATCCTATGAAGATGATTATATTGGATATTATGGTTTTCTAAGGAGAAGTCCAGGGACATATATTGCCATATTGCTGATCACATGCAATCCACCTTCTTGCTCATAAGCCTTGTCATATCGTTTTACTTATGCACGTTTTATCTACTGTTTATGTAAACTGCATTGTTTTATATTATGATGATCTATATCAGGTAGTGGGTTGGCTCCTCCAAGACATTACACGTTTGTGCTACTAAGTACAACACCCACCCCCTTATGACACCTACTTGTCCCTAGTATGGTACATGGTATAATACATCATACCCCTTTGGAGACCCCGTTTTAGCTGAAACAGAACCATAGGATGGGAAGACCCCGGAAAAGTTTACAAAATGTCTATGATGAAACCTTGGTGAGGTTTCACCTACCAAGAGAAGTTTGATAAAGTAAAAATGTTTTGTTTTACAAAATGCTAAAAGAAAAAGGAGGAAAAATGTTAACGAAAATGCACCCAGTTCTTTGCAGCTTTAGCTATAACAACTTAACCCATGCAACCACATTACTCCTAAATGGGAAGGGGCTTGACTCTAAGTTGTTTACTATGGTATGAATTGCCTCGCAACTACTATAGGAGGTTTCGATCTCTGGAGATTGGGTCTTCTCTTGTAAGGGTCCATGTGAAGCATCGACCCGGAGAAGAAACGAACGGTTTGTGGGCCGCCATGCGTTACTACGAGCCTCTCATTGAAAGCGCACACTTTGTGCAGTGAAAAAGGTGCTCCGGTTGGTCCATGGTACCCTATGTCCCAGTGTTGAGGGGAACGACTCATAGGGTAGGCGCTTGTACTAGAGTGAGCATTCCGACGATATTCACCAGTTACTCGACCCACGATCCGTAGGAGATCAGGGCAGGGTACTCGGATGGTGTGGGTAAAGTGTACAACTTCTGTAGAGTGTAAATCTATTCGAATAGCCATGTCTGCGGTTATGGATGGCTTGGACAAACTAATGTAGAGTGCTGGTTTTGATTTCAAAAAGGATTTCGGAAAAGTAAAGGCTTTGGAAACGTTTGGACCATGGGATGGTAAGAAAGGAAGGAAAGGAGTTTGGTCATGGGATGACCGGAAGGAAGGAACAAATGGGTGACCCAATCCTAGTGTTTTCCAAAACTTTTCAAAAAGGTTTCCAAAAAGGTTTTACAAAAAATTTCAACAAGGATATGTAGATGTTATATCTACACGAGAAACTAATTGAGAAAAGAACCTCTCTTGGAGCCCTCCTACTACCAAAGCCATATTACATATCATTTTATTGTTATTATCTTAACGTGGTTTGCGAGTACATTCAAAGTACTCAATGGCATTATCCCTGGCTATCAACTTAGTCAGATATCAAGAAGAAGGTGATGTTGATGGCTATGCGAGCTAGGACGTTCTCCCAGCCAGTTTCATGTAGGTTAAGGCATGGCTCGGGCTCTACGCTTGGTGAAGTTCCGCTGATAATGATTGATGTAGCCATAATGGCAAATAAGGTATGACATGTATCCACTTAAGTAATGGATGTTTACTTTGATACTTGTTGGTTATGTGCCACGACTAACTGACCACGGGATCGTGGTGTATGCATAACAGGGATTCTCGGAGGATTAATCCAAGGGGCCCACAGGTGATGCTTATCCTTCGATTGTTTGCTTGTCTAGGGTCTTGTGAGTGGTGCGCAGGACATGTCATCTTCGTCTGCGTCCTTAGTTCTGCCACGCTCGAGAGCGGACGAGTCATCTCAGCTCCCTCGGTTGCACAAACACGCGAAGGAGGTGGAGAGAAATGTCTTGATCGTCCGCGTCAATGTTGATGTGTGGAAATCGAAGGCGGAGAAGGCTGCTGAGCGGGAGAAGTATCTGCTTGGCGAGGTTGATCAGATCAGCAAACATCTACAATGTGAGCATCATTTGACTGATTTGTATTCCTTTTGGCTTGTTATGACCTCAACTGACGTGTCTTGCTTTGTATGTGCAATTGTGAATCTCATTCCATAGGAAGAGAGGGATCGCATCAGCATCCGACTGAATTGCTTGACTCAGGAAGAGCTGTAAGCTGGAGGGTTCTTCTGGACCGATCAGAATCTGGCGACCGTGTTGGCGACCTTGCAGGATCGCGTTTCACAGGTCTTACACTTCTTGAAGAAAGCTCAGCCATCCTTTAAGCATATTTTCAGGGTGATGTTCCCCCGAGACGCAGTCCCTGCAAGCCTGTTGGTGTTCCTATGGAAGTTCCATGATGCTGGTGTTGTACGCGAGTGTGTGCACCAACAACCTGTTGCGGGTGCCAAGGCTATGTTGGCCTTTGTGCATATGCAATGTCCGAATGTGGACATGTATGCTATTATAGAAGGATCACCGGCACCTCCGGATGGTATGGCATGGAACATGGTTCCACACTACCGGGCAGTTGCCCGGCCAGTGGAGGACATCGCGAATTTATTCGATGAGAGAACCAATGTCCTCCTTCAGTGTCAGTAGACTAGTTTCTAGCCTGCATAGGACATATAAGTGTTGTAAAGCTCATATAGTTTTGATTGGGAATTTTGTGTCCCTTGTAATTGTTGCAAACTTGTTAGTTTGTATATATTCGAGTGTGATTATGCGATGCCTTTTCGTTAGCCTGATGCTTCTAGATCTCAGCACCTTGTCAACCTGTCAGTTGGGCTGCAACTAGGCTAGAGTGTTCAAGGGTTCGATTGTAAGCTGAATCAACTACTCAGGCAATCGCGATGATGAGTTATATATTGTGACGAGGTCGTTAGGGAGGTGCAGCCCCAGAGTGCGAAATGCATGGGAAATAGAACATAATAAGACACGTAGTTGTGGCACTTAGCTTTACTTATTAGAGAATTGATATGGGGTGGCCCGATCTTCTCAGCAAGCTCTTGTCGATGGTGATGGTGGATGATAGATAACTAGTGCGTAGATATGATCTCTCCCGCTCGATCCCTGATGCCAATGCAACAGCTCTCGAACCTTGTAGGATATTCACAACACCACACTCTTGCGCACACAACCGTGACCACGAACGGTAGTTTGCAATCTACTAATTCCCAATGGAACAACAGATCACACTCAATTATAGTTGTAGAATTCGAACATAGGGTAATTCCAGAGGTTCTATGAAATAAACAACTCCAAAATATTTTAATGTGGTCTAAACATATATAGTAGTGCGCCCCATCTATTTAAGGGTCTAAGGGGCGGCGGCCTAAGGGTGAAACCGAGTGGTCCCACCCAACCATGGATACAAACCAACCCAATTTGGGTTCGGCCAATTGGCTCTGTCGTGGCAGAGTTTCAGTCGGTTTCTCTGTCGCGGCAGCCTGTCGTGGCAGAGTTGGACTCTGTTTTCCTGCCACGGCAGCCTGCCATGGTAGAGAACTAGGGCTTTTCTCTGCCATGGCAAAGAACTTCCATCTCTTGTTGATCTTCAACTTGGACAGCTCCTTGCGCTTCCTCCCTCTCCTCCCTCGCGCATTCTTCATTGATCAACATGCCTTGTTCCATTAGCTCCGCGCTCCGTGTTACGCCTTCTTCTCCTAAGTACCTGATCATGCAATAATTCAAAGACTTAGGTAGTATAAAATTCTCATTAATTAAAACACCAGGTTCATTAAGAAACAAGTTCACCTGTTGTTCTAGTAGCTTAGCACGAGCTCTTGTGATTGGTCCAATCCGTATCTCATTGGATTGATCCTTCTTTGCAATTGGAACATCTTCATTAGCAATTGGGGTAGGTGTAACGGTAGGGATGTTCTCATCATCTTCCCCCTCCCCCTTCAAAAAGCGTCGACCTCGACGCTCCAAGGTCTTCTCCAGCATATGGTGACAAATCAGCAACGTTGAAGTTGTTGCTAGCACCACCAAACTCCTCAATAGGTATATCAACTGAGTAGGCATTATCATTAATTTTGGCTAGCACTTTGTAAGGACCAGCACCAAGTGGCTTAAACTTGGACTTGCGAAGCAGTGGAAATCTGTCCTTGTGCAGATGCACCCAAACCATATCTCTAGGCTCGAACAACACTTCTTTTCTTGCTTGATTCCTTGCAGCAGCAATGTTCTTGCCTTTCTTCTCAATAGCCTCTCGAGTCTTCTCATGTATTTTCTTCACATAATCAGCACGTTTTGATGCCTCCATATAAACTCTCTCATGTAATGGCAGAGGCAACATATCAAGTAGCGTCAATGGCCTGAAGCCATACACCACCTCAAAAGGACAAAGCTGAGTAGTTGAATGCACAACCCTGTTGTAAGCAAACTCAACATGTGGCAAACACTCTTCCCACTCCCACAGATTCTTTTTAATCATGGTCCTTAGCAGCTGTGACAATGTACGTTTCACCACCTCCATTTAACCATCCGTTTGGGGATGACATGTAGTACTGAACTGCAGCTTCGTTCCTAACTTCCCCCATAAGGTCTTCCAAAAGTAGCTCATGAACTTCACATCACGGTCAGAAACAATCGTCTTTGGTACTCCATGTAATCTCACGATGTCCCTGAAAAATAGGTTAGCAACATGCGACGCATCGTCGCTTTTGTGGCAGGCAATAAAATGAGCCATCTTAGAGAACCTATCCACTACCACAAATATAGAATCATGACCTCTCTGAGTTTTAGGTAGACCTAGCACAAAATCCATACTAATGTCTTCCCATGGAGTAGTAGGTGCAGAGAGAGGTGTATACAAACCGTGAGGCTTCAGCTTGGATTTCGACTTGTGGCAAGTAATGCATCGGCTCACAAATCTGTACACACCATGCCTCATCTTGGGCCAATAGAAGTGATCAGCGAGCATGAGCAACGTCTTCTCACGCCCAAAGTGACCCATCAAACCACCAGCATGTGACTCCTGCACTAAGAACAAATGCAACGACGATTCTGGAATACATAGTTTGTTAGCTCGAAACAAATAGCCATCATGGATATGATACTTATCCCAAGCGTTTCTAATAGCACACAAACGATATGGTTCAGCAAAATCATGATCAGTTGCATAAAGTGCACAAATAGCTTCTAATCTAGGAATTTTAACATCAAGATTAGTTAATAGCATATTCTTGCTAGATAGACCATCAGCAACAACATTTTCTTTTAATTTCTTATAGTTAATTATGTAAGGAAAAGACTCAATGAACTCAACCCATTTAGCTAATATTCTATGCAAGTTTGATTAAGCTTTCAAGTATTTCAATGCTTCATGATCAGAATGTATGATGAATTCCTTTGGCCACAAATATTGTTGCCAAACCTCAAGTACTCTAACAAGTGCATACAATTCTTTATCATAGATTGAATAATTCAAACGAGCACCAGTCAATTTCTCAGAAAAATAAGCTATAGGCCGACCCTCTTGCATCAAAACGCAACTTATGTCTATACCACTAGCATCACATTCAACTTCAAATTGCTTCGAAAAATCAGGTAATGCAAGTAATGGTGCAGAAGTTAGCAAATGTTTCAATGTATCAAATGCAATGTCTTGGGCCACGCCCCATACAAAAGGAACACCTTTCTTTGACAAATCATTCAAAGGTGCAGAAATGGTGCTAATATCTTTCACAAAGCGCCAATAGAAACCAGCTAAACCGTGGAAACTACGCAATTGACTTACATTCATGGGAGTAGGCCAATTCTGAATTTATTCAGTTTTAGATTGATCTACCTCTACTCCATGCTTAGAAACAACAAATCCGAGGAATATGACCTTGTCTTTTGCAAATGTACACTTCTCAAGATTAGCATATAGTTTATTATCACGTAACACTTGCAAAACTTGTCTAATATGAGTGCAATGTTCAGATTCGGTGTGGCTGTATATGAGGATATCATCAAAGTAAACAACCACAAAACGACCAATAAACTCTCTCAAAACATGATTCATCAAATGCATGAAGGTACTAGGTGCATTAGTAACACCAAACGGCATGGCTAACCACTCATACAAGCCAAATTTAGTTTTGAAAGCAGATTTCCATTCATCCCCTTCTTTCATCCTAATTTGATGATAACCACTACACAAGTCAATTTTAGATAAAACAGCAGCACCACTCAATTCATCTAGCATATCCTCTAAGCGTGGAATAGGATGATGATATCGAATAGTGATGTTATTAATCGCTCTACAATCAACACACATGCGCCATGTACCATCTTTCTTAGGAACTAAAATAACAGGAACAGCACAAGGGCTAAGGGAGACATGAATGCACCCTTTATCCAGCAACGCTTGTACTTGCTTCTGAATTTCCTTAGTCTCTTCGGGATTAGTCCTGTAAGGTGCACAGTTGGGAAGTGTGGTGCCAGGAATCAGGTCCACTTGATGTTCTATACCACGCAATGGAGGTAAACCTGCGGGTACGTCTTCTGGAAACACATCCCCAAAGTCCTGCAAAATAGAAGAGACACCAAGAGAAATAGGGGTCATGTTGTTAGAAACCAATACCTCACCCTTATACATGAGCACAAGTGGCATGGCTTAGGATCCTCACGAAACTCTCTCATATCCTCCTTGGTGGCTAGTATCAATAACCCAGGCACTCTCTCACTTTTCGTTATATCACTCAATTTAGGCTCAATTACATCAGGAACAGTTGTCACACAATCTCGCCGAGTGGTAGTATCTTCCTTCAAGTTCACCTCTATCTTTTGGCGAGAATCATTCACAATTTCTTGTGGTGTCATTGGCTGCATAGTATCTTCTTCCCTTTGAATTCCAAGTGATATGTATTGGCTCGGCCATTGTGTTGCTCATGGCGATCATAGAGCCAAGGCTGACCCAATAGTAGGTGACACACAGTCATAGGGACCACATCAAAATCAATAGAATCTTTGTATGGCCCTATTTGAAAATTCACACGTACCATATGATTTACCTTCATCTCACCATTGTTGCTCAACCATTGTATGTAGTATGGCTTGGGATGAGGTAAGTGTGTTCAGTTTGGCACATAGTTCCTTACTTGCAAGATTTTTGTAGCTACCTCCATCAATAACTATCTTGCAAGCTTTGTTAGGTCCAACTAGAGCTTTTGTTTGGAACAAGTTGCAACGCTGGGTTCCTCAACCGGTTGCACACTAAGTACACGTGAAGATACGACAATAGTTGGTGCACGCTCAGCATATGCATCAGCACCATCCTCGCCGTCATCAATATCAGTGTCAGACGCTTCATCTCCACTCTCTACTTCTCCTTGTTCGTTAACAAACATAACCTTGCTGTTTGGAAAATCCTTCTTGTAGTGACCTCTACCTCCACAAGTATGGCACACCACATCACGAGTACGTGTCGTAGACATGTTGGAACCCGAGTTAGCAGCAGGTTTCCGAGCATTAGAACCAAATGAAGTTGTACTTGCTGGTTTGGCCGATGGGGTAAACGGAGCAGCAGCTGGTGGTGTAGCTGGTGGCGGAGTAGACCTGGCCGAAAATCTGCTGGAAGATGGAAAACGAGCGCGTGACTTTGCCTCTTCTGCCAACTGGGATTCGGCCTCTCTAGCATGGTGCAATAGCTCATTCATTGTCTCATACTTGTGATGACGAACTATGCTCTTGATTGGCAACTTCAGATTGTTTAGGAATTGTTGCATGGTCATCTCAATGGACTCACGAATTCTAGCACGCTACATAAGCAGCTCCATCTCCATGTAGTACTCATCATCTGTCATTGTGCCTTGCTTCAATTGCGTCAATTTATCAAAAACTGATCGCTACGAAACGAGCCTTCATGATTTGCTTCATCTCGTGCCAATCCATCACAGGAAGTTCATTGTCCTCCCTCCTATGTTGCACAAGAGCATCCCACCAACGCAAAGCATAACCATCAAATTCAGATGCTGCAAGCTTGACCTACTTATCTTTTGGATAGTCAAATAAGCACCAGAGTTTCTCAATCTTCAACTCCCATGTGAGGTAATCTTCAGGATCAATGGAACCATCAAACTTGTGAATTGAGAATTTTGGCTTGCCCAAACCACCATCAGCAGCTTGGTTGGGCACACGTTGAGCATGCCCAAGAGGGGCAAGCCCACGTCCATGAGCAGGTGCATGTACAGGGGGAATAGCACGTCCCCTGCCAACATGTGGAGCAGCATCCACAGTGCTACCCTCATCGAAATCCTCAAAGGCATCATCATGTTGAGGATCTTCCCTTCTATGTAAGGCGGTTGTCAAACCCTCAATGGAACGTTGCAAAGTGGTGACATTGACATTGAGCGTAGCCACTTGCGTTTGGATAGTATCAACCGTTCCAACATGCTGATCCAATCTCATATTCATATCCTGGAGATTCTTGTCAATGGCATCTGTCGTGTTAGTAAACACACGTGTCAAGTGGGACTTCAAAGCCTCATATTCACGCCAATTAACAAGCTCCTCATCCTTCTTTTTCTGCAACACAACATCATCATCACTAGAAGACATGATTAGTAGGTTAGTGCAAAAAATCAAAATCTATATGGTAGAAACTCTCACAGCTCACTCACAACTAATAAGAAAGGAGATCTTACCGTTCCAAAGTGAATAGAGATGCTCTACTAAACGAAATCAAAGACTGATGCACTTGATGTGATGAAGTGAATATCAAAGGTATAGAGAACGATCGCAGGGCACACAGGTTATTTAAGGTGGAGCTATAGGTATGGTACCCTATCTACACCGCAAACAAGTCCTAGTGCTGATCGAACAAATACCCAAGAAACACACACATGGAGAAAAACGTGGCAATGCAACAATGAAGGGTGTTGCACTACACTCGAGAGACACTAGCAAAGCTCAAAGTAAACAGGCACAAGATTTCTCAATCTACCGGTGCACAAAGATATCACTAGACCTCTTGCTCAAATTCTCTTTTTCCACAATTTTTCTTTTGTATAGCTCTCTTTTTTTTGTATACTTTTTCTTTTGCTATCTTGCTTTTTCTCTTTTTTTGGATTTTATAGATAACACACGGCCAATTACAAAGTATAGCACCAAATTCCTAAGAGAAGCCCGTAGGAGCGGAAACTAGTCTCAATAGGCAAGTTCCTACACCTATGTAGTAGATCGGCTGTGGCTAAGGGTTTTGGAAAAGTGCAAATTCACACTTTCTAAAATTTCCTGCCGTGGCAGAAAAACAGGGAAAAATCGTGTCATGGCAGAAAATCCTGCTGCGGCAGAAAAACACGTCAAAAAAGTGTCGCTGCAGCGAATCCGAGTCATGGCAGAACAGGACTCTGCGGCAGGAAAACAGGTTGTTTCCGTGCGGCGGCAGAGTGGGTAGAATTTTTTAATTCCGACTCAGCCAAGAGTAAACAACTAGGATTCTTAGATTAGATCGGATCTGACCTTGTGGTGGCGGAAACAATGGTGGATTCGGCTAGAACAAAACTAGAAAAATAGATCTACGAAGAACAGATCTAGATCTAAACTAAAGGATGAACATGACCAGCAACTAGTACTCGTCTACGATGCAATCTAGGCTATGGAAACTCTTTTTGTGGCAGAGTTGGACTCTGTTTTCCTGCCGTGGCAGAGAACTGGGGCTTTTCTCTATCGCGGCAGAGAACTTCCATCTCTTGTTGATCTTCGTCTTGGACAGCTCCTTGCGCTTCCTCCCTCTCCTCCCTCGCGCATTCTTCATTGATCAACACTCCTTGTTCCATTAGCTCCTCGCTCCGTGCTACGCCTTCTTCTCCTAAGTACCTGATCATGCAATAATTCAGAGACTTAGGTAGTATAAAATTCTCATTAACTAAAACACCAGGTTCATTAAGAACCAAGTTCACCTGTTGTTCTAGTAGCTTAGCACGAGCTCTTGTGATTGGTCCAATCCTTATCTCATTGGATTGATCCTTCTTTGCAATTGGAACATCTTCATTAGCAATTGGGGTAGGTGTAACTGTAGGGATATCCTCATCAAGAATAGCAGGAGGTACATTGTTTGGCTAAGTAGCCTGGCTGAGAAGCCTTATTGTAAAGAAAAAAATATCTTAGGGTAGAAATATCACAGCTGCACTACGTTCCACGGGTTAAAGTATGCGACTCTAGTCTCTAAGTCCTTGAGGCGATAGGCACCACCTGGGATCACTTCGGTAACCACATAGGGTCCTTCCAATGGAGATTCCAGCTTGGGGTGCCCCTTTTGCTTTAGTCGCAGGATGAGGTCTCCTTCGACGAAGGACCTTGGGCATAGCCTCGGCTGTGGTAGCTGTGAGGCTCTGCTGGTACACAATTGACTATTCTGCGGCGATTTCGCACGCTTCATCGAGAAGATCGACGGAGTTCTCGAGTGCGGCCATAGATTCGGCCTCACTGTAAGCAACGACCCTTGGGGATTTGTAGCACACCTCAGCGGTAGTACTGCCTCAGAACCATCCACCATGAAGAATGGTGTGTAACATGTGGAGCTAATTGGCATTGTGCGTAGGATCCATAGTACAGAGGGCAGTTCGTCGGCCCAACATCCGGCTACTTGTTTGAGAGGCCTAAGGAGTCTCTTCTTGATGCCATTGCAGACTAGGATGTTGGCCTTTTAGACTTGACCGTTGGTCTGAGGGTGTGCCACAAAAGCGTAGCTGATGTTGATGCCCAGGTTTTCGCAGAAATCCTGAAACTCACTCTAGGTGAAGTTTGTCCCATTGTCGGTGATGATGTTGTGTGGCACCCCTAACCTGAAGACAGTGGACTCAAAGAACTTGATGGCAGTGGTGCCAGTTTTGTTTGTCATAGGCATGGCCTCAATCCACTTGGTGAACTTGTCGATTGTGACGAGGAGGAAGACATATCCTCCGTGTGATGACTTATGTAGCTTGTCGACTATGTCGAGTCCCCACTACACGAAGTGCCAAACCACGGGTATTGGCCTAAGCTCCACACCTGGTGCGTGTGGCTTATCCGCGAATCTCTGACAGGCGTTGGATCTTTTGATGATGTCTTTGGCATCACGCATCACAATTGGCCAGTAGAATCTAGCTTGTAGATCTTTAGGGACAAGAGGGCGACTGCCGGTGTGATGTCCACAGGTGCCCTCATGTATTTCGAGGAGGATGCCTTTGCCATCACCGTTGGTGACGCATCATTGGAGGGCGCCCATGATTCTTCGCTTGTATAGCTCGCCGTTGATGATGGTGAAGGCCTTGGAATGCCGAGCGATGTATCGTGCATCTGTCGGGCCATCTGGCAGCTTCTTGGTGAGTAGGTACGTGATGTATGGCTGAGTCTAGGATAGCTCGATCAGCATGACCTCCATGGGGCCTTAGGGTGTGGATCCTTTGGCATCTTCAGGTGGCATAGCCCCCGGGTGTGTTGCTCCTAGAGGTGGTCCTGCAGTAGGCTTTAATTTGATGGACCTTTAGCAGATTTGCTCCAAGAATACCCTGAGGGGGCGCATGTGGAACCTATGTTGGCGAGTGGGTCGGCCTCCTCGTTTCTCTCGCGGTCGACGTGCTGAAGTTTTCAGCCATTGGAGTCCTCTTCGAATGCATTGTAGAGGTCGTGGTATGCGGTCATGTTGTCTCTCAAGGCATCACACCTATTCATGGATTGTTGTACCACGAGGTTGGAATCACCGTAAATGACAATCTGTCTTGCGCCGCAAGCCTTGGCCATTCGCATCATGTGGATCAGGGCCTCGTACTCCGCCTCATTGTTGGATGCGCGGAAATTCATCCGCAGCACATACCGCATCTTGTCTCCTTGAGGAGATGTTAGGATGACACCGGCACCATCTCCCTCTTGGCGCTTGGATCCGTCGAAGTGCATCGTCCATAGGCAGGACATAGCTGGTGTATGTGGGAGCTGGTTTTCCATCTAGTGGACGAGGAAACCCAGTAGTACTTGCGACTTGATCATTGTCCGCCGCTCATAGGTGATGTCTCGTGGAGACAGTTCGATGCCCCAGATGTTGGGAATATGCCCTAGAGGCAATCATGTATGATGTTATTCCCAATGTATTCATAAATTTATTGTCCTTGTATGAACTACTTGTTGGGGATATACTTTCCGGGTATCCTCACAGATCCTCGCTGACCAGGGTGGCCCACTTCGGGTTAGAGCTTTGCTTCACGGGCGGCCCAGTCAGAGAGAGAGAAGACGGAGTCCAATCCGGCTACGGGAAGGCCCAGAAGACTTACCGACTTAGGCCCATAATGTTACTTGTAGTTCAAGATGTACTCTGTAACCAACTCTTAGTCGTAGCCGGATTGATCTCTCCTGTAAACCCTAGGCCGGATATCTATATAAGCCGTCCTAGGGAGAGCCTTTAGGGCGAACACCTTACAACACAATAGTCTACAATCTCAACTCGCACAGGCGAAACCCTTGTAACCCATATTCTGGCGCTGCCGTATTACTGGATTGCTAGCAGGAGTAGGATTCGTCCCAAGTTGGCGGATTCGAACCTGGATAAACTTGTGTTCTCACCGTCCCAGAATACCGTACGTCTCACACCCCTCTCTTCCGCACGCCTCGAGGACCCCCTCATGGCGTACTTGTCCTCAATCCGACGACAGTTGGCGCCCACCGTGGGGCAAGTGAGCTTCAGATCTGCGTTCCGAGCGGAATCTGCAAGAATCGGAATCGGCGAGACCATCGCCGTCGGTCGCATCCTCTATGACAGCAACGTCCCTCTCATCGTTCTCGACGAGACTTGGATTCCGGCTAGGGAGACCGTGACTGCTTATACAATCATGTCTTTTGGCGAGATCGATGTTTACATCGGTTTCGCTGAACCTGCCCAACCCACCCCAGCGGTGATGATAGAAGTAGAAGAATCTTCTGGGTCCCCTTTGTCCGCAGAGGTGGCAGAGTTCCGTTTCTCAAACAACCCTAATCCCACCCAGCCCGCACCAGTTGCGGAGATAGTGGAGAAATATGAGCCTGAAGAAGACCTCACGGCCCAAGTCGAATCTGGAGTGGATCTCCCTGGAGAAGCCGGATCCCAGATTGACCCACCTGTGGAAGTCGAAATCCAGGAGGAGCATATCAACGACACTGATTCTGGCTCTGACGATGCCGGGACAGACAGGCCTTTCCTCAGGTACACACTAAGACGTATGATACTGCAAGGCGCTAGCGCAGATGCAATCCTCGAAACCATTAAAAGTTTCAATATGGCTGATCGCGAAAGCCACAGGTACCTCAGGAAGCACGCGTCGCACTTCGTCGGATATGTTGGATCCGGATCCGGCTCTGTCGATGCTGGAGAAAACACCGACTCGGTGCTGGAGGCAATTGGAACAAACGCCGACGTTCCCGCATCCTCAGATGAATCTATGACGTCGGCAGATTTCCGAAAGTTCTCCGCGGAATATGAAGAGGAGTACAGCTCCAAAGCTGCAGAAGAGGGAGAAGCCATGGATGAAGGATTCGGGGAACACTCTCCCAAAGCGCAGGATGACATGGACGTCGGAGATAATCCCGAAGTCCAGATGTCCGAAAGTACCGATCAGAGCTTGACTCCGGGAAACAGACCCAAAGCCGTCTTTGCTACCGGCGCTACCAAGAAGGCAAAGAAGAAGAACAAGACCCCGGCAAAAGACCCTCTGACAGAGGAGGTAATTGTCGAGGAATACAAGGAAGTCGGATGGAGCACTCATCCCAGACGAGCCGAAAAAAGAAGCATCGGTGGATGGACACGTGATCACAGAAGGTGCACGTAAACTCATCGATGCCGCATTAACCACACCTATCCCTACAGCTGCAGAACTTACTGCAGATGAGCTGGACGAAAGGGCCCAAGCCCTAGAAGCGCGTTGTCAACAACTCCTCGATGAAGCCAAAAACATCGAGGTGGAGAAGAAACGCATGTCAACCAAGGAATATATGTCTCGGTTGCATCAGAAGACACGGAAGCGTCACATCAATGATGACCAATTCCCACGTGTCCGTGCCATCCTTTTCGGGGACGAGATGGGGAAGCCATGGAAAGACAACAATGGAGATTGGGTATACCCAACCCCTGTACAGTACCATGGCAGCCCGAGAAATTCTATCGGCTAATCCAGGACCAGAGGAGATACGCTTGGGTTTCAAGCTACTCAACAAGGGACTGGAGCAGCAGAAGGTCGCCCTGTCCGAAAGTCAAAAACTGGTCTCAGATTCTGACCAATGTCGCACAGATCCGGCATGGGCTGACGTAAGATCCCATTACGTTCGGGCACAGTACCATCACCCCGAACGTAGGGAAGACAATTATTCAACAACCGGATCGTCGGAACAGCATCGCAGAGCTACACATAACTGGAGCAATGTCGCTCCAGCAGCCGAGAAAGACGCGTTTGCTGCACTGAATCTGAGGAATCCTCCCCGACGAGAATTCAACAATCGAAAGGGAGAAGATAAGGAGAAACGTCGGGAGGAGGATCGTCAGAGAATGCCACCTCCTAGACATGAGAGCCGTCCGGCTGAGCCTCACTATGGTGGGAACGACGGACGAAGGAACGACGGAAACCATGCTGGAACAAGCCGGCAGGGGGCTCGTCATAGTCAAGAACCTCCCCGGAACCGGAATAATGACGCTCCAGACAGAGGCCGGCGATCAGCCGGAAACTATCCAGCTGCACCACCCTCTCCACCACAGAGTTATCACAATGGCCCCCAAGGAGGTCAAGGAGGACGACATGGCGGAGGAGATGGTGGCAGAAGCCGAAGTCCGGCTCCAGGGCACCGCAGTCGTAGCCAACATTCGGGAAGATCTCTATCCCCGAACGACGCAAGGCACAGGATCAACTCCAACATAGAGGCTCGGCGCTATGAAAACGATGACGTGTACGTGGGCCGAAAGTGCTTCGGACCACGCATCAGAGCTACAAAATTCCCGGAAGGATTTGCTATCTCAAGACATATCCAAGCCTACGACGGCATTGCTCGGCAAGACACCTGGTTACAGGATTTCTTCCAAGCTTGCTGCATCGCTAAAGGCGGAAACAGCCTGGTCGCAACCCGATATCTCCCACTTATGTTGTGGAAGACGGCACGATCATGGCTCAATGAACTTCCGACAAACACCATCCACAGCTGGTATGACTTGCAAAGTGTGTTCTTTCGGAATTTCGAAGGCACATATCGGAGGCCCTGTACAGTTGGAGACCTACATCGTTGCACCCAGAAAGCCGGAGAAACTTGCCGGGATTATCTCGGACGATGGATCGACACAAAGAACTCTTGCGAAGGAGTAAATGATCAAACTGCGATTGAAGCTTTCATCGCAGGTCTCCCAATTGGTTTAATGCACCATCGCTTGAAGTGTGATAAGGTTACTGATCTGGGAGAGATGATAGAAACAGCGAGCAAGTATGCAGATGCTGACGACGATGCAGAGGCATTACTCAATGTCCTGGCTATGCCTCAGTCGGCAAAACAACCAAAGCAACAAGCTCGGAAGCGCAAAAATACCTCGGAAGAAAAACCCAACGCGGAGACAGCAGTGGTCACTACTATTTCTGGGTCTGGAGGACGAGGAGGACGTGGCGGAGGCCGCGGGCGTGACCGTGGGACGTCAAGGGTCCAAGGCAGAGGAGAGCAACAACCAGGCAAAACCTACACTTGGGCCGACATTGCCAATAACCCATGTGTGCATCACTTAGACGCCAATGGGGCCTCGTCCCCCACCAACGTTGAATGTCGTTTTAATGACGACATCAAGAGAGATGATACCGCGGGCAACAAAGCTAAGCGGAAGAAAGGAAAGAAAAACCCCGAAAAAGACAAGGAGACCAAGGAAGATTTCGACATGGAGGAAGCTGATGCTTCAAATCCCAAGCCGGAAGGGAAGAAGAATTTCCCACCAAGAAGGACACTTACGTCACCTTCCTCGGATCTCAACCAGCAAATGTCAAGAAAGCAGTTCTCCACGAGCTCAATGCAACAGTTCCGGTTGTCCCTCAGTATCTGGACTGGTCAGAAGTGGCAATCACGTTTGACCGTGCTGATCATCCGCCTAAACTACACAGGCGAGGAAAATACGCCTTAATCGTCAATCCACTTGTTGACGGTTATGGTTTCTCCAAGACCCTCATGGACGGTGGTAGCACCATCAATATTCTCTATGTCGAAACGCTACGCCGGATGAAGATCTCGAAAACACAGTTGAACCATAGCTTTGTGATCTTTCACGGAGTTGTCCCAGGACGACAAGCTAATTCCCTGGGAGAGATCACCTTGGATGTTACTTTTGGAACTCCAAAGAATTATCGGACGGAGGCACTTTCCTTCGAAGTAGTCCCGTTCAAGAGCGCATACCACGCTATATTCGGACGTCCGGCTTACTGGGCTTTTATGGCTCGTCCATGTTACATTTACAATATGATGAAAATTCCATGTCCCAACGGCGTGATCACCATCAGGGGAGACCCGAAGAAGGCGTGAGAGTGCGAAGATGGAAATGCCGCCTTTGCCGAAGCCGTGCTGCACGCCCAGGAGTACCAGGAGATCAAGAAGAGCATAGCTCCGTCCGAGATGCCTGCAACGAAGAAGGAGGTCACAAAGCCAAATCCGGAGTTCAAAGCATCAGAAGAGACGAAGACGACACCGTTGAAGGATGATGACCCCTCCAAGGTGACCCAGATAGGCGTAGGCCTAAGTAGCGCATAGGAAAGCACGCTCGTCAAGTTCCTCCAATCAAATCAAGATATCTTCGCATGGCAGCCATCTGACATGACCGGAGTACCTAGGGAACTTGCCGAGCACTCTCTAAATGTAAACCCGAATGCTAAACCCGTCAAACAGTCCTTACGACGGTTTGGCGATGAAAAGCGTAAGGCAATAGCTAAGGAACTAGCGCGGCTCGAGCTAGCCGGATTCATAGAAGAGGTCATCCATACTGATTGGTCGGCCAACCCTGTAATGGTCCCTAAAAAGGACACCACTGATTTAAGGATGTGTGTTGATTATACTGCCTTGAACAAGGCTTGTCCAAAAGATCCGTAAGCTCTTCCTAGAATTGATCAAGTTATCGATTGTACGGTAGGCTCGGAACTCCTCTGTTTTCTCGACGCATATTCCGGTTATCATCAAATCCGGATGAAGGAATCTGACAAAGTCAAGACTTCATTCATAACCCCCTTCGAACCTTCTACTTTGTTACGATGCCCTTTGGGCTGAAGAACGCAGGAGCTACGTACCAGCGCACGATGCAGCGTTGCCTCCATGATCAACTCGGACGCAATGTACATGCATACGTGGATGATATCGCGGTCATGTCCAAAAAGAAGGAAACGTTGATTTCCGACTTGGAGGAGACGTTCGCCAATCTACGAAAATACAACATCATGCTTAACCCAAAGAAATGCTTCTTTGGAATACCTGCCGAAAAATTGTTAGGTTTCATCGTGTCTCAAAGAGGCATAGAGGTGAACCACGACAAGATCAAGGCTATTCTCAATATTTCTAGGCCAACTCGCCTGAAGGACGTACAAAGATTAACTGGTTGCATTGCTGCGGTCAGTCGATTTGTAAGCCGGCTTGGTGAAAGAGCCGCACCATTATACAAACTCCTGAAGAAGACCAAGGATTTTGTCTAGACTGACGAAGCTGAAGCTGCACTACAAGACCTGAAGAAAGTACTCTCATCTGCTCCTATCCTTGCAGCGCCGGAACCTCAGGAACCGATGTTGCTCTACATTGCTGCGACAAATCAGGTTGTCAGTATCGTTATGGTAGTGGAGAGACCAGAAGAAAATCAGGAACACCTGGTGCAGTGTCCGACGTACTTTGTCAGCGAGGTCCTGACAAAATCAAAACAGCGGTATCCGCACTATCAAAAGTTGGCTTACGGTGTTTTTCTAACATCTCGTAAGTTACGACACTATTTTCAGGAGCATCCAATTACCGTGGTGAGCAAAGCTCCCATTAGAGATATAATCAACAATAGCGATGCCACATGACGCGTCGCCAAATGGGGCATAGAGCTTGCAGCTTTCGATATTGAGTACAAACCCCGGACAGCAATCAAATCTCAGATCCTTGCTGACTTTCTCGCTGATTGGACAGAGACCAAGGAGAACATGGTCCTCCCTGAGTCGGAATATTGGACCCTCTTTTTCGATGGGTCTAAGGCTCGAGGGGACTCGGGGGCTGGCGTGGTGCTCAAATCACCCTAAGGAGATAACCTTTTATACGTGTTGCAGATCCACTTCACAGCGACAAACAACATTGCCAAGTATGAAGCACTGCTGCATGGAATCCGGATTGCTAAGGATATTGGCATCCGACGTTTGATGTGTTACAGAGATTCGGATCTTGTTGCTCAGCAAGTCTCGGATATTTGTAATGCAAATAAGCACATGGCAACATATAAAGCTGTCGTGGATGATCTATCTAAATCGTTCGAGGGGTTTGAAGTTCAACACATCCCTCGAGCAGAAAATGGGGAAGCAAATGCACTATCTCGAATAGGCTCTCCGCGGAAAGAGGTCCCGGATGGCGCATTTTTAGAGCACCTCAAAGTTCCCTCGATAAAGGGAGTAGATGAGGAATATCCGTCCAAATCCGACTCACCTTTGATAGCAGTTATGGCTGTAATCCCCAGCTGGACTCAACCCTGCCACGAATATTTGGTAGATGGCAAATTACCCGAAGACGAGGTACTGAGCCGATAGATTATCCGACGAGCAAAAGCCTATACTATTGTTAAATGTGAGCTCCATAAACGGAGTGTTTCTGGGGGTTTTCAGCGATGTGTATCTTCGGAAGAAGGAGTGGAAATCTTAAGGGAAATCCATGAAGGCGAGTGTGGTCACCACCCTGTAGCCAAATCTTTAGTGCCAAAAGCTTTTTGACATGGATTTTTCTCGCTTACAGCTCAGGCAGATGCCGAACGATTAGTCAAGACATGCAAAGGCTGCCAAAAGTACGCCAAGCAAGCTCATGTTCCGGCTGATCAGCTGCGAACAATACCTATAACATGGCCCTTTGCGATCTGGGGGCTTGATATGGTAGGACCTTTTAAACGAGCCCCAAGTGGATTCACTCACCTCTTAGTGATGGTGGACAAATTCACAAAGTGGATCGAGGCTAAACCAGTCACTAGTTGTGATGGAGCAACAGCCAAAAGATTTGTCGAGGATGTTATAATCCGGTATGGTTATCCGCATAGTATTATCACGGACAACGGGAGTAACTTTTCCATGGGAGAATTGGCTGAATTCTGCGATGAGCAAAATATCCGGCTTGACATTGCGTCAGTCGCACATCCACAGGCTAACGGACAAGTCGAAAGAGCAAATGGTTTAATTCTACAAGGCTTGAAACCAAGACTCGAAGCACCACTACGACGTGCTGCGGGGGCTTGGGCAGAGGAATTGCCCTGTGTAATATGGAGTTTACGAACAACTCCGAACAGGTCAATAGGATACACACCTTTCTTCTTGGTCTATGGCGCAGAAGCAGTTCTTCCTAGCGATTTAATTCATATTTCTCCTAGAGTGGCCGCGTATATCGAAGAGGATGCCGAGATTTCTCGACAAAATGATCTCGACTTAGTCGAAGAAGTTCGCGTCGTTGCTGAAAT
Organism: Avena eriantha; assembly: GCA_910589775.1. Classification (NCBI taxonomy): domain Eukaryota; kingdom Viridiplantae; phylum Streptophyta; class Magnoliopsida; order Poales; family Poaceae; genus Avena; species Avena eriantha. Next base: position 394,554,387 of record OU342742.1, on the reverse strand, counting down.
GAGATCTACAGCCTATTAGCAGAAGTTACGCAAGTATCATAGCCAGAGAGTCCGAACTAGATCTTTCAATAAAGGTGATTTGGTTCTCCGGCTTGTGCAACAAAGAAAGCACAAACTTTCCCCAGTATGGGAAGGGCCCTTTTTAGTTAGTCGAGTATTGCACAATGGATCGTACTACTTAACTGACATGAGGCCAGTCAAAGAAAGACCTCCTACTAAGAAGAGAAAGAGAGCTGGAGGCAGTACAAATCTGGATGAGTTAGACAGACCGTGGAATATTGCTCAGCTACGTCCCTTTTATTCTTAGTTTATCCTTCTTTGTAATCATACATATGCACATGTTCTGTGAGAAATAAAAGTTTTGGTTACCTCAAAGTTTTTCTGAGAAGTTTTTACCATCTTATTTCCTAATGATCATGTCATAGTCGAAAATCCCAGAATGCTTGAAAGTACTTTATGCTCATGTTTGTTCTGGTTTAGATTTCCGATTCTAAAACTGCTACCTTTGGGTATAACTCTAAAAATTCTAGTCTTTACTTGGGTTATTTGTCTGATTGATGGATGCAGGTATTTTCCGAGTAGTGAATTGTTGGTACTGGAAGCCGGCTTTGTTTCCGAGTTTAAACTGGTTTAGCGATTGAGCTCCTTTGCTCGGCAAAGTTTCTGGCTGAAGGTTTAGCCGAATCACGAAAGGGACGAGGCGGAAAGCCAGATAAACGATAAGTAGAGACGGAAAATTTCAAGTGCTTATGTGAACATTTCAGGCATGCAAAATTTTCAAAAGCCAAAAAGTGCTGAATAGATTAAAAGCTTAGCACTAGCAAAAGTCAATAGTACTTAATATTTACAAAACGCATCATGTCTTTCCAGAATAATACATAGTTTTCTGATCTATGATGCAGGAGGAGATGAAGTAGCTGTCGGCTCGTTGGTTACTCCGCCTTGATATCGTTCCGAGATGTCCGGATCCGAGGTGGTCCGTTCATCGTCAGAAACTTCTTCGGTTTCTTCTGGAGGAGATGGTGGAGTATCTACGCAGGTGAAGAAGAGGATCTCGTAGCTGGTCAGATCAGCTACGTGGCACCCATATCCGGCGCAGGAGTGCATGATGCCTTGAAGGTCTTGCTCCTGGCCGTCTTCGTCTACCTTGCAGTACCCTCTGGTCACTTGCCATATCTCCATGTTTCCATGGTGGCTCATGACCATGGTGAGAGCGTTCTGCGCAGCAGTCCGCCCGTAGGACATGTTCCAGTCCCGAACAAGTTGTGGCATCTCCTTGGCCTTCTCCCGCACCTGAAAATCCGACATGCTTGGCATGTACAGAATCCTGAGGGACTCGCCAATGTTCTCAAGGGGCTAGCGGTAGTCATGAAGAAGATCACCGACTTGGGTAAGCCGGTGGGTGCGGGGCTCGGACGAGGAAGAGTCCGTCAAGTTCAGAGGACCTATACACAAAACAAGTTAAGAAAAAAACCAACAATGACAGAAGTCGAAGAAAAGATAAGTCAGAGAGGGGAAACATACCAAGAATGACGTCGTCAATCTTGGCCTTCTCCTCCCGGAGACTCTGGAGTTCAGCCCGGAGCGCCTGGGAGATGTCCTTCTCTCTGCCAAGCTCATTCTTGAGGTCCGAGATAACTTTATCTTGAGCGGCAATCTTGCGATCGCGCTCTTCAGTGGCCATTGAGGAGGATTCCAGGACTTGAGCTATGCTCGTTTCATGATCCGCCTTGAGCTTATCCAGCTCTTGGCGAACTCCCTTGTTCTCCACCACTAGGGTCTTGAGGTTCTCGGCCTCTTCAATCATAGCGATGGATTGTTTCACCAACGCTGTAAGTCAAAAAGAAAAACAGTTCAGAAAAATTTGACATTGAAAAAGCAAAAGACAAGGTTTGAATCTCGAAATGTTTACCTTCGGCTTCATCCTTGGCTACCTTGAGCTCAGCATTTTTAAGCCGGAGAGCTTTGATCTCTCTCCGCTTATCATAGACATTGGATAATAATTCCTGGTTATAGGAACATACTTTCTGTAAGTCAGAATACCCAAAGTCAGAAATCTACTTAAGACTCAGGCTAATATTTTTTGCTAAATATCAGCACGAGCCATGGGGGCTACACTAGTTCATTCTTTGGCATCCTAATGAAGCATAAACTCGGATTCTATATCCTACTTCATGCTTGGGGGCTAGAGGATATGATATAACATAATGTAAAAACAAGAGTTGGAATTCCGACTTACATATTGCTCGCGGGTGAATTTGTCTAAACCCACGTTCACTTCAGCTGCCACCTTCTCGGCGAGGGTAAGAGGGATTACTGGGGCTGTTGGAAGCTCGCCAGTCCTGATCCTCTCATCGCGAAGGCGGACTTGAGCGAGAAGGTCAGAGAACTTGACGTCCTCTGCTTCTTGCGCTTCCTCCTCGGGGGATAGATGGCTTTTGTCCAGGACTTGCCTGGCCAGCCGCTGGATTTCCTCTGCAGATTTCCGGGATAGGCCAAACTTGGCAAGTCCTGGATTGCTAAGGAGGTTTTCAGCGAAGACTTCAGCCGAGGGATCATTACCCGAAGAGGGTTCACCCTTATCTTGAGCTGACGCACCCACGGTGACGTCAGTCTGTGACCCAAGGATCGCAGGCTCCGTTGGAGGAGCCGGATCTTCTGCGACCACCGGAGAAGGAATGATCGCCGGAGTTGCAGAAGGTTGAGGGGCAGGAGTTGGAGGAGCCACGGCAGGAGAAGCTATGGTGAGCTTCGGATGTCGTAGGGGCTTCGCAGGAATCCCTTTCCCCTTACCCTTGATGAGAGGCTTTGCTCTGAGAATGTAGTAAAGTCGGAAACATTACATCTCAGAAAGAAATTCGAGAAAGGTACAAAGGCGGAAATTGTGAATGAAAGTTACCTCTACACAACAGGCACTTCCTTTGTGCCAACAGCCACTGTTAGAGCTTTGCGCTTCTTGAGCGCAAGGTCCGGCAATGGGACCACTTCAGTCTCCTGAGAAAACTCAGGAGGATATCCTTCGAGTGGAGCAAGCTCCGACTCAGGGAGGTCAGCAAGCTGAAAACAAGAAAGCATATCAGCATTGCAGTATATAACTTAAAGATTGAATCACATAAAAGGTGTATTGATGTAAGCTTACCGGCACCATGGGGTTTTCCGCTGTGTACATATCCAGAGAAATCTCCGGAATCCTCCTCTCGATCTGCTCCTTGATCAGCCACTTGATTTGGCTGATGTAGCCTTGAGTGGTGTAGGATTTGGGACTGATGCGGAGGGAGTCTTTTTTGGAAGACGTGATGGAGTGTCTCAGTCTGTCCCCGTGTTACTGAAGTGGCTGGATCCGACATGGGACCCAGCACTGGACCAAGTCGGATCCCTTCAGACCCATGTGCTTGATCAGATATTCGATCCGCCTCTTAGCGAGGATCAGATCGTCGGTGAGAGCCGGAGCTGCCTCGTCCCAGGAAGGCTGGGCCGTGGCGGCTCCGTCGACAAAAGCCGGCAAAGCAGTAGCTTTGTCGGGAGCCGGAATATCCCTACGATAGAAGAAAGTGGCTGGCCATTGTTTGACCGAGTCACTGGCTGAAATTTTGGGATAAGCCCGGTCGCGTCTAAGTGAAAAGCTGATAGTGCCGGTGATATAAGGAACACCAGCAGTGATGGAATTTCTCCGGACATGGAAATAGTACCGGAAGAGAAGCAAACTCGGCCTAATGCCGAGAAAGCCCTCGCAAAGCGATGCAAACGCACTCATCTCTAAGAGAGAGTTGGGAGGAAGATGGTGGAGTTGAACTCCATAATGATCTATAACCTCGGAGAAGAACTCCGAGGGAGGAAAAGACAGACCTCGGTCGAGATGGGTGCCGAAGTGGACCCGCTCGCCGTCTTGCGGGTTGGGGATTTCGCCGGAGCCGCTCAGCCAGTCACCGGCGGCGAGAAGCCCCTCCTTCTCCATGTTCTTGAGGCCATCCTCATCAAGGGCGCAGGGGATCTAGATTCCCTAGAAGCTTTCCTTCTCCACTGCTGCTTCCACCGTCGCCGCCGCCGCTGCTGCCGCCAAACCGGAGGAAGAAGACAATGAAGCCATTTCTCCGGTGAGAAGATGACCTAAAAGTGGCGGCGCTGGGAGTTTCTGTGGGGGGAAGGACGAGAGAGCTCTGAGCGCGCAGGAGGATTGGGAGGAAAGGAAACTGCAAGGACTGGTGGAAAGGAGAAGGAGATATCCAAACCCCTTATATCCACCTAACTACGCCAAGATTCGTGCAAATGCTACAGTGTAACCGCCATGCGTCGTGGAAAGAACTGGGAAGGACCCACGCGATGATTGCGTCTCCTCGATCTCCATGCTCGCATTGAAACGGCGCCTCGGTTCCGCGAACAGTGGACCCACCAACGGTCGTGCTGACGGCACGCCTATCAGATGACGTGACTTAACCATGCTTGTGTCAGGTGGCGTAGAAACCAAGTTCCGGTTTAGTTTAAAATCGAGCTGGAAAATCCGAGTAACAAATCGATAGGTCCGACTTATTTTTAAAGACCCGAATCCTATTTTTTGTGAAGTTTCAGGAACCCTTCAAGATTCTACAAGCCAAAGATCAAGCTAGACGATGATAAAATTCGACTTTGGATCTTGGAGGCCTCCGGGGGCTGCTGTTGGGGATATACTTTCCGGGTATCCTCACAGATCCTCACTGACCAGGGTGGCCCACTTTGGGTTAGAGCTTTGCTTCACGGGTGGCCCAGTCAGAGAGAGAGAAGACGGGGTCCAATCCGGCTACAGGAAGGCCCAGAAGACTTACCGACTTAGGCCCATAATGTTACTTGTAGTTCAAGATGTACTCTGTAACCAACTCTTAGTCGTAGCCAGATTGATCTCTCCTGTAAACCCTAGGCCGGATATCTATATAAGCCGTCCTAGGGAGAGCCTTTAGGGCGAACACCTTACAACACAATAGTCTACAATCTCAACTCGCACAGGCGAAACCCTTGTAACCCATATTCGGCTCTACCGTATTACTAGATTGCTAGCAGGAGTAGGATTTGTCCCAAGCTGGCGGATTCGAACCTGGGTAAACTTGTGTGCTCACCGTCCCGGAATACCGTACGTCTCACACCCCTCTCTTCCGCACGCCTCGAGGACCCCCTCATGGCGTACTTGTCCTCAATCCGACGACACTACTGATATGTATGATTGAATATGTGATTCGATGTGGAACTATATATTCATGTTGTTCATACTTATTGTCCTTGGTCGTTGAGGTTGTGTTGCACACATAACTTAGACTAATGTGAAAGGTGCATGATGACTCGGTTCCACTTGGCATGGGCATGGAGATGCTATTCCAACTTACACGGATTCGGTTAAAGAGTTTAGCAAGTTAGATTGACCCATTGAGATACAATGAACAGGTCGTCATTTGTATGTCTCAATACATGTAATCCTTAGACCTAAGGTTATTCCACAATCCGAGTTTTGGATCACCGACTTAGGTTCTGTCAAACATTGTTCCGTCAAAGGGAAATTATAAAGGCAGAGTTTGGGTCGACTAAGAATCAAGCTGTGTGATGTGGATGACCAAGCTGAGATTTTGCCCCTCCGACTAGAGAGATATTCTATGGGCCCTCTCGAAAGATATGATTTGGAAAGCATGGCCATGCACGACTCGGTTAAGTGCTAACCGAGGCGACCGACTAAGAGTTAGTCGGATGAATCACTTATCTCGGATCAAGAAGAGAGTTGAGCTATTTGAAGGATGATGATTATTTGCCTATAGCTTGACAAGATATATCATGAGGCAAAAGGGACTCAGACGAAAGTCACATTCGAAGGTATGTCGTCATGACTCTTTGGTACTTGGGAGTCGGCACGTTCTGCTAGGAGCCGCTACCGTGAGTGAGACTCGGATCGTGTCCAAGTCACCATGAGCATGTCGGGTCACACACTTAAGAGCGGGAGCAAGTTTGGGTTAGACCTGAACCTGAAATCTATTTGGGTTGGACCCGAATCGGACACGGACTAAGTCAGTGAGTTGGACTCATAGTGACTAAAATAGGTCTTTTAGTGAATGGGACACAAGTGAGTAGAGCCCACTTTCACTCCCTATATATACTGGGGCGCAGGTGCCTAACATGCACGGTTAGGTCATTCCATGTGTTGGAAACCCTAGATCCAGTCAGTCTAGTCATGCCATCGTACCGGACCTAGCAGTCAACCGTCGGCACTCCTTGTACGTGTGGATACTGGCGGAGGTGTTGTACGTTCAGCACTTTGTCGATCAGATCGTGAAGACTTGACTGCATCAAATAATGTGCTTCATCAATTCCTCAACTATGTGTCTAGTGGTAATCCTCGTGGCCTGTCACCTCAGCTAGATCTTGGGATCACCGCGTAGGTAAAAAGTTTTGTTTATCTCTCTGTGGCCCAACAACAGAGGGCGACTCGCCCCCTTGCTTCGAGGTTATTGAGGACGTGGCTTAGTGGAGCATCATTCACCACGATTATCAGTGCTCCTCGAAGTAGTGGCACAGTCGCCGTGCCGTCGTGAATACACCATAGGCCAGATTTTGGAAGTGCGGGTACCGTTGCTTTGTGGGTGTTAGCACCTCGCTTAGGTAGTACACCGGATGTTGCACCCCATGGATCTTGTTCTCTTCAGCTCGTTCGACCACAAGCACGGTACTGACCACCTGGTTGGTGGCAGAGATGTATAGTAGCATTGTATCCTTCTCCCTAGGGGTCAGGACGGGCAAGGTGGAGAGCAGACGCTTGAGATCTTTGAATGCTTCTTGTGCCTCGTTAGTCCACTCGAACTTGTCCGTCTTAAGGAGGAGCTGGTAGAACGGTAGTGCATTCTCGCCCATTCGACTGATAAATAGACTAAGCATCGTGATTCGCCTAGATAGCTGCTAGACACCCTTGACATTCTTCGGCTTCTCCATGGCTAGTATGGCCTTTATATTTTTCGGGTTAGCCTCTATTCCCCTAGCAGAGATAAGTACCTGAGTAATTGCCCGGATGGGACGCCGAAGGCGCACTTCTCGTGATTCAGCATGATCCTATAGTGGTCAAGGTTGTCGAGGGTCTCACGGAGATAATCGGTGAGTGTAGTTTCCTCTTTTGTCTTGCCCACTATGTAGTTGACATAGACCTAGATGTTGTGGCACCGTGGTAGGCATGCATGCACCATTGGTAGGTGGCTCCTGTGTTCTTCATCCTGAAGGGCATCATGAAGGTTGTGATGAAGGTTGTCTTCTCTTGATCCTCTACCTTCATTCAGACATGATGATAGCCTGAGTAGGCATCGAGGAAACATACACGTTCACATCCCGCTATGGAGTTGATTAGTTGGTCGATCCGAGGTAATTGGAAGTGGTCCTTCATGTAGTGCTTGTTGATGGAGGTGAAGTCCATGCACATCCATAGGATGTTCGTGTCCTTTTTGGGAACGAGCATGGGGTTAGCTACCCAGTTGCTTTCCTTGATTTCACGGATGAAGTTGGCATTGCGTAGTCTATTGACTTCCATGCTAATCGCTTTTTCCCTTAGTTCAGAACTTCAGATAGTCGACGCATCGATTGCTTGATGGGTCTTGCATCTAGAGACACGTTAAGTGTGTGCTCGGTGAATTCCCTGGAAACTCCTTGCATGTTCGCAAGACACCGGGAAAATATCTCCCAACGCTCATGGCGGAATTCGACGAGTGCGAGTGAAAGAACATTTCATGTTTTCCTATGTTTTGCGTGTTAGATAACAATACTTTGGAGACTTTTCATGTGTGCTAAGTGTGCAGGAAGTTTTGAGGGGGGGCGGATAATCCGCCCCACCAAGGGCCGGATAATCCGGCCTACCTCATCTCTCAAGGGAGCCAAGGCACGTCGTTCGGGGTCTAGTCGGATTTTCTCCCGGAAAATCCGAACTGGCGCGGTTTTTCCTCCCCAGGCCGGATAATCCGGGTGTCGCATGGGCCGGATATTCCGGCCCCCAGTTTTTGAGCAAAAGGATCCAAGGCGCGTCGCTCGGTATCCGGTCGGATTTTCTCCCGGAAAATCCGAACTGGGGCAGTTTTTCTTCCTAGGCCGGATAATCCGGCCTTCGCACTGGGCCGGATAATCAGGCCCCCAGAAGTTGATCAAGGGCAAGCTCGGCGCGACGCTCGGAGAGGGGGTGGATTATCTAGCGGATATTCTGAGTCTGGGGCGGAGTTTCCCCAGACCGGATAATCCGGTCCCTCACTTGGGCCGGATAATCTGGCCCCCAAAGGCTGGTTTCTGAAGGGGGTTATAAATAACCCTTCTTCCCCAACGTTCAGAACTCTTGATTCATTCGAATTTGACCAGACCTTGTGCAAGAGCTCTAAATCTCGATCTCCCACTTCAACCACCCGAAGGTCTTGATCTTTGGTGGAATTGAAGGAGGAGAAGTTCATCATCATCATCATCAAGAATCAAGCGCTTCAACTCCTCTCCATTCACTTGGAGAAATCCCTGATCTAGTATTCTTGTCAATACCTAGATCTTGTTTATTGTATTTGATAAGTTTGTTTTTGTGGCAGCTTGTTGTCATTTCGGGAGCCTCCAAGTTGTTGTGGAGTTGTTGCCCCGCTAGTTGTGTAAAGGAGCAGGTGCCCGCCTCGAAGGGTACCTATAGTGGAAGGTGGATCAGGCCTGTTGTGGTGAGATCCATCGGACAACAGGGTGAGGCCTTTTGTGGCGTGGTGGTCTTAGTACCGCCCACCCCTCCAACGCAGACGTACTTCCCTTAACAAGGAAGGAACTGCGGTCAAACAAATCATGTGTCTCCACGTGCTTCACTTCGGTTTACTCGTTCCTCTTCCACTCGCTCTTTACTCGCTAGTAGATAGGTTTGCATATAGGGAAATTCCACTCAATAGTCTTTCTAGAGAATTTACCCTTTGTGCTAATCCTAAAATTGAAAAGGAATTAAAAATTGGTGTAGCACCTATTCACCCCCCCCCCCCCCCTCTAGGTGCCCATACGATCCATTTCAATTCGTATCAGAGCCCCGGCTCTTAATTCGGGCTTAACCGCCTAAGAGTAGTATGGGTACCAAGGATGATGGAAATGAGGCTGTGGATAAGGTCACAATGGATGATCTCAAGTCGTTGGAAACAACCTTGTTGAAATCCTTTGAGGCCAAGATGGAGGAGATGAATCAAATGATTGCTCACCTTACATCATCCATAGCCCCATCTCCATCCTCCTCTGAGGCTCCCACACCATCATCTAAGGAAAAGGGTAACACCGGATCCAAGGATGATGATGAGGAAGGTGAAAAACTAAATGGATCCACCTCCAAAAAGGGAAATGGTAAGAAGGAATATAGTGAGGTTCGCCATGTATATTCCCCCGACCCACCTATCCCTCATCCTCATATAAACAATAGGGGTGATCCACCCAAGCTCACTGCATCTTCTTTTAACCAATGGAAATTCCTAATGAAATCTCATGTTTGCAGCTCCTCTATTGAATTGTGGAGGATTATTGAAGAAGGTCTTCATATTGGAGATCAAACCAATCTAACGTGTAGGGAAGTTGTGGATAGCTAGTTGAATGCCACCGCTCTCCACATGATACAGCTGGGTGTGGGTCCTAAGGACATGCCACACATTGAACATCTCAACACAGCTAAAGAGGCATGGGATGCTCTTACGGACCTTTTCGTTGGAAACGAAAGCATGAGAAGAAACAGGTATGATGCCCTTAGTAATGAAGCTGAGGGATTCTACATGTTGGATGGTGAAAACCATGAGGACATGTATAGAAGACTCAAGGGCATCGCAACAACATTTCGAAAGCATGGGGCCACTCACATTGATGATGCATGGATAAAAAGAAAGTATTTGAGTGCCTTATTGCCTTTCGAACCAACGGATTTGAAGAGCCTGCAAGGTAGACACAACTATCATCAAATGACATCCAATGAAGTCATGCAAGAAATGGCGTCATTCAAAGTGGTGGCAAAGAATGCTGAAGATGCCCATGCTCGGGCCATTGGAATGCAAAAGGGTGTCAATGTGGCTCTCAAAGCCAATGTTGTTGAGCAAGAGGAAGATGAAGAAGCTTTTGAAGGGGTATCCATGGACTGCCCCGATGAGGTCAAACGTGCTCATGGGGAGTACATGGCATTCTATGCAAGGAACTTCTGGAAGGACCCTGCCAAAGCTAAGTCTGACCTTGAGCGCAAGAACGGATCAAATGGAAGAAGTGAAAGTGGCCCAAGATTGAGAACTTGCTTCAACTGTGGAGATAGAATGCACTTTGTTGCCGAGTGTCCTTATCAAAATAGAGAAGACAATGGTGGCAGGCTCATTCTTAAATAAAAATCTAAAGCTCCTAAGAAGAAGCCGTTTATTAACAAGAATGGCCCTTTCAAGAAGCAACCCAAGATTGTCCTTGTAGCTCAAGAGGAATACTCCTCCGCAAGTGAAGATGAAGAGGATGATGATAGTTCCCGCGAAGTGGCTGCTATAGCCACCACATCGGCTCCCTCCTCTCTCTTCGACTCGCCGAACGAGAACGCCATCAACAACAACGCCACTTGTCTAATGGCAAGAGGATTCGAGGTATCAACTTCTAGCTCTTCATTTCCTAAGACTAACATAATTTTGGATATGAATGATCATGACAGTCTTGAAATGAAAGAAGAAGTTATTGCCTTGGATACTTTTTTCACTAACCTACAAGGTGAGCACAAACTCCATTTTGATGCTCTTATGAGTCAACTTGCTCAAGCCGAAGATCTCCTTGAAGAAAAGGGTAGAATTGAAAGAGAAGATGCCTTGGAGATAGCTTCTTTGAAGAATGCCTTGGAAGAGGAAGAGGAAGCTCGAGTTTCTTTGGAAGAAAGACTCGAATCCATTGAGGGGTCACAAGAGGAAGTTGTAGCTCAGCTCATTAAAGAACGTGACCATGCTCTTGCCAAGGTAAAGAAACTAAAGAAAGAAAAGGTTGATTTTGGGGCTGTTCATGCTAGACTTTTGGAGAAGTTTGATAATCTCGAAAGTGCTCACAAGGCATTGAAGAGTGATCATTCTACTCTAAATGAGTCTCATGACCAGCTCCAAACTCAACTGAAAAGGTATGATGTGCCAAGTATCTCCTCTTCATCCTTTGGAAAAGAAGACCCTGCAAGAAGTTCTCAACACAAAGGTAAAGGGGTTATTGATGAGATATTGAGCAGGCAAAGGACAAACAATAGTAAAGAAGGTCTTGGTTACATACCCAAGATAAAGAGCAAGAAAAACAAGAAGAAGAAGAAGAACAAGAACAAGACTGCTCAACCGAAGACTAGCAACATTACCAATAACAAGACTAATCATGATGGTTTTGCAGAGATCAACAATCCTAAATTTGAACTATATTGTGATTGTTATGGTGATGTTTATGCTAGTTATGTAGGGCCTTATGATTGTTACATTCCTTGGTCTATTTGGGTTCCCAAGACCCTTGTTACTAACATGAGAGGACCCATTGAAAAATGGGTACCTAAAACCAATAAGTAATTTTCTTGGAGGGCTATGCTTCCGGTGGTTCTAAATGGATACTCGATAGCAGTTGTACGAGTCATATGACCGGAAGCAAGGAGATCATCACGGAGATGTGGCCAAACCTTGATCACATTACCGTCTCCTATGGTGACAAGTCAAAATCTGAGGTATTGGGTCTTGGCAAGGTTGTGGTGGCTCACGATATCTCTCTCGTGGACGTCATGCTTGTTGAGACCCTCGGGTATAACTTACTTTTAGTTCGTGCCCTTGGTAAGATGGGCTTTGTAGTTTACATTGATGCTGATTGGCGGTACTCTTGTGGAGCAAGTCTCTAAAAGTCGCTTTCGTGGGATATGTCGAAAACGACCTGTACGTGGTGGACTTTTCGGAGAAAACCACTATAGGCCCGATGTGTCTTTTTGGAAAGGCTGACGCGGGTTGGCTATGGCATCGCCGACTAGCCCACGTCAATATGAGAACTTTGCAAAGTCTCCACGAGGGTGCCCACATTCTTGGACTAAAAGAAAATGTCTCTTTTGCCAAAGATCGTGTTTGCAGGGCATGTGTTGAAGGGAAAATGCATGATTCACCTCATCGAAGGAAAACCATTATCTCTTCAAAAAGGATTTTGGAGCTCCTTCATGTGGACCTCTTCGGACCTCCATCTCATGCAAGCCTCGGTGGGAAGAAGTATTGTCTAGTGATTGTTGATGATTACTCAAGATACACTTGGGTTTATTTTTTCAAGTTGAAGAGTGAAACTCAACAAACTGTCATCGACTTCGCCAACGAGGTTCAACGTCAACACAACGTCCCCATTCTAGCTATAAGGAGTGATAACGGCTCGGAGTTCAAGAACTACACCTTAAATGAGTTCCTAAGTGAAGAGGCGATAAGACATCAATATTCCGCTGCGTACACCCCTCAACAAAATGGTGTAGCCGAGAGGAAGAATCGAACTCTAATGGACATGGCAAGATCAATGTTAGCCGAATTCAAATCTCCATATAACTTCTGGGCTGAAGCAATCTCTACTGCTTGTCATTCATCCAACCGTTTATACCTCCGCAAGATTTTGGACAAGACTCCGTATGAAATACTTACCGGTAACAAGCCAAACATCTCATACTTTCGAGTATTCGGGTGTAAGTGATTCTTTCTTATTAAAGGAGTTCGTTTATCTAAGTTTGAATCTAAGGGTTTATAAGGTATTTTTGTTGGTTATGGTGCCGAATCCCACACTAATAGAGTCTACAATAAGCTCTCCAGAACTGTTGTAGAATCTTGTAGTGTGGTGTTCGAGGAAAATGACGGTTCCCGTGCGGAGCAAGTTGGTGTTTGTGATGCAGATGTTGAAATACCCCAAGATGCCATAAGAAGAATGGGCGTGGGATTCTTCCGCCCCATTGAGGAACCCCTTGTGGCGGACCGGGAAGGACAATGCTCTACTCATATAGAGCCCTCATCTACACATACTCAACATGCTCCAACCACGGGGGCAACTTCTACACCATCTCCATCAACCGCTGAAGGTCAAGATGCTCTAGAAAGCTCCAGGCCGGATTTTCCGGTTGACACCGGATTATCCAACCACCCCACTCCAGCTGACCAAGTTGCTCCTGCTGGAGAAGATTTCAACGCAAGCTCCAGGCCGGATTTTCCGGTTAGCCCTGGATTATCCGGCCCCTCCCCAGTTCAAGCAAGTCCTAGGCCTCCTGAAGAAGCTGCGACAAGTACTCCCAGGCCGGATTATCCGGCCTCTCCATCGGCCGGATTATCCGGCCCTGACTCTCCAGTTCTGCAGCCTCCTGCTACGGCTACGGATTCACCTCAAGGGCATGCATCTCCACCACCTTCTACTGATGTTCCAGTTACTGATCAAGGCGGAGAATATGCTTCCAATGAAGACTCAAGTGATGAATCTCCTCCTCCAAGAGACAACAAACTTATTGAACTTCGTCGCAAGGCTCGGGCTGATCGTAACCTTGAGTTGAGGGGTCCCACTCTCGACAAGGTTGTTGGTGATCTTCGACGAAGGGTTTCTACAAGAAGAGAATTGGCCAGTTTTGGTGAGCATCAAGCTCATATCTCCATGGTGGAACCTAAGAAGGTCTTTGAAGCTCTTGAAGACCTAGACTGGATTGTTGCTATGCATGAAGAATTGAATAATTTCGAGCGCAACAAAGTCTGGAAACTAGTGGAGAAACCCAAAGAGTGCCGCAATGTTATCGGCACCAAGTGTATTTTCAAGAACAAGCAAGATGAGAATGGCATTGTTGTGAGGAACAAGGAAGACTTGTGGCTCAAGGGTACTCTCAAGTTGAAGGCATCGACTTCGGCAAGACCTATGCTCTTGTGGCTCGCCTTGAGTCCATCCGTATCCTACTTGCTTATGCTGCTCATAACAATTTTAAGTTGCAGAAAATGGACGTCAAGAGTGCCTTCCTTAACGGTCCTCTACATGAGTTGGTATACGTAAAGCAACCCCCAGGGTTTGTGGATCCTAACTTCCCGAACCATGTCTACAAACTCGATAAGGCACTCTATGGCCTTAAACAAGCCCCACGTGCGTGGTATGAGCACCTTAAAGAGCTTTTGTTAGATCGTGGCTTCGAAGTTGGGCAAATCAACCCCACTCTTTTTACTAAGAAGGTTAAGGGGGAGCTCTTCGTATGCCAACTATATGTAGACGATATCATCTTTGGTTCTACTAACAAAGCTTTTAACGATGAATTTTCAAAGCTTATGACTGACAGGTTTGAGATGTCTATGATGGGGGAATTACGGTTCTTTCTTGGATTCGAGATCAAACAACTTAGAGAAGAAACCTTTATTAATCAAGCAAAGTACATCCAAGACATGCTCAAGAGATTCAAGATGACGGATCTAAATGGTGTCGCCACTCCAAATGCAAACAAAGTGTCATCTTGAACTTAACCCTCATGGTAAAGATGTTGACCAAAAGGTATACCGGTCCATGATCGGCTCTCTTCTTTACCTCTGCGCATCTAGACCCGATATTGTGTTGAGTGTGGGAGTGTGTGCAAGGTATCAAGCAGCTCCTAAAGAAAGCCACTTAGTGGCGGTCAAGAGGATCTTTCGATATTTGGTTCATTCCCCCAACTTTGGTCTCTGGTATCCCAAGGGCTCCGATTTATCTTTATGTGGTTATACTGACTCAGATTGGGCTGGTGATAAGGATGATCAGAAATCTACTTCTGGAGCTTGTCAATTCTTGGGAAGTTCTCTTGTATGTTGGTCCTCCAAAAAGCAGAATTGTATATCTCTATCCACCGCCGAAGCTGAATATGTTGCTGCTGCCAGTGCTTGTACTCAATTATTGTGGATGAGGCAAACTTTAAAGGAATACGGTGTCAATTGTGACAAAGTGCCTCTTTTATGTGATAATGAAAGTGCTATCAAAATTGCGTACAATCCAGTTCAGCACACAAGGACGAAGCATATTGAGATTCGGAATCATTTTATTCGTGACCATGTTGCTCGCGGCGATATTGATCTATCTTTTGTGAGCACGAAGAACCAACTGGCAGATATTTTTAAAAAGTCACTTGATGAAGCAAGATTCTGCTATTTGAGGAATGAGCTAAATATCATTGATTCCGGGAGCTTGTCTTGATTACCCATGCACTCACTTGTACACCTCAATCCTTGTTTGGTCTAGATGTGGGCATGGATATAGGGGGAGTGTGGTCCTAACTCATTGGGCTAACCCTCCCCCCATAATGCCAAAAGCAAGATAAATCATTTCTCTTAATATCATTCTGTGATATGTGAGCTTATTGATGAGTATTAGTCGTGAACCCAAGATATATCTCTGCGGTGTCACACCATACACTCCAACAAGGTGGCTTCGGCCACCGCCCTCTCCCTTGAGGATAATTGGATCTTTTTTGTTGTTATTTTCTCTCTCATGTTCTTATGGGAATCACACTCAATCTTGGCTTTTATTTGATTTGGATTTTGCAATTTTGAGTGTCTAGTACCATCTCAGTTTGGCTATCTTAATCCTAAGCCTTCCCTACCCCTAAGCCATCTATTCTTGCACACAAGTCCCTTGTACACCTTGTGGGGGTGTTGTTTGGGGACGCGCGGGCCTGGTTCTGTATATAAGAGAATCCCAGAATTTAGGCCGGATAATCCGGCCCAAGTGTTGGCCGGATAATCCGGCCCTGACGGATTTGATCTTAAAGGGCAGGGCTCAGGGGGAAGGGCTCATATCGAGCAGCACTTCTCCCCCAGCCCTCTCCTCCTCCACAGCCGCCGCCTGCCGCCCCTCACCCTCCCCGGAGCCTCTCCGGCCACCGGATTTTCCGGGCCTCCCCGGATCTTCTTCTGCGTGCCTCCGGGTACCTTCTCCTCCGTGTTCTTCCTCCAATGAGTGAGGGTAACTCCCTCTCTCCCCATCTTTGGCTAGATGTGTATCTTGTTGGGTGGAACGTTGTCTAGAAGGATGTGTTTTCCCATAGAAATTGTAGTCTTGCAGTTTCTAGGTCCGATCTGCTTTTTTGCATGCAATCTTGGTGGAATCGGAAATTTCTGCCAGGGCTGGATTTTCCGCCCCTGGCCAGGCCGGATAATCCGGCCTGACAGATTCAATTCTGCTTCAGTTTCACTATGTGTATGCATTGAGTAGTTTTTGCCCTATGAACTTTTTGACTACTTTTTCCATGCTCTCTCCTGGACTTGTCTGTATGCTTATCCCCTTTCTATCGCCCTTATTCTCCTCACAGGTGGTTCCGGTGTTTCCAAGACCTACAAGCGTCGTCCTCGCGCCAAGTACTTTCGGGACGACGGTCAAGGAAACCTAGTGGATGAAGTTGAATTGAGGAGAACGAAGAGAGGCGAATGGCTGAACAATCCAAGAGGACTAGGAAGGGGGTGTCCAAGAGGAAGGGCAAGGAGCCCAAGATCAACTACAGGGCTTTGGATGCAGTCTCCTTTTCTGCCATCTGTCATCGTGACTTGTTTGCTAAGCTGCCTCGTGATGTTGAGCTGGGGGATACCCGTTTTTGGTGTGCCGAACAGAAGGGGATTTATGAAGACATCTATGCCAGGCTGAACATTAGGCCTATGCATCCTCTGGTACTTGTTGGTGCTTTGGAGAAGGCGCATCTTGTGGATGCGATGTATGTTGCTGAGAGGATGGGGTTGCACCATCTCATGTCTCTCCAGTGCCTCCCGTGGCCCGTGATATCAAGCAGCTGAACTGGTTCCAGCGTCACGTTCTCTGCATGGGCGTGGACATGCGCAAGGGTCAGTACGAGGCTTACAGGCAGCGCCATGAGTTGGCTCACTCCCAGCAGCTCATTCTTCACCGCGTGTCCGGTGCTTCGGATGCTCCTACGGCTCCTACACCTCCCACTCCGTATGCTCGGTGGAACTCTTCCTCCAGGCTGAACTATGGTGAGCTGGAGCGCCACTTGTTCCCCTCTGCGCCCACTGCTGATGAAGATGAGGAAGGTGACACTGAGGAACTTGATGATGAGGATGAGGAAGAGCATGAAGAAGAGGACGAGGATGAGGACTACGATGAGTGATCCCATGGGGCGCTAGCATCGCTCTTCTCCCTTTTTGGTGTCTCGATGCCAAAGGGGGAGAAGTAGTTCTATTAGGTTGTTCGTGGATTTGCATGGGTCAGGCATAGGCACTTGCACTTTTCTATTCATTATTTCCTGCTTATGCCCATTTAGCGTTGAACTTTAAATTCGTGATTTGGTTGTTTGAGACTCTTTGTGGTTGTTTGGATTATGCTATTCCTATGGACTTCATATCATGGATTGTGCTTATGGATCTATCTATTCATATCCTATTGCTGGAGGTATATCACGGAAGGCGCGCTCATATTGGTTATCCGGTAATAATTGTGATTTATGTCAAGGATGCCTATTCTCTACTTCGGTGGTATGTGTTTTTGCTCACATGTATATGGAATAGATTCTCCTATTTGTGTGCATTTGTATTCCAATGCAAAACTCTATTATGCACACATTGAGGGGGAGTCTCCTTCATAAGTTATCTCTGTCTGTCTTGTGTCTTTCTCCTGCAAATCCTGGTATTGTCATCTAAGACCAAAAAGGGGGAGATTGAAAGAACATTTCATGTTTTCCTATGTTTTGCGTGTTAGATAACAATACTTTGGAGACTTTTCATGTGTGCTAAGTGTGCAGGAAGTTTTGAGGGGGGCCGGATAATCCGGCCTACCTCATCTCTCAAGGGAACCAAGGCGCGTCGTTCGGGGTCCAGTCGGATTTTCTCCCGGAAAATCCGAACTGGGGCGGTTTTTCCTCCCCAGGCCGGATAATCCGGGTGTCGCATGGGCCGGATATTCCGGCCCCCAGTTTTCGAGCAAAAGGAGCCAAGGCGCGTCGCTCGGTATCCGGTCGGATTTTCTCCCGGAAAATCGAAACTGGGGCGGTTTTTCTTCCCCAGGCCGGATAATCCGGCCTTCGCATTGGGCCGGATAATCCGGCCCCCAGAAGTTGATCAAGGGCAAGCTCGGCGCGACGCTCGGAGAGAGGGTGGATTATCTAGCGGATATTCCGAGTTTGGGGCGGAGTTTCCCCAGACCGGATAATCCGGCCCTCACTTGGGCCAGATAATCCGGCCCCAAAGGCTACAACGGCTGGTTTCTGAAGGGGGTTATAAATACCCCTTCTTCCCCAACGTTCAGAACTCTTGATTCATTCGAATTTAACCAGACCTTGTGCAAGAGCTCTAAATCTCGATCTCCCACTTCAACCACCCGAAGGTCTTGATCTTTGGTGG
Organism: Avena eriantha; assembly: GCA_910589775.1. Classification (NCBI taxonomy): domain Eukaryota; kingdom Viridiplantae; phylum Streptophyta; class Magnoliopsida; order Poales; family Poaceae; genus Avena; species Avena eriantha. The sequence continues at coordinate 394,536,094 of OU342742.1, read as the reverse complement.
AATTGAAGGAGGAGAAGTTCATCATCATCATCAAGAATCAAGCGCTTCAACTCCTCTCCATTCACTTGGAGAAATCCCTGATCTAGTATTCTTGTCAATACCTAGATCTTGTTTATTGTATTTGATAAGTTTGTTTTTGTGGCAGCTTGTTGTCATTTCGGGAGCCTCCAAGTTGTTGTGGAGTTGTTGCCCCGCTAGTTGTGCAAAGGCGCAGGTGCCCGCCTCGAAGGGTACTTATAGTGGAAGGTGGATCAGGCCTGTTGTGGCGAGATCCATCGGAGAACAGGGTGAGGCCTTTTGTGGCGTGGTGGTCTTAGTACCGCCCACCCCTCCAACGCAGATGTACTTCCCTTAACAAGGAAGGAACTGCGGTCAAACAAATCATGTGTCTCCGCGTGCTTCACTTCGGTTTACTTGTTCCTCTTCCACTCGCTCTTTACTCGCTAGTAGATAGGTTTGCATTTAGGGAAATTCCACCCAGTAGTTTATCTAGTGAATTTACCCTTTGTGCTAAGCCTAAAATTGAAAAAGAATTAAAAATTGGTATAGCACCTATTCACCCCCCCTCTAGGTGCCCATACGATCCATTTAAATTGGTATCAGAGCCCCGACTCTTAATTAGGGCTTAACCGCCTAAGAGTAGTATGGGTACCAAGGATGATGGAAATGAGGCTGTGGATAAGGTCACAATAGATGATCTCAAGTCGTTGGAAACAACCTTGTTGAAATCCTTTGAGTCCAAGATGGAGGAGATGAATCAAATGATTGGTCGCCTCACATCATCCATAGCCCCATCTCCATCCTCCTCTGAGGCCCCCACACCATCATCTAAGGAAAAGGGTAACACCGGATCCAAGGATGATGATGTGGAAGGTGAAAAACTAAATGGCTCCACCTCCAAAAAGGGAAGTGGTAAGGAGGAATATAATGAGGTTCGCCACGTATATTCCCTCGACCCACCTATCCCTCATCCTCATATAAACAATAGGGGTGATCCACCCAAGCTCACTACATCCTCTTTTAATCAATGGCAATTCCTAATAAAATCTCATGTGTGCAGCTCCTCTATTGAATTGTGGAGGATTATTGAAGAAGGTCTTCATATTGGAGATCAAACCAATCTAACGACAAGGGAAGTTGTGGATAGCCAGTTGAATGCCACCGCTCTCCACATGATACATCTGGGTGTGGGTCCCAAGGACATGCCAGACATTGAACATCTCAACACAGCTAAAGAGGCGTGGGATGCTCTTACGGACCTTTTCGTTGGAAATGAAAGCATGAGAAGAAACAGGTATGATGCTCTTAGTAATGAAGCTGAGGGATTCTACATGTTGGATGGTGAAAACCATGAGGACATGTATAGAAGACTCAAGGGCATCGCAACAACATTTCGGAAGCATGGGGCCACTCACATTGATGATGCATGGATAAAAAGAAAGTATGTGAGTGCCTTAATGCCTTTCGAGCCAACAGATTTGAAGAGCCTGCAAGGTAGACACAACTATCATCAAATGACATCCAACAAAGTCATACAAGAAATGGCGTCATTCAAAGTGGCGGCAAAGAATGCTGAAGATGCCCGTGCTCGGGCCATTCGAATGCAAAAGGGTGTCAATGTGGCTCTCAAAGCCAATGTTGTTGAGCAAGAGGAAGATGAAGAAGCTTTTGAAGGGGTATCCATGGACTGCCCCGATGAGGTCAAACGTGCTCATGGTGAGTACATGGCATTCTATGCAAGGAACTTTTGGAAGGACCCTACCAAAGCCAAGTCTGACCTTGAGCGCAAGAACGGGTCAAATGGAAGAAGAGAAAGTGGCCCAAGATTGAGAACTTGCTTCAACTGTGGAGATAGAATGCACTTTGTTGCCGAGTGTCCTTATCAAAATAGAGAAGACAATGGTGGCAGGCTCATTCTTAAAGATAAATCTAAAGCTCCTAAAAAGAAGCCGTTTATTAAGAAGAATGGCCCGTTCAAGAAGCAACCCAAGATTGTCCTTGTAGCTCAAGAGGAATACTCCTCCGCAAGTGAAGATGAAGAGGATGATGATAGTTCCCGTGAAGTGGCTGCTATAGCCACCACATCGACTACCTCCTCTCTCTTCGACTCGCCGAACGAGAACGCCATCAACAACAACGCCACTTATCTAATGGCAAGAGGATCTGAGGTATCAACTTCTAGCTCTTCATTTCCTAAGACTAACATAATTTTGGATATGAATGATCATGAAAGTCTTGAAATGAAAGAAGAAGTTATTGCCTTGGATACTTTTTTCACTAACCTACATGGTGAGCACAAACTCCATTTTGATACTCTTATGAGTCAACTTGCTCAAGCCGAAGATCTCCTTGAAGAAAAGGGCAGAATTGAAAGAGAAGATGCCTTGGAGATAGCTTGTTTGAAGAATGCCTTGGAATAGGAAGAGGAAGCTTGAGTTTCTTTGGAAGAAAGACTCGAATCCCTTGAGGGGTCACAACAAGAAGCTGTCGCTCAGCTCATTAAAGAACGTGACCATGCTCTAGTATCAAGCGCTTCAACTCCTCTCCATTCACTTGGAGAAATCCCTGATCTAGTATTCTTGTCAATACCTAGATCTTGTTTATTGTATTTGATAAGTTTGTTTTTGTGGCAGCTTGTTGTCATTTTGGGAGCCTCCAAGTTGTTGTGGAGTTGTTGCCCCGCTAGTTGTGTAAAGGCACCGGTGTCCGCCTCGAAGGGTACCTATAGTGGAAGGTGGATCAGGCCTGTTGTGGCGAGATCCATCGGAGAACAGGGTGAGGCCTTTTGTGGCGTGGTGGTCTTAGTACCGCCCACCCCTCCAACGCAGACGTACTTCCCTTAACAAGGAAGGAATTGCGGTCAAACAAATCCTGTGTCTCCGCGTGCTTCACTTCGGTTTACTCGTTCCTCTTCCACTCGCTCTTTACTCACTAGTAGATAGGTTTGCATATAGGGAAATTCCACTCAATAGTCTTTCTAGAGAATTTACCCTTTGTGCTAAGCCTAAAATTGAAAAAGAATTAAAAATTGGTGTAGCACCTATTCACCCCCCCCTCTAGGTGCCCATACGATCCATTTCAGCGAGTTCCTATCCGGAACTTAGATTGTTGGCAATGAGGGTCGTGTTGGTCGGGTCTGTCAGGTGGACCTAGACCACCTTGGTGTTCACCCTGGAGTCGAAGAACTAGTCCAGTGTATTCTGCTTGCTCACAGGAGGAAGAATATTTTTTGTCGACTCCTTGATCCTCACGAGCTCTTCCTTCATGCCGAAAGTTTGGGAGATTATGTTGAACTCCCTGTCACAGCTATTAGATCTGGTGAAGCTCCCTTGGACGATAATGACACCGTTTGGCCTAGCATCTTCATCAGGAGATACGCATATTGGGGAACCACCAAGAACCTTGTGAATGCCACGCGTCCGTGGATGGTGTGGTACTCAGAGGGCTAGTCGACCACCTCGTACTCGAGGCGCTCACGCCTGAAGTTCTTGGGTGTGCCGAAACTCAAGTCTAGCCAGATTTGTCCCAGGGGTAGATTCCCTTGCCTGGTATAATGTCGTCGAAGGTCGTACGGATGCTTCCAGGCTCGAGATGGGGATCTGCGTTGCTCGTAAGGTGCTGGCAAACATGAGGTTGATGTAGCTACCGCCGTCCATGAATACTTTGAAGGGTTCACAACATAGAAAACAAAAAAATCCTACGATGGGAACTATACGCTAAGATCTATCTACTAGATACAAGCAACGGGTGGATATACATCCATGGAGAACTTACCCTCAAAGACAACAAAGTTTTGTTAACGAGTAGGAACTCGTCGATGATGTAGTCGTTCGCTTGTCGATCTCAAGATCGTGAGGAAGTCCTAGCGCCACAAACCAGCAGTGGAATTCCTAGCGCCATAAACCATCAGCAGATCCGCACTCGCACGCACGTTCAGGCTGCCGAACAACCTCCGCCTCCTTGATCCAGCGATGCAGCGGAAGCAGCAACTCCTTCCAGACGAGATGCCATCGGGAACATGTATCTCGCTAATCCAAGACCATGGGGGAATAATACTAGAGGGGGAGAGAGATCCTTCACGAGGAGGTGTGAGGAAGAAGGGTGAGAGGGGTGGCCTTTTATAGGAGGAGGGGGGTACCCCTCCCCATGGACGACGCCCCATGGTGGGTGACCCGTCACCTCCCCCATTCATGTGGTGGTAACCCCCTCCACAAAAATTTGTCCCTTAACATTCCTCTTTAAAGTCTTTACTTTAAATGCATTAAATTTCTCAAATTTAATGCTCTCTCATTTAATAAAACTCATTTATTAATTTTATTCAGAATTTTGTTAATTACTTTAATTAACAAACATTCACATAAAACTCCCTGTAACATTTCAATATTACATGCAGAACCAATTTCAGCAATTTCACCCGAAACAGTTTCGGTGTCTATTGAAATAATTCCAACGATTTGCAATTCATTCATCTGAAACATATTTGCTCCAAATGGTGTTGGTGTCCTTTAAGTGTGTCACCCTACAGTTCGTGAATAATGCAGACATGATCGAGACCCCTCTCAGATCAATAATCAGAAGCGGGACCTAGAGATCCATACTGACTCCTACACATTCTACGATGACTTCTGTGATCGTGAGAACCTTTAACGTTAGTAACTAAATCCCTTTGTCTCGCGATATATTACATGTCCGAGATTCGATCATCAGTATCTCCATACCTAGTTTGATCTCGTTACCGACATGTACTCTTTTCTCGTTCCCGTGATATAACATTCTAGTGATCTCATCACTTGCTTGCAAGCTAACCAATGTGATATCACCGAGAGGGCCCAGAGAATATCTATCCGTCATCGGGATGGACATCTATGAGCCTCTACATAACACTTTCCTAGTACTGAACCCACTTTTATAATCACCCTTTCATGGTGTGATGTTTGATATTATCAAGATACTCTTCCAGTGTTAGTGATTAACATGATCTCATGGTCTAAGGACTAGGATTACTTTGTTAGATGTTATAGCAAGATAAACCGAATGACTTTGATTGTAATGCTATACTTCAGATGAATGTTCCTGATACATTGCAAATGTATCTATAATTTTTGATGCTCCATGCTTGGTTTTATCCACTTTCTTGTGTTTTGTCCACACTTTGGAGTACTTTTCATATGATTTCTTGGACTGACCTATTAACAAGAGCCACAGTGCCAGCTGCCTGTTTTCTGCTGTTTTTGGTTCCAGGAAAGTCAGAAAATGAATATTCTCGAAATTGGACGAGACAAAAGCCAAAGTGCCTATTTTTCTAGAAGACTCACGGAGCCAGAATACGAGACGGGGGAGGGCCAGGGCCTGGCCACCCCAGGGTAGGGTGTGGTGGCCCCAGGCACCCCCTCAGTCTCCCTCTTCGCCTATAAGAAGCCTTCTGACCTAAAAACTCCGGGGGGTCGACGTTTTTCCAGAAGGAGTTCCGCTCCGCCGCCACCACCAGATTCCACGAAACAGCACCAGAAACTCCATTCTGGCACCCTGCCGGGACGGGGAATTGGAGGAGATCATTGCCATCATCATCACCATCGCTTCTCCATCGACCATCCATGTCTATGAGTGAGTAATTCCCCGCTGTAGGATATGGGGATGGTAGGGATTGGATGAGATCGTTCATGTAATGGCATCAGATTGTTAGGGCTTGGTGCCTAGTATCTTCTATTAGTGCTTTATGACTTTGTTGCGACTTGTTGTGCTTAATGCTTGTCACTAGGGCCCGAGTGCCATGATTTCAGATCTGAACTTATTATTGATTCATTATGATAGTATTGTTCTTGGTCTTATCTGCAAGTTGTATACACACGTTATTGTCTGGAACCTATGGCCCCGAAGTGATAGAAATCGGGATAACCGGAAGGGAATGGCTTTGATGTGAGGATCACATGTGTTCACGGAGTATTAATGCTTTGCTCTGGTGCTGTATTAAAAGGAGCACCTTAATTGCCAGTAGTTCCCTAGAGGCCCCGCTGCAAACGGGCTGGCAGGACAAAAGATGTTGTGCAAGTTCTCACTACGAGCACGTAATACTATATATGGAACACGTGCCTAGTATTGTCTAGTACTTGGATGCTTTATCTTATTTATCTGCAATTGCCCTATGTTCTGATTGCTATGTGAATTGTCTTGTCCATGCAACGCCCGTCCATCCATCCCTATGCCTACCGCACTCGAATCCCACTGTTTACTGCTTTTGTTACTACCGTCTTTGCTTTACTACTGCCGTTACTTTACTATTCGTACTACAAAACTGTTGCTACTGATAAACTGTTGTGAGCAAGATTGTTTCTAGGTGCAGCTGAATTGACAACTCAGTTGTTAAGGCTTATAAATATTCTTTGGCTCCCCTTGTGTCGAATCAATAAATTGGGTTTCACTTCCCTCGAAAATACTGCGATACACCCCCTATACTTGTGGGTCATCAAGACTATTTACTGGCGTCGTTGCCGGGGAGCATAGCTTTATTTATCAAGTCCACCTGGAATCACTATTGTTCAAGCTAAGTTTATTTTCTCCTTGTTTGCTTGTTTCTTTATCAAAAATACAAAAAAAATTGGTTCCTACTCTAGTTGTTATTTTTGTTGGTTTGTTATTGCCTTGCGTTATCATGCTTGTTGTCAATGGTTGGTTTCTTTGAAACTGAATCTTATTGGCAAGGTGGGTTCATGGAAGATGAAAAATATTATTATAAGGAACACCGCTTGTCACAAAAAGGGAAACACTTATGGGGACAATTTGATAGATTGTATACCATTGCTAGAAATGTGTGCTCTACTTATAATGTTACTTATTGCCTTGATAAATCTTGTTGCTGTAGGAGGTACAAACACCTCCCTTTTCAATGTGAGTATAATGATAATGTTACCATATCTTCCTATGTTAAGGGAAATTATGACCTTTATGATGTGGAACAAATTGAGGAATTTATTGCTTGGAAGGGTGCATTTGAACTTGCTAGTTTGCTTGAAAATATTGATGATTCACCTTATAAGTATGAGGTTTATGGTATACTTAAATTTTGCTTTGATAATTACAAGGATGAAAATGGCTATATTCTTGAATATTTTAATAGATGCTTTCCACAAATGGAAGAGACTAATGCCTTGTAGGATCCTATGGAAGAAGAAATTGATGAACCTGAAATCTCATTAGATGAAAAAGAGAAGGAGAGTGATGAACAAAAGGAGGAAGAATGGATTAGCTACCCATGCCTACCTTCGAATGAGAGTAACTCTTTATCCCTTACATTATTTGATTGTCCCCCATGCTTACTAAAGAAGGATGAATGTTATGTTCCTGAGGATTCTTTTGAAGATGTTTATGATAAAGCTCTAGTGCTTGTAGATCATGAAAAGCATGCTTTATGTGATAGTTATATTGTTGAGTTTATTCATGAGGCTACTGAAAATTATTATGAGAGAGGAAAATATGGTTGTAGAAGTTTTCATGGTATTGAAACACCTCTCTATGTGATGAAAGTTTTAAAGTTACTCTTGTTTTATCTTCCTATGCCTGTCACTTTGTTATTTGCTTACACGATTCCTATGCATAGGAAGTGGGTTAGACTTAAATGTGTCTTGAATTTGCTTCTTGATGCTCTCTTTTACTTCAACTCATATTTCTTATGAGAGCATCCTCTCAAACTTTTATGCCTGAAGATGATAATATGTCTATTATTCTTGGGAGACCTTTTCTTAAATACTACAGGAGCTGTTATTAATTATAATCAAGGGAAGGTGACCTTCAATGTTAATGACAAGGAACACATTGTCTATTGCCTCAAGAAGATTGAAAGGATTTATGGTTTGAATTCAATTGAACATGTTCAGGGCATTCAAGTTGGAGAAATATATTGTTCCATACCAAGAGAAAAATTTGAAACTATTATGATTGGGACCATTGCTATCAAGGTTGATGTAACATAATCATAAGTGGAATACAAAGTTTTGTCTCATATGAAATTGTTTTGGTAACAAGACCTGATCAACCTTGTTAACAAAAGGATTTCATTGAAAAAAACAATGTTTTGACCATGATTATCTCCGCTTACTTCTATTCTATCCATTTTAGTTTTTGCTTATGCCTAACTTAAAGGCGTTAAAGAAAAGTACTTATTAGGAGATAACCCAAAAGTTTTAGATAAGTCTTGGAAGTTACTACCTCGGTAATAACCTCTCCTTATCCTTTTTATTTGCTTTTTGTGCCAATAATAACCTCGAATGAGAGAGAAGTAATGATTGGGAAAGTTGCTGTCCCGAAACAGATTTCTGTGCTTCACCGTAAAGATTCGTGTAAAATCTCTGAACGTCTTTTTGAGGCGTGAATTTTTGTGCTTCTGCCCCAGGTTGTTATCTAACTTTCGTTAGTTCAACACTTTTCGGTTTGAGTAACAGAAGGTCTTCTAAAAAATTCGTCTTTACCTGCTGGTCTGTTTTGACAGATTTCTGCCATTTTCTGCATTTGCTTCTTGTTGGTTCCTTTTTGAGTTCTTTTGGGGAATTGAGCTTTTTGAGGGAAGTGTTATAGTAGCTAGTGTTATAATGGAAGTTTATTTGGTGTTAGAACTAAACCTTAAAGACTTATTTATCTTGAGTGTACTAATGTTGCTAATAAAGATTGTGTGAAGTTTTGTATGACGGAAAAATTTCAGGTGTATGGAAGGAATGAGTAATAAGATGAAGGATGGACTAAAGCTCAAGCTTGGGGATGCCACGCGTGTCACCCCAAGAAATATCCAAGAAGTACAAGCGTCAAAGCTTGGGGATGCCCAAGGCATCCCCTTCTCATCAATAAAAATCTCAGGTTTCTTCCAAACGCTTCATTTTTATTGTTTCATGCACAGTTGTGTTGTTCTTGGAGCGTATTCTTTTTCGTTTTCATTTTGGTTTTTAGTTTGCATGGTTTTCTTAGTTTGCTGAATAAATTGGTTGTACCCCCTCTTTCATACAGTGGCTTTCAAATGGTTTGGTTTGGTTTGGAAAAGAGTAGGAAAGCTCATGCTTAAGTGGTAATGAGAGCTTGTTTTTGACTGTGGCCTATGCTTTGTCATGCCACGGTTGATATTGTTTTGGCTTTATGCTTAATATTCTTTGTTGTAGCATGACTTGTTATAAACAATTGAGATTGCTTAATGTGCCTCGGATGAATCATGCGTTGTTTTAGCATATTAAAGCATAGTATAGTGGTATTCTCCTTTGATGCTTTATTTGGGTTGACTTGGCACATGCTCACACCATGTTATGACTATCTCAAGCCACCATAGCCTTTATGATCCTTTAGTTTTCAACTTGTAGTATCACTTTATGCTTTGATTAATGATCTTTTGTCACTCTGCATGATTATGGCCATTATTGCTCTCTTGTTTGTCGCTCCCTTACTATTGCTAGCCTTCACTTTCACTGAGTATGTTTTACTCATGTTTCCAACTCCCTAAACCAAATATTTCCAAAGTGTCCACCATACCTACCTATTAGCATCATTTGCTACTCCCGTGCATATTCAATATGCCTTGTTTTCTTCCGAATAAAATGTTTGCTTGTTATGGGAAAATTAGTTAGTAAAGCTCTCACGAACTTGATGGCACACTTTATTTCCTGCACTTAATAAACTTGAACCATTGTGAACTCTCCATGAAAGTTATATTCTTGCAAATTATAGGCTGGGGATTAGCAGAACCGTGTTGTCACAGGGAACGCTTTCAACAGTTGTAAATATATACCCAGTTGATACCTTGCTCTTTTGTTTGCGGATGTCATCGGTGTGAAATAAAAGGGGAGCTTGTAAGTCCATGGAGTTATGTATGTGTGTTAGAGAAACGCCTGGGCTGCTGGTCTAATCCGTGCTGACATGGTGGAAACCTACAGCGTAACCATAATGATATCTATGAAGCATTCTTCTTATAAAAAAGAAAGAGAGATAGCTATTGAGAAAAAAGAGTTTTATGAAAAGAGGACAGAGAGAAAAAGCACCATTTTCCCATGGTAAATAAGAAGATTGCTGAGATACTCATTATCTGCTTGCCTTGTCATTTTGATATGGGATTCTTCTGTATCATCGGGAAAGGGGTACCCCGTTGGCGGTTCTCAATGATACGCACATACTTACGATGACAAGAACTTACCGGTAACTAAAGTTGAGTAGCATGAGGAGCGGCCCTCGTACTCAAGGGACTTGGGATTTTCAGTTTATAGTCTGTCAAGCATATAACTCAGATTGGACCTCACTTTCACCTTAACCACATTAAAGATGCTTATGATAGGGGCAATGAGAGCTCAAAGCTAATAAGTACCATACTTTCAGCATTTGGAAGCCTTTCAAACTTTTCAAAACCTTTTTCATTTCCTTATTGAGTCTCCACACATTCTATGAGCACTTTCTTGAGAGCACAGTGGCCATTCTTAGTTCTATGTGCATTGTCCCAAGACTTGTTGCTTGATGCATACCTTGATATTGCTTGTTTTAAACTATTTGTATCCAGTCACTCTTGTGAACTTTGAAGGTGTCCTATGCATTTATATTTCCTACTCTATGAGGGACAAGCTGATTACCACTATGCTATGTTTTCTTTATGTGAAACAAACAAACGTCTTGCAAAGCATTGTTATTCATGAATCTTTTGTTTGTGCCTTTTCATGTTGCATCATAGTTTCTTTGTCTTATTGCTAGAACTTTGTCTTTCATGTTATGATTAAAGTACTATGATCCCAGCTTTGAATGCTTTATGAATACTTTGATCAAGTCTTTGAAGGTGCATGTCACCTCAAAAATTATTCTTTCTTTTTATCACTTACCTACTCGAGGACGAGCAGGAGTTAAGCTTGGGGATGTTGATACATTGCAAATGTATCTATAATTTTTGATGCTCCATGCTTTGTTTTATCCACTTTCTTGTGTTTTGTCCACACTTTGGAGTACTTTTCATATGATTTCTTGGACTAACCTATTAACAAGAGCCACAGTGCCAGCTGCCTGTTTTCTGCTGTTTTTGGTTCCAGGAAAGTCAGAAAATGACTATTCTCGGAATTGGACGGGACAAAAGCCAAAGTGCATATTTTTCCAGAAGACTCACGGAGCCAGAATATGAGACAGAGGAGGGCCAGGGCCTGGCCACACCACCCCTAGACGCAGGCTGGGCCTGGCCGCGCCAGGGCAGTGTGTGGTGGCCCCAGGCACCCCCTCGGTCTCCCTCTTCGCCTATAAGAAGCCTTCTGACCTAAAAACTCCGGGGGGTTCGACGTTTTTCTAGAAGGAGTTCCGCTCCGCCGCCACCACCAGATTCCACGAAACAGCACCAGAAACTCCGTGCTAGCACCCTGCCGGGACGGGGAATTGGAGGAGATCATCGCCATCATCATCACCATCGCTTCTCCATCGACCATCCATGTTTCCCCCATCTATGAGTGAGTAATCCTCCGCTATAGGCTATGGGGATGGTAGGGATTGGATGAGATCGTTCATGTAATGGCATTAGATTGTTAGGGCTTGGTGCCTAGTATCTTTTATTAGTGCTTTATGACTTTTTGCGACTTGTTGTGCTTAATGCTTGTCACTAGGGCCCGAGTGCCATGATTTCAGATCTAAACTTATTATTGATTCATTATGATAGTATTGTTCTTGGTCTTATCTGCAAGTTGTATACACACATTATTGTCTGGAACCTATGACCCCGAAGTGACAGAAATCGGGATAACCGGAAGGGAATGGCTTTGATGTGAGGATCACATGTGTTCACGGAGTGTTAATGCTTTGCTCCGGTGCTCTATTAAAAGGAGCACCTTAATTGCCAGTAGTTCCCTAGAGGCCCCGCTGCAAACGGGCTGGCAGGACAAAAGATGTTGTGCAAGTTCTCATTGCGAGCACGTATGACTATATATGGAACACATGCCTAAGATTGTCTAGTACTTGGATGCTTTATCTTATTTATATGCAATTGCCCTATGTTCTGATTGCTATGTGAATTGTCTTGTCCATGCAACGCCCGTCCATCCATCCCTATGCCTACCGCACTCGAATCCCACTGTTTACTGCTTTTGTTACTACTGTCTTTGCTTTACTACTGCCGTTACTTTACTATTCCTACTACAAAACTGTTGCTACTGATAAACTATTGTGAGCAAGATTGTTTCCAGGTGCAGCTGAATTGACAACTCAGTTGTTAAGGCTTATAAATATTCTTTGGATCCCCTTGTGTCGAATCAATAAATTGGGTTTCACTTCCCTCGAAAATACTGCGATACACCCCCTATACTTGTGGGTCATCAGTTCCTCACATCATTCCACTAATGTTGTGACCTCGTTATTAACAACATCCAATGTCCATGATCAGGAAACCTTGATCATCTTGTTAATCAACGAGCTAGTTTATAAGAGAGGCATAACTAGGAACTTTCCGTTTGTTTATTAAACACACATGTATTAATGTTTCTAAATTAATACAATTATAGCATGCAAAATAAATATCTATTATATACTTGGAATATGTATAATGACAGATTTATTATTGCCTCTTAGGGCATATTCCCTTCAGTCTCCCACTTGCACTAGAGACAATAATCTAGTTACATGGTGATAAATTTAATACCCATGGAGTTCTGGTGTTGATCATGTTTTGCTCTAGGGAGAGTTTTAGTCATCGGATCTGCTACATTGACATCTGTATGTACTTTACAAATCTTTATATCTCCATCCTTGACATGCTCATGGATGTAGTGAAACCGGCGCTTAATATGCTTGGAATTTGTAACACCCTCGAATCGGCCCTATGCAAGTTTCAGCGATTCCCGCCAAACTCGCATAAAAACGATTCAAAGATGCCCACTAGACACTTGCGTGCGGGTGGAAAACGAAGTAATACCATTACACATTAGTCCATGATGGAACCCACAGAACATATATATACAAAAACGACTCCATGAGTCAAGAATACAGATATACTATACAAAGATCCAAATCACCTTGAAAACGATAGAGCGTCCGACTACGGACAAGATGCCAATGGGGCTAAGAGCCCTGAAGAATAACCAATGGCGTCCATAACCCTGCCCAGGCCAAGCCGGAAGGGTAACCCTGCTAATGACGTCGATCTCAAGCCTGCTAAAACAAAAGGGGTGCCGACAAAGGGCAAAGGAAAAAGAGGAGCGTCAGTACTGAGGCCAGTACACGGCGAGGCTAGAATTCGGCGGCTCTCGCCTACATAGGTATGGTGGACTGAAGCGGCATCGAAGCATGCACTAAACAACCTATAGAGACTCGATAAACTGTCGGCTATTAGAGAGAGATAAGAAAGAACTATTCGGAACCAACCTTATACTAACACCAATCATACCCATCCTGGTATTTCCCCCTCGATACCAAACGAGGAAGTCAAAACTGAGGAACTCACACATTTGGCAGTTTTATTCATTCCATTATAGTTGAAGCTCTTACTAATTAGATATAGATATCATGATCATCCTGATAGCATAAGTAGTGGGCAGTTTTAATTAACCATTCAGTTGTGGTTGCAGTACTTACTAGTCAGATACAATTAGCATGTGACATCCCAAACCCAGCAGTTGTTGGCACTTTTATTTCATTCCATTGGAGTTGCGATACTTACTAGGCAGGTATAACATGACACGATACACCCAAGTTCCACCAGTTGTTGGCAATTTTATTATCCATTCCATTGTAGTGAAGATGATTACTAGTCACATATTAAGTCAAATTTATAACACTACTTTAGTTATGCTTGTCTATGATCGAGATATTGTGCTCCAAGTCGTCCATAACCGCGAACACGGCTTTCAGAAAGATTTACCCTATAGGGGTGCACAAATAGCAACACACACATGATCAACCTCGGAAAAACCAAATCAAAACCCAATGAGGCTTTCACGACAAAGCAATCACAGGATTCATAAAATATTTCAGAGGGCCACCCCACTAAGCTACCCGCAACGAAGTTGGCCGGCTCCGAGACGGACCCAGGGTTTGTGTAGACGGCGGTAAATGACTGGGAACCCGAAAGTGTGACTGGGCTTGTCGATACAGCGAAAACGTGTCACGATCCAAAACAGTACAGGTGCTCCACGCACAATCGTAAATAAAGCAGTAAAGCATGGCATAACTACAGGATAGTAATAAAGCCCCAAACTAGTTTGTGGCCCCAAGAAATAAGAAATGAATCAAGCTCTGGCTAAGGGGGATCCATAGGGTCTCCCGAATGTGGATAGTGCGAATAATCAAGGAACATGTATCAAGTACTCGGGGCCTACGGGACACAAGTGGACATGAAAAACCAAATAGCATATATTGCCCACCGGTGCCTCTTTCATTAGTTATTCCAGCAATTTAATAGTTGTATTTAAAGTCATGATCCTCTCCACAGTAAAGCATATGACAACATTCCAACAACTGTGTGGTACTTCACGACACGGGATCGCACCTGAGCAAGCGACTACGACTCACAAGACCATCTACCTACCAAACAACATGTAATAAGAGCTGTCCAAGGCAATATAAAGGCTGCACGGAATATATCTGGTACGGAACACTAAAGCATCGTGACACGGATAGCAGTAGATCAATAGGAAGGAAGTAAAGACTATAAATGCAAAATAGGTAGAAAGGGGAAGAATGCTCGCCTGGGAAACATAGCCGAAGATTCATTATCCGAAGGACTTGTTGGTACTCGCATCAACTCAACGGCCTAATCCGTGAAGAAGAAAATCACTAAAAGAAACACCGGATGCATATTTAATACTACGGCAAAAGATCCAGCATGATGTATGTATGATGCATGACATGGCACAGATGCGGTGCAATTAGGCAATATTAAGCGGAACCGGGGTCCCGATAATTAATTAGGTGGTTCATGTGTTTAGCTACCCCGCAATTTAAATGTTGACTTAACAAGGCAAAGCATGACATTGATTAGCTATACAAATTTAAATTGAGCCAATATAAGACTAGAATATCCCGCATATGTGCTCCATGTTTAATTATGAGGTGAATCGACAATATACCCCCAAACAAATGAATATGTATGCGAGCATGAACCATTTAATATGCAACATTTGATAATGTCATATTATAAAAATAGGGGCCTCGGAAAGGGAATCACATTAGGGTTCGGCAATCTTGGGGTCCCGAGGGTTTGACGGGGTCGGGCTTCGGATCCACGAGATCCGGGTCTTCAGATTTTGTGGTCAAATGTATCCGTGTCTGTGAAGGAGATCTTGTCGATGATCCATCGAGTGCCACCATGTTCATTCTTCCGAGGTACAGATCTCGTGGTGTCGGTTCACCTCACAAGTGCGTAACCTCCATGTGGATCTTGTCAGGGTCGGTCTTGGATGATGAGGATCGGTTGCGGAACATGGAGGGCTCAGGTGGTTCGATACAACACAAACACATAGGCATTACACATCGCCGAAGGTCCTTAGTTAACTTATTTGCTTAGGCCTCTTCATGCGTACTGTAGAAACAACGCAAGCATCAGGACAAAACTCAGGCCACCGAAGGACTTCGAGGTCCACTGCAACAGGGATACAGTAGAGGAGGTAGCGTCGTGATGGCCTTACTACAGTGGGACGGACGTGACGGAGGCGGTGGCGGCTAGCAAGGGGTCATGCTAGCTGAGCAGAGGAGGGCCGAGCGTTGGGGAGGAGGACGCGCGGCGCAGCGAATGGAGGACGCGACGGCGACCTCAGAGGCGGCGGATGCGCAGCCGATCTGGAGGGCCCTGACGAGGATGAGGCCGGCAGCCCCGGCTCTGGGGCGGTGCTCTGTGCACGAGACGAGGTGGCCGGCGTCGGACGGAGGGAAGAGGGAAGCTCGGTTAAGCGGTGCTAGCGGCCAAGGACGAGGTCGATGCGACCGTGCTCGAGACGAACGACGACGAGGAGCACGCGGGGCGAGGTCGAGGAAGGTGTAGGCGTGGTCTCGGCGGCGGATTGCAGGGAAGGGGACGAGGGAGGCGACGCGACGTCCGGCGGCAGGCGGCACGCGTAGAGGTGGCTCCTAGCAGCAAGGTCGAGGGACGGCGCGAGGGGCCTCAAGGTCGACGCAGGCGAGAAGGAGGGCAGCCCTAGCGGTGCCTCGCGGGGCTGACCGAGGCGGCGATGCGGCTGCTGGCCGGAGAGGAGAGAGCCGATGGTGCCCTTGCGGGTGGAAGAGGCGAGCGGGGATGGGGATCCCGTCGGGGAGAGACGCGGTCAGCGGGCGGGACTAGGGTTGTGGATCGGGGCGCTGGCGAGTGGGGCCGGGGTGGAGTACGGGGTCGAGGGGCAAAGTGATCTGAGGCGATCGTAGTTGACCGGGTCGAGCGGGACGGTGTTGGGTGTCACAGCGCGGGATCGCGCGCGCGGGGCGTACGCGTCGCTGGGTGGGGCTGGTCGATGCAGAGTGTGTCGGGTGTGGGAGTGGGGCCAGGCGGGGAGCGTCCGTGGGCGTCACGGTGCGACGCGGGGCACGCGGGAACGGCAGGGTTGTGCGGGCGGGTGTGGACTAGACCGTGTGCGGCGGCTGGTAGATGGGTTGTGTGGTTAGGGTTTGGGGTAGGGTAGGTCTAGGGTTTGGTCAAGTTTGGATGTGACCGGCTGGGCTTTTGGGCCTGGCTGGCTGCCTCCCAAATAATATAAATTTTTATTTATTATTTAGAAAGCTTTTGTAATTAGTTTTTAGGCAAACAAAAGGTCCGGAAAAGACCGAGATTTGTACTTTGAAATAAAAAGGAGGGATTAATGTAGAAAACAAAATAGGGCTTTTAGTAAAATAGTTTTAGGCAAATGATATGCATGATGACATGACGATGCTCAAATGCAATGTGGCATAATGACATGAGCATGCGATCATGATGATGCACAAAGCAGAAACACCAAGCGATTTTCTAGTAGTGGTTTTATCGGGGTGCTACAGAATTCTTGTGAGACCTTGGTTTCTTTACGTTGCCTATCGCTCCATTGTTGTCACAATAGATCACCATTGGATCCAACGCACTAGGAACCACACCCAGTTAGGTAATGAACTCCTTCATCCAAACTGCTTCCTGTGTTGCTTCTGAAGCAGCAATATATTCCGCCTCCGTTGTTGACCTTGTTACCACGGGTTGTTTGGAGCTCGTCCAACTAACTGTTGCTCCGTTCATGAGAAATACGTATCTGGATTGAGAATTAGAGTCATCCGGATCAGTGTCAAAGCTAGCGTCGACATAACAATTAGAGACCAGCTCTTCTTCACCTCCGTAGACAAGAAACATTTCCTTAGTTCTTCTCAAGTACTTAAGGATATTCTTGACCGATATCTAGTGTTTCAAACCTAGATCAGATTAGTACCTACTAGTCAAACTAATAGCATGTGCCACATCCGGTCTTGTACATAGCATGGCATACATTATAGAGCCTATGGCTGAAGCATAGGGGATCTTATCCATTATCTCTCTTTCTTCCACCGTAGCCGGACTTTGAGTCTTACTCAATGTCTTGGCTTGCAACATAGATAAGAACCCCTTCTTACTTTCATCCATTTTAAACTTCTTTAAAATCTTAGCAAGGTATATACTCTGCGATAGCCCTATTAGGTGTCTCGATCTATCTCTATAGATCTTTATGCCTAATATATATGACGCTTCACCAAGGTCCTTCATAGAAAATTTGTTGTTTAGATAACTTTTAACACTGTTTAAAAGATCTATATCATTTCCAATCAATAATATGTCATCCACATATAATATCAGAGATGCCACATTGCTCCCACTCACTTTCTTGTAAATACAACCCTCTCCATAAGTTTGGACAAATCCAAACTCTTTGATCACCTCATCAAAACGGAGATTCCAACTCCGTGATGCTTGCTTCAGTCCATAGATGGATCGTTGAAGCTTGCACGCCTTGTTAGCATCCTTAGGATCGACAAAACCCTTTGGTTGTATCATATACAACTATTCTTCAATGTTTCCATTGAGGAATGTAGTTTTGACATCCATCTGCCATATCTCATAATCGAAATAAGCAGCAATTGCTAACATAATCCTAAATGACTTTAGCATCGCTACGGGAGAGAATGTCTCATCGTAGTCAATCCCTTGAATTTGTCGAAATCCCTTTGCGACAAGTCGATCTTTATAGGCGGTTACATTACCATCAGCACCAGTTTTCCTTTTGAAAATCCATTTATTCTCAACGGCCTTTCGGTTGTGAGGTAAGTCCACCAAGGTCCAAACCTGGTTTTCGTACATGGATTCCATCTCGGATTTCATGGCTTGTAGCCATTTGTTGGAAGCCAGGCTCATCATCGCTTCTTCATACGTCGTCGGGTCATCTATTTCATTGACCATGAAATTCATAACAGGATTGCCGTAAAATTCAGGAGCTGCACGTGTCCTGCTCGACCTGCGAGGTTTGGTATTGTCCTCTTTCAGAGTTTCATGATCATTATCATTAGTTCCCTCTTCATTCGGTGAAGTCAACTCCAAAACAATATTCGGCGCTGCGCTACTCGCTGTTGTATGAAGAGAAGGTTTAATGACCTCTTCGAGTTCTACCTTCCAACTACACACGCCTTTCGCGAGAAACTCTTTCTCTAGAAAGGATCCATTCTTGGCAATGAAAACCTTGCATGCGGATCTGTGATAGAAGGAATACCCAATAGTTTCCTTAGGGTATCCTATGAAGACGCATTTTTCTGCTTTGGGTTCGAGTTTATCCGGTTGTAGTTTCTTCCCATAAACATCGCAACCCCAAACTTTAAGAAACGACAGCTTGGGTTTGTTTCCAAACCACAATTCATATGGTGTCTTTTCAATGGATTTAGATGGTGCCTGATTTAGAGTGAATGCATTAGTTTCTAGTGCATAGCCCCAAAATGACAGTGGCAAGTCAGTCAGAGACATCATAGATCGAACCATATCTAATAAAGTACGATTACGACGTTCCGACACACCATTACGTTGTGGTGTTCCGGCAGGTGTGAGTTGTGAAACTATTCCACACTCTTTCATATGTGTGCTAAACTCGTAACTTAGATACTCACCTCCACGGTCAGACCGTAGAAATTTGATCTTTCTATTACAATGAATTTCCACTTCATTCTGAAATTCCTTAAACTTTTCAAAGGTTTCAGATTTGTGTTTCATCAAATAGATATACCCGTATCTACTCAAATCATCCGTGAAAGTAACAAAATAACGATAACCACCATGCGCAGACACACTCATTGGACCGCATACATCACTATGTATGATTTCCAATAAATCTATTGCTCGTTCCATTGAACCAGAAAACGGCATTCTAGTCATCTTGCCCATAAGGCATGGCTCACATGTATCCAATGATTCAAAGTCAAGTGATTCCAAAAGTCCATCAAAACGGAGTTTCTTCATACGTTTAACACCAATATGACCTAAACGGCAGTGCCACATATATGCAGATATATCGGCATCAAGTTTAATTCTTTTAGCATCAACATTATGAATATGTGTAACACTATTATCGAGATCTAATAGAAATAAACCATTCATCACAGGTGCATGACCATAAAAGATATCATTCATATAAATCGAACAACCATTGTTTTCGGATTTAAACGAATAACCACATCGCATTAAACAAGATCTGGATATAATTTTCATGCTCAGTGCAGGCAACAAATAACAATTATTTAAGTTTATAACTAATCCCGATGGTAGGTGGAGAGGCAGTGTTCCGCCGGCGATCACATCGACTCTTGATCCATTGCCGACA
Source organism: Avena eriantha (assembly GCA_910589775.1). Classification (NCBI taxonomy): domain Eukaryota; kingdom Viridiplantae; phylum Streptophyta; class Magnoliopsida; order Poales; family Poaceae; genus Avena; species Avena eriantha. The sequence goes on along the minus strand of OU342742.1, from coordinate 394,516,331 downwards.
CGCATCTTGACCTCACCCCTTGCTAGTGGTCGCTTGTTCTGCAACCCCTGATTCGAGTTACATATATTAGCAACCGATCCAGTATCAAATACCCAGGTGCTACTGCGAGTAGTAGTCAAGTACACATCAATAACATGTATATCATATATACCTTTCTTTGCCTTGTCGGCCTTCTTGTCTGCCAAGTACTTGGGGCAGTTGCACTTCCAATGGCTAGTCCCCTTGCAATAGTAACACTCGGTATCAGACTTAGGGTCAGCTCGGGATTTCTTTTCAGGTGCGGCAACAGATCTGCCGCCCTTCTTTCCCTTTTGCTTACCCTTCATGTCTTTCTTGAAACCGTTTGTCTTATTGATCATCAACACTTGATGTTCTTTCTTTATCTCCACCTCTGTAGTCTTAAGAATTGACATAAGCTCGGGGAGATATTTCTTCATTCCCTGCATATTGTAGTTCATCATGAAGCTCTTGTAGCTAGGTGGGAGAGATTAGAGAACATGATGTATGCCAAGTCAATGGGAATCGTTATTCCCAAGGACACAAGCCTATCTGCGTACCCAAACATTTTGAGTACGTGCTCGCTAACGGAGTTGTTATCTTCCATCATGCAGCTAAAGAACTTTTCAGAAGCATTATAACTCTCTACAGCAACATGGGTATCGAAAATCATTTTCAATTTTCCCATGGTATCAAAGGCATTGCCGTTTTCAAAACGCTTTCGAAGTTCTGGCTCTAGCCCATACAGTATGCCGCAATGAACTAATTTGTGGTCCTCCTAACGAGTCAGATAAATATTCTTTTCCTCGTTGGGGGCATCAGGAGCTGGTGGGGGCCTAGCGGGGCTTCTAGCACATACAGCTTGTGTGCAGCATTGAGGAGAATCCTCAAGTTCATGGCCTAGTTGGTAAAGTTACTACCATTCGTTGCAAGTTTCTCTTTCTCCATGAACATATTGAAATTAAAAGCAGGTGGTGCCATCTACAACAGAATTTGTAAAGTTTAGACTAAGTTTATGATAGATCGAGTTCAACTAATCCAAATTACAAATGAACTCCCACTCAAAAACAACATCCCTCGTGTCTTTTTGGTGATTACATGAATCAAATCCACTACACCAAGCCCGATCATCACGTGAGTCGGTGTAGTTTCAAAGGTGAGCATCAATATGGGCATCATATGAATTATATGACTCATGCTTAACCTTTCGGACCGTGTTCCGAGGCTACATGCTAGGCTCGCCAAGTAAGAACCTTAGTACTCGCATGTGTAAAACTGTCTTACACTCGAAATATGATCGTGGATTCAAGTACACCCAATCATCACGTGATGTCTTGAAGCTGCAAAACATAAACGGTGCGTACTTAAGGAAGAACATATTTTTATCTTGATATCTAAATGAGGGATCATCTTATAATGCTACTAAAAGCGCCAAACTAGCAATATAAGATGCGAACATCATATGTGTAAAGTGGGATGATATGGTCCATGCATTTGATCACCATCATATGCATCGTGGTATGATCTCTATCATTCCTTTGTGTGTAAGGCCAAGGTCTATGGAACTTACACGTTAAGTGTGTTGTAAGGGTATCTACCATACATCAACTTACAACATTACCATATCATGACACTAGCCTAGCAACAATCTAAACTAGACACATCTAATTTATCCATTGCCAGTTTTACGTGGCTTAGGGCTTTCGGAGATAGAACCAGTCTTGCCTACGAACATGGAACAACAACGATGATAACTAAGTTATTAGAAATTCGTTGTAAATCAGATATTGACTATAGTAGGAGAGACAGACACCTGCCAGCCACTTATGCAAAACTAGTTGCATGTCAGTCGTGGAACCGGTCTCATGTGCGATGACATGTAAAGTCGGTCTAGGCCGCTTCATCCCACTATGACACCAATATCCAAAATACATGAAAGAAGCAATGACATGATCATCATCGCCCACATATAAACATATGTGTACCACCCGTGCAAAGCACCTACGCATAGATCAGGCTATGATACCACTGTTGGGTTCGCAGCATAGAAAACAAAAAAATTCCTATGATGGGAACTATACGCCAAGATCTATTTACTAGATACAAGCAACGGGTGGATATACATCCATGGAGAACTTACCCTCGAAGACAACAAAGCTTTGTTAATGAGTTGGAACTCGTGGATGATGTAGTCAAACGCTTGCCGATCTCAAGATCGTGTGGAATTCCTAGCGCCGCAAATTAGTAGCACATCCGTCCTCGCACACATGTTCAGGCCACCGAACAACCTCCACCTCCTCTCTGCAGCGAATCAGCGGAAGCAGCAACTCCTTCTAGACGAAAAGCCACCGGGAACATGTATCTCGCTAATCCGAGACCGTGGGGAATATATCTAAAGGGGAAGAGAGATCCTTCATGAGGAGGTGTACTTTGTGAGGAGGAGACGGGGGCCTTTTATAGGGAGAGCGGGCAGCCCCTTCCCATGGCCGACGCCATGGGGTGGTGCCCCACCTCTTCCCTCATTCATGTGGTGAAGCTCCACTCACATAAATCTAGCCTCCACTCACATGCATTAAATTTCCACCAAATTTAATGAAACTCTCATTTAAAAAAACTCTTTTATTTATTTTATTCAGAATTTTGTTAATTACTTTAATTAAAAAACATTCACATACAACCCCTTGCAACATTTCAATATCACATGCATAACAAGTTTCTGCAATTTCACCCGAAACAATTTCGGTTTCCATCGAAATGATTCCAACGCTTTGCAATTATTTTGTCTGAAACATATATGCTCCAAATGGTGTTTGGCAACCCATAAGTGAATCACCCTACGGTTCGCGAATAATGCAGACATGATTAAGACTCCTCTCAGCTCAATAATCAGAAGCGGGACCTAGAGATCCATTCTGACTCCTGCACATTCAACGATGACTTCTATGATCGTGAGAACCTTTAACGCTAGTAACTTAATCCCTTTGTCTCACGATATATTACATGTCCGAGATTCGATCATTGGTATCCAAATACCTAGTTTGATCTTGTTACCGACATGCACTTTTTTCTCGTTCCCGTGATATAACATTCTGGTGATCACATCACTTGCTTGCAAGTTATTCTCAATGTGATATCACCGAGAGGGCCCAGAGTATATCTATCCGTCATCGGGATGACCAAATCCCACTCTTGATCCATGAGCCTCTACATAACACCTTCGTAGCACTAAACCCATCTTTATAGTCACCCTTTTACGGTGTGACGTTTGATGTTATCAAGATACTCCTCGGGTGTTAGTGATTAACATGATCTCATGGTCTAAGGACTAGGATTACTTCGTATGATGTTATAGCAATATAAACTCAATAACTTTGATTGTAATGCTATACTTCGGATGGATGTTCATCACATCATTTCTCCAATGTTGTGACCTCGTTATTAACGACATCCAATGTCCATGATTAGGAAACTTTGATCATCTTGTTAATCAACGAGCTAGTTTAAAGAGAGGCATAACTAGGAAGTTTCCATTTGTTTATTAAACACACATGTATTAATGTTTCCATATCAATACAATTATAGCATGCAAAATAAACATCTATCATATACTTGGAATATACATAATAACAATTTTATTATTGCCTCTCAGGACATATTCCCTTCACGTACGTGGTCGCATTGACAACGCTCCTGCGAGGGTCGTGTTCGCCGAGCTCCCATCAGGACAAACTCTTAAATATTTGTTGCTGCAAGTACTGCAATAACCCTGTTTTGGTGCAGGAATCCTAGTCACATCAGGCTCAGAAACTGACTCTAACGAGTAACAAGAGATGGGAAGTTAGGCAGTCCGGAAATTGGACGAAAATAACCTAAAATAAAAACAAATTCACAAAATGAACTATGGTCGAAAGAATTTCACCAGGCTAACCCTTTTTTGTAGCGCCCTACACCAAGGCGCTATGCCTTTCGCCTAGGTGCTACACCTCTGCCAGCGTGGCGGCTGAGGGGCCAGACCGGGACCCACCGGATCCATGTAGCGCCTTTCAGGAAGGCGTTATGCCCCCTAAGTGTAGCGCCTCGGCGCTACACTTTGGGACCTAGCAGCCTCCGCGCGACCTCCCTCCCAGCCCGACCTAGTTCCTTCCCAAGCACAAGAAGAACATAGGAACACATCCTCTCTCTCCTCCTCTCAAATCCTCTCCAAAAATCAACAGATCTAAAGGATTTCTCTGTGGATTTGGTCTCCAATCTCGTATATCCTCTGATCCCCTCTTTTTCATCCAATAAATTTGTCACATCTTACCCTCATTTGCTTGGAACCCTAGGTCTAGATGGAACCCTCATTTTGGTTGATTTGTTCATGTATTAGGAGTTGTATATGAGTTGTATTCGTTGTGAAATGCAAGTGTGTTGTTGATTTTCATAGTATGTCATGGTTGCATATGGATTTGTATATATGTATAGAAAATATGCTCTACATGGTTCCATATGGCTTTGGTGTTTCTTGTAGTAAATGAAATAATGGCCACATATGGATTAATGTTTGAAATGATGGCCACATATGAAATAATGGCCAAATATGCTCCACATGGTTCCATGGATCCACTCACATATGGATTAATGTTTGCAATATATATGTAGGATGGTTTGGCTACTCGACGATTATTATGATCTTGAACACCGGGGCTTCTTGATGGCGGAGAAGCATATGGTAATGAAATCATAGTTGGACTTGTTTGTTTTTAATTTTCTATTGATTCAATTGTGTCAGATGTGTAATTTTTTGACTGGTATGTATGCAGAAGCTTCGACCCCTCAAGATTCGGTCTCATGGCGCGTCATCGAGTGAAATGCCGTCGACGAGTAGTACACTCAGTGTATCGAGTAGCTAGGCCTCCTCCCTTTCATCATGCTTGCGAACCAGTCGACGCCAAACCTCGACGCGACTGCTATCACCACACTTGTCGACTGGTGGAGGTCGAAGACACACACTTTCCACCCCTAGACCGGCGAGGTCACCCCTACTCTTCAGGATGTTTCCATGATCTTTGCAATTCCTATCGCAGGGAACCCTTTGTGCATGAACACAGATTCTGACGGGTGGTGCCATGAGATGCAGCAACTTATTGGTATGGCTCCTATAGAACTTGAATACAAGAGTAAAGATAGACTCCTAGCGGGCGCGACATACACGTGGATTGTGCAGAACTTTGCGCATTGCCTGGAGCCAGCCAAGGTTGAGGTGATCGAGATACATGCTCATGTGTATGTGTGGTATGTCCTCTCTAGGACTTTGTTTGCTGTAACAGAGGTAGGATGTAATACCTCGGACATTACGCTCTAAGTTCAAGCCTGGATGAACCAAAAGTGGACAAGGAATTCTACTGTGGAGACCCAAGGCCACCCACGTGTAGCCCCGTCGAAGTGGAGCAGGGCACAATACCGGCCTACCCCTTATCCACTTTCAAGAACATCGGGACAAGAGCGAGCGGCATAAACGACAGGTAACGCGACCACGACATACACAAACGAGCATGTATGTTTGCGACTTACAATAGACATCAGAGTCACACCATCTAGAAACAATGGAAACAGAAATATTCAACGCCATACGGCAAGATCCAAATATCCTAGATAGATATAATATTTTAGGATACATCCTGAAACATCACACAACAGAGTATCAAGTGGAAGCGGAAAACATGATCCGAGTACGGATAAGAAGCAAATCGGCATAAGATGCCCTAAAAATAAGCACATCCCGCCCACAAATCTCATGGATCTCCATCCCCGGAATCTCTACACCAAATAGTCGTTGCCACCATCATCCGTCTCCTCAACCTAGTAGCCTTCCTTGGAGTATACATGTCCATCTAAACCAAATATTTATCGTGTGAGACCCTAGGGGTACTCAGCAAGTCTTAATGCATCTAAAGGGAACGACCTGGGGGTGACGCAATTGTAGCAAAAGATATTATATATAAAGTGCTATAGAGACACGCTACGCATCCGCCCAGCCAGAGATGGACGGACGTTCGTTAATTAATATCAACAGTTATATAAGCAATATAATTTAACCTCGCTCGTCCTCCTCCTCGCTTACCGACGAGAAGGCAAAAGAACATCCCATCTGTTCGCAATTTTATCAACCATTGCATGAGTGTTGCACTAATTACTAGTCATGTCTTAGTCAAATTAAAGGTGGTACTTTAGTTATGTTTGTCTATGATCAAGAAATTGTGCTCCAAGTCATCCATAACCGCGGACACGGCTTTCAGAAAGATTTACCCTACAGGGGTGCACAAATATCAACACACACACGATCAATCTCGGAAAGAACCAAATAAAATGCAACGAGGCCTCACGACAATGCACTCATAGGATTCATAAATTATTTCAGGGGGCCACCCCACTAAGCTACCCGTAACGAAGTTGGACGGCTCCGAGACAGACCCAGGGTTTGCGTCAATGACTGTAAACGACTGGGAACCCAAAAGTGTGACTAGGCTTGTCGATACCGCGAAAACACTCCGCATTCCAAAATAGTACAGGTGCTCCACGCACAATCGTAAATAAGGCAGTAAAGCATGGCATAAGTACAGGATAGTAATAAAGCACCAAACTACTTTGTGGCCTCAAGAAATAAAGTGTGAATCAAGCTTAGGCAAAGGGGGATTCATAGGGTCTCCCGCATGTGGATAGTGCGAATAGTCAAGGAACAGGAATCAAGTACTCGGGGTCCTACGGGACACAAGTGAGCTTAAAGAACCAAATAACAGATAATGCTCACCGATGCCTCTTTCATTAGTTCTCTACTCATATTAAGTTGTTTAGGTACCTCATTATCCAAGGACTCACACAAACCCTACACATGCAATTCTACGACTCGCATGGCTCAAACAACTCCTGTAGTAATGGCTCATGGGATGGAAGAACAAGCTTCGGTGGGGTTTAAAATTAAAGGCTATGCAATACTTGGAATTCAATTTAATGCAATCACGACTCAATGATGCAAGAGTAAGATAGAAGCATAGGTACTATATGTATGCAAGCATGGGGAATTGCTTGCCTGGCAGTTCAGTTGCTGAATAGGAAGGATCCGGGTAATACTCCTGAGGCTCCTGGTATTCTCCTTTCTCAGTGTCTATCCGGATAAAAACCAAACACACAAGGGGCCGAAATAAATATATTACGCAATCATATAAATAATATGCAACAAGCAAACAAGTATGCCATGATGAAATGATGCACAATTTACATGGCATAGCATAGCATGGCATGGGTGAGGTGTGGGGTACAAGAATAAAGCATTTTATTAAGTGTTTAGTCATGTTTTACTCCCATAAACATTGTTGTATACTTAATATTTATATGATGCATGCTTCAATTCATATTATGGAATGTATAGTTAGAACGGGTTCATCGCGCTGATCGATTTAGACATATTATTTGTCGAATTTGGAATTATGGGATTAAAGTTATGAATTTATTATGAAAAGGCATTTAATAATATTTAAATAATTTGGAAATTTTAAATTGCTCAAAAATCATTTTGGATGGCATATTTGAATTATTATGAAGAGGTCTCCCTCTTCGCCTATAAGAAGCCTTCTGACCTAAAAACTCCGGGGGGTTCGACGTTTTTCTAGAAGGAGTTCCGCTCCGCCGCCACCACCAGATTCCACGAAACAGCACCAGAAACTCCGTGCTAGCACCCTGCCGGGACGGGGAATTGGAGGAGATCATCGCCATCATCATCACCATCGCTTCTCCATCGACCATCCATGTTTCCCCCATCTATGAGTGAGTAATCCTCCGCTATAGGCTATGGGGATGGTAGGGATTGGATGAGATCGTTCATGTAATGGCATTAGATTGTTAGGGCTTGGTGCCTAGTATCTTTTATTAGTGCTTTATGACTTTTTTGCGACTTGTTGTGCTTAATGCTTGTCACTAGGGCCCGAGTGCCATGATTTCAGATCTAAACTTATTATTGATTCATTATGATAGTATTGTTCTTGGTCTTATCTGCAAGTTGTATACACACATTATTGTCTGGAACCTATGACCCCGAAGTGACAGAAATCGGGATAACCGGAAGGGAATGGCTTTGATGTGAGGATCACATGTGTTCACGGAGTGTTAATGCTTTGCTCCGGTGCTCTATTAAAAGGAGCACCTTAATTGCCAGTAGTTCCCTAGAGGCCCCGCTGCAAACGGGCTGGCAGGACAAAAGATGTTGTGCAAGTTCTCATTGCGAGCACGTATGACTATATATGGAACACATGCCTATGATTATCTAGTACTTGGATGCTTTATCTTATTTATCTACAATTGCCCTATGTTCTGATTGCTATGTGAATTGTCTTGTCCATGCAACGCCCGTCCATCCATCCCTATGCCTACCGCACTCGAATCCTACTGTTTACTGCTACTGTTACTACTGTCTTTACTTTACTGCTGCTGCTACTTTACTATTTCTACTAGAAAACTGTTGTTACTGATAAACTACTTTGAGCAAGATTGTTTCCAGGTGCAGCTGAATTGACAACTCAGTTGTTAAGACTTATAAATATTCTTTGGCTCCCCTTGTGTCGAATCAATAAATTGGGTTTCACTTCCCTCGAAAATACTGCGATACACCCCCTATACTTGTGGGTCATCAAGATTATTTTCTGGCGCCGTTGCTAGGGAGCATAGCTTTATTTATCAAGTTCACTTGGATTCACTATTGTTCAAGCTAAGTTTATTTTCACCTTGTTTGCTTGTTTCTTTATCAAAAATACAAAAAAGTAGTTCCTACTCTAGTTGTTATTTTCGTTGGTCTGTTATTGTCTTGCTTTATCATGCTTGTTGTCAATGGTTGGTTTCTTTGAAACTGAATCTTATTGGCAAGATGGGTTCACGGAAGATCAAAAATATTATTATAAGGAACACCGCTTGTCACAAAAAGGGAAACACTTATGGGAACAAATTGATAAATTGTATACCATTGCTAGAAACATGTGCTCTACTTATAATGTTACTTATTGCTGTGATAAATCTTGTTGCAGAAAGGGGTATAAACACCTCCCTTTTCAATGTGAGTATAATGATAATGATACCATATCTTCTTATGCTAAAGGAATTTATGACTTTTATGATGCGGAACAAATTGAAGAATTTATTGCTTGGAAGGGTGCTTTTGAACTTGCGAGTTTGCTTGAAAATATTGATGATTCACCTTACAAATATGAGGTCTATGGTATACTTAAATTTTGCTTTGATAATTACAAGGATGAAAATGGCTATATTCTTGAATATATTAATAGATGCTTTCCACAAATGGAAGAGACTAATGCCTTGCAGGATCCTATGGAAGAAGAAATTGATGAACCTGAAATCTCATTAGATGAAAATGAGGAGGAGAGTGATGAACAAAAGGAGGAAGAATGGATTAGCTACTCATGCCTACCTTCTAATGAGAATAACTCTTTATCCCTTAAATTATTTGATTATCCTCCATGCTTACTAAAGGAGGATGAATGTTATGTTCGTGAGGATTCTTTTGAAAATGTTTATAATAAAGCTCTAGTGCTTGTAGATCATGAAAAGCATGCTTTATGTGATAGTTATATTCTTGAGTTTATTCACGAGGCTGCTGAAAATTATTATGAGAGAGGAAAATATGGTTATAGAAGTTTTCATGGTACTGAAACACCTCTCTATGTGCTGAAAGTTTTGAAGTCACTCTTGTTTTATCTTCCCATGCATGTCACTTTGTTCCTTGCAAATTTATTTGCATACACGATTCCTATGCATAGGAAGTGGGTTAGACTTAAATATGTTTTGATTTTGCTTCTTGATGCTCTCTTTTACTGCAACTCTTATTTATTATGTGAGCATCCTCTCAAACTTTCATGCCTGAAGATGATAACATATCTATTATTCTTAGGAGACCTTTTCTTAAATACCGCAGGAGCTGTTATTAATTGTAATCAAGGAAAGGTGACTTTCAATGTTAATGACAAGGAACATACTGTCTATTTCCCCAAGAACATTGAAAAGACTTATGGTTTGAATTCAATTGAACATGTTGAGGGCATTCAAGTTGGAGAAATATATTGTCCCATACTAAGAGGAAAATTTTAAACTATTATGATGGGGACCATTGCTATCAAGGTTAAGGTAACATAATCATTAGTGGAATACAAAGTTTTGTCTCATATGAAATTGTTTTGGTAACAAGACCTGATCAACCTTGTTAACAAAAGGATTTCATTGAACAAAACAATGTTTTCACCATGATTATCACCGCTTACTTCTATTCTATCCATTTTAGTTTTTGCTTATGCCTAACTTAAAGGCGTTAAAGAAAAGTACTTATTAGGAGATAAGCCAAAAGTTTTAGATGAGTCTTGGAAGTTATTACTTCAGTAATAACCACTCCTTATCATTTTTATTTGCTTTTTGTGCCAAGAGTAACCTCTAATGAGAGAGAAGTAATGATTGGGAAAGTTGCTGTCCCGAAACAGATTTCTGTGCTTCACCGTAAAAATTCGTGTAAAATCTCTGAACGCCTTTTTGAGGCGTGATTTTTTTGCTTCTTCCCCAGGTTGTTATCTAACTTTCGTTAGTTCAACACTTTTTGATTTGAGCAACAGAAGGTCTTCGAAAAAATTCCTCTTTACCTGCTGGTTTGTTTTGACAGATTTCTGCCATTATTTGCATTTGCTTCTTGTTGGTTCCTTTTTGAGTTATTTTGGGTAATTGAGCTTTTTGAGGGAAGTGATACAGTAGCTTGTGTTTTAATGGAAGTTTTATTGGTGTTAGAACTGAACCTAAAGACTTATTATCTCGAGTGCACTAATGTTGCTAATAAAGATCGTGTGAAGTTTTGTATGAAGGAAAAATTTCAGGTGTATGGAAGGAATGAGTAATGAGATGAAGGATGAACTAAAGCTCAAACTTGGGGATGCCACGCATGTAACCCCAAGAAATATCCAAGAAGTACAAGCTTCAAAGCTTGGGGATGCCCAAGGCATCCCCTTCTTCATCAATAAAAATCCCAGGTTTCTTCCAAACGCTTCATTTTTATTGTTTCATGCACAGTTGTGTTGTTCTTGGAGCGTCTTCTTTTTCGTTTTTCGTTTTGGTTTTCGTTTGCTTGGTTTGCTTAGTTTCGCTGAATAAATTGGTTGGACCTACACTTTCATACATTGGTGTTCAAATAGTTTGGTTTGGTTTGGAAAAGAGTAGGAAAGCTCATGCTTAAGTGGTAAAGAGAGCTTGTTTTGACTGTGGCCTATGCTTTGTCATGCCATGCTTGATATTGTTTTGGCTTTATGCTTAGTATTCTTTGTTGTAGCATGACTTGTTATAAACAATTGAGATTGCTTAATGTGCCTTGGAAGAATCATGGGTTATTTTAGCATATTAACGCATAGTATAGTGGTATTCTCCTTTGATGCTTTATTTGGGTTGACTTGGCAGATGCTCACACCATGTTATGACTATCCCAAGTCACCATAAGCCTTTATGATCCTTTAGTTTTCAACTTGTAGTATCACTTTATGCTTTTCTCAATGATGTTTTGTCGCTCTACATGATTATGGCCATTATTGCTCTCTCGTTTGTCGCTCCCTTACTATTGCTAGCCTTCACTTTCACTGAGTATGTTTTACTCATGTTTCCAACTCCCTAAAACCAAATATTGTCAAAGTGTCCACCATACCGACCTATTAGCATCATTTGCTACTTCCGTGCATATTCAATATGCCTTGTTTTCTTCTGAATAAAATGTTTGCTTGTTATGAGAAAGTTAGTTAGTAAAGCTCTCACGAACTTGAGGGCACACTTTATTTTCTTGCATTTAATAAACCTGAACCATTGCGTCCTTCTTTGTTGCGTATATGCTTGCGCTTTATAAGTTGAAGTTAGCAGAACCATGTATCATGGGGAACGCTTTCAACATTGCATTGGTACTTAGTACCTCGTTGATATCATATTCTTTTGCTTATGGATCCCGGCGGTATGAAATAAAAGTGGAACTTGTAAGATCATGGAGTTTGTATGTATGTTAGAGAAACGTCTGGGCCGCTAGTCTAAGCCATGCCTAATGATGGTGGAAACTTGCAACATAACCATAATGAGCATTCTATGAAGCATCCTCAATAAAAATCTATACACATAGTAAATAAAAGATCACTGAGATGCTCATTGTCTGCTTGCCTTGTCATTTTGATTATGGGATAGCTCCTGTGTCATGTGCAAGGGGTACCCCATTGGCGGTTCTCTATGATACATATATACTTACGATGACAAGAGCTTACTTGTGACTGAAGTTGAGTAGCATGAGGATCGGTCTTCGTAAGTAAGGGACATGAGGCTTCAATTTATAACTTGTCAAGCATATCCTCTTAGTTGTGTCACTTTCACCTTAACCACATTAAAGATGCTTATGATAGGGGCAATGAGAGCTCAAAGCTAATGAGTACCATACTTTCAGCATTTGGAAGCCTTTCAAACTTTTCAAAACCTGTTCATTTGCTTGTTGAGTCTCCGCACATTCTATGAGCACTTTCTTGAGAGCATAGTGGCCATTCTTAGTTCTATGTGCATTGTCCCAAAACTTGTTGATTGATGCTTACCTTGATATTGCTTGTTTTAAACTATTTGTATCTAGTCACTCTTGTAAACTTTGAAGGTGTCCTATGCATTTATGTTTGCTACTCTATGAGGGACAAGCTGAATGCCACTATGCTATGTTTTCTTTATGTGAAACAAACAAATGTCTTGCAAAGCATTGTTATTCATGAATCTTTTATTTGTGCCTTTTCATGTTGCATCATAGTTTCTTTGTCTTATTGCTAGAACTTTGTCTTTCATGTTATGATTGAAGTACTATGATCCCAGCTTTGAATGTTTTACAAATGCTTTGATCAAGTTTATGATGGTGCATGTCACCTCAAAAATTATTCTTTCTTTTTATCACTTACCTACTCGAAGACGAGCATGAGTTAAGCTTGGGGATGTTGATACATTGCAAATGTATCTATAATTTTTGATGTTCCATGCTTGGTTTTATCCACTTTATTGTGTTTTGTCCACACTTTGGAGTACTTTTCATATGATTTCTTGGACTAACCTATTAACAAGAGCCATAATGCCAGTTGCCTGTTTTCTGCTGTTTTTGGTTCCAAGAAAGTTAGAAAATGAATATTCTTGGAATTGGACAGGACAAAAGCCAAAGTGCCTATTTTTCCGGAAGACTCACGGAGCCAGAATACGAGACGGAGGAGGGCCAGGGGCTGGCCACACCCCCCCAGGCGCGGGCTGGGCCTGGCCGCGCCAGGGCATGGTCTGGCCGCCCCAGGCTGCCCCTCGGTCTCCCTCTTCGCCTATAAGAAGCCTTCTGACCTAAAAACTCTGGGGGGTTCAACGTTTTTCCAGAAGGAGTTCCGCTCCGCCGCCACCACCAGATTCCACGAAACAGCACCAGAAACTCCGTTCTGGCACCCTGTCGGGACGGGGAATTGGAGGAGATCATCGCCATCATCATCACCATCGCTTCTCCATCGACCATCCATGTTTCCCCCATCTATGAGTGAGTAATCCCCCGTTATAGTCTATGGGGATGGTAGGGATTGGATTAGATCGTTCATGTAATGGCATCAGATTGTTAGGGCATGGTGCCTAGTATCTTTTATTAGTGCTTTATGACTTTGTTGCGACTTGTTGTGCTTAATGCTTGTCAGTAGGGCCCGAGTGCCATGATTTTAGACCTGAACATGTTATTGATTCATTATGATAGTATTGTTTATGGTCTTATCTACAAGTTGTATACACACGTTGTTGTCCAGAACCAATGGCCCCGAAGTGACAGAAATCGGGATAACCGGAGGGAATGGCTTTGATGTGAGGATCACATGTGTTCACGGAGTGTTAATGCTTTGCTCCGGTGCTGTATTAAAAGGAGCACCTTAATTGCCAGTAGTTCCCTTGAGGCCCCGCTGCAAACGGGCTGGCAGGACAAAAGATGTTGTGCAAGTTCTCATTGCGAGCACGTATGACTATATATGGAACACGTGCCTATGATTATCTAGTACTTGGATGCTTTATCTTATTTATCTGCAATTGCCCTATGTTCTGATTGCTATGTGAATTGTCTTATCCATGCAACGCCCGTCCATCCATCCTATGCCTACCGCACTCGAATCCTACTGTTTACTGCTATTGTTACTACTCTCTTTACTTTACTGCTGCTACTACTTTACTATTTCTACTATAAAATTGTTGTTACTGATAAACTGCTGTGAGCAAGATTGTTTCCAGGTGCAGCTGAATTGACAACTCAGTTGTTAAGGCTTATAAATATTCTTTGGCTCCCCTTGTGTCGAATCAATAAATTGGGTTTTACTTCCCTCGAAAATACTACGATACACCCCCTATACTTGTGGGTCATCACATCCATCCTCCTCGCATTTAACCGTGTAACACTACTTCACGTCCGAGTGCATCACCGTGTAAGGACGATGATGCTTAACCGAGAAGTCCTTTATCCATTGCTTACATTCCAACAAGGTCTTGAACCTCGATCCGAGAGAAATCCCATTATCCTCTTGATTACCACCTCGGTAAGAACTTGTCCTTGGTCCAAGCACTATGCCCTTGCCGCCATCAATCGTGGCTTCATCCGCGAGACTAACATCATGAAAAAAAGATACCCGATGATCCCGTCCCAATATCATATAGTGGTTTTTGGCCTCTATAGCCATAAAACCCTCCTCGTCAACTTCTTCTTCAAGACCATCATCATCCGAGTCTGATGCATAGCATCGAGTATACGGGATGTCACGGTCCATGTTCTGTTGCGTAATATATTTGTCCAAATCTCCAACATTGTTTTCGTGGAGCTCAACCTCATTCTCATCATGCCCATAATCACCATTGTCCTCTTCCAACACTCCGTCTCCTTTGAAATCGGGCTCAATGTTTGGGTCCAAGGAGGTTCACTCGATAACTCTTGCTTTAAGGTGGATGACTCCTAGAATCCAATGGGGAGGCAAGACGGTTCAAGTCCAAGTGCAAAGAACTATCAACCTTTTTGGTGTCAAATAGCTCAAGAGCCTTGTCTAGTGATTCGGCCACCACATCCTTGTTTGCAACCTAACGGGGCTCGGATGAGATACGCATGGTCTTCCAACGAATATGCATTCTCAAACCCACATTATGTCTCCAACTCAACAACATCACTTGGGTCCATCGATTTTAATTCAATCCTCACTTGCTCCAAGACCTCGGCGTAGGTGGGACTACTCTCAAACACCATGTCTAGCTCATCCAGGTCCGGTTCTATATTGCCTTTCAAAAAATCATCCTTGTCCACATGATGAACATGAACAATTCTCGTCGTCCCTAACACATAGGAGAATATATTCATCAAATACCAATGCCAAGATGAACACAAATATGCTTGTCACATTACCAAATCCATAGCTAACAAGAACATTCCCTTACATAACAAAACCCCAATCCTAACCCTAACATTCCAATAACCCTAACCCTAACATTCCAACAACCCTAAACCTAACTAAATGCTTCATAGACATCATTCTACCCAACATTGCCCAATACAGCCAACAAAAATCCAAACATTTCGAATCAAATCAAATTTTCAGGGTTTCAACCCACATCCTACCAAAATGAAAGATTCCAATCAGTCAAAACAAAGGGAAATGAGGGAGAGTACCTCTGACTGCTTGGGAGGGGTCGAAATTCACCAAAAGAAGCTTCAAATCTGATGGATTTGGGGAAGGGAGGAGAGATGGGCGAGATGATGTGTTCTTCTGTTCTTGGGCGGCTAGGAGGAAGAGTGGATCGGGCTGGGAGGGAGGTTGCACGGCGGCTGCTATGTCCTAAGTAGCGTCTAAGAGCGAGGCACTACATTTAGGGGGCATAGCGCCTGCCTGAAAGGTGCTACATGGCTCAGGTGGGTCCCGGGCTGGCCCCTCAACCGCCACGCTGGCACAAGTATAGCGCCTAGACGAAAGGCGCTACACTTTATAGCATAACGCCTTGATGTAGGACGCTACAGAAAAGGATTAACCTGGTGAAATTCTTTCGGCTAAAGTTTATTTTATCGCTACTCGCTAGGCAGTCCTCGCTGTGGTGTGCCGAGCTAAAAAGGCTGGAAACTTCCAACCCCCAGGTGACTCGACCATTTTGCCAAGAAAAAAGGACACGAACCCTACTGGGACTCTTTTCCCTCGAATTTTTTGCGCCGCCCTTCTCTTCTCCCTCCGCCTTCTTTTCTGTGTATATTCGCCCGCATCGCCATAAAATCGGACCTGAAGCACGCACGGCGAGAGGGAGCAAGCAGCCGAGCCCACCCGACCAACCGAGCCGGAGCCTAGTCCAGTCCTTCCATTCTCCCTGTGCTCATCCTCCCGTGGCTGCTGCGGAGCCCTGTGCCTTCTCCCATCTCGCAGGCCCCTCTCCCGTGCGTGTATCGGGCGATGGCGGCGGCGGCGGCGACGGCGGCGGACACCACTGATGCGTCCACGGCTGGGCTCGCACTCGCAGAGGCAAACATCAACTGGGAGAGGTAGCTGTCCTCGCTTCAAACATATTTCTTCTATTCATTGCCATGAGGATGTCTGCGGCTTCGTGTCTTGTTATTTCCTAGCTAGTTCAAGTTTATATGCATCGCCTTGCCTTTGGCTGTGACTAAATATGCTCGATGCGGTTCCTGATTTAGGTCTAGTATGGGAAATGGGGATTTGTGGTGGTGGGATTGGTTAGAAGGAAGTCGATTCACGAGTGCATTAGCCATTAATTAGGTTGTTTCATACTACATTTTTTATTTTTTGTCCTGGGTTGTGGGGGCAGTCATGAGGATCACGCGGCTAGCGCTGTCAGTTTGGACAGGAACAGAAATTTGTACCTTTCCGCAGGCTGCAACTTCAGTTGTGGGGAACGAACTCGGCCACGTCTTCCACCAGCTTCCTTGTGTACTCCTCCGAACGTTGAACAAATAGGAATGACTTTCTTGTTCAACATCTAATGTAACTTTTCAGAGTCCATGGAAGTTAATGGGTACACAACAAAAGAACTCTGTAAACAAGCCAAACTTTTTTCTGTTAGTATACATGGATGGATTGTTTTTCTCTCTATTTAAAGTAGGAGTGGCTTACTGCTTGCTGCTTGGGCTATACAGCTATACTGGCATGGCAGGGTTGGGGAAGAATAACTTACCGATGTGTATTTGGTATAGTTGTGCTAGAACAAAGATTTGCCTGCATGAACCATGGCCATCCACTCAAGCTGCGGTGTCTCTTCTAGCTTTCTAGAGTATTGTTCTGAGAATTGATGTCAAAGACACTGGCTGATGTCATGGTGTCAATTCTTCTGTATAAGCCTTACAGTAGCAGATGTTATATCAAAATCATTATATTTATGCCATGAAATTTCGTATAACTGTCCATGTGGGATTATGTTCAGCACCAACTTGTGAGTACATATGTTTGTCATTGAAATAACTGACTTTTTTGTCATACTGAAGGTTGGACAAGACAAAGTTTCATGTCATTGGAGCAATCCTGTTCACAGCCCAGCAAGGTGTTCTGCACCCAACAGCTGTTGTGAAGACTAGAATGCAGGTTGTTGAAGGAGGGCTTTCACAGATGTCTGGCTTTGCTGTTTTTAGAAAGATATTGAGGAGTGATGGCATACATGGTGTTTTCAGAGGATTTGGCACTACTGCAGTTGGAGCCCTACCTGGACGAGTCTTGGCTCTAACTTCACTAGAAATGTCCAAAGAAATGGCATTTAAATATTCTGAGCATTTTGATATGTCTGAAGCATCAAGGATTGCTGTTGCTAATGGTGTAGCAGGCCTGGTGTCAAGTATATTTTCGAGTTCATATTTTGTACCTCTAGATGTGGTGAGCATCCTTTCTACTCTTCTTTCACGTGAGTAACCTTATACAGTTGATTTTTGAGGCTTAATGGCATAACTACTAATATTATTTTTTATGCTAGTTTTGGAGGAAAAATGGTAGAAACTTTTTCGTGAATATATCCACGTCGAAATTTGATGTATATGTTATCTTTTGCAATATTGAAGGTTTTCAAAGTTTAAGCAACATTTTTTCCTTCAATCATGCTAACTTATATTCTCCTATGTAGGTTTTCAATTTCCCTGTAGCTCTTACATCTTTATTTCTGTATCTGAATCTGCAAATGATGATGGTTTGAGGAATAAATTAGTATTTAAATTAAGTGCACTACTTTTTATTCCTCTTAACAAGTACTACCACCATTCCATATTAACTGTCGGAAATTTGTCTGGATACTCATGTATCTACAAAACGTGCCTAGATACATGAGTATCTAGACAGATCTTTGACAGTTAATATGAAACGGAGGGAGTAGATATTGTATCATTTTATTGATTAGTACATTGCATTTTTTGCTGTCTAGTTTACATTTTCCCTTTTTATATATCTGTGCCTGTAGATTTGCCAGAGGCTAATGGTTCAAGGATTGCCAGGGTTGCAAACATATAGAGGTCCATTTGATGTGATAAATAAGGTTGTCAGGACTGAAGGTCTCCGGGGACTTTACCGAGGTTTTGGAATTACCATGTTAACTCAATCGCCAGCTTCTGCCCTTTGGTGGAGCTCATATGGTGGTGCTCAACATGCTATCTGGAGGTGTGCTATCTAATATTTCCCTTCCTTTGTGCCCAATGTTTCTAGTCTCATATCTTGTTTATATTCTTGCAATCCCTGTTTAGGAGCTTGGGTTATGGAAATGATACGCAAAAGAAACCTTCTCAAACCGAACTTGTTGCTGTGCAAGCAACAGCTGGAACAATTGCTGGAGCTTGCTCATCGATTATCACTACACCAATAGATACCATCAAGACCAGGCTTCAGGTAATATCACTTTGTTCATCTAAAATATGTACTCCCTCCGATCCATAATATAAGATGTTTTAGCCTTTTCCTAAGAGACATGTATGTAGACACCTTTTAGTGTGTAGGTTCATTCATTTTGATCCGAAACTACACACTAAAAGACGTCTAGATACATGCGTTGTAGAAAAAGGCTAAAACATCTTATAATTTGGAACGGAGGGAGTAGCTGGTATGCTTGCCATGCGTTCTTTTTGTATTGCAAGCTTCATGTTGGTGAGGCCAATGAATGCTGAGCCTTGATTGTTTTCATAGTTTCAAACTGGGAATTTAACTCACCTTTACTACAGTGTGTCCTATTGGTGTGACCTTTTTTACACCTTGTCAGAAAAAAACAGTTCTGTTAGCAGTCCCTTACTGGTAGGTACAATTAGGCAGTGGAGGATAAAATTATGAGCCGTCGCTTACAGGTGCTGGAAAACTAATAATGGTACATGGGAGGAGGTTACACCAGTTTGGCACCTTCCAATAGAAACTTTGCATCAGTGGTACTAGGCTGACCCTCCAAATAAGCAACCAGTCGTGTCATATTCCCTTTGAACCCTAGGACTGACCCAGCTCCTGCAGTTTTTCCTTGCTTATTCTGCCAGTCAAGAAACACAACGCCATGGTTTTCCTTTTGCCTCCTCGCTCCTCGCAGCCTCCCACCTCCGTTGGAATCGACATCCTTCGAAGCTGCCTCCCCCGCTAGCCTGTAATACCTGCTGTCTACTCTTCCCTCCTTTTTTCTTCCAGTAGCCTGATTCACCAAAGGTGTTCTTTCTTCCTTGCTTGGGGTATTGGGCGGCACCTTTTTTTCGTCAGTGGTTATTAGATCATCTTCAAACTTCATAAAGATCCTGCAATCTCGGGATCTTTTGTTAGTGGGGAATTGCCAAACAACAATCCTGCCTTTCTGAGTAGTGTGTGGTGGCTTGTTGTCTATTTGGATTTCGACTTGATGATTTTGGTAGCTTCTGCTATTCTTGTGCGGCTGTGTTTGCACTCAGGGGCGGAGCCAGGATTTGGGCATAGGGGCCCTAATTTGTACTGTGATTGAATCATGGATTTAACCAGCTTAGGCTTTGCGTATTTGAATTCGTGTATCCATGCTAGTGCTGCAATTAGGCATCGCAGATTAGTGTGCTTTTTGGGCTTGGCCTATGAGGCAGCTAGATGTCTAGTTAATGGCCGTAAACTAATTATGATTGGGCCACACATCTTGACCATGGTCGATATGTGCGTTTTTGAGCTGTGTTTGCAGCTACATAGTCCACATAGGTCTAAGTGTCTGACCCTTGGAATCAAAAGTTCGTGGGTATTGCCCAGTTGAGAATGTTTTGGACGAACTCTGATCCTAAATACTCCCTCCATTCACTAATGTAAGACCTTCTAGCCTTTTTTGGAAATGAATGTATCTAGACATGTTTTATTGTTGGATTCTGCTACCCGGCAGCGCCGCACCCAGGTAGGTGCCGTGCGGCGGGTCTGCACTTCACCTTTTCCCGAGTCCAGTTTAGTTGGAATGTACTCTCGATTCGTGCAGTGGGAGCTGACGCCTGTCCCGCTCGGCCATTGTGTGAGCGCGCATGTAGCAGCTGACCCCTGTGAAAAATCGGTTTGGAGGACGTCCTACCCGTCGGACTTTATCTCTGCCGCGCAGTCTGCATCGTGATCCACACCCACACCGTATTTCAGTCTGTGCCCTCCCTCATAAAGATCGTATACGTGTGTATTCAGCCACCGCCGGGATCACCACGGGAACAAGAAGTACATGTGCCTATGTGTAATTGAGAGATGTTCCAACCATGGATTTGCGAGGCGGACTTTCAGCCCGAGCCGGCACACTTGGGATCCAACACGCCGGCACAGTTCTAGTTGTAGCGCATTAGTTATTATGCACTAATCCAACAGTTAAGGGAAGCAGCATTAACGAATTCGGGTTGTTAATTTTTTTTACGCAAATGACAAAATAACCCTATATTATTACAGTTCTAATTTCATATAATCTAGAAAATAATTAGCCTATGAACAATTTAATTTTTGGCTTGTTCAATCTTAAAATGGTGTAAGTAAATAAATCAAGGTACAACAATGCATTTTTTGGGGTTGCAACTTGAACTGTTACGGCACTGCAAATAATTGCATAATGATTTAAGAACAACATAATAACATGCTGAATGAAGGAAATAATACTGCCAAAGTGCTTAAACAACTTCATGCCATTGAAGGAAAAAATATGTTCTTCAAAATTTGGCCCACATTATTTTAGTTATGAGCTAATTATTAGATTCCAATACCACAACTACACATAACCTAGTCCATCAAATATTCTGGAAATACATTTGATAAATGTAGTTATTCATATTTGTTTTCCACTAGGCACAAATCTGGAAGCATAGTTGAGCTGGACTTTTTCTCATACAGAAGAAGAAAACGAAGACAATCACAGTAACAAGAGCAAACAAAAACTATACGGCTAAAAATAGTCACATAGATTACCTTAAGAGCATGACAGCAAACCATTCCCGAGTGTTCGAAAACACCACACTCACATCTAAAAAAAGAACTATTATTTTTCTTCGTGTCTATGTTCACGAACCCAAAAAATAATATCGCAGGCTCGTTGGGAAGCCATCATTTCATTTCATTCGTTAGAAATGAAAATGAAATGACATTGTAGTCATCATTTCAATTGTTCAATGTTAACATTTCAATTTGATAATATGTTTTGTTGTCGCATAGATTTATGAGATGAAATGATTTCTATATAAGTGACTAGGTTAGGAGCAAGAATTCAGGTAACATATGACCCCCATTTTCTGGAAGTTACATTTGAAATGACCATTCGAAACCAGCTAAAGCCAGACAAATTGTTTTATGGGATCTTGCTTCAGTTACAAGGACCGGCTCCATAGATTTTACAATTGAAACGATAGATCCAATTCTGGTACAAACAAAAAAGTTTACTATGGAATTTGTCCAATGAATTCCAAGTTTTTGGGACCAACATGATGGAAGACAAACGAGAACCATATTTTTTTCACAGTGAACATCTAACTAATGATAACAACATCACAAACCTCTATTAACTTAAACTAGTATGCAGACAGCTCAATTTTCCTAAGGACCATAGGCAAAATCGGAAGAGGACAAACTACTGCAACAATAAGATAGGTTTGTACCATTAGAACATCATGATATCTTCCAAATGTTAACACCATCGCAAGCCCGTGTTAAGTAAGAGTTTGTTTCCAGACATGTATTTTTTGGAATTTCCAAAACAAAATCCACAGAGGACAAATTACTGCATAAATTGAAAAATTGTGACAATTTTTAGAATATAAATCAATCTTATTAACACAAGGAATATTTGGGATTGGAAGCATCCCTTAAACTAATCCCCAATAATCTTTTTTGAAACAAAACTACCATGTCTACTTGGTTCTGTCAACGAAAAAACTAGCTATCCTACCTGCTGTCAGACAACACCAAATAATCAACACAATCTTCATCCCAGGTGAATTCAAAATTGACATACTTCCTGGTCCAGGCAGACGTCGCCTTTGAATTCACCTCCATCGGACCACCTTCACAGAGAGAGTCGCACCCTCCAGTTGAGCATAACCCACCGATGACCGATCCCTTCTCTTGAATCCTGACCAGCTCCAGCGCACCCTTCCACACCATATGATAATCGACGCTCCGCCGAGCACTCTCCCCCTGCAACGATGCTGAGATGCAAGATTTGTACGACAACATCGTGTCAGTAAACTTCGTCCAGGGGACAGATCTAATATAGCCAGATTTGTACATCAAGAAAATAAATTGTTCACCTGCACTCGTCTGTCGTCTGTCGCCAACATCGCCATGAACTTCAAACGAGATCGGAGGGAGAGTGGGCACTTAGCTTGTTGAATCTGAACTAGCTATCACATCAGAGGTCCGGCCGTGGAGAGAAAGTGGATCGAAACAGGCCCGAGGAGTGGTTGAAGAAGACGACTGCAGGCAATATTGGTGGGTCTCCAAATTAAGTGCCCTTGCACAGTGTCCACGCAGCGGACAGTTCCATGGGCCATTTAATTCTGGTCAGTGAGATGTTCCAGCTACATGTTCATGGCTAACAATCTTGGCCCAAATGCCGCGCTCAGATGTGCTAAGCGGATACAGACAACTATTCATGTCCATGTATATCGGGCTGTATTACTCAGTGGGGCCCACCCGGGACGGATCGCGAAGCCCAAAGCGATGGCAGCGATAACGTCCGACAGGTAGCTCGTCCGCCATATCGACGCACTCCTGACCCCTGCCCCTACTAGCCCAAAAGCGAACAACAGTTGTACTGTTGGCCCTGACTAAAAGTGGGCATGCAATTGTTCTCTCGATGCCTAGACCCAAAAAGTCTTGCAACCCCAGCTTGCAAAAAGATTTGGGGCAGATTATCACCTAGCAGTTAGCTGATTATCAGATTATCACCAAGCAGTATCTGGTTATCACTTACCCTGATTACCAGATTATCACTTAGCCATTACCAGGTTATCAATTAGCCATTACCAGATTATCATTTAGTGTAGTCTTTAGGGGAAAAAAATCTGGGATGGGCCAGTCCCCTGGACCTCCACACCCTCTTATATATATATAGCTGAACTTAGGTACATCTGAACTAGTACACTATAGAATACTCTAGAATTAGGTAGGACACTAATTTAGACTACAACATACTGGAATGTTCCAGGCACTCCTAGGACAGCACTAATATACTAACACTCCCTGGAATATTCTAGGCTCTCCTAGGACAGTCTCCAACACTCCCCCTCAAGATGGGTGATAGATATCTATCATTCCCATCTTGTTACAAGCTGAACTACACTCTTTATTTCCTAATCCTTTAGTTAAACAGTCTGCAATTTGCTTGCTAGAGGTTACATGATTTATCTTAATTATACCGTCATCCAATTTCTCCTTTATGAAGAAGCGATCAATCTCCACATGCTTGGTTCTATCATGTTGAACGGGGTTGTTTGCGATGTTGATCGCCGACTTGTTGTCACACCACAAATTTAAAGGGCCTTTCCTCAATACTTTCAGTTCTAAAAGAAGATTCCTCACCCATAACATCTCACTCAAACCTTGCGACATAGCTCTATATTCAGCTTTAGCTGTTGACTTTGAAACCACCTGCTGCTTCTTACTTCGCCATGACACCAAATTGCCCCCCACAAACACACAATAACCAGAAGTTGATCTCCTATCATCCAAGCAACTTGCCCAGTCAGCATCACAATACCCATCCACATTTAGATGACCATTCCTTTTGAACCATAGTCCCTTTCCTGGACTACCCTTCAAGTACCGGAGGATTTGATTGACCGCATCCAAGTGTCCGCTCCTAGGATCATGCATGTATCTACTCACTACACTCATTGCATATGAAATATCAGGTCTTGTGTGACATAGATAGATGAGTCTTCCAACAAGCTTCTGGTACTTCTCCTTATCCACTGGATCACCAGATTCGGCACATAATTTGTGGTTTTGGTCGATAGGTGTTGATGCAACCCGACACCCAAGCATGCCCGTGTCACTAAGCAAGTCCAAAACATACTTCCGCTGGGAGAGCACAATCCCTTCGGGAGATCTAGCAATTTCTATGCCAAGAAAGTACTTGAGTTGACCAAGATCCTTTACCTCAAATTCCTTGCGTAGGTTGTCTTTCAGCCGTGATATCTCCATCGCATCATCTCCCGTGATTATGATATCATCAACATATACAGCAAGGATTGTAATCTGGCTATTTGAGTGCCGATAGAACATCGTATGATCCCCATTACACTGCTTATATCCCATACCACATATCACTCGTCTAAATCTATCAAACCATGCCCGTGGAGATTGCTTGAGGCCGTATAGAGATTTTCTCAACCTGCATACCTTTCCTGATGTTCTAGGAGTGGAGAAACCAGGTGGGATCTCCATGTATACCTCCTGTAAATCTCCATGCAAGAATGCATTCTTGACATCCAACTGATGCAAAGGCCACCCAAAGTTAGTTGCACAAGAGATTAGGATCCTCACTGTGTTCATCTTTGCCACCGGCGCAAATGTCTCATCATAGTCAATCCCATATGTTTGACTATATCCTCTGGCAACTAGTCTTGCCTTGTACCTTTCAATTTTCCCTTCTGGATTTTGTTTCACAGTGTAAATCCATTTACACCCAACAGCTCTCTTTCCTACTGGAAGATATACAAGTTCCCAAGTTTTATTCTTTTCGAGAGCATTTAACTCCTCTATCATGGCCTCGCGCCACTTCGGGTCTTGCTTTGCTACTTTCCAGTTTCTTGGGATCACCACGGGTTGCAATGATGCAATGAAGGCCAAGTAGTTTGTTGATAGAGATGTATATGATACATAATTAGCTATGTCATGCTCATCTTGGTACCAATTTGGAGGTTTTCTAGCTCCAACTCGGATTCCTTTTCTTAAGGCAATGGGCAAGTCCATTGAATCTCTCGTATTAGATGGACCTGCGCCCTCAGTCAATTCAACAATTTCAACACTTGTTGGAGCATGTTGCTCCCTCGGCACCTGTGTGTCACCTGCTGTAGGAGCTACGCCCTCAGTCGATTCAACAATTCCACCACTTGTTGGAGCATGTTGCTCCCCCTGCACCTGTGTGTCACCTGCTGTAGGAGCTTGTTGCTGCTGCTCATGTTGTGGTTTTCTCCGTGTATACACTTTTAAGTTTTCTTCCTCATTTGGCTTTCTCCATCTATCTTCACTTGCAGGAGATGGAATTGAACCAACAACAACTCTCGATTGTTCATCTTCCTTTGTCCTCAACAGTTCAGTCTCCCCCTCTCGACTAGCATCAATTGTGCTAGGAGAGTCAAAGTCAAACAACGAGCTGAGGTCCGTCTTCTCTCCGTAGAACGGCTCAGACTCTCTAAATGTCATATCCATGCTAACAAATGTTCTTCGCTCACTAGGGCTCCAACACTTGTAGCCCTTTTGTCCAGATGGGTATCCAATGAAGATGCACTTCAGAGCACGTGGGTCCAATTTTCCTACCGAAGGTCTATGGTCTCTGACAAAGCATGTACACCCAAACACCTTTGGTGGAACAATGAACTCATTTTTACCAAAGATCATTTCATATGGGGTCTTCATCCCAAGAATTCTTGATGGCATTCGGTTGATGAGATAAGTAGCAGTCATAACTGCTTCACTCCATAAGAATTTTGGCACATTCATAGTAAACATAAGCGATCGAGCTACCTCTAGTAGATGTCGATTCTTCCTCTCAGCTACTCCATTCTGTGGAGAAGTATCAGGGCATGAAGTTTGATGAAGTATTCCTTTTTCTGAAAGAAAGTTGCCAAATTCATGGTTCATATACTCTGTCCCATTATCAGTCCTGATAATTTGAATACCAATGTTGAAACGATTTTGGATATATGCATAGAAGTCCCTAAAACAACTAAGCACCTCACTTTTTTGTTTCATGAGATATATCCAAGTCATCCGCGAGTAACAGTCAATGAAGGTGACAAAGTACTTCATTCCACTAATAGAGACCAAAGGAGAAGTCCAGACATCAGAGTGAATCAACGCGAAAGGCGATGTGCTTCGGAGTCCACGACTCACATATGATGTCCTTGTGTGTTTTCCATATTCACAAGCATCACACACAAATTTTTCTTTATCCACCTTCTTCATTTCCTCGGGAAATATCTTACTCATAGTATCAAAGGACATATGGCCCATTCGACAATGTAAGAGTATCACCTTTGCTTCATCGTCACCAGCAACAATTGTCAAAGCGGTGCATAATGCATCATCTGTTTCATGTCTATCCAAGTACCATAGTCCCTTATGCCTGATGCCAACCCCAAGTCTCCTTCTAGTTGTCCTCTCCTCAATTATACACTTGTATCGGTCAACAATAATTCGACAATCAATGTCGTCAACCAAGGCACTCATAGACACCAAACTCACTGGAAATGATGGAGCATACAAGACCGAAGACAATGTAATTGACGGAGTGCATTTCACCGTGCCGACTCCTTTGACGGGCTGATAAGTTCCATCAGCTGTTTGGATGGTCTCTTTATGCATGGGTGGATTTGGCGCATATGATGCGAACTCACTCCTTCCCGTGACATGTGCAGATGCTCCCGAATCTAGTATCCAATTTGAACAAGTTCCGTTTAATGTAGGAGCTTGATTTGACATACCTTCTTCCGCTTGTGCGAGATTTACACAATTTCGTAGGGCTGTTGTTTTTTCACCTTGTTTTGGAACTTCCGCAATCTTCTTTGACTCTTTCAATTCTTCTATCTCCTTCATCAATTGAGTCATTTTCTGAAGTAGCTTCTCAATTCTTTGATTTTCCGCCATTGATCAGTGTTGTTGAGACTGAATCCACAACGTTGTTCAGCTGTTCTACAAGTCCAGCCTGCACACACTCTTCTCCGTAGCTATAGCACAACCCAAACCGCTCCTCCGCTGCAGTACAGCCCACTCCTAGCTGCACTGTCTGACCACTTCTCCTGGCTGCACTACACACACACCGCTGTCCGCCACCACAGAAACCTCAAAGTGGAGCAGCACAACGTCCGGTCCCTGTTGCTTTTGCTAAGAGACACGAGCTCACGAAGCTCTCTCTTCTGTCCTCTCCTAGCACACACCGCAAACAACAATCACCTCTGCTTTGAGCAGCTGCAACTCTCTTGCTTCTCCTTCTTCCCTACGAGTCAACCTGGCCAACACTTTTCCACTTGAGCTAGCTACCCCTGTCTGCACTCACACCTGAACGCCTGGAGCTCCTCCACAAGCCGCTGTTTCACCGCCGGCCACCACCAGGACCAAGCGCCTCCTTCCTCAGCTTATGCCATAGCAGAGCAACCCTGCTTCATCACCATTGCCACTTCTCAGGAGAACCTTGCTCTGAACAGTGGAACAGTGGTAGCTAGGGATAGGAGGAGCCTAGCTCTGATACCATGTAGTCTTTAGGGGAAAAAAATCTGGGATGGGCCAGTCCCCTGGACCTCCACACCCTCTTATATATATATAGCTGAACTTAGGTACATCTGAACTAGTACACTATAGAATACTCTAGAATTAGGTAGGACACTAATTTAGACTACAACATACTGGAATGTTCCAGGCACTCCTAGGACAGCACTAATATACTAACACTCCCTGGAATATTCTAGGCTCTCCTAGGATAGTCTCCAACATTTAGCAACTGCTAAAATCTGGCATAAACTCATCCAGATTAATTATCTTACTAACGATAACCAGATTATCACTTAGCAGTAACCAGATTGTCTCTTAGCTATTACCAGGTTATCACTTAGCAATTGCAGAGACATGAAACTCGTCATGGTTGATTATCTTGCTAACAATTACCAGATTAACACCTAATGACTGCCAGGTTATCACTTAGCAATTGCGAAAATCTAGATATGAACTCGTGCAGGTTAGTTATCTTGCTAAAAATTACCTGATTAACACTTACTAATTACCATGTTATCTCTTAACAACTACAGAACTAAGAAATTGCAGCCCCAAACTGGAGGCATTGACATTAGAGAGCATGGATCACATGGCACCAAGCAATCAACTTGACACAAGGTAAATTGTTCTCAAGAAAAACTTGAAAATGAAAAGGAACACATTGGTATGTCACCTCTCTGCTAGTGGCATGAGAGAAATCACCGGATCGAGATGCAAGGGGAAAGGGAAAACTCAAGCAATTACGCCAGCAGCCGGCCTCGTCGTCCCGTGCACGCCTCCATCTGCTCGTGGGCGAAGGCCACCTCCTCGTGCTCACTTTAAAATATCTAGAAGGTCTTACATTAGTGAACGGAGGGAGTATTTTGAATCGTGGGCTATGTGTTATAGACCAGTCCTTTTCAATCAGGGGACTGGACTTGCCCCTGACGTGGAAGAGAGCTCCTATGACATGGACTGACTGAGATGTCGCAATGTTGTCACACCTGACTAATGGCATTCATCTGGTCGTAGTCACACAGATTATTTGTCGCGGTTCCCTTTGTAACGCTCAGCAGGTTCTAAGAGCCTAACATGTGTTATTTCAGGTAATGGACAACTACGGGAATGGAAGGCCATCTGTCATGAAAACTACCAGGCAGTTGCTACGAGAAGATGGCTGGAGAGGTTTATATAGAGGCTTTGGACCGCGGTTTCTTAACATGTCTCTTTGGGGTACATCAATGATTGTGACATACGAGCTAATAAGTAAGCATAATCCTGGAGATCATCATCCACACCCTTTTTAGTCTGCCTGATTGATTAACTCCTTTTTCCTCTGACAACTGCAGAGAGGCTTTCTGTGAAGCCTGAACAATGAGGTTTTGGCTTCTGCTCCACCTAGTAGGTCATCATTTCCGTGTTGGCCATCGGGCTTACTTTGGTACAGGGATTGGCATGTAAAAGCAATTGGAAATTCTTGATCTAGGATTTCCCTTATAAAGCTTAACATGTTCCCATAGGACGCTACCCTGTAAATACTCACTCTAGCTCTGTAAGAGTTGAAGGTGCTCGTTTCAGTATGTAATAGCCACAGGCTTGATCTGGGTACTGGAGCACCTTGTTGTATGCAGCTGAACGAGATTTTGGCAGCAAAATTTGTATCTTGCCATCATAGTTAGTACCATCAAGCTTGTGTTTTGTTCTACTCCTTCCGTCTCAAAATAGATGTTGAAAGTTTATCAAAATTTGGTTGTATCTAGACACTATTTAGTATCTAGATTCATCCAAATTTAGAAAAGTTTGCGACATCAATTGGGAGAGAGTACTTTTGTAGCCCGCATCTTGGGACAAGATGTAGCATTCAAAGATCAGTTGAGCAAAAAATGTACTCCTTCTGTCCAGAAATAACTGACTTGGGTTTGTCTAGATTCGAATGTATGTAGATGTATTTTTGAGTATAGATACATTCAAGTATAGATAAACCAAAGTCTGGACGGAGGGAGTATTGTCATATTGGTTCTAAGTTTGTTGCCTCAAAATTTCCTTGAACATATGCATTTTCCTACATGTTGATCTATGCCTCTCCGGTATTTGTTGCCCTCTTGTTTGAGTTATCAGCAGGAAGCATTCTGTGAACTCTTGAAGGTCGTGGTGGTGCTTCCTAATATGTTAGTGAGAGTTCAGGATTACTGTTGTTTGTTGTTTAATTACGTACTCCCTCCGTTTCAAAAATATAAAATGTTTTAGCTTTGTGAAAAGAGTGTATATAGGCCGATCTAGGTTTGGAGTGAACCTACACAGATCTAGATACACTACTTTCATAAAGCTAAAACATCTTATATTTTAAAACGGGGGAGTATTTCCTAGTGTAGAATACAGAATACAGACTGCAGAGGCTTGTCTCAAAATGCTTGCTCGAATAAAAACATAAAACTGTTAGGAAACACCAGTATACCGGTGGCACCGTGAGTGGCTGTCGCCCTGTACGCGTTCCAGTGGCGGATCGGCTCCGCGGCGGCGGAGTCGTTGTTATATGTGCCACGTATGTACCGGTATGTGATGCCGGCGATGCGCACGGCCGAGGTCTGGTTGGCGCGGCTTGTGCCGAGGCCCGAGGCGGTAGTACTGGTCGATGTCGATACAGTTCTTGACATTCTCCATCCGGACTCGGCCGCCATATGGACCTGGCGCCACCCTGCCACGTGATGCGGAGGCCGTCCTCGGAGTCGAGGATCCGCGTGTGCTCCTGACGGTCATGTTGCGCACGCTTAGGCTCCCGGTGCTACACGCACAGGCGCACAATGCATGTTTGTGTTCCTGCCACGTCTTGATGCGGAGGCTGATCTCGGAGCCGAGGATCCGTGTGTGCTACCATCATGTTGGGCACGCACACGTGTTGCGCACGCCTAGGCTTCCGATGCTACACGCATGTTCGCACACTAACACGTTACCATGTATTCTCAGACGACGCCGAGTACGATGTGTGACGCGAGAGGGATTGTTGGAAGCGCGATACACAAGACATTCCGGCGGGTGATTTTGAGACCCGAAACCTAGCTCGCTTGAGAGGCGCGCTTTAAGATTCAAGCGTATGGTTTAATATGATTGATAGGATACTCATATAGTCGTATCAACAAGTTGTAACTTCTTTTCTAAAAACTCATTCGAAAAGAACTCTAAGGTTAAGCGTGCTTGGCCTAAATCAATTTTAGGATGGGTGACCGATCGGGAAGTGAGTACCGGGTGCACACGAATGAGGACAAAGTGCGTAGAAAAAAACAGTGTTGGTCTGTGAAACCAGTCTAGATATCATATTAAGCTGCCAGGAGGGACACCCGGGGACCAGTGGGTGGGGTGTTACAAAGTGATATCAGAGCTGATCCTCGTGGTTATACGGGCATATGTAGGTCAGTGGTTGGGGCATGTGGAGCATGGCGCGTGTGGCCCAGAGTGAACACCACATGACATGTGCTGACACTGGACGCACAAACGTGTACCAAGAGGGGACGTTCCTAGGGTGTCCTTGCTCGATGAGGGCGTCGATCTTCTAAAGGGTAGGTGTATGTGAGATCGAAGCATACGGCTTAATATGATTGATATGATACCCATATCAACAAGTTGCAACTTCTTTTCAGAAGCTCATTCGAAAAGAACTCTAAGGTTAAGCGTGCTTGATCTAGAGCAATTTTAGGATGGGTTACTGACCGGAAAGTGGGTACCGGGTACGCACGAGTGAGGACAAAGTGCGCAGAAAAGACAGCCAGTCTAGATACCCTATTAAGCTACCAGGAGTGATACCCTTGCGGCCAGTGGACGGGGTGTTACACACACGACGAATATGGGCTGCCCTAGGTCGGACTGACCGCCCTTAGAGCCTCGTGGATTCGGATGCTCCAATTTTGAGGATAAAATGTAGATAAATACGAAAAAGCAGTAGATGTATTTGTTCGATTGTTATTGACTCAATCGGTATGCACCCTCACGTATATAAGAAACGGCTGGATTTTCCGTGCAATAAAGAGGACTGGAATCACGTCCAAAACTCTAACCCAACTCGGATGCGAAAACCCAAAATTTTCATAATTGTTCGTTCAAAAACAAAACTTGTCTGTACATTATGGATCCTATTTGAGGAAGTAAACCACCTCAGATCAAAATCTCGGAAACAACCAAGTTGTTCGTCTTAAAAAAGAAGAACTTTCATGTTGGCCACTTTTGTATCCGAGTTGATCTTTATGCTCTTTTTGTTATGTTTCTAACTTTGGTTCAGATTCGGCCTGAGCTGATCCAGGCAAACTTGTCCTGCGTAGGCTCGGTTTTGGCAAAAAATTCTGAACTCGGGTAGGACTTGTCCAACGTAGGTTTAATTCTATTTCTCGTTTTGGCTCTAGAAATTGCATACTACCTTGGATTGAGATAATCCAAAAAGCAAAGTTGCACAACTTTCATGTTTGTGACATTTTCATTTTTTTTGAAATGAGGTCGGAGCCCCGGCCTATGGATCAGTAGATGCACATAGCCTTTTATTGCAACGTCTCAACGAAACAAAGTTTACACATCAAGGATCAGAGAGGGTCGATACAAAAAATCAACCATCTAAAAAAAGAGAAAGCACACAAAATACTAAACATCTTGAATTCTATTAACGGGCCGCCAGGTAGCCTGGTAGAAGATATCCTGAGCGACCATGAGGAGCCATCTGAATTCAGAAACCATGCACTCCCTCCGATCTTTCGGGAGAATAAAACTTCATAGTTGGATCCAGTGAATAGCCATATGTATAACCTGCAAAAAAAGGTAGAATATTTCCCGTTAAAGACAATATTGTTTCTACAATTCCATATAGACCAACATAAAGCAGAAATATCCATGCACATTCTAGCCTTATATATTAAAATGGGGGGAGAATTTCACTTCCCCGGCCTTTTCACCAACTAGGGAAGCACACAACCAATAAGCATGAGTATCATGATTTTTAAACTTGGTTATACACCAAGCCTAGTCGTCAGGATAAATTACATGAGTATCAAGATAGCCCGATCCTCAAATATAATAGGAACCTAAATTCGCATCAATGAGGATTTGAGCCCAGGTGTTGGGTTTGTACATCCACTCCGCCAACCAGGTGACATTTTCATTTGAGATCGTCTTAAAGGAGTCTTAGTGGAACCCTCCATATATCAATCTTCGAGTCTTCTCTAAGGACTAGCGTAATCGGATATCAGGCCTGATCATGGCACGACTATTGGAAATATGCCCTAGAGACAAATAGTAATAAGGATTATTATCATATTTCATAAAGTTTATGATTAAGTTTTATATCATGCTATAACTGTATTGAAAGGAAACATCAATACAGTTGTGATATATAAACAACCAGGGGTTCCCGGTGATACTCTAGTCACTGGTTCATTGGTCAACAGATGATCAAGATTTCCTGATCATGTGGCATTTATGCTAGTTGGAAATGGAGTCACCTCATTATGAGAATGAGATGATGAACTAATACCCAACCTAAACATCGTGACCCGATCATGTCACGAAGTTCAAGTTACGATGATTAGAATAGACCTAGTGGATTATTTCTTAGACTGTGAGGCTATATCAATCACTGTCTCCCGAGGGTACTTTGATAACATCAACCGTCGCTTGGTTAAACAGTGATCATAAAGGTGTGTTCAGGTATTCGGAGGAACAATAGATGCATTATATGTCAAGAGCGGGATTTTTCCATCCGCGTGATGGAAAGATACTCGAGGGCCCACTCGGAGAAGTTATATCCAATAGCTGCGCAGCGTGTGATTTGATCATAGGGATATCACTTGTCGGAACGAGTCAAGTAGCATTTGTCGGTAACGAGATTGAACCCGACATGGTGATGTCATTGATCAGATCTCGAATAATGCAAATATCGAGAGACAAAAGGAATATGACATGACGTTCATGGTTCAAACGATGAATGATTTTGTGGAATGCATATGGGTCACATGGCCATCCAGGTCCCTCTGTTGATCATTGGTCTAGGAGAGTCCCGACCATGTCTGGAGTGTTACTGAACCATGGGGTATCATGCTTAAGGGCTTGGTGATGCTTAGAGAGTGTTTATAGGATCAGTAGAATCATTGAAGAGAGAGAAGATAGAAAACCGGAAGGGTTTCGGTAAGTCCGCAGGATGTCCGGAGTGGAGGTGGAAGGTGTTCCATAGCCACAGAGATTGAATAATATGTGAATAAATGTTAAATATTGATTTAATCATTTATTCATAATTATTTAATAAAGAGAAAATCAATTAAAAAGTCAAAAGCCTTAATGGGCCAAATTCCAGAGGGATAAGGGCCCATGAGGGAAAGGCAAAGGGAGGAAGGAGGGAGGAGATGGCCGGCTCGGCCTTGCCCCCCCACGTGGGGCCCACTAGGGCCCCTAGGGGCCGGCGGCTACCCCCTCTCCCTTCGTTTGGTCCCACATGGCTAACCTAGTTGGCTTGGGGGTGGGATTTCCCTATATAGTGGGGTATTTTGACCAAATAAATACAACACAATATTCAATAAAGGTTTCCTCACTTTTAGGGAGACCTCCAATTGATATTCTCTCTCTCTCTCTCTCTCTCTCTCTCTCTCCCGTGACCGTGGTCCCAAGTCCAGACTGCGCGAACGAGAGACATCTTCAGCACAGAGCGTCGTCGCGTTGGGAGATTCGGATCCAGGAGCTCTACTTACGCAACTGCTGCTGGATCGGGGAAGCGGGAGTTATCGCCAGGCACCGGATGCATGTAATTCCCTGCGAGGTGTCACATTTGAGGCACTAGAAGTCGTTGGAGACAAAGGAGCGCAATGACTTTATCACAACCTTGAGGTCGGCTTCGGCTCATCTACATCAACCATGCTCTCCCGAGCGTTGACAATGCTTTTCGGTCTTTAAGGGTAAGTTCGCGAAAAGCCCCTCCCATTACTGCATTACTAATAGATAGGTCCTGGCAACAAAGGGGTTCAAGGGCGTAGGGTAAAATTTATTGTTTTCATACGCGAACCCCTACAGTGGTATCAAAGCTAGATCTATACGTAGTATTGCTAGTACGGGTAGAAAACATGAGATGTAGCGTGTGGGCGTTGATCTTTTAGTTGTTACCCTCCCACACGTACTTGTGTATACCGCAACAATGCTTGATGAAGCGGCCCCCAACTGACTTTACGTGTTCATTCGCGAGACTGGTCCATGCTTGACATACGGCTTGTACCGTATAAAGTGGCATTGGGGGGGGTGTCTGTTTCTCTCACATTAGTTGGTATGCCATTTGCAATGGAGGGCCCCGAAAGGGGTGTAGTAGAGACAACTACTCGATCAACGTTGTGGTGAAAGTTCGTAGGTAAGAACGGTTCTTGTGCGAAAGCCCATTCAGCCACATAAAACATGCAAAGATAAAATAGAGGCATCTAACTTTGTTTTGCAGGGGGCGTTGTGATGTGATATGGTTGTGGAAAAGGTAAAGTAATTACCTTATGTTGCTAAGTAGTAGTAGACGGTCATGTAACGGACTACCACGCTAGAAGGCACCGGTACCCTGGTGCCTATGGTGCTAGAACCCTGGCACCGGAATCCGAAGGTGCGGGATGGAGATCACAACGAGAAGGACCATATCACATTACTCTTACATTCAATGTTTATTGTTTGTATATCTTATTGTGTGCTAGTACTAAATACTCGACGGTAGCCTAATAAGATGATCCCTAATAAAATACCAATGAAAGTGTTCTCCCTTAGTGTGCACCACCAAGAAAGTTCTTCCGTATGAGGCAACGCCGTGATGATCAGGTGTCAGACATATCTACGTTCGCATACAGTGGGTGTAAGCCATGTTGCACAACGAATACACTAAGGTTGAGTTGGCAAGCCTAGCATGTGTAGACATGGCCTCGGAACACAGCGATCGAAAGATCAAGCATGAGTTACATGAATGATGTGATCGACCAGTAAAGTCCACCCTAACACCCACATTGATGGCCGTGACGATCGGGGGAGATGTGGGAGGAAGGGATCGTGTAATCACTAGAACCCTTCTAGGGATAGGTGTTTTTAGTGGAGTTATTATTTAACTCATTTAATTATAAACTTAGTCTAAATTCCTTTTGTAATTATAAATGTAGAAAATAGTTCTCCCCGATGCTACCTTCCCTGTTGATGATTGGTTAGATGGAGATAAGCTTAGACAAGATGGATCCAACTTCTCTATGTGGGTTGCGCATCTCCACGTTCTCCTTAGGAAGAATGACGTGGTGGACTATATACTCAATGAGATGGATTTGGAATAGCCCAATATCTTAGAGACCCCAGAGCAGCGGGAAGACCGCTATTACCATCGTGAGATGTCCACCTTCATATCAGTGACGATGAGCTTTAGAATGGTGGATGAGCTGTGGCCAGTCGTGGGTAATATTGACCCTCGTACGGTAATGGTACAACTTAGGTCACATTTTGTGGAACAAGTGCGCATATGGGAGCATGAGCTGATGGGAGATTTCCTCTCCATTAAGATCGAAGGGAACTATTCACTTAAAGACCACTTGGAGCGCATGCATGATGCGTACATGAGGCTTGCATACTTCTGGAGTAGAATTATGAGTGGTGATACGAAAATAATGGATTTCCAAGAGTTCATATTACGTTTCAGGAACGTAAAGGTTGAACCAATCACCGGAGAGGTCATCAATGACAAAGGTATATATTTGATATACAATTTTATAAATGTTATAATCTTGCAAACACATGTTGCAGGTTAAACTATTTGATACTTATTCTGTTTTGTTGAAAATAGGCCCTTATGCATGAGAGG
This sequence comes from Avena eriantha, assembly GCA_910589775.1. Lineage (NCBI taxonomy): Eukaryota > Viridiplantae > Streptophyta > Magnoliopsida > Poales > Poaceae > Avena > Avena eriantha. Next base: position 394,479,569 of record OU342742.1, on the reverse strand, counting down.
TGCTTGCTGGAGAGGAGGTGATGTTGCGTGTTGATGGCGATCATGATGATGATGGCCAACGACACTCTCCCTCGATATTTATCATTTAGTTTATTGTTTTAGGATGATTATTGTAATCAATAGATTATGAACTTCTTTAGTGTGTCTCACACTTCGTGAGACGGTTATTCATATGAGCTTGTAACAAACAGTTGTTCCACTTTTATGAATGATTTATATCTGTGTTCATATCTTGTTCGATTATGTGTGAATTATCCTTGTTGTTGAAACTAATTGATAATGCATGAACATTTGTAAAATATTAATTCCTTGAAAATACCCAACTTAATGATATATTCATTTTGAATGAAACCATTATTTAAATTCATAGTTATGTTGATAATATGTGAAAAACATTCATTTTGTTTTCACATATGAATCATGCCAAGTTTGGCAAGATAACTTAAACACCGTGTAATGCAAGAATATGAAGTGTTTCGATGAATTGTTGAAAGAGAATACATATTTGATGTATTATATTTCAACAAAATTGTGATTATCATTATATGATTGTTTGCATTGTGTAAAGAGTTTACGGAAATAAACATGAGTATGAAACTATTTGATATGATCAAAATATTTCATTATCCAAGGGTATTAAAGATAAAAGAGAATCTAATTACTACGATTTGATCAATAGTAATGAAATTCGACTTTATAAGAATGGCATAAAGAAAATTGTGGAGTGCAATGCATTTGAAATGTCAAAATGCAAAGCATCACAATATGTGATATTAGATATCAAGTGGGTGAATAGAAGGTGCCGAATAAATCATTGTAGTGTAGATGTAAAGACCATTAGTTAGAAATAGTTAACACTCAATTAGAATATATAGTGAACCATTCGAATTTGTGAGATTGACGTCATATCTTGTATGGATCGTCGTGGAAGTTTTGGAGTTATTCGATATAACCAAAACAAATAGTGAATAAGTCCTTGTAGAGTATTCTTTGGAAATTATGAATACGAATTCCATGGCTAGAACCAAAAGAAAGGCAAAATTAGTGTTTCTTAAATTTGGTGTTTTTCGAGAAAGTTTATTTTATCGAATGTGAAGCTTATGGAAGATAGTGAAAACACGATGGCGATTCAAAACCCTACATCAGAGTGTTGAGAAGCGCAACGGAAAGCGTTTCTGAATGGTTCTCTCCACAAAGGAAAGAATCAATGATAATGATCATTGTGTTTTCCCCACTAGTGTTTTCACTATATAAGTAGGATTCAAAATGTACTCCACATCTTGTATGGATACATTTGAGAATCATTTGTCAGGATTACCAGAATATGACATACCTATGAACTACTGAGGAAATAATGGTAAACTAAAGTTATGAGAAATCCTAAAGATAAAATTCACTTAAGATTAGAAAGCAATTTGTTGCTAAATCTTAACAAATAAAGGGGTTACTTGAATTTTCCAAAACTACTTCAAAGTCATGAAGGAAAAGGTGAATGAAAAAGGCACAATTTGTCATGAATAGTGTATTAGACAAATTCAAATGAATTTGATTCAAAAGTGCTGAAAGTCTAGTGGATTTAATACTAGTAAGGTACTAATATCTCATAATAAATCTCTCAGTTTGATAATTTATCAAAGGATTTTGAAGTTGTTTAAAATAGTGAGTGGATATGCAATTTGCATGAAATTGAGTGGAGCTATGAAAGTCTTCCTAAAAAAATATGTGAATGACATATTTTTGAGTGGGAACAATATAAGTCTCAAACTCAAGTATGTTGGAAACATATTTTGAGTGGGAGCTTAAGGATTGATTCTTAAGTGTGTATATGACACATTAAGAATGAAAGCGCAAGTACGATAAATAAAGATTTATAGGGTTTAGAAGTTGATAGTAAGTATATTACAATATTATGTAGTATTCCTAAAAGGGATTCTGAAAAGAGTTTCGAAATAGGAATTGATTCAGGACTAGTCCTTGGTCAATTCAAATTAGGAATATCATTAAGTTAAACATCGATGGTTTAAAGAAAGAAAAGGATGATCATCATCCACTATGTTGAAGACATAGGTTCTGTCTTTGAAAACCATGATGGCAACTTAACATAATATATGATCCAAGAAGGAACGTTTGAAAAGTGATTGAACACGAATGACGGAACATTGAGCTAAGTTTGTCCATAGTGTCTAATCGAGAACTGTAGACATGTTTCCAAATCCATGAAGGATGACATATCTTAAAAGCATAAAGGGTTATGTTGTAAGAAGATTGGAAACTCCTGTATCGATAATACCGACTAAAGTCAAGTAGGAAGCGAGGTGAACAAAACATCGAAAGTTGCATAGGGTGCACTAGTGTTTCGATAATTACATTTATAATAATAGATAAGAGTACCATCTAAAGTGATGTATACTGTTATGGCGAGACTAGTTCGTCTTTAACGTAGAGTGATGTGTCCCAGGGCATAGTGCCCATGAGAAAGCCCATGAGGTTGATCTAAAGTCACTGTAGGCTCCTAGAAACCGACCTCGTTCTACTGCCATAATGACGATGCATACACAAAGATGTTATCATGTGATGATAAAGTATTAATGTCAATCAAGGTGACATTAGTAAGTTGCAAAGGATTTGGGACTGTAAAGTACATGCCCAAGACTCAACCTCTTCCATGAGCAAGCATGTTCAAGGTACCGGGATATATGGTGCAAATGATTAAGAACAAATGCAGCTACTTTATTTGTACTCTAGTGCAAGTGGGAGACTGTTGGAAATATGCCCTAGAGACAAATAGTAATAAGGATTATTATCATATTTCATCAAGTTTATGATTAATTTTTATATCATACTATAACTATATTGAAAGGAAACGTCAATACACGTGTGATATATAAACAACCAGGGGTTCCTAGTGATACTCTAGTCACTGGTTCATTGGTCAACCGATGATCAAGGTTTCCTGATCATGTGGCATTTATGCCAGTTGGAAATGGAGTCACCTCATTCTGAGAATGAGATGATGAACTATTACCTAACCTAAACATCGTGACCTGATCATGTCACGAAGTTCAAGCTATGATGATTAGAATAGACCTAGTGTATTATTTCTTAGACCATGAGGCTATATCAATCATTGTCTCCTAAGGGTACTTTGATAGCATCAACCGTCACTTGGTTAAACAGTGATCGTAAAGGTGTGTCCAGGTATTCGGAGGAACATTAGAGGTCTTATGTCAAGAGAGGGATTTGTCCATCCGCGTGACAGAAAGATACTCGAGGGCCCACTCGGAGAAGTTATATCCAATAGCTACGTAGCGTGTGTGATACAGATCAAACCGATGATCCTTGAGTTTTGTCCCGATCTTTCACAGTGAGTCAACTCGAATAGTAATCCTTCCAATAACACCGATGAACGTCACCTGAAGAAGAGGAATCAATCCAGAAAGTAATATGATGAAGATCACCACGCCTCAAACCTGAGCACGACAATCCTTGATGAACACAAGAACCTCCGCAGCAATAATCTGATAAATGGTATCGCCGTCCCCGGAGGGATGATACACGGTGGAGCACAATATAGTTTTTAGACTAAACAACTGAACTCCCCTAAACCCTAAGTGGTTGGCTCCTTTATATAAGAGGCCTGCAACTAGTCGGTTGGATAGACCCAAACCGAACACACAAACAGACTCGAACCTAACCTATACTCGGACTCAATAACATAGCAACAATATTTGACACAACCTGAGACTTATCATTACATATCGTAGGTCGTCCTGGCATGCCAATCATCAATGGGATGCATCCGCATCACCTAGCTTGGTGGAGTCCTAAACTTAGGCTTCACCTCCTCCTTCATGCCTATATCATCATCCCCCTGATGGCCCAAAATATATCGAGCTCGTTGGGGAACCCCAAGAGGAAGGTATGATGAGCACATCAGCAAGTTTTCCCTCAGTACGAAACCAAGGTTATCAGTCTAGTAGGAGCAAGGAAACACCCCAAAGGTGTAGCTAGTTGAACGTTGGCAGGGTGCACTACCGGTGACAACAGCAACATGGAGACCTGCACAACACAACCACATAACTCTATCCCCAACTTGCGATGAGGTTGTCAATCTCACCGGTTTTGCTAGAAACAAAGGATTAAACGTATCGAATGGAAGGAAGTAATAGTTTGTAGAAAGTAAACACAAAGCAGTAAACAGTTTATAGAATGTATGTAAAAGAAAAGGATCGGGATCCATAGTTCAGTAGAGGTGGCTCTCCTTAAGATAGATAACATGCTGGGTGAACAAATTACAGCGGGGCAATTGACAAACACCGAGAAAGAAATACATGCATATACTAATCATCTTGACTCCTTTGGAACTTGATTGGGCATTACAACATTATACATAGACCGCCATCCAACTGCATCTATGGCTAATAATCCACCTTCAGGTTATCATCCGAACCCCCTCCAGTATTAAGTTGCAAGCAACAAATTATTGCTTTACGAATTGCGTGTAAAGTAAACAATACGATCGTTCTATGAACAAAGGATTGTTGTTTTCTCCCTAGTAGCAACAACACATCTAGTACCTTAGAGATTTCTGTCACTTCCCTAGATTATGAGAGGCATGAACCCACTATCGAGCATAAATACTAACTCTTGGAGTTGCTAGCATCTACTTGACCAAGATAGCTACTAACAACAGAAAGAATGCAAGATCACAAATAGCAAAGACATGATAGAATCAATAATCAATCTGAAATAGCATCTCAATATCCATCGGATCCCCGCAAACACAACATGTATGAATTACAAATAGATGATCTTGATCATGAACGGAGCTCACAAGATCTAAACATGAAAGCACAAAGGAGGAGAACCAGCCATCTAGCTACTACATGGATCCATAGTCCAAGGATGAACTACTCATGCATCACACCGGAGGCTTGCATGATGATGAAGAAGGCCTCTAGGGTGAATTCCCCTCTCTGTCAGGGTGTCGGGAAGAGCTTCAGATCCCTCCCGATCTAGGGATGGAGATGACGGCGGCTACAAACTCTTTCGTGGATTTTGATCGGGTACTTAGGGTTTTCGTCCCGAGGGTATCTTATAGGCGGAAGGAGAGGCCGAGGGGGTGCTGGGGTCGGCCAGACCACCCCCGGCACGGGCCAGGTCTGGCCGCGCGGCCAGGTGGTGTGGCCAGCCCCCCGCGCGGCCATGTTTTCTGGCATCTGATGACTTCCGGAAAAATAGGCACTTTGGCTTTTGTCCCGTCCAATTCCCGAGAATATTCATTTTCTGACTTTCCTGGAACCAAAAACAGCAGAAAACATGCAGCTGGCACTGTGGCTCTTGTTAATAGGTTAGTCCAAGAAATCATATGAAAAGTACTCCAAAGTGTGGAGAAAACACAAGAAAGTGGATAAAACCAAGCATGGAACATCAAAAATTATTGATACATTTGCAATGTATCAACATCCCCAAGCTTAACTCTTGCTCGTCCTCGAGTAGGTAAGTGATAAAAAGAAAGAATAATTTTTGAGGTGACATGCACCATCAAAGACTTGATCAAAGTATTTGTAAAACATTCAAGGATGGGATCATAGTACTTCAATCATAACATGAAAGACAAAGTTCTAGAAATAAGACAAATAAACTATGATGCAACATGAAAAGGCACAAACAAAAGATTCATGAATAACATGCTTTGCAAGACGTTTGTTTGTTTCACATAAGAGAGCAATAATGGCCATAATCATGCAGAGCGACAAAACATCATTGATCAAAGCATAAAGTGATACTAGAAGTTTAAAACTAAAGGATCATAAAGGCTATGGTGACTTTGGATAGTCATAACATGGTGTGAGCATGCGCCAAGTCAACCCAAATAAAGCATCAAAGGAGAATACCACTATACTATGCTTTAATATGCTAAAACAACGCATGATTCATCCAAGGCACATTAACCAATCTCAATTGTTTATAACAAGTCATGCTACAGCAAAGAATACTAAGAATAAAGCCAAAACAATATCAAGCATGTCATGACAAAGCATATGCCACAGTCAAAAACAAGCTCTTTTTACCACATAAGTATGAACTTTCCTACTCTTTTCCAAACCAAACCAAACTATTTGCAAACCAATGTATGAAAGAGGGGGTCCAACCAATTAATTCAGCAAACTAAACAAGCAAAAGCAAATGAAAAACCAAAACGAAAACGAAAAAGAAGACGCTCCAAGAACAACTCAACTGTGCATGAAACAATAAAATGAAGCGTTTGGAAGAAACCTGGGATTTTTATTGATGAAGAAGGGGATGCCTTGGGCATCCCCAAGCTTTGACGCTTTTACTTCTTGGATATTTATTGGGGTGACATGCGTGGCATCCCCAAGCTTGAGCTTTAGTCCATCCTTCATCTCATTACTCATTCCTTCCATACACCTGAAATTTTTCCATCATACAAAACTTCACACAATCTTTATTAGCAACATTAGTGCACTCAAGATAATAAGTCTTAAGGTTCAGTTCTAACTCCAAATAAACTTCCATTAGAACACTAGCTACTGTAGCACTTCCCTCAAAAATCTCAATTCCCCAAAAGAACTCAAAAAGGAACCAACAAGCAGCAAATGCAGAAAATGGCAGAAATCTGTCAAAACAGACCAGCAGGTAAAGATCTTTTTTTTGAAGACCTTCTGTTGCTCAAATCAGAAAGTGTTGAACTAACTAAAGTTAGATAACAACCTGGGTCAGAAGAACAAAAATTCACGCCTCAAAAAGACGTTCAGAGATTTTACACGAATTTGTACGGTGAAGCACAGAAATCTGTTTCAGGACAGCAACTTTCCCAATCATTACGTCTCTCTCATTAGAGGTTACTCTTGGCACAAAAAGCAAATAAAAAGGATAAGGAGCGGTTATTACTGAAGTAATAACTTCCAAGAATCATCTAAAACTTTTGGGTTATCTCCCAATAAGTACTTTTCTTTAACGCCTTTAAGTTAGGCATAAGAAGCAAGAAAGAATCAAGTGTTCGAAGAAGCATTAAAACAAAATTTCTTGCCCTTACCTCTCTTACTTTTATTCTTAACCTTGGGGAACATATGATTGTTTGGTGGAGAAGAAAGGTGCATGGTGCCCTTTCCCACATCTATTATTGCTCCAAGGAGTTCTAATAGGGACCTTCCAAGTGTAATTTGTCCTTTTCCTACACATTCAATGACAAGATAATCAGTAGAAATCATTTTCCCAAGGATCTTTGTAAACACTCCTTCAGCTATTCCAATAGGTAAAATGGTAGCATTATTAGCAAGAGATATTTATTTTCCTCCTTCAGTAAGCCCCCAAACATTCAGAGATTCATAAATATCTTTGGGCATAAGACAAAATCCAGACATGATATCACAGCAGGCTTGAAAAGTTTCAGTGTTTATGTCAATCTTTACTGTAGGGAGACACTTTGATGGTTCATAATTTATGGGAACATAATTGTGATGCTCCCTAAGAGTATTATAGCAAACTTTTAAGCTAGTAGTGCTAGCCTCAAGAGTATTCAATCTAGCAAATATTCTTGCGAAAGAAATATCAGTTTGGCTAGGCAAGTTATAAGTGAGGATCAATTTATTTATAGCATTAATAGAATCATCCTCATTACATTGGAGGAAATCTCCTCCCACAACAGCATCTAAAGCATATCTATAGCAAAGAGCAATTCCAAGGTAAAAACTACTAAGGAACAAGCTTTGAGTCATTTTAGGTTCGGTTTTTTCATGTAGATCAGAGATTCTAGACCAAGCTTCCTTGAAGCTCTCCTCAATTCCTTGTTTAAAAGTGAAAATCATTTCCTCAGGTGACAAAGTGACTGGAGCAAGGCTAGACATAATGGCAACTTAAGAAAGGAGCTAATTTTTTTGTGTGTTTTCAATAAAGAAAGCAAACTAGTGAAACTATTTTTGTGTGTGTTTTGATAAAGAAACAAGCAAACAAAGCAAAAGAAACTAAGAAAAACAAAAATAACAAAGTAAAGAGATTGGTTATGGGGGACTCCCCTTGTGAAGATGTCCTTGACTCCCGGCAACAGCGCCAGAAATATGCTTGATGGCCCAAAATATATCGAGCTTGTTGGGGAACCCCAAGAGGAAGGTATGATGAGCACAGCAGCAAGTTTTCCCTCAGTACGAAACCAAGGTTATCAATCCAGTAGGAGCAAGGAAACACCCCAAAGGTGTAGCTAGCTGAATGTTGGCAGGGCGCACTACCGGTGCTAGCAGCAACATGGAGACCTGCACAACACAACCACATAACTCTATCCCCAACTTGCGATGAGGTTGTCAATCTCACCGGTTTTGCTAGAAACAAAGGATTAAACGTATCGAATGGAAGGAAGTAATAGTTTGTAGAAAGTAAACACAACACAGTAAACAGTTTATAGATTGTATGTAAAAGAAAAGGACCGGGATCCATAGTTCACTAGAGGTGGCTCCCCTTAAGATAGATAACATGCTGGGTGAACAAATTACAGCGGGGCAATTGACAAACACCGAGAAAGCAATACATGCATATAATAATCATCTTGACTCCTTTGGAACTTGATTGGGCATTACAACATTATACATAGACCGCCATCCAACTGCATCTATGACTAATAATCCACCTTCAGGTTATCATCCGAACCCCCTCCAGTATTAAGTTGCAAGCAACAGATTATTGCTTTACGAATTGCGTGTAAAGTAAACAATACGATTGTTCTATGAACAAAGGATTGTTGTTTTCTCCCTAGTAGCAACAGCACATCTAGTACCTTAGAGATTTCTGTCACTTCCCCAGATTACCAGAGGCATGAACCCACTATCGAGCATAAATACTAACTCTTGGAGTTGCTAGCATCTACTTGGCCAAGATAGCTACTAACAACGGAAAGAATGCAAGATCACAAATAGCAAAGACATGATAGAATCAATAATCAATCTGAAATAGCATCTCAATATCCATCGGATCCCCGCAACCACAACATGTATGAATTACAAATAGATGATCTTGATCATGAACGGAGCTCACAAGATCTAAACATGAAAGCACAAAGGAGGAGAACCCGCCATCTAGCTACTACATGGATCCATAGTCCAAGGATGAACTACTCACGCATCACACCGGAGGCTTGCATGATGATGAAGAAGGCCTCCAAGGTGAATTCCCATCTCCGGCAGGGTGCCGGGAAGAGCTTCAGATCCCTCCCGATCTAGGGATGGAGATGACGGCGGCTAGAGACTCTTTCGTGGATTTTTGATTGGGTACTTAGGGTTTTTGTCTCGAGGGCATCTTATAGGCGGAAGGAGAGGCCGAGGGGGTGCTGGGGTCGGCCAGACCACCCCTGGCACGGGCCAGGCCTGGACGCATGGCCAGGTGGTGTGGCCGGCCCCTAGCCCTTCTCCGTCTCGTATTCTAGCATCTGATGACTTCTGGAAAAATAGACACTTTGGCTTTTGTCCCGTCCAATTCCAAAAATATTCATTTTTTGACTTTCCTGGAACCAAAAACAGCAGAAAACAGGCAGCTGGCACTGTGGCTCTTGTTAATAGGTTAGTCCAAGAAACCATATGAAAAGTACTCCAAAGTGTGGACAAAACACAAGAAAGTGGATAAAACCAAGCATGGAACATCAAAAATTATAGATACATTTGCAATGTATCACCCTCCCCTTCAAGAAGCGTTGTCCCCAACGCTTGCGGGTCAGGTCGGAAAGGTGGCGTGATATGAACAGTTGCTTCACGCGTCTTCGCCATCTTCAAGTCTTGCTTGCCTTCCACTCCACATCCTCCCTCTCGGCTTGCTTGACTTGAAACAGCCCTTGGCGCCTGCACCTCCTTGCGTCTCCATACGAGCTTGGACCTAGGCGCCACCGTCTTCTTCTTCTTCTCAACTCTTGTTGGAAGCCATGGTTGCTGAACATGGACCTTCTTTGCACGACCTTGCATAAGATGAGTAATTCCTGGACCATACAACTAATGAACATGTCCATCCTTGCCTCTATGCATCCGCACAAATGTCCCAACAAAATGCCTCACAGGTGTGGTAAGAAAACTTCTCTTGTTACCTCGCTGCACCACATGCACTGGAACATCAGGAGCACAACTGTCATCTGTCTGAACACCTGTGTCAACACAAACAACCTTCTAAACACATGCTGGAACATCCTTCCTCTCAGCAATAAGAGGATGCACTTCAACTGGCTTGTCACTAACAAGTTCCACTGGCTTGTCATCTACAGGCATAGCTGAAGCAATATCAATATTGTCGCACTGTGCATCATGCTCTCCATCCTGCACCTTAGCTAGCCCAGATTTTGGCTTAGCCTTGCGCACCTTCTCCTTATGTACCACCAGCTCTACATCAAACTTTATGTGATCATCCTGCATAGGCTTCAAAGTCTTATGTTTTCTACCATGCACAAAAGAATATGTATTTGCTCTGCCAATATGTGTAACATTGCGATCATACTGCAATGGACGACCAAGTAACAACCCACATACCTCCAATGGCAACACATCACACTCAATCTCATCAACATAATCACCAACTATAAATGGCACACGCACCTTATGAGTTACCTTCAGCACATCGCAGCTATTTAACCACTGTAGATGCTTAGGTCCAGAAATACGCCATGTGGACAACCCCAACGCTTCCACCATTGACTTGCTAATGACATTAGTATAGCTTCCTCCATCAACAATCAACTTGCATGCTTTGCCTTTGATCATACACTACGCCTGAAATAAATTCCAACGCTGGCCCTTGTCAACTATCATGCAAGCATCGCCTTGTACCTTGTTGAGTTGCAAATTCAGCCCACTCAATGGTACACCATCCTCCACGACATCCTTAACAATATCAACCTTAACAACATCAACCGCTAACACTTCAGAAATCGTGGCTGCCACCTTGCTAATTATTGGCAATGGAATAACTGCCAACTTCTCATGAGTAGTCACAGTCGTCGCGACCTTCGGTATAAGAGCTATACTCTTGCCAACATCCACTATCCCACTTACAACCTTGGACGGCTGCTCGTTTTCCTCCATATATGGTAATACGAAACCATTATGGAGAAAACTTTTGTAGTCCTCCCTAGTTTGAGAAAAACCATCTATATCAACCGCCTCGTACCACCAACTGTCTATCTCCTTGTCCACACGCCGGTGAGTAAGAACATACCCATCATACCCACTAAACTTGCCATCGTATTTGCGACATCGATGGAAACCCCGTTCCATGTGCCTTTCCCAGTCTTGGTACTCCTCAACTGTCTCAATTCTATGTAGGCACCAACTAAGCTCGGATGCATCACGTGCCACTTCATTCAGGAGATCGAGATAGTCATTGAAAACGACACTAGACTTTTTGCCACATGCACACCTCAAGCCCAAAGTATCTCCTGGAAAAGAATCCATCTTGTTACTATTTTGTTCTAGCCTTCACTGATCTGAAATATCTTGTGTTGCTCCTAGTGATCTGTCACACAAAAAATCTGCCCAAAGATCCTGTCCAAACTGAAACAAAACACGCAGCAACAGAATCTGTGCACTCCCAGGGGCAGCGATGCCTGGCCAGGGTGCCTCGCTCGACCACAAAGGATGTATGTCCTCAGACGACCTGCGCGAGCCAGCCAACACCGATCCAGAGCACTGCGATGCAGATGGGCCGACCCACTAGGGAAAATGCGCTGCCAGGGCGAGAATGTGAGGCAGGCACGAGGATTAGCGATACGGCGTGAGCGTTGTTTCCCGATCAGCCCGCTGAAGGACGGAGAGCGTCTATGCTAAGGCACTGGGATCGATCCCGCGAGCGTCCAGGTGCACAGCTGGCGATCCAGCGTGCCTCGCTCAACCCTAGAGGATGTCTATCCTCACGGAAGCGGAGCGATCCGGTTTCCCCTTTTATTCCTTTTATTTCACTGATCGGATCTAGTAGTAGATCGGTAGGACTCTCAAAAAAAATACCCCGATCGAATCTAGTAGTAGTAGATCGATCGGACCTTGCTGCCAACGGAATTATTGATCCGTGATCAGAGGGATACGTGGCGACGGCGCCTGCCTCCCTCCTTCCTTTCCTGGACTCCACGTACCAGCTACCTTGATCGGATCTGATCAAATTGCTGCAGATTGGATCTGCGATTCCGATCTAGCACAAGAACTCGCCTCCCAATCTCTTCTCCAAACAAACTGATCTATAAACTACTTGTAGAAAAATAGTCCACAAATGATCCAAACACACGCTGTGATCAACGAGAGCTCTGATACCACATGATACAGATCAAACCGATGATCCTTGAGTTTTGTCCCAATCTTTCACAACGAGTCAACTCGGATGGTAATCCTTCCAATAACGCTGGTGAACGTCACCTGAAGAAGAGGAATCAATCCAGCATGTAACGTGATGAAGATCACCACGCCTCAAACCTGAGCACGACAATCCTTGATGAACACAAGAACCTCTGCAACAATAATCTGATAAACGGTATTGCCGTCCCCAGAGGGATGATACACAGTGGAGCACAATATAGTTTTTAGACTAAACAACTGAACTCCCCTAAACCCTAGGTGGCTGGATCCTTTATATAGGAGGCCTGCAACTAGTCGGTTGGATAGACCCAAACCGAACACACAAACGGACTCGAACCTAACCTAGACTCGGACTCAATAACATAACAACAATATTTGACACAACCTTAGACTTATCATTACATATCTTAGGTCGTCATGGCGTTCCAATCATCAATGGGATGCGCCCGCATCACCTAGCTTGGTGGAGTCCTAAAATTAGGCTTCACCTCCTCCTTCATGCGCATATCAGTGTGATTTGATCATAGGGATATCACTTGTAGGAACGAGTCAAGTAGAATTTGCCGGTAACGATATTGAACCTGACATGGTGATGTCATTGATTAGATCTCGGACAATGCAAGTATTGAGAGACAAAAGGAATATGACACGACATTCATGGTTCAAATGACAAAAGATTTCGTGGAATGCACAGGGGTCACATGGCCATCCAGGTCCCTCTATTGATCATTGGTCCGGGAGTGTCCTGACCATGTCTGGAGTGTTCCTGAACCGTGGGGTATCACGCTTAAGGGCTTGGTGATGCTTAGAGAGTGTTTATAAGATCAGTAGAATCACCGAAGAAAGAGAAGAGAGAAAACCGAAAGGGTTTCGGTAAGTCTGGAGGATGTCCGGAGTGGAGGTAGAAGGTGTTCCATAGCCACGGAGACTGAATAATATGTGAATGAATGTTAAATATTGATTTAATCATTTATTCATAATTATTTAATAAAGAGAAAATCAATTAAAATGTCAAAAGCCTTAATGGGCCAAATTCAGGAGGGAGAAGGGCCCATGAGGGGAAGGCAAAGGGAGGAAGGAGGGAGGAGATGGCCGACTGGGCCTTGCTAGGGCCCCTAGGGGCCGGCGGCCACCCCCTCTCCCCCTCTCACTTCGTTTAGTCCCACATGGCTAGGCTAGTTGGCTTGGGGGTGGGATTTCCCCTATATATAGTGAGGTATTTTGACCAAATAAATACAACTCAATATTCAATAAAGGTTTCCTCACTTTTGGGGAGACCTCTAGTTGATATTCTCTCTCTCTCTCTGTCTTTCCTGTGACCGTGGTCCCAAGTCTAGACTACACGAACGAGAGACATCTTCACCATGGAGCACCGTCGCGCTGCGGGATTAAGATCCAGGAGCTCTACTTCCGCAACTACTGCTGGATCGAGGAAGCGAGAGTCATCGCCTGGCACCAGATGCATGTAACTTCCTGCGAGGTGTCACATTTGAGGCACTAGAAGTCGTTGGCGCCAAAGGGGCGCAAGGACTTCATTACGACCTTGAGGTCGGCTTCGGCTCGTCTACATCAACCATGCTCTCCCGAGCATTGACAATGCTTTTCGGTCTTCAAGGGTATGTTCGCGAAAAGCCTCTCCCATTACTAAATTACAATAGATAGGTCCTGGCAACAAAGGGCTTCAGGGGCGTAGGGTAAAATTTATTGCTTTCATACGTGAACCCCTACAACGACTTGACGTGATGGGCATGGTTCATATTCAATGAGAAATAATGACTCGTCAGGTGCTCATCATCCTTAAGTCTATTGGCCCAAAACGAGTGCCAACAAATGCCCCCTGTTTTCTGGCAGAGCTTGCATGCTAGAAAATAATTTGGTCCACTTTTAGACTAAGGACGATGTCAACACTTCATCTACCATTGGTTCTTAGGGCAATAACTCTATATTAGCAATATGTGCTAAGAGTGATAACTCTATATCAGCCATATGTGCTAAGGGTGATAAACATATATAAGCCATTTTATGTCCATGCTTGTTATAACTTGGGTATAACTTCTTCAAATATTTACCTTTGAGAACAACCACTTCATCTTGACGATTGAGGGATATCACAAATGCCTTCATGAACATCTCCATAATGATCCTCACCTGTCCTTCATCCAAGTGCTCTAGAAGAATATCACCAACAATTTGGCAATCAAGGTTGTTACCTATTAATTTCTATTTGAAGAGCACCCGCCGAATGGTCGTGTTCACCCTTTAGTTAAGTTTTTGCATGTAGTAAACAATGGGCTTCCTCTGTTCTTCATCTTTACTTTCACTAGATCTTTCATTAGTGGCAGAAGCGGTGGCCTCTAACCCGTCCTTACTTATGTTGGTGAAACACAACATCACATCTTGTGGAATATGAAATACAACATGAATAACATGGTAGTTGGTAGTTTGTTGAGCCAACTCATTTGCTCTTCAGTTCTCATGTCTAGATATGTGAGCAATGATAAATTAATCTAATATGAAAGTTATGTCTAGACATGTATTAAAATGAACAATCAGTGATTCGTCGAAACATTGGTAAACCATGGATATTGTTGCACTACTCATAATGAATCACTAGAAGTCTCAATATGTGTTGCACCTATAGCAGTGAAAATTTATAGCACGAATAGCAAAGCTACATATTTGACATGATTCTTTGTGCAATATATTCTAAGTGACAGAAGCTTCAAAAAGAGTTTTTTAAGGAGATACATAAACAATACCAATGCATTGGCTATTGCTTTAAAAACTAAAAGGTCAAAATATAATCTCCATGGTACTATATATACGCGATCAATATCAAAATCATGCTCATCACCTATGTACAAAAATGAAACTATTTTTTTGGCCTTTCATAGATTCATAAGCCAAATCATCAAAGATAAGCATATCACAATTTCTATTGAATGCATACCTTGTCTCGATCTCCAATAACACTAAGGACTATGTTAGAAAACTACATCAGCCATGGTTATATAATGATCTCAAGGCGATAAAAGAAACTTCAACCATATATATTTTCCCTGGGGCATGTATAATCCATCAACCATAGTATGCATAGCATAAAAACAATAAATCTTAATGAACTCACAATATTTTGGCCTCTTCGATTAGAAACAATGTTGCAACTAATAATATGATTACTGATTTGATAATACCCTTTTATTATGTAAATAATTATGATGCATCCATGGATCAAAATAAGCCCATGAGGGGGGTAACCAATCATACCAAGGGATGAGACCCATGGCAAAGGCATCGATGGAATGACTGACGAATATGTATGATGTACCAACCAAAGATCTTGGCGGGGGGACACAAACTTTTGGCTAAATTGCTTGTTAGCTTTATACTTTTCTTTCTTCACTTTTCTTATTCTCCTTGCAACATCAGCTTGCACATAATTATTGTTCTTGTGTTTCTCTGTGGGAATCCATGCCATGTTCTTCTTTTTAAGCTCTTCTATGCTAAGCCTTTGCAATTTTCTCTCTTGCCAACTTGATAAGCCGAGTGGGCATCTCGACTATGATTTAGTTTTGCATAGTGGAAACTCTTCTCTGACCTTGGGCACTTTTAACTTTTTTGTTTTTACTCGGCAATTAGGTATTTGAAAGTTACTCTATTCACTTCCTTGCCTTTAATAGCCAACATCAACTCAGTTAGCTTTTCATTATTCGGAGCCGACTCTAAAACAATACACTTGCATCCATCCTCTTTGACTCGATATACTTGGTTGATCGTTCCTTTCTTTACACATGAGCTCTAAACCGATTTTTTTATTAAAATGGTCTTTGACATGTGATTGTTGATCAAATTTTTATCTTCTTAGAGATGCATAATATGGGTGAGATGATATATATTTTGATGGATAATGTACTCATGAATCATACCTTCCCGATGGTTGATGTGAATAAAAATTAGCATAGGGAGGTATCCATGACATTAGCAATGATGGACCAAAAGGAGGATATGAATTTGTTGCATTGAATTTCGCCAATCCATGTCTTTAGACTTTCTCCTTGGGGGTGATATTAATTCTTTTGTATTACTTGGCTGATAAGTACTTTTTTCTTTGCTATCCTTTTGATATTTTCTAATAGTTGCACGAGAGTGACTTTTAATTTTTCACCCTTGTGATTATTGAGGCCTTTGTCTTTTCTAGTTTTGCATGCATCAATCTTTGAGTTTTCTTCTTGCCCCAGTTCTTGATGTCTTCATTGTAGCTTCAATGGAACTCTCGCCTTCAAGAACATTTGTAATATTCTCTTCAATAATCTATTTGCTTGAAAGCTTGATCCCATCATCTTCCTTGTGTACATGCTCATCATTATATGAATCAACTATAGGTAGCCTATGCAATAGCTCTTGTCCATCAAGCCAATCAAAATAGATCGGTCATCAATTTTCATTTCAAAAAATTTCAGTCGTCCTTTTAACAACCGATTGTATTATTTGATGAAAACATGTTGCAGTTCTCAATACTATGCTCGAACGAATCATGCAACTTGCAATACATTCTTCCTTTTAATGATGGCTCAACATTGTGATAAATAATTCTAATATAATCAATTTTTAGCAATATATCAAATATATGATCACATACCCTCAAATTGAAGGTACACCTTTTATCGTCGAGCCGATCTTGTTGTGAGAACAATTTCGGATTTACAAATTTTACATCACCCCAATCGGCTATACATTCTCTTTTGCACTACTTTTCTGATGTCTTCAAATAAGTAATTATATTAGAATCGGCTTTCACGCAAGACAATGACCTTGGCTTTAAATTTCCGAAACCAAAATAGTTACAACACACATGTCTCACTTGAGACCAAATGTAATCCAAGTATGAAATAATTAAAGCCACCCATGTATATATAAAATTCAAATCAAACAACGGGGAAAACTTTGGTTGTAATAATTTGTTACTATCAGTCTTACTAAATGGCACCACATCTTGACTGATATGCTCAGTGACAATTCTATTACTAACAAATAAATTACCTATCTCGATTTGTCTTTTATAACTTATGAGATATTTTCTAAGAGAGACATCAACAATAAAACTTTGACTAAATTGAAAATTAAGTAAATTATTTTCTAAATGTACCTCTTTGAAGATATTGGAAGATCATGATGGTCCCTTGACCTGAAAATATCTTTCTCTACCTCTGGATAATTCTCCAACACCTTGTCTTCTTCATTTTCTAGATTTCGTGCCTCTTCACTCCGATGGTCTTTGTCAACCGAACATTGTTCAGCTATTTTTGTTTTTGTCGATGTTCATCAATTTCTTTGGCACAAAATTCATAGGGAAGTGAGTAAGCTATCTTATATCCATAGAAATGAACCATAACTATTTTAGTAGACTCTCCATGCTCTTGATCAACAAAGCTTACTTCTATTGATTAAATAGATTTGGAACATGTACTTTTTGATTCAGATTTTTCAATAATCGAATTAATCATACTAGCCAAATCATTCTTATTACCCTAATGGATTTCATCACTTCGCAAAGCTTCTTATTTTTTCCTTGTGGTAGGAGCGGGTTCTACATAATTATTACATGGAAGAAGGAATTTAACGTACTGAAGGTCCAGGTTTGCACCAAACTCCTTCATATCTTCTTCTCCACGCTTCTTCTAGAATGCCTCAATTTAGTCTCTTTGCTTCTTTTTGATTACTTCATAAACTTGTCAATATTATTTGGGTAATTCCTCAAAAGTTGGAGTAATGAAATTCATCGCTGCTACTCCCTTCTAGCTTTGGCTTGTATTTGTTTCTACGTGCCCTGAATATTCCTTAGACTCAACCCAACTTTGATAGGCTTGCGCCCCGACACTTTTAGTTTCTTTCGGCCATGGGTTACCAAAATTCTGCAATTGTGTTGTGGAAATTCTGATATTGTATGCCTTATGTTCCTTGTTAGGCGCTAGCCTCTAGGATGTCCTGATATTTCACGATTATCGGACATAAGCCCATGATTCACGAGGGAAGAGGGGAAGAAAGATGCAAACAAACTCACACACACTGAACCCGGTGAAACATACGCTACACAAACATGATTCAAAGCCGATGGCTCACTCTGTGGTATTGATCAAGACTCTCTCTCGGATCCAATAGGTGAGGGATAAGAACCTTGGTGATATCTTGTTAACTTTACTAGAGACCACTCAAAAAAGGCCTTGTACAACTTGGAAGCTCAATGCAAAATCTAAAGGTGTTTGTGATAATAGATCTTCCACTCATGAAAGATGAGACCAAAACTAGATAAATTCCTCTTAGGGGTTCTTCTAGTTCTATTATCAAGTCTAGGGTTTACAATGGAGGAGTGGGTCTATTTATAGGATAACCACTTAAACAAGGGTAATTTGGAGATAAAAGGGGAGTTTAAGGCATTACAAGGGTTGTGGCCCAGATCTGGTGCACATAGGCACTAGGATGACCGGTAGTACCGACCCTCATGTCCGGTAGTACCGGACATCAATGGATGCGGTCATACTCGAAGCGGTAGCTCCAGCTTCAGTGTTCTCATATTCCAAGTATGGTAGTTCCGCTCGGTGGTTCCAGTAGTACCGGGGTCACTAGCTTCATTAGTGAGCTCGAGGGAGGCAGAGCGGTAGTACCGCTGGCAATGAGAGGTAGTACCGATATCGCTGGGCTCAAGGCGGCGGTACTGCCTTTCTAGTACCAGTGGGTTTAGAAAGGTTTCACTCACCCGGAGTGTCCTAGGCGGTAGTACCTGAAATGAACATGCCCGAGAGGCAATAATAAATGGTTATTATGTTATTCCAGCTTTATAATAGATGTTTATTTCTCATGCTAAATTGTATTAAAAAGGAAAGGTTAATACATGTGTGTTTAATAAACAAACAGAAGGTTCCTAGTGATGCCTCTCATCACACTAGCTTGTTGATTAACAGATGATCAAGGTTTCCTGATCATGACATTGGATGTTGTTAATAACAAGGTCATACCATTTATTGAATGATGTGATGAACATACTCCCAAAGTATAGTAACACGATCAAGCCATTATGTTTACACTACTATAACGTCATTCAAAGTAAACCTAATCCTTAGACCATGAAATCATGTCAATCACTGACTCCTGAAGAGTATTTTGATTGCATCAAATGTCACACCATAATAGGGTAATCATAAAGGTGTCATCAGATACTTGGAAAGTGTTAGTTGAGGTCATGGATCAAGAGTGGGATTTTTCCATCCTAATGACGAAAAGATATACTCAGGGCCCTCTCTGTGGTATCACATTGACATAGCTTGCAAGCAAGTGATAATGATCACTAAGAATGTCATATCACGGGAATGAGAAAAGATTACTTGTCAGTAAAGGGATCGAACTTGGTATGAATGATACCGAATGATTAGATCCCGGAGAAGTAAAATATCACGTGACAAAAGGAATTGGTTACAACAAATAAAACGTCACGCGATCACTAAGTCATCGCATGAACTGGTGGGAGTCATTATGGATCTCCAGGTCCTACTAATGATTATTGAACGAAGAATGTCTTGATCATGTCCACATAGTTTGTGACCTGTGGGGAGACACACTTAAGGATAGTCAACGCAATTGAGTGGATAGGGAACACATGAGAAGATAATGAACATCGCCGGAATTTATTCTGCCAAATCTGCTGAAATGGTTTCGAGGTATCGAAACAAAGAAAGGGTTCAAAATGTTAATGTGTTCATTAAATGAAGTACTCATTAAATGAAGTGTTCATTAAATTGAGTTGCATTAAAACTAGAGAATTAAAGTGCTTTAATGGAAAGACCTTTGGTTTTTGAGTGGAGAATAAATGGGAGAAAGTGGAGACTGAAATTATGTGAGTGGAGATTCCACCCACATGAATTAGAGGAGGTGAGAGGGAACCCTCTTGGCCGCCGGAAAAGGGAGGGACTTACCCGCCTCTCCCCTATAAAAGGAGGTGGAGACCTCCTCCCTCTCACACACTTGCCCACTCCTCTCATATGTCCTTTGGTTGGCATCTTCTCCCTCTTGCTAGCCTTGTCCATTTCCACAAGAAAAGGTGCTTAGGCGAATCCCTGATCGAGATCTTCCCCTCCACCATATCTACCATGGCGTAGCGCTGTTGGAGTTCTTGGGGATCCGCTACTTCCGCTGCTTGGCTAGAGCGAGGGTTTGGGAGTCATCGACACACCGTACGTGTGACCGACTACGGAGCGACTACGGAGGTGCTACACGTGCAACACTATCATCACGTCCTTGAGGACAATTGAGTATACTCTACAACAACCACGTTTGTTTGCGGGAACGTTATCTCGCATTACGGTCTTCGAGGGTGAGTCCATCTGAAACCGTTACATGTATCTCCTAGATATGATCTTGGTGGTTGCAATTGTAGGAATTTTTTTGTTTTCCATGCAACGAACCCCATCAGTGGTATCAGAGCTATGTCTATGCGTAGATGCTTTGTACGGTTAGAACACATAGAGATATGGGTGTTGATAGTCTTGTTGTTTCATACTTGCGTAAATTTTGATCATGGTGGCATGTTGCGATGAAGCGGCCTAGACTAACTTTATATATCCTCGCACATGAGACCTGTCCCACGCTTGACATGCAACTCGTATTGCATAAGTGGCTCAGTGGGTGTCTGTCTCTCCCAACATAACCATGACTAATTTACAATGGTTTGCAAATAACTTGATTTGTCAATGTTTTGGCTAAAATTCGTAGGTACTAGGATTCTCTCCTAGAAAGCCCAAAGTTGCGTAAAATATGCAAAAATAAATTAGAAGACGTCTAACTTGTTTTTGCAGGGCATGTGATGTGATATGGTCACTGTTACAAAAAATTGTTGTATGCAATGAGATTTATTGTAAGTTAAACAATCAGCAAGATCCATATGGTTGTCTTGATCTTTTATAGCATGCGTGCTATTCATGTATATCCAAGAGATATATTGTAATGGAAGACGACCATGATGGTGGACCTTGGAGCCACACCGGTGGAATGATGGAGATCATACCATGGAGCACATGATGGAGATCAAGTGCAAGAAAGGACCATATCATATCACATTTTATATGCATGTAATGTTTATCCCTTTTATGCATCTTATTTTGCTTATGTCTTGCTTAGTTCTTGGTGGTAGCATTATATGATGATCCCTCCCACTAATATCAAGATAATAATATGTTCTTCCTTAGTATGCTCCATTAAGAAAGTTCGTCGTTTCGAAGCACCATGTGATGATCGGGTGTGATAGAATCTACGTTCGCATACAACGGGTGTAAGCCAATTTTACACACACGGGTACTAACATTCTTACTTGGCGATCCTAATATATATATATATATATACATGGCCTCGGAACATGAACCGAAAGGTAAACACGAGTCATATGAATGATATGATGTCCATATGATGCTCTCCATTGGATCTGCAACACCACTCGGGATGATCGTTTGTGGTGTAGTGAATTTGGTTCGTGTAATCACTAAAAATGACTAGAGGGATGTAGTTTTTGAGTGGGATTTCTCATAGTAATTTTGAATTGACTTGAACTCAATCTTTTATAAACCTAGTCTAAAATAGTCTTTGCAAATATATTGTAGATCATGGCACTCCTTGCGTTCAATTCCAATGCATTCCTAGATAGATAAAAGCTGCAAGATAATGGATCTAACTTCACCAACTGGCACTGCAACGTGAGGATGATCCTCACGGGCATGTGATATGTTGCTAACGTATCTATAATTTTTGATGTTCCATGCTTGTTTTATATCTACTTTCTTATGTTTTGTCCACACTTTGGAGTACTTTTACACATTTTCTGGAACTAACCTATTAACAAGATGCCACAGTGCCAGTTGCCTATTTTCTTCTATTTTTGGTTCTAGAAAAGCCAGAAAATGAATATTCTCAGAATTGGACTAGACAAAAGCCAAAGTCGATATTTTATCGGAAGACTCACGGAGCTAGAAGACGAGACTGAGAGGGGCCAGGGGCTAGCCACACCATGTGGTGGCGCGGGCTAGCCCTGGCCGCACTACCAGGTGGTGTGGACCCCTAGTCCACCCACCTACCTTGCCTCTTTGCCTATAAGAAGCCTCCTGATGCATAAACCCTAAATCGAGTAGCCTCTAGCCACGAAAAGTTCCGTAGCGCCGCCACCACCGAAGGGGAGATTCGGGGGACAAAAAGTCTCTGTTTTGGCACCCTGTCGGGACGGGGAAGTGCCCCCGGAGCCATCTCCATCACCGTTTCTAATTCCCATGATGATGAGGGAGTAGTTCTCTCTCGAGGCTAAGGGTTCTACCGGTAGCTATGTGTTCATCTCTCTCTCTCTATGCATGATCATATTGTGATCATGAGCTTTGTAATCAAGTAGATCTACCTTGCTACTCAAGTGCTTTAATAGATCTCTTCTCTCCCCATGTGGAGGCACTTAGGCTAGAGATTACAATTACTTGTTATGAGTTATATTTGGAGTTCGATGTTTCTATGAAATTGTGGTGTTTGTTGGAACCATCTAGCGCTCAAGGTGACAGTGTGGGGTTATCTAGATGGGGAAAGTGAACTTTTAGGAGTGTTGTTATAGCCCTACCATGGATTAGAGTGTCCAACCGGAGAGTAGTATCATAAAGAGAAGATATTTATATGAGAGTGTTCACTAGTGAAAGTATGATCCCTAGGCCTTGTTTCTAAGCATTGAAACACCGTTTGCAACTAGATCTGTTATATGTTTGCTTGCTTCCTTCTTTATTTCAGTTTGCCTTTAGACTCTTCCACACCATCAAGCTATTTTCTGGCACCGTTGTCTTATCTCCATACCACTTGTAATTTACTATCTCTTCGCCGAAGTAGTGCACCTATACATTTGACAAGTGTATTGGGTGTGGTGGGGACACAAGAGACTTCTTGTATCTTGATTGCAGGGTTGCTTGAGAGGGATACCTTTGACCACTTCCTCCCTGAGTTCGATAAACCTTGGGTAATCCACTTAAGGGAAACTTGCTGCTGTTCTACAAACCTCTGCACTTGGAGGCCCAACAAATGTCTACAAGAATAGAAGTGCGTAGACATCAAGCTATTTTCTGGCGCCGTTACCGGGGAGGTAAGGTAAAAGGTACTCACATCCTCCGATGTGAGTGCTCGAAGTTATTTCCTTTAGATTCTGCAATTTTATCTTTTTGCTTCTTGTTTTTATTTTCAGTAGTTAGGCTTAATGGAAAACAACAACAAAATTAGAGAGCTTTACAGTATTTATCTTGAGTTAGGACATGAAGTGTTTGAAGAGAAAATTTAAAAACCTATGGAACTTTATTTTCATGCTAATAGCAATGCTGTTAGTATGAATTCTTTGGAAACCATTATTGCTAATGCTATGGAAAAGTCTAAGCTTGGGGAAGCTAGTTTTTATGAAAATGATCTTTTTAGTTCCCCAGCTTTGGAAGATAGCTATTCTATTGCTTATGATGATACAAAACCTCCAATATATGATGATTACAATGATAAATATGATATTTTCAGTCCACCTACTATTGAGGAGGCAATTAATTATGACTACAATATGCCTCCTATATTTGATGATTATGGTGATGAGAATAATAATGATAGCTATTTTGTTGAATTTTCTCCCACTACAATTAATAAGAATGCCTATGCTTATAGGGAGAGTAATAATTATTTTATGCATGTGGCTCATGATAAGAATATTTTATGTGATAGTTATATTGTTAATTTTATTCATGATGCTACTAAAAGTTATTATGAGAGAGGGAAACATGGTTTTATGTATCTCAACAATATTAAGTTTTCTCTCTTTATGTTGAAATTTTTGAAGTTGCACTTGTTTTGCTTTCCTATGCTTGTTGCTTTGTGCTTTCATGCCTTGTTTACTTACAAGATTCCTATGCATAGGAAGTGGGTTAGACTTAAATGTGCTTTGAATTTGCTTCTTGATGCTCTCTTTTACTTCAATTCATATTTCTTATGTGAGCATCTTCTCAAACTATCATGCCTAACTTAAAGGCATTAAAGAAAAGTACTTCTTGGGAGATAACCCAATAGTTTTCTTGAGTCTTGGAAGTTATTACCGCTGTAATAACCGCTCCTTATCATTTTTGTGTGGTTTTTGTGCCAAGAGTAACCTCTAATGAGAGAGAAGTAATGCTTGGGAAAGTTGCTGTCCCGAAACAGATTTTTGTGCTTCACTGTAAACATTCGTGAAAAATCTCTCTATGTCGGTTTGAGCTGTAATTTTTATGCTTCTGCCCCAGGTTGTTATCCAACTTTCATTAGTTCAACACTTTTCGATTTGAGCAACATAAGGTCTTCAAAAAAAATCAGTTTTCACCTGCTGGTCTGTTTTGACAGATATCTACCATTATTTGCATTTGCCTCTTTATCGATTTCTTTTTGGGTTCTTTTTGGTGAATTGAGATTTTTAAGGGAATTGCTACATTATCTTGTGTTTTTAATGAAAGTTTTGATGTTTTAAAACTAAATCCCAAAGGTTTATTATCTTTTGAGTGCACTAATGTTGCTAATGAAGATTGTGTGAAGTTTTGTATGAAGAAAATTTTCAGGTGTAGGGAAAGAATGATGTTATGAGATGAAGAATGGACTAAAGCTCAAGATTGGGGATGTCACCCGTGTCACCCCAAGAAATATTCAAGAAGTACAAGCGTCAAAGCTTGGGGATGCCCAAGGCATCCCCTTCTTCATCAATAAAATTCTCAGGTTTTCTTCCAAACACTTCATTTTTATTGGTTCATGCACAATTGTGTTGTTCTTGGAGCGTCTTTGTTTTTAGTTTTCTTTTGCTTGGTTTGCTTAAATAAGTTGGTTGGATCCCAACACACTTCTTTTGGAGAGACACAAGCTGTTATTCATTGCCTAGAACACTCTAGTTTTCACTCTTATTGTTCTGTGAGTGTTCTCTTTTGCTAGCACTATGTTTAGCCTTAGTTTTCTTGTGCTTTCAGCTTAGAAATTTTTAGTTATTCCTTTTGGATTTGTGAGACAAGCTCACTGATCTTTATTTATTATTATCTTTGTGATTTCTTTCATATAAGTTGGTTTGGATTGGAAAAGAGTAGGAAAGTTCATGCTTAAGTGGTAAAAGGAGCTTGTTTTTGACTATGGCCTATGCTTTGTCATGTCATACTTGGTATTGTTTTGGCTTTATGCTTAGTGATCTTTGTTGTAGCATGACTTGTTATAAACAATTGAGATTGCTTAATGTGCCTTGGAAGAATCATGCGTTGTTTTAGCATATTAAAGCATAGTATTGTGGTATTATCCTTTGATGCTTTATTTGGGTTGGCTTGGCGCATGCTCACACCATGTTATGACTATCCAAAGTTACCATAGCCTTTATGATACTTTATTTTTCGGCTTGTAATATCACTTTATGCTTTGATTAATGATGTTTTTTCGCTCTGCATGATTATGGCCATTATTTCTCTCTTAGTTGGCCGCTCCCAGTCTTTTGCTAGCCTCCATAACCAAGTATCAGTTCCACTCATGCAGCCAACTCCATTAAACCAAGTTATTCCAAAGAGTCCACCATACCTACCTATTAGCATTTGCTATTCCACATATATTCATGTTTTATCTACCTTCCGAATTAAACTTGTTATGTGAAAATTACTGATTAAAGCTCTCACGAACTTGACGGCACACTTTACTTTTCTTGCACTTAATAAACTTTAACCATTGTGTCCATCTTTGTTGCGTATATGCTTGCGCTTTATAAGTTGAAATTAGCAGAACCATGTATCACGGGGAATGCTTTCAACATTGCACTTGTACATTGTACCCTGTTGATATCATGATTCTTTTGCTTATGGATCCGGGTGGTGCGAAATAAAAGTGGAACTTGTAAGATCATGGAGTTTGTATATGTGTTAGAGAAACACCTGCCTAATCATGGTGGAAACTTGCAGCACAACCATAATGAGCACTCTATGAAGCATCCTCAATAAAAACATATGCAAATAGCAAATAAAAAGATCGCTGAGATGCTCATTGTCTACTTGCCTTGTCATTTTGATTATGGGATAGCTCATGTATCATGTGCAAGGGGTACCCCGTTGGCGGTTCTCTATGATACATATGTATTTACAATGACAAGAGCTTACTTGTGACTAAAGTTGAGTAGCATGAGGTTCGGTCTTCGTAAGTAAGGGACATGAGATTTTGGCTTATAACTTGTCAAGCATATCCTCTTAGTTGTGTCACTTTAACCTTAATCACCTAAAGATGCTTATGGTAGGGGCAATGAGAGCTGAAAGCTAATAAGTACCCTAATTTTTGGAAGCTCTTTATGAGACTTGAATCCCTGCTTCCTTCTATGAAGGCCTTTCTTTTACTTTTATGTTGAGTCTCCATCTTCTATCTTTATGCACCTATTGAGAGAGCATAGTGGCCATTCTTAGTATAATGTGCATTGTCCCAGGACTTGTTGATTGATGCATAACTTTGATATTGCTTGCTCTTAAACTATTTGTATCTAGTCACCCTTATGAACTTTGAAGGTGTCCTATGCATTTATGTTTTGCTACACTATGAGGGAAAAGCTGAATGCCACTATGCTATGCTTTCTTTATGTGAAACAAACAAACGTCTTGCAAAGCATTGTTATTCATGAATCTTTTGTTTATGCCTTTTCATGTTACAACATAGTTACTTTGTCTTATTGTTAGAACTTTATCTTTCATGCTATGTTGAAGTACTATGATCCTAGTTTTCAATGTTTTAGAAATACTTTGATCAAGTTTATGATGGTGCATGTCACCTAAAAAAATATTCTTTCTTTTTATCACTTACCTACTCGAGGACAAGCAGGAGTTAAGCTTGGGGATGTTGATACGTTGCTAACGTATCTATAATTTTTGATGTTCCATGCTTGTTTTATATCTACTTTCTTATGATTTGTCCATACTTTGGAGTACTTTTACACATTTTCTAGAACTAACCTATTAACAAGATGCCATAGTGCCAGTTGCTTGTTTTCTTCTGTTTTTGGTTTCAGAAAAGCCAGAAAATGAATATTCTCGGAATTGGACCGGACAAAAGCCAAAGTCGATATTTTACCGGAAGACTCACGGAGCCAGAAGACGAGACGAATAGGGGCCAGGGGATGGCCACACCATGCGGTGGCGCAGGCTAGCCCTGGGCGCGCCACTAGGTGGTGTGGGCCCCTGGTCCACCCACCGACCTTGCCTCTTCACCGATATTGATGCATATATGTGGCATTGTCGTTTAGGTCATATTGGTGTTAAACACATGAATAAGCTCCATTCTGATGGACTATTATGGGCAAGATGACTAGAACTCTATTCTCTAGAACAATGGAACGAGCGACCGACTTATTGGAAATAATACATACCGATGTATGTGGTCCAATGAGTGTGTCTGCACGTGGGGGATATCATTATTTTGTAACCTTCACGAATGACTTATGTAGATATGGGTATATTTACTTAATGAAACACAAATATGAAAATTTTGAAAAGTTCAAAAAAATTCAAAGTGAAGTAGAAAATCATCGTAATAGAAAGATTCTTCGATCCGATCATGGAGGTGAGTATCTTAGTTACAAGTCTGGCACACACATGAGATAATGTGGAATTGTTTCACAACTCACTCCGTGGGAACACCACAGAGAAATGGTGTATCCAAACGTTGTAATCAAACTTTATTAGATATGGTGCGATCTATGATGTCCCTTACTGATTTGCCACTATCATTTTGGGGTCATGCATTAGATACGCTTGCATTCACTTTAAATAGGGCACCATCAAAGTCCGTTGAAATGACACCGTATGAATTATGGTTTGGTCACAAACCTAAGCTGTCATTTCTAAAAGTTTGGGGATGCGGTGCTTATGTGAAGAAACTTCAACCTGGTAAGCTCGAACCCAAACGAAAAATGCGTCTTCATAGGATACCCAAAAGAAACAATTGGGTACACCTTCTATCACCGATCCAAAGGCAAGGTTTTCTTTGCCAAGAATGGATCCTTTCCGGAGAAAGAGTTTCTCGTGAAAGGTGTGAGTAGTAGGAAGGTAGAACTCGATGAGGTTATCGAACCTCCTCCTCCTGAAGTGGCGAGTAGTGTAGCACCGGAAACTCTTCCAGTGGTGAATCCACTGAATGAAGAGGGAACTAATTATGTGGATGGTGAAGATCATGAAACTCCAGAAGAGAACACTACCTTACCTCGCAGGTCAAGCAGGATACATGTAGCTCCTGAACTGTACAGTAATATAATATTAAATTTCATGGTAGATGGAAGCGATGGCCCTGTGACATATGAGGAAGCGATGATGAGCCCGGATTCCAACAAATGGCTTGAATCCATGCAATCCGAGATGAGATCCATGTACACACACCAAGTTTGGACTTTGGTGGACTTACCTCACGACCGCAAGGCCATTGAGAATAAATGGATTTTCAAAAAGAAAACTGATGCTGATGGTAATGTAACCGTCTATAAAGCTCGACTTGTCGTGAAAGGGTTCTGGCAAATTCAAGGGTTTGACTACGAGGAGACTTTTTCTCTCATAGCGATGCTAAAGTCAATTAGGACTGTGTTAGCAATTGCTGCATTTTTCGATTATGAAATCTGGCAGATGGATGTAAAAATATCATTCCTAAATAGAAACATTGAGGAAGAGTTGTATATGATGCAACCAAAAGGGTTTGTCGATCCTAAGGATGCTAACAAGGTATGCAAACTTCAGCGTTCCATCTATGGACATAAGCAAGCATCCTGAAGTTGGAATCTCCTCTTTGATGAAATGATCAAAGGGTTTAGATTTGTCCAAACTATAGGAGAAGCTTGTATTTACAATAAAGTGAGTGGGAGCTCTATAGCATTTCTGATATTATATGTGGATGACATATTATTGATTGGAAATGATGTAGATCTTTTGAATAGCATAAAAGATTACTTAAATAGTAAGTTTTCGATGAAGGACCTTGGTGAAGCTGCCTATATTTTAGGTATCAAGATCTATAGAGATAGATCAAGACGATTAATTGGATTATCACAAAGTACATAACTTGACAAGATTTTGAATAAGTTCAAAATGCATAATAGTAAGAAAGGTCTCTTACACATGGCACAAGGTATGATTTTGAGTAAAACTCAAAGTCCAGCTACAACACAAGATAGAGAATTGATGGTCAATGTCCCCTATGCCTCAGCTATAGGCTCTCTTATGTATGCTATGCTATGTACAAGACCGGATGTGGCACATGCTGTTAGTTTGAATAGTAGGTACCAATCTGATCCAGGTGTACACCACTGGAAAGCAGTCAACAATGTCTTTAAGTACTTACGAAGAACTAAAGACATGTTATTCGTCTATGGAGGTGAAGAAGAGCTCATCGCAAAGTGTTACGTCGATGCTAGCTTCGACATCGACCCAGATGACTCTAAGTCACAATCCGGATATGTATTTATTATAAATGGTGAAGTGGTGAGTTGGAGGAGTTCCAAGCAACCTGTGGTGGCAAGATCTTCAATGGAGGCAGAATATATCTGTGATTGATAAGCAGTGGCGGAAGCGGTTTGATGAAGGATTTCATTTCCGAACTAAGTGGTTCCAAGTGCTTTGGATCCAATGGTTATATATTGTGACAACAATGGTGCCATATCCAATCCTAAGGAACCAAGGTTTCACAAGAATTCCAAGCATTCCATCCGGGAGAATGTCCAGGGTGGTGATGTGGAGATTTGCAACATAGACACAAATGTGAACATTATGGATCCGTTGACTAAAGCTCTCCCAATGGAAAATCATGATCGGCACCAGAATGCTATGGGTGTTAGATTCATAACTATGTAAAACTAGATTATAGACTCTAGTGCAAGTGGGAGACTGAAATGGAATAATAAATGGTTATTATGTTATTCTAGGTTTGTAAAGATGTTTTGATATGGGGTGGCCCGATCTTCTCAGCAAGCTCTTGTCGATGATATGGTGGATGATTGATAACTAGTGCGTAGCTATGATCTCTCCCGCTCGAACCCTGATGCTAGTGCAATAGATCTCGAACCTTGTAGGATATTCACAACACCACACTCTTGCACACGCATCCATGACCACGAACGGTAGTATGCAATCTACTAATTCCCAATGGAACAACAGATCACACTCAATTATAGTTGTAGAATTAAAACACAGGGTAATTCCAGAGGTTCTATGAAAGAAACAACTCTAAAATATTTTAATGTGGTTTCCAAAACCCTAACTATTGCACCCCCATCTATTTATGAGTTCAGGAGGCAGCGGCGGCCTAAGGGGGAACCCGAGTTGGTGCCACCCAACTGGATACAAACCGACCCACAAAGGGGTTCGGCCTCAAGTCTCTGCCGTGGCAGACTTTCAGGCGGAATCTCTGCCGCGGTAGAGCTGGACTCAGTTTTGCTGCCGTGGCAGCCTACCGTGGCAGAAAACATATGCTTTTCTCTGCCGCGGTAGAGAAGTTCCTCCAACTGTTGATCTTCGCCTTGGAAAGCTCCTTGCGCTTCCTCCCTCTCCTCTGATGAGGACACATTCATAGAGTACGATGATTCTACTTGTTTTAGCTGGAAGGAAATATTGAGCCTCATTGAAAAATATCACAAGGTGAACTCATTCCTAGTTGGACATGATACTTTGATTTATAAGAGCTTTTATACTACCTAAATCATGGTGTTATTGTTTAACTAGATTTGGCATCTATCGGACTAGCGCCAGCGGGAGGCGAGGGAGGAAGGCGACCGAGAGATGGAAGATGCATTAGGAGGCAATAAGGAGAGAAAGCATAATCAAGAAAGATATGTGGCGCGCCAGGACACGTTTGAGGTGCACCACGACATATGGCCTACACGCCAAGTAGGCCGAACCCATCTATGGGTCGGTATGTATCAGTTTGAGTCAAACCGGGTCAGTTTGGGCCAATTTATGGCTGTTTTAAGGCCTGTTTAGAGGGGAGGACGCCCCAGCCCTCATAAAACCTCTGTAGCCATCAGGGTTAGACCATGTTAAAATAAACTCTAGTTCCAGTTAGATCTGCTACAAGCGATTCTCTGAATTATTCAACACCATGTCGTATCAATCTGGTGTGTTGTTACTATAATCTGAGTGTGATTAGTTATTCCATTGGGAATTAGACAATTGCAAGTTTGAGTGTGATCTATTGTTCCACTGGGAATTAGTAGATTGCAATACCGCTTCGTGGTCAGCGGCTACGTGCGCAAGTGTGTGGAGTTGCGAATATCCAAAGCGTTGAGAGTTGTTGCATCTGGCAGCAGGGATTAGCAGGAGAGTTCTCAGATTCATACAAGTTATCTTCATCATCTACATCGCCATCTACCCTAGCTCACTGATGAAAGAACATTTCATGTTTTCCTATGTTTTGCGTGTTAGATAACAATACTATGGAGACTTTTCATGTGTGCTAAGTGTGTAGGAAGTTTTGAGGGGGGCGGATAATCCGCCCCACCAAGGGCCGGATAATCCGGCCTACCTCATTTCTCAAGGAAGCCAAGGCGCGTCGTTCGGGGTCCAGTCGGATTTTCTCCCGGAAAATCCGAACTGGGGCGGTTTTTCCTCCCCAGGCCGGATTATCCGGGTGTCTCATGGGCCAAATAATACAGCCCCCAGTTTTCGAGCAAAAGGTGCCAAGTGTTGGAGATATGCCCAAGAGGCAATAATAAAAGTGGTTATTATTATATCTTTGTGTTTATGATGAATGTTTAGATCCCATGCTATAATTGTATTATTAGGAAACACTAATACATGTGTGTTTTGTAAACATAAAAGAGTCCCTAGTAAGCCTCTTGTTGAACTAGCTTGTTGATTAATTGATGATCATGGTTTCCTGATCATGGACATTGGATGTGATTAATAACAAGGTTATATCATTAGGATAATGATGTGATGGACACACACCCATAGTAAGCGTAGCATAAGATCAAGTCATTAAGTTCGTATTGCTATAAGCTTTTAAATGCATAGTAACCTAATCCTTCGACCATGAGGTTGTGTTAATCACCATCACCGGATGGGAACTTTGATGACATCAAACACCGCTTCGTAACTGGGTGGTTATAAAGGTGTCATTGGGTATTCTGAAAGTATGTGTTGAAGCGCATGGACCAAGATTGGGATTTGTCCATCCATATGACGGATAGATATGCTCTGGGCCCTCTCGGTGGAATGTCATCTAGTTAGCTTGCAAGCATGTGACTGGGTCACAAGGGATGACATAACATGGAACGAGTAAAGAGTACTTATCAGTAACGAGGTAGAACTAGGTATGGAGATACCGACGATCAAACCTCGGATAAGTATAGTATCGCGTGACAAAGGGAATTGGTTTCATTTTTTTAATGGTTCTATCGATCACGAAGTCATCGTTGAGTATGTGGGAGCCATTATGGATCTCCAGATCCCGCTGATGGTTATTGATCAGAGGGGTGTCTTCAGCATGTCTGCATATTCACGAACCGTAGGGTGACACACTTAAGGTTCGAAGTTGTTTTAAGTAGATATGGAATGTGCGTTGGAGACCGAATGTTGTTCGGAGTCTCGGATTGGATCCGAGACATCACGAGGAGATCCGGAATTGTCCGGAGAATAAGATTCATATATTGGGGATCATTTTCTGAGTTAGGAAATGTTCCGAAGTATTTGTATGAGGATTCTAGAAGGTTTCAGAATGTTCCGGAAGGTTCTGGAAGATTTCTTGGAGTTTGCTTGAAAACCAAGAAAGGATCAAGCAGTCATTGTGGGGCAAGACAAGGAGTCGTGGGGGAGGAGGACTCCTCCCCCCTTCCAATCCGCCGGCCAAGGAAGGGAGGGGAGTCCTACTAGGACTCCCCCTCCCATGGCGCCTCCCTCCTTTAAATAGAGGGGTGGAGGCGCCAACCCCGGGCCCCCCTCCACCACTCCAAACCTCATCCGCCTCTCTCCTCCTCCTTTCTTCTGCTCAGGCTTAGGCGAAGCCCTGCAGAATTCTCTACTCCACCACCACCACCACGCCGTCGTGCTGCTGGGATTCCGTGGAGAAGATCTACTACCTCCGCTGCTCGCTGGAACGAGGAGAGGAAGGTCTGCTTCGACTCCGCACGTGTGACCGACTGCGGTAGCGCTGCCGGAACGCGGCACCGGAAGGATCGTCTACTCGATCTTGAGATCGGCAAGTGATCGACTACATCAACCACGAGATACAATCTCGTAACGCTTTCGGATCTACAAGGGTTAGTACAGATCTATCTCGTTGCACATGTCTAATAGATTATATCTTGGCTTTTATCTAGATTAGATCTGGGTTTTGTTCGTTCTTGCGGTAGAATTTTTTTGTTTTCCATGCTACGAACCCACCAGTGGTATCAGAGCCTTATCTATGCGTAGATCTGTTGCATGAGTAGAACACAATGGTTTTGTGGGCATTGGTGCTTGTGCCGTCTTTTGCTTTGTGTACTTTGCATCTTGCGGTATGGTGGGATGAAGCGGCTCGGGCTAACCTTACATGTCATCGCACATGAGACTTGCTCCACGCTTGACGTGTAACTTGCTTTGCACAAGTGGCTTTGCGGGTGTTTGTCTCTCCCACCATAGTATAGATCTAATTTACACTTTGCACTTGATAGCACTTGTATCAACGTTGTGGTTCAGTTTCGTAGGTAAGATCCGTTCTTATTCGAAAGCCCCAAACCACGTAAAACATGCAAAGAAAATTAGAGGCGTCTAACTTGTTTTTGCAGGGGTTTTGTGATGTGATATGGCCATCATGTGATTGTGATTATATTTTATGTATGCAATGATCCTTGTTGTAATATGGCAACCGGCATGAGCCTAATGGTTGTCTTTAATTCTGTTAAGACCTGCGTGTCTATTCATCTTGTAATAGCTTTATTCCAAGTAGTTGTAATAGTTGCTAGTGATGATGGACAACCATGAAGCGGCGCCACTGACCTTGACGCAATGCTGGTGATGATGGAGATCATGTCCGTGCTTTGGAGATGGAGATCAAAGGCGCAAGAAGAAAGGGCCATATCATATCACACTAATTATGAATGGCCTGTGATGTTAATCCTTTATGCATCTTGTATTGCTTAGATCGCGACGGTAGCATTATAAGATGATCCCTCTCACTAAATATCAAGTAATAAAGTGTTCACCCTTAGTTGGCACCGTTGCTAAGGCTCGTTGTTTCGAAGCATCTCGTGATGATCGGATGTGATAGATTCTACGTGTGCATACAACGAGTGCAAGCCAGATTTGCACATGCGGAAACTAAGGTTATCTTGACGAGCCTAGCATGTACAAACATGGTCTCGGAACACAGAATACCGAAAGGTAGAGCATGAGTCATATAAATGATATGATGAACATGAAGATTGTTCGCCAATGAAACTACATCTTCTCTCGTGAAGATCGGACTTGGTGTAGTGGACTTGGTTCGTGTAATCACTAAGACAATGTGAGGGATGTTGTTTTGAGTGGGAGTTCACCTAGTTAATTTAAGAATTAAATTTGAACTCAATTTATCATAAACTTAGTCTAAACTACTTGCAAATTTGTTGTAGATTATGGCGACCCCCTCCATCAATTTCAATGCGTTCCTAGAGAAAGAAAAGCTTAAGAACAATGGAAGCAATTTCACAGACTGGTTCCATGGACTGAAGATCGTCCTCAGGGCTGGTCAGTTGACCTATGTGCTCGAAGCACCGCTAGGTGACCCACCTACAGAAGACGCCACCGATGACGTAAAGAATGTTTACGCCACTCGGAAAAATCATTACTCCACAGTTCAGTGTGCCATCCTGTACGGTTTAGAAGCGGAGCTCCAGAAGCGTTTTGAGCACCACGACCCGTTCGAGATCATTAAGGAGCTCAAGCTGATTTTTGAGACTCGCGCGGCCATGGAGAGCTATGAGGCCTCCGAAAAGTTCTTTAACTGTAAGATGGAAGAGGGTAGCTCCGTTAGCGAGCACATGCTCACCATGTCTGGGTACGCAAACAAGCTCCAAGAGTTGGGGATATCGATTCCTAATGAGTTAGGGATTCACCGTCTCCTCCAATCACTGCCACCGAGTTATAAGAACTTTGTGATGAACTACAATATGCACTGCATGAACAAGACGTTGCCTGAACTATCGTCCATGCTGAAAACTGCTGAAGTGGAGATCAAGAAGGAGCACCGAGTGTTGATGGTCAATAAGACCACCAAATTCAAGAGACAGGGAAAGCCTAAAAACAAGGGCAACTTCAAGAAGGACGGCACGAAAGCTGCCGCACCTACAAAGAAGCCCAAGGCTGGTCCCAAGCCTGAAACTGAGTGCTTCTACTACAAGGGTTCTGCTCACTAGAAGCGTAACTGCCCCAAGTACCTGGCGGATCTGAAGAATGGCAACATCAAGAAGAAAGGTATATTTGATATATATGTTATTGATGTGTATCTTACTAGTAATCGTAGTAGTGCCTGGGTATTTGATACTGGTTCGGTTGCTCATATTTGTAACTCGAAATAGGAGCTGCGAAATAAGCGAAGACCGGCGAGAGACGAGGTGACGATGCGCGTTGGAAATGGCTCCAAGGTTGATGTGATCGCCGTCGGCATGCGCCCTCTACATCTACCTTCGGGATTAGTTTTAAATTTAAAGAATTGTTATTTGGTGCCTGCGTTAAGCATGAACATTATATCTGGATCTTGTTTATTGCGAGACGGTTACTCTTTTAAGTCCGAGAATAAAGTATGTTCGATTTATATGAGTAATATCTTTTATGGTAATGCACCTGAGATGAATGGTTTATTCTTACTGAATCTCGATAGTAGTGATACACATGTTCACAACATAGATGCTAAACGAACAAAATTGAATGATAATTCTACATACATGTGGCACTGTCGTCTTGGTCACATTGGAGTGAAGCGTATGAAGAAACTCCATTCTGATGGACTTCTTGAATCACTTGATTTTGAATCACTTGAAAGATGCGAAGCATGTCTAATGGGAAAAATGACTAAGACTCCATTCTCTGGAATAATGGAGCGAGCTACAGACTTATTGGAAATAATACATACCGATGTGTGCGGTCCAATGAGTGTAGCATCGCGTGGTGGATATCGTTATGTTCTCACTTTCCCGGATGACTTAAGTAGATATGGGTATGTCTACTTTATGAAACATAAGTCCAAAACTTTCGAAAAATTTAAGGAATTTCAAAGTGAAGTGGAAAATCATCGTAACAAGAATATTAAGTTTCTGTGTTCTGACCGCAGAGGTGAATATCTAAGTTATGAGTTTGGCATGCA
This sequence comes from Avena eriantha, assembly GCA_910589775.1. NCBI lineage: Eukaryota > Viridiplantae > Streptophyta > Magnoliopsida > Poales > Poaceae > Avena > Avena eriantha. The sequence goes on along the minus strand of OU342742.1, from coordinate 394,442,880 downwards.
CTTAAAGAAATGTGGAATACTTTCGCAATTGACACCGCCGGGAACACCACAGCATAATGGTGTGTCCGAACGTCGTAATCGAACTCTCTTAGATATGGTTCGGTCTATGATGTCTCTTACAGATTTACCGCTATCGTTTTGGGGCTATGCTTTAGAGACAGCCGCATTCACTTTAAATAGGGCACCATCTAAATCCGTTGAAACGACACCGTACGAATTGTGGTTTGGTAAGAAACCTAAGTTGTCGTTCCTTAAAGTTTGGGGTTGCGAAGCATATGTAAAGAAGTTACAACCTGATAAGCTTGAACCCAAAGCGGAGAAATGCGTCTTCATAGGATACCCTAAAGAAACAATTGGGTATACCTTCTATCATAGATCCGAAGGCAAAGTTTTCGTTGCCAAGAATGGATCCTTTCTTGAGAAGGAATTTCTCTCGAAGGAAGTGACTGGAAGGAAAGTAGAACTCGATGAGGTTATTGAACCTTCTCTCGGATTTGAGAGTAGCGCAGCACCGGAAGATGTTTTTGTGCCGCCTGCACCAATTGGAGAGGAAGCTAATGATGATGATCATGAAACTTTAAATGAAGTCACTGCTGAACCTCGCAGGTCAACGAGGGTTCGTACCACTCCTGATTGGTATGACTCTGCCTTGAACGTCATGTTGGTGGACAACGCTGATGACCCTGCGACGTATGAAGAAGCTATGGTGAGCCCAGATTCCGACAAATGGCTAGAAGCCATGAAATCCGAAATGGGATCCATGTACGAAAACCAAGTGTGGACTTTGGTGGACTTACCGGATGTCCGTAAGGCTATCGAGAACAAATGGATTTTCAAGAGAAAAATAGATGCTGATGGTAATGTTACCGTCTATAAAGCTCGACTTGTCACGAAAGAGTTCCGACAAATTCAAGGAGTTGGCTATGATGAGACATTCTCACCAGTAGCGAAGCTAACGTCTGTGAGGATTTTGTTAGCAATTGCTGCACATTTCGATTATGAGATTTGGCAGATGGATGTCAAAACAGCGTTCCTTAATGGTGACATTGAGGAAGAGTTGTATATGGTACAACCCAAGGGTTTTGTCAATCCTAAAGATGCTGACAAGGTATGCAAACTTCAGCGCTCCATTTATGGACTGAGCAAGCATCCCGGAGTTGGAATCAACGTTTTGATAAAGTAATCAAAAAATTTGGATTTATACAAACTTATGGAGAAGCTTGTATTTACAAGAAAGTGAGTGGGAGCTCTGTAGCATTCCTAGTACTATATGTAGATGACATATTGTTGATTGGGAATGATATAGAACTTCTTAATAGTGTCAAAGCCTATTTGAATAATAGTTTTTCAATGAAGGATCTTGGCGAAGCGGCATAAATTCTAGGCATCAAGATTTATAGAGATAGATCAAGACGCCTAATAGCGCTTTCACAAAGTACAGACTTAGACAAAGTTCTAAAGAAGTTTAGAATGGAAAATAGCAAGAAAGGGTTCGTGCCCATGTTGTCAGGTAAGACCTTGAGTAAGACTCAAAGTCCATCTACGGCAGAAGATAGAGAGAGAATGAATAATATTCCCTATGCCTCGGCCATAGGTTCTATCATGTATGCCATGCTGTGTACAAGACCGGATATAGCACATGCTGTTAGTTTGACTAGCAGATATCAAAGTGATCCTGGAATGGAGCACTGGACAGCGGTCAAGAATATCCTAAAGTACCTAAAGAGGACTAAGGATATGGTTCTTTCTTATGGAGGTGATGAACAACTTGTTGTAAACGGTTACACCGATGCTAGTTGGAACACCGATCCGGATGACTCGAAGTCACAGTCGGGATACGTATTTATTTTGAATGGTGCTGCAGTGAGCTGGAGGAGTGCCAAGCAAAGCGTTGTGGCGAAATCTTCAACTGAATCGGAATACATAGCTGCTTCGGAGGCTGCGCAAGAAGCCATATGGATGAAGGAATTCATTACTGAACTTGGCGTGGTTCCCAGTGCGTTGGACCCGATGGACATCTACTGTGACAACACAGGTGCCATAGCTAATGCACAGGAGCCAAGGTCACATAGCAAGCTAAAGCACATCAAGCTATGTTTCCACGCTATTCGCGAGTATGTCCGAGATGGTGACATAAAGATTTGCAATGTACACACTGATCTGAATGTGGCGGATCCATTGACTAAACCTCTCCCTAGAGCAAAGCATGACCAGCACCAGAACACCATGGGTGTTAGGTATATTACCATGTAATCTAGATTATTGACTCTAGTGCAAGTGGGAGACTGTTGGAGATATGCCCAAGGGGCAATTATAAAAGTGGTTATTATTATATCTTTGTGTTTATGATGAATGTTTACATCCCATGCTATAATTGTATTATTAGGAAACACTAATACATGTGTGTTTTGTAAACATAAAAGTGTCCCTAGTAAGCCTCTTGTTGAACTAGCTTGTTGATTAATTGATGATCATGGTTTCCTGATCATGGACATTGGATGTGATTAATAACAAGGTTATATCATTAGGAGAATGATGTGATGGACACACACCCATAGTAAGCGTAGCATAAGATCAAGTCATTAAGTTCGTATTGCTATAAGCTTTTAAATGCATAGTAACCTAATCCTTCGACCATGAGGTTGTGTTAATCACCATCACCGGATGGGTACTTTGATGACATCAAACACCGCTTCGTAACTGGGTGGTTATAAAGGTGTCATTGGGTATTCTGAAAGTATGTGTTGAAGGGCATGGACCAAGATTGGGATTTGTCCATCCATATGACGGATAGATATGCTCTAGGCCCTCTCGGTGGAATGTCATCTAGTTAGCTTGCAAGCATGTGACTGGGTCACAAGGGATAACATAACATGGAACGAGTAAAGAGTACTTATCAGTAACGAGGTAGAACTAGGTATGGAGATACCGATGATCAAACCTCAGATAAGTATAGTATCGCGTGACAAAGGTAATTAGTTTCGTATGTTAATGGTTCTATCGATCATGAAGTCATCATTGAGTATGTGGGAGCCGTTATGGATCTCCAGATCCTGCTGATGGTTATTGATCGGAGAGGTGTCTTCATCATGTCTGCATATTCACGAACCGTAGGGTGACACACTTAAGGTTCGAAGTTGTTTTAAGTAGATATGGAATGTGCGTTGGAGACCGAATGTTGTTTGGAGTCTCGGATTGGATCCGGGACATCACGAGGAGATCCGGAATTGTCCGGAGAATAAGATTCATATATTGGGGATCATTTTCTGAGTTAGGAAATGTTCCGGAGTATTTGTATGAGGATTCTAGAAGGTTTCAGAATGTTCCGGAAGGTTCTGGAAGATTTCTTGGAGTTTGCTTGAAAACCAAGAAAGGATCAAGCAGTCATTGTGGGGCAAGACAAGGAGTCGTGGGGGAGGAGGACTCCTCCCCCCTTCCAATCCGCCGGCCAAGGAAGGGAGGGGAGTCCTACTAGGACTCCCCCTCCCATGGCGCCTCCCTCCTTTAAATAGAGGGGTGGAGGCGCCAACCCCGGGCTCCCTCCACCACTCCAAACCTCAGCCGCCTCTCTCCTCCTCCTTTCTTCTGCTCAGGCTTAGGCGAAGCCCTGCAGAATTCTCTACTCCACCACCACCACCACGCCGTCGTGCTGCTGGGATTCCGTGGAGAAGATCTACTACCTCCGCTGCTCGCTGGAACGAGGAGAGGAAGGTCTGCTTCGACTCCGCACGTGTGACCGACTGCGGTAGCGCTGCCGGAACGCGGCGCTGGAAGGATCGTCTACTCGATCTTGAGATCGGCAAGTGATCGACTACATCAACCACGAGATCCAATCTCGTAACGCTTTTGGATCTACAAGGGTTAGTACAGATCTATCTCGTTGCACATGTCTAATAGATTAGATCTTGGCTTTTATCTAGATTAGATCTAGGTTTTGTTCGTTCTTGCGGTAGAATTTTTTTGTTTTCCATGCTACGAACCCATCACCAAGGCGCGTCACTCGGTATCCGGTCGGATTTTCTACCGAAAAATCCGAACTGGGGCGGTTTTTCTTCCCCAGGCCGGATAATCCGGCCCTCGCATAGGGCCGGATAATCCGGCCCCCAGAAGTTGATGAAGGGCAAGCTTGGCGCGACGCTCTGAGAGGGGGGTGGATTATCTGCCGGATATTCCGAGTCTGGGGCGGAGTTTCCTCAGACCGGATAATCCGGCCCTCACTTGGGCCGGATAATCCAGCCCCCAAAGGTTGCAATGGCTGGTTTATGAAGGGGGATATAAATACCCCTTCTTCCCCAATGTTCAGAACTCTTGATTCATTCGAATTTGACCAGACCTTGTGCAAGAGCTCTAAATCTCGATCTCCCACTTCAACCACCTGAAGGTCTTGATCTTTGGTGGAATTGAAGGAGGAGAAGTTCATCATCATCAAGAATCAAACGCTTCAACTCCTCTCCATTCACTTGGAGAAATCCCTGATCTTGTATTCTTGTTAATACCTAGATCTTGTTTATTGTATTTGATAAGTTTGTTTTTGTGGCAGCTTGTTGTCATTTCGGTAGCCTCCAAGTTGTTGTGGAGTTGTTGCCCCGCTAGTTGTGTAAAGGCACAGGTGCCCGCCTTGAAGGGTACCTATTGTGGAAGGTGGATCAGGCCTGTTGTGGCGAGATCCATCGGAGAACAGGGTGAGGCCTTTTGTGGCGTGGTGGTCGTAGTACCGCCCACCCTCCAACGCAGACGTACTTCCCTTAACAAGGAAGGAACTATGGTCAAACAAATTCTGTGTCTCCGCGTGCTTCACTTCGGTTTACTCGTTCCTGTTCCACTCGTTCTTTACTCGCTAGTAAATAGGTTTGCATTTAGGAAAATTCCACCCGATAGTTTATCTAGTGAATTTACCCTTTGTGCTAAGCCTAAAATTGAAAAAGAATTAAAAATTGGTGTAGCACTTATTCACCCCCCTCTAGGTGCCCATACGATCCATTTAAACTGAGAAGATCGGGCCACCCCATATCATCTTGGTATCAGATTTCAACGTTTACTCAGTAAGCATCCACAAATCCATCCGTAGATTAGTTCTTGTTTTTGTCCTATACAGAAGAAGCTACAAAATGATTAGGTTTAGTGTTTGCCATAGCCTAGATAACACTGTTCGTGAGTTCTAGTTGCTGGTCGTAGCCTTTTTGTGTAGCGTTTCTTTTAAATCCGAGTCGTACTTTTTGTCTAGCGTTTGTCTGTTTTTGATCCGTTGTTAGAGTCCCTAAACTATTTTTAGACTGTTCATCGTATTCTTGAGTCATAGATCTATTTTCTTTTAGAGTGAGCTTGTAGATCCGTTGACAAGAAACAAAAAAAATGATAAAAACTGATCGGATCTAATCTAGAGTCATATCGTGTACGTGTGCGTACGTTTGAAAAAAAGCCAAAAAAAATCTGGTTGTACGTGAGTTTCCTTCACGTGAAAGAAAGAAAGAAGAAAAAAAATCTGATCGCCTATTCTTGTACGTGAGGTTCCTCACGCTGATTGAAAAAAAGCCTAGCGCTACTTCACGCAAGACCACAGACACATTTGTACCAATACGTGAGGCTGAGCCAAAAGAAAATATCGAAAAAAAAACCGTGCTCACGCTAGACCATATACCAGTTTGAGGTCATACGAGAAATTTTGTGTGTGCCGACATCCTGCCGCAACAGGATTTCATGCCTTTTTTCTGCCGTGGCAGAGACCACTTCTCAGGTCAATTTTTTTCTTTTTTTTTATTTTTTTTACTGAGTCCACATAGCGTACCTATCCTTGTGAGCCTTAGTAAGCCTTTCTTTGTGTCTAAAACTATCCTACGAGACTAGCGTGCTTAGTGCTCCGCGGGCTGCTCAGTTTAGCAATCTTGTGCCCGTTTCGTTGAGACATTGCTAGTATCTCTCCTTGTGCATTGCAACACGAGCGTTCCTCCGACACTTGAAATTGCCTCATTTATCTCCACCGTGTGTGTTTCCGTGGGTCTGTTGTCATACGATCAGCACTAGGATTTCTAAATTGGTATTGTTAGGTATCCCAACCAAGCTCCACCGTATACCTTGTTTGTCGTGTGATAGTTTCTTGTACCCTTGGTATTCGCTTCATCACATCCGTGCACATAGTTGTTCATCCAAGTTGGTAAGCTTCTCTAATTTACTTTGAAACGATAATATTCCTCTTTCTTCCAGTTGAGTGAGTTGTGAAAGTTTCCACCACCAGATTTTGTTTTGTGCACTAATGTACTAATCATGTTTTCTAGTAGTGTTGATGTGATGTAGAAAAAGGATGCAGCTGATTATCTCTTTCCATTACGCTCCTACTGCAGCAACACATTTTGTGAGGAGGAATCAGGAGTGGTACCTACTTTGAGTTTGTTCCACTTCATGACAGAAATCTATGGTAGACAAGCTGCTACTACCATCAATACTTGTTCTTTCGTGAATTTGGTTAGTGTTGAGGTTGTTGAAAAGCTACAATTATATACATGTGCAATAACATTCACATTCATGTTAGCAACTTCTGGTCATGCACTACCAATTACTCAGATCGCTAGTGTTCCGCTCACCATTTATGGTCCTAGAAGATATGTTTCTTGTTATGTCGTTCCTAGAGAGTTTAACTCCTGCCATATCATGTTGGGAACAAAGTGGTGTAAAGAATTTCAGGTTACCTTTGTTAGTGACTGTTTTGATCCTTCTATCTTTTGGAATAGTAAGCACACATGGTTAGCACGTATGCATACTAATCAATTTCAGAAGATTAGGCGTCAAAACCTATGTGCACCTATAACTAGCAACATAAAACCACATGTTGATCCTGTCATAGAAGAACCGAGAGTGAGAGTTGATGAGACAAATGCGGTTTCTGCTAATGTAATCATCTCTACTCCTAGTGTTGTTTCTTGTGATATGCAGGTTGCTTTTGAAGAAAGGGAGCCGTCTATTTTACAACCTGCATCACATGATCGTGTATTGTCACTTGAGAAGGATGTCTTAGTACCTACTAAAACTGAGGAGATTGTTGATGACATTGGCACTGATTTAGAGCTTCAGCCAACATGTGCGACATATTGTGAGTCTATTCCTTTACTGAAGCCTCCTTGTGACTTGCCTTGCCCTAATGTTACAGCACCATGTGATAGTTTACCAAATTCGAATCTTGATCATGTGGTACTGATTACACATAAGGAAATACTTGCTCGAATACCACCTACTGATATTGTGTATTCCATCATGCCAAATGAACCTATGAATATGAGTTGTGCTATGGATAGGATTTCTGAAATTTCATGTCTGAATTCTAGCACATATTCTCCTCGTTTCACGTTCAATCTAATTGGTGAATATAACATGAATGAAAATTTTCTTGTGGATCACATATGCATTACTTGTGATGGACTTGCTGATTTCGATCTTAATGTTTTTAGTCAAGTATGCAATGTGCGAATTTCTGATTGCTTTGGGACAGTAGCACATGTTCCAGATAGTATGAATATACATTCTGCTCTAGTTGATATTGTACAACCAACAAAAGTAACTTTACCTATGTTGGTTGGTTCAGTTTTTCCTAGAATTGGATATGAGTTGTCATATTTTTGTTCTCTGTTCCACGCATTGATGCCTAGTTGCTTCTTACATACTAGGTTTAATACTGAACATAAAACTGATTACACTATTGTTTGGTCATCTACTTGTTATACATATCAGAGCAGCGCAGTTGAAGCGTGGTATCCACTTTCTCATGATTTGTATTTTTTGAGTTGGGTTGATTTGGCTACCAAGAAATTTTATCATAGATCTTCTGTGAGAACACTAGAGTTGATACTGAACAATAAGAATATATACACACGTGTTTTTCTTTGTGATCCTGACTATGTGAACTTCACTTATATCTGCAATTGTGATTGCTGTTTGCTGCAATGGTCATTGCTTCCTGATTCCCAATTGTGTTAAATGTTTGTATATTGTCATTTGGGAATAATCATTGTGTTTTCCACACCTAATACCACGGGTTATAAATACATTTATTCTGCGTACACGTTGTTCTTCTTGTTTATTCCACTTTTAGCATATCCAAAGCCGCAGACCGCTTTTCTTGCAGAAAGGGAGGATGATAAGGACACATTCATAGAGTATGATGATTCTTCTTGTTTGAGCTAGAAGGAAATAATGAGCCTCATTGAAAAATATCACAAGGTGAAATCATTCCTAGTTGGACATGATACTTTGATTTATAAGAGCTTTTATACTACCTAAATCATGGTGTTATTGTTTAACTAGATTTGGCATCTATCGAACTAGCGCCGGCGGGAGGAGAGGGAGGAAGGCGACCGAGAGATGGAAGATGCATTAGGAGGCAATAAGGAGAGAAAGCATAATCAAGAAAGATATGTGGCGCGCCAGGACACGTTTGAGGTGCACCACGACATATGGCCTGCGCACCAAGTAGGCCGAACCCATCTATGGGTCGGTATGTATCAGTTTGAGTCAAACCGGGTCAGTTTGGGCCAAGTTATGGCTGTTTTTAGGCCTGTTTACAGAGGAGGACGCCCCAGCCCTCATATAAACCTCTGCAGCCGTCACAATTAGGGTTAGACCACATTAAAATAAACTCTAGTTCCAGTTAGATCTGATACAAGCGATCCTCTGAATTATTCAACACCATTTCGTATCGATCTGGTGTGTTGTTACTATAATATGAGTGTGATTAGTTATTCCATTGGGAATTAACCAATTGCAAGTTTGAGTGTGATCTATTGTTCCACTGGGAATTAGTAGATTGCAATACCGCTTCATGGTCAGTGGCTACGTGCGCAAGTGTGTGGAGTTGCGAATATCCAAAGGGTTGAGAGATGTTGCATCTAGCAATAGGGATTAGCCGGAGAGTTCTCAGATTCATACAAGTTATCTTCATCATCAACATCGCCATCTACCCCAGCTCACTGAGAAGATCGGGCCACCCCATATCATCCTCCCTCGCGCATTCTTCATTGATCAACACGGCTTGTTCCATTAGCTCCTCGCTCCGTGCTATACCTTCCTCTCCTAAGTACCTGATCATGCAATAATTCAAAGACTTAGGTAGTATAAAATTCTCATTAATTAAAACACCAGGTTCATTAAGAAACAAGTTCACCTGTTGTTTTAGTAGCTTAGCACGAGCTCTTGTGATTGGTCCAATCCTTATCTCATTGGATTGATCTTTCTTTGCAATTGGAACATCATCATTAGCAACTGGGGTAGGTGTAACTGTAGGGATGTCCTCATCATCTCCCCCCCCTTCAAAAGGCATCGACCTCGACGCTCCAAGGTCTTCTCTAGCATATGGTGACGAATCAGCAACGTTGAAGCCGTTGCTAACTCCACCAAACTCCTCAATAGGTATGTCAAACGAGTAGGCATTATCATTAATTTTGGCTAGCACCTTGTAAGGACCAGCACCACGTGGCTTCAACTTGGATTTGCAAAGTAATGGAAATCTGTCCTTGCGCAAATGCACCCAAACTATATCTCCAGGCTTGAACAACACTTCTTTCCTTGCTTGATTCCTTGTAGCAGCAATGTTCTTGCCTTTCTTCTCAATAGCCTCTCGAGTCTTCTCATGTATTTTCTTCACATAATCAGCACGTTTTGATGCCTCCATATCAACTCTCTCACGTAATGGCAGAGGCAACAGATCAAGTGGCGTCAATGGCTTGAAACCATACACCACCTCAAAAGGACAAAGCTGAGTAGTCGAACGTACAGCCCTATTGTATGCAAACTCAACATGTGGAAAACACTCTTCCCACTCCCACAGATTCTTCTTTATCATAGTCCTTAGCAGCTATGACAATGTTCGATTCACCACCTCCGTTTGACCATCTATTTGGGGATGACATGTAGTACTGAACATCAGCTTCGTTCCTAGCTTCCCCCATAAGGTCTTCCAAAAGTAGCTCATGAACTTCACATCACGGTCACAAACAACCGTCTTAGGTACTCCATGTAATCTCATGATGTCCCTGAAAAACAGGTTAGCAACATGCGACGCATCGTCGCTTTTGTGGCAGGCAATAAAATGAGTCATTTTAGAGAACCTATCCACGACCACAAATATAGAATCATGACCTCTCTGAGTTTAGGTAGACCTAGCACAAAATCCATACTACTATCTTCCCATGGAGTAGTCCGTGTAGAGAGAGGTGTATACAAACCATGAGGCTTCAGCTTAGATTTTGACTTGTGGCATGTAATACATCGGCTCACAAATCTGTACACATCACGCCTCATCTTGGTCCAATAAAAGTGATCAGCAAGCATGAACAACATCTTCTCACACCCAAAGTGACCCATCAAACCACCAGCATGTGACTCCTGCACTAAAAACAAACGCAACGACGATTCTGGAATACATAGTTTGTTAGCTTGAAACAAATAGCCATCATGTATATGATACTTAGCCCATGCGTTTGTAAGAGCACACAAACGATATGGTTCAGCAAAATCATGGTCAATTGCATAAAGTGCACAAATAGCTTCTAATCTAGGAATTTTAACATCAAGATTGGTTAATAGCATGTTCTTCCTAGATAGAGCATCAGGAACAACATTTTCTTTTCCCTTCTTATAATTAATGATGTAAGGAAAAGACTCAATGAACTCAACCCATTTAGCTAATCTTCTATGCAAGTTTGATTGAGCTTTCAAGTATTTCAATGCTTCATGATCAGAATGTATGATGAATTCCTTTGGCCACAAATAATGTTGCCAAACCTCAAGTACTCTAACAAGTGCATACAATTCTTTATCATGCAACACTTGCAAAACTTGTTGAATATGATTGCAATGTTTAGTTTCGGTGTGGTTGAATATAAGTATATCATCAAAGTAAACAACCATAAAACGACCAATAAAATCTCTCAAAACATGATTCATCAATCGCATGAATCTACTAGGTGCATTAGTAAGACCAAACGGCATGACTAACCACTGATACAAGACAAATTTTGTTTTGAAAGCAGTTTTCCACTCATCCCCTTCTTTCATCCTAATTTGATGATAACCACTACGCAAGTCAATTTTAGAGAAAACAACAGCACCACTCAATTCATCTAGCGTATCCTCTAAGCATGGAATAGGATGATGATATCAAATAGTGATGTTATTAATCACTCTACAATCTACACACATGCACCATGTACCATCTTTCTTAGGCACTAAAATAACAGGAACAACACAAGGGCTAAGAGAAACACGAATGTACCCTTTATCCAGCAACGCTTGTACTTGCTTCTGTATCTCCTTAGTTTCTTCAGGATTGGTCCTGTAGGGTGATACGTCCAAAACGTATCTACTTTCCCGAACACTTTTGCTATTGTTTATCCTCTAAACTTGTGTGATTTGGATGCAACTAACACGGACTGACGCTGTTTTTAGCAGAATTGCCTTGGTGTCTAGTTTTTGTGCAGAAAATCAACTATCAGGAAAAATCCCGGAAAATATGCCAAAAATCCTATTTCACCAGAAGACTCCTGGAGCCAAAATACGAGACGGAGGAGGGCTGGGCCTAGGCCACACCACCTAGCCGCGCGGGCTAGCCCAGGCCGCCAGGGGGTGGTCTGGCCGCCCTAGACACCCCCTCGGTCTCCCTCTTCGCCTATAAGAAGCCTTCTGACCTAAAAACTCTGGGGGTTCGACGTTTTTGCAGAAGGAGTTCTGCTCCGCCACCAACACCAGATTCCACGAAACAGCACCAGAAACTCCGTTCTGGTACCCTGCCGAGACGGGGAATTGGAGGAGATAATCGCCATCATCATCACCATCGCTTCTCCATCGACCATCCATGTTTCCCCCATATATGAGTGAGTAATCCCCCGCTATAGGCTATGGGGATGGTAGGGATTGGATGAGATCGTTCATGTAATGGCATCAGATTGTTAGGGCATGGTGCCTAGTATCTTCTATTAGTGCTTTATGACTTTGTTGTGACTTGTTATGCTTAATGCTTGTCACTAGGGCCCGAGTGCCATGATTTCAGATCTGAACATGTTATTGATTCATTATGATAGTATTGTTTATGGTCTTACCTGCAAGTTCTATACACACGTTGTTGTTCGGAACCAATAGCCCCGAAGTGACAAAAATCGGGATAACCAGAGGGAATGGCTTTGATGTGAGGATCACATGTGTTCAAGGAGTGTTAATGCTTTTCTCCGGTGCTCTATTAAAAGGAGCACCTTAATTGCCAGTAGTTTCGTTGAGGCCCCGTTGCAGACGGGCTGGCAGGACAAAAGATGTTGTGCAAGTTCTCATTGCGAGCACGTATGACTATATATGGAACACATGCCTAGGATTATCTAGTACTTGGATGCTTTATCTTATTTATCTGCAATTGCTATGTTCTGATTGCTATGTGAATTGTCTTGTCCATGCAATGCCCGTCCATCCATCCCTATGCCTACCACACTCGAATCCTACTATTTACTGCTGTTGTTACTACTGTCTTTACTTTACTACTGCTGTTACTTTACTATCCCTACTACAAAACTGTTGCTACTGATAAACTGCTGTGAGCTAGATTGTTTCTAGGTGCATCTGAATTGACAACTCAGTTGTTAAGGCTTATAAATATTCTTTGGCTCCCCTTGTGTCGAATCAATAAATTGGGTTTCACTTCCCTCGAAAATACTGCGATACACCCCCTATACTTGTGGGTCATCAAGACTATTTTCTGGCGCCGTTGCCGGGGAGCATAGCTTTATTTATTAAGTTCACTTGGATTCTCTATTGTTCGCTGTTATCCATCCATCATGGGTAAGTCTCGTGATGGCAAGGTTCCTATTTTACCATCCACTACAAGAAGAGGTACGATTCTGAACACCTCTATTGCTCTTGATTCACCATCTGTTATGAGTAAGCTTGTTACACCACCACATACACATGCTACACACACTGCTACTACTGCTGAATCTGAAACTTCTGATACTTATGATGTTGCTTCTACTGTGCTTGATAAGAGTGGTTCATTAGGTCCTTTCCTAGATGCTACGATTGCTAGAACTATAGCTGGAAATACTAAAACTCCTAATGAAGACACTACTACACCTGTTAGTTCACCTGAGTCTAGTGAGAGTTATGATATTGAAGACGGTTATGTTGAGATGACCGATGAATTTATTAAAGAATGCAAAAACATCCATGATAGGAGCGCTGCTAAGAATCTCCTTGAGAGGCGTACTATTAGACCCAAATTGTCTCCTATTGCTAAGTTTGCTGCTTCTCCCATAAACATTAAAGATAAAGATTATGATTTCTCTCTTGATCTATCTTACATAGCTATTATTGAGAAAGAACCTTTTTGTGGGACTAAGAATGAAAGTGCGGTAGCACATATGAATGAACTTTCTACCATGAGTGGCTTGTTTTCTGATGATATTAAGATGCGTACTTACTTTGTTGCTAAGATTTTGCCCTTTTCACTTAAAGGAGAAGCTAAAACTTGGTTTAGTAATTTACCTCCTGGATCTATTGATAGCCCTGATTGCATGATTAGTACTTTCCTGCAGAAATATTTTCCTCCTAGTGCTAGACATGCTATTTTGCAGCAACTTTTTGATTTTAAACAGGGAGAAAAATAGATATTGCCTGAATCATGGGCAAGGTTTTGTGCTTTGATTCATGCACAGGCTGGAAGTCCATTACCTAAGAATGAGCTTCTCGATATATTTTATAATGGACTAACTGAACAATCTAGGACATACCTAGATAGTTGTGCTGATTGTGTTTTTAGGAATAGGACTCCCAAGGAAGCTGATGAATTAATGGCTAAAATAAGGAAGAACTACAAGGATTGGAACCCTCCTGAACCAGCTATACCTGAAGTAATTATACCCGCACCAACTATTCCTGTGCCTATTCCAACATCAAAGAAGAGGGGAGTTATTGAATTAAATGATGAAGTGATGAAGGAAGCTAAGAAATGTCTTAAGGAAAAGGGAATTAAAGCTGCATATGTCAAGAATTTACCTCCTATAGAAGAATTATGTAACCTATTCCCTACTCATCCACTATTGAGGTACACTTTCTCCAACACTTTGATGAAGGTGATATCCCTTACTCTAAACCTCCTAATCAATGCTTAGAAGAATTCGATATCTTTATTGTTAAGGAGGATAATTTTAATAAAAGGGTGCAAAATCATCTAATGGAAAACACTAGAACTATTGTTGAGTTGAAAGATATTGTGGAAAGAACCTCTAATGATGTTAAAATGATTGTTAAACACTTTCAAATGGTTCAAACTCAAATAAATCAAGTCATTAAAGTGCAAAAAGATTTGCTAGTTAATGCTGCTAAAAAAACATGCTTATGAAATTAGAACTAGAAGTGGTGCTGCTACCCAGGATCCTCTATATCCTGAGGGGCATCCCAAAAGAATTGATCAGGATTCTCAACAAGCTGAAAATAGTGGCTCTACTCGTAAGAAAAGGAAAAAGAAACATAAAACTATTGTAGAACCCTCTGAACCTGCTATAGATCCTAATAGTATATCTGCCTCTGATGCTGAAACTGAAAGTGGTAATGAAGAAAATGAAGCTCCAAATGAAGAAAAAGTTGAAGAAGAACCTGAAAAGCACACTAAGAATACTAAATACACTAAAGAAGATTTTACTGCTAAGAAACATGGTAGTGAAAGAGAACATTGGGTCCAAAAACATATGCCTTTCCCTGATAAGAAACACAAGTCAAAGGAAGATGAACACTATAATAAGTTTTGTGAGTGGATGAAACCTTTATTCTTGCAAATTCCTTTGACCGATGCTATTAAATTGCCTCCTTACTCAAAGTATATGAAGGATATTGTCTCGAATAAAAGGAAGATCCCTAATGAAGAAATCTCTACTTTGCTTGCTAATTATTCCTTTAATGGTAAGGTTCCAAAGAAACTTGGAGACCCAGGGATTCCAACTATCCCTTGTTCTATTAAGAATAGTTATGTTAGAACTGCTTTGTGTGATTTGGGAGCTGCAGTTAGTGTTATGCCTTTCTCTCTCTATAAGAGGCTTCAATTGGAAAAACTAATACCAACTGATATATCTTTGCAAATGGCTGATAAATCTACCACTATTCCTGTTGGTATATGTGAGGATGTACCTGTTCAAGTGTCTCATAATTGCTTGATATTAACTGATTTTGTTGTGCTTGAAATGCCTGAAGATGATAATATGTCTATTATTCTTGGGAGACCTTTTCTTAATACTGCAGGGGCTGTTATTAATTGTAACCAAGGAAAGGTGACCTTTAATGTTAATGACAAGGAACATACTGTCTATTTCCCCAAGAAGATTGAAAGGACTTATGGTTTGAATTCAATTGAACATGTTGAGGGCATTCAAGTTGGAGAAATATATTGTCCCATACCAAGAGAAAAATTTGAAACTATTATGATTAGGACCATTTCTATCAAGGTTGAGGTAACATAATCATTAGTGGAATACAAAGTTTTGTCTCATATGAAATTGTTTTGATAACAAGACCTGATCAACCTTGTTAACAAAAGGATTTAATTGAACAAAACAATGTTTTCACCATGATTATCTCTGCTTACTTCTATTCTATCCATTTTAGTTTTTCTTTCATTTAGTTTTCTTTGTTGTTAGTTGCTTGCATGTTAGAGTGTCTTAGAACTCCTGTAGTTCTAGCCTTGTTTTGTCATTGCATCATTTCCAAAAAAATCTGTCTGTTAGAAAATCATTCATCTATGCATGAAAATTGTCCAAAAATAAATTGTCTCAAAAAATTCCAGAAAATTCATATTAAATTTTTACGTGAAAAAAGGGGCAGAGGAGTGCCTGGAAGGTACCGGGGGACCCACCTGGCAGGCACACCACCTGGTGGCGCGGCCTGCCCTGGGTGGCGCCATGCCATGGTGTGGGGCACCCCTGGCCCTCCACTCACTCTCTCACTTGCCACTTTCTTCTCTCTCCCGAGTAAGCTCCAGTTCATTGCTCAAAATCGCGTTCTTGCTGCGCTTGCTCTTGATTTTTTCGATCTCCTTGCTCAGCCTATCTTTGCTACTGAAATTTGGAGCATCTGTTCTCTGGTATGTGACTCCTCCGCTTGTACAAGTAGATTTGTGTTTAGTGGATTATATCTTGAGTATTTTGCTGCTGTAGGTGACCGGTTATGAGAGCTTGTAAGCTTGTTTGATGCTTAGAGATATAGTTTTGATGCATGTTTAGGCCTCTTACAAGTCCCTATGAGTAGTGCCCTTCATTATATTCACTTTGCAATCACTTGTTTAATGGGTGTTTAAATTTCAGAATAGAAGATGAATGAGCATCAACTAAATCAACATGAACTATGGGTGCCTGAGGTCATGAAGGTTCACCGAGAGGAGGAAGTTTTTCCTTCCATTTACCCATGCTCTGAATTCATGAGAGCCGCAGGAATTCTCCAGGATTTCCACACTTTGGTTTCTAATGCAGGGTTGGAGCACTTTTTGGAAGATGAACCTTGTCAATTTGTGAAGTTAACCATGTCTGTGGTGTAGGACTTTCAATTTAGTTACTCTTTGCCTAACCCCATGGTCCACTACAAAATTTACAATATTGCTGTCGACCTTTCTCTCGATGACTTTTGTGCAGCTATTAAGGTACCTCAGTGGGGATCATGTGGAAGGATTAAAGAGCGACCTGCACCACTCATGGATTTATACGCAGAAATTTGTCAGGGGAGCAGCTTCTCGCAGGAGAGTGGAAAAATCCGTAACATTCATCTCCCCTCCATTCGCTACTTTGCCTACTTTATTGCCAAGTGTGTTCTTGCTAGGAAAACTGCCAATAAGTTATCTTCTTATGATCTAGCATTCATCTCTGCTGCTCTTAAACGAGATAGGTCTTACAACTTGGGTGCTTTAATAGCTTTCCATCTTGCTGCTAACCGCGAGAAAGGTGGAATTTGTGGGGGCCTCATTGCTTCTCGTTTACTAGCGTTGCATGGTTTAGTGCCCCATCATTTAGACCTACATATTCCCATAGAAAGGCTTGATCTTAATTCCATGATACATCATAAATTTGTTTCTTCTTGGGCTAATCTGAGTGAGTTGTCTTATGAAATAACCTTTGTCAAAGCTGGTTGGAGAAGGAGCAAGTCCGAGCATGTTACTCTTTTGCCTGCACCTGTTTTGTTTAACCTTGATAACAGGGTAGGATGGTCTCTCACGGAGGAGGAGTTTGATACGTATTTGGGAGAGCTCTCCCAGCAGGAGCAGGATACTAGAAGGGAGGTCACGGATGATTCGGTCCAGCCCTCGAATGAGGGGGAGTCTTCATATCAGTAGCCTATCTATGATTGGGGAGCTTCTTCTTCCTCCCAAGGGCCCAACTATGATCACTCTTATCATGATCCTCCTGCTTGGAACCCTTACCCATATCTGGATTGACACCCACTTATGCCAAAAGCCTAAGCTTGGGGGGAGGTATGCCGACATCGCAATCATCTCCTTATCATGTCACGTCGGTACTTTGTGTATTCATGTTTCGTTCTCTTTTTAGTTTTTGTTCTTTCTTTGTTTTTGCTTTCTAAAACACGAAAGGACCAAAAATATTTCGGTTATTTCTCTTTGTTTGCTTCTTCTTATTTTTTCCTTGGTTTGCTTTTTCCCTTTTTGTTTTGTTTAAACTATTCGAAAAACCCAAAACGATTTTGCTTTGCTTGTTCTTCCTTTTTGGTTCTTTCTTTAAAAAAATCGAAAACACCAAAAATATTTGTTGTTCTTCTTTGGCTTTGTGAGTTTGTTGCATGGTTCAGCAGTCCTCAGTGGGATTTGGTTTCATATTATTATTCAAGCTACACAAGTGAAGAAAAATAATGAGGATTAATGACAACCTATGGTGTGGTAGGAGGCTGGTAACGAACTCTACTTGTTTTCATTTTTTTACATATACTCATCATTGTGGGCATGCTTAGTATGTTCATGTAGGGTGTATGTTATTTATGGATGCTTAGTAGTTCTTGCTTTCATATGATTAGTTCTAGCTTGCTAATAGTTTGTAGCATGTCTTATGAATGTTTGCTTGCATTACTTTATTCATAACTTGGTATGACATTGTGGTATCCTCCTCTGAATGTTTCATTTGAATTGACTTGGCACATGCTCACGCATGCATATGACTGAAATAATCAGTTAAGCCTCGATGAATTATTTTGCCTTGAGGGTCTTGAATCACTCTCATGCCATGATTAGTCCTGCTTTGTTGCAAGCATGATTATGACAGCTATTGCTCTCTCGTTTGTCGCTCCCTTACTATGGCTAGCCTTCACTTTCACCGAGTATTTTACTCATGTTTCCAACTCCCTAAAACCAAATATTTCCAAAGTGTCCACCATACCTACCTATTTGCATCATTTGCTATTTCCGTGCATATTCAATATGCCTTGTTTTCTTCCAAATAAAATGTTTGCTTGTTATGAGAAAGTTAGTTAGTAAAGCTCTCACGAACTTGATGGCACACTTTATTTTCTTGCATTTAATAAACCTGAACCATTGCGTCCTTCTTTGTTGCGTATATGCTTGCGCTTTATAAGTTGAAGTTAGCAGAACCATGTATCATGGGGAACGCTTTCAACATTGCACTGGTACTTAGTACCTCGTTGATATCATGTTCTTTTGCTCATGGATCCCGGCGGTGTGAAATAAAAGTGGAACTTGTAAGATCATGGAGTTTGTCTATGTGTTAGGGAAACGCCTGGGCCGCTAGCCTAAGCCATGCCTAATCATGGTGGAAACTTGCAGCATAACCATAATGAGCATTCTATGAAGCATCCTCAATAAAAATCTATGGACATAGTAAATAAAAAGATCGCCGAGATGCTCATTGTCTGCTTGCCTTGTCATTTTGATTATGGGATAACTCCTGTGTCATGTGCAAGGGGTACCCCATTGGCGGTTCTCTATGATACGTATATACTTACAATGACAAGAGCTTACTTGTGACTGAAGTTGAGTAGCATGAGGATCGGTCATTGTAAGTAAGGGGCATGAGACTTTGATTTATAACTTGTCAAGCATATCCTCTTAGTTGTGTCACTTTAACCTTAATCACCTTCAAGATGCTTATGATAGGGGCAATGAGAGCTCAAAGCTAACAAGTACCATACTTTCAGCATTTGGAAGCCTTTCAAACTATTCAAAACCTTTTTCATGTCTTTGTTGAGTCTCCACTTATTCTATGAGCACCTTCTTGAGAGCATAGTTGTCATTCTTAGTGTAATGTGCTTGTCCCAAAACTTGATTATTTGTGTTATGACTTTGATGCTTGTATCTTTGATATCTTTACTTCTAGTCTTCACCTGAAATTCAGAGGTGCCTTGGCATTCATCAAAGGCAAGCGAGATACCACTCTATCATACCTTGTTATGAGCATTGTAATGGTGCTTATGTTTATGTTTCTTCCTACTTATTATTTTTAAGTTGGAATCTCTTCATAGCTTGCAATGCCTATTAAGTAAACTTAGTTGCATACTCTTTATTATGAATTGTCTAAGTAGTTGATCACATGCTGAGAATATATACATCATATGAAGCAAATGTGTTCATTAAAGTTCTTTTATCGCACTCAGTTTTCAACTGAATTGCTTGAGGACAAGCAATAAGCTAAGCTTGGGGGGAGTTGATACGTCCAAAACGTATCTACTTTCCCAAACACTTTTGCTATTGTTTCTCCTCTAAACTTGTGTGATTTGGATGCAACTAACATGGACTGACGCTGTTTTCAGCAGAATTGCCTTGGTGTCTAGTTTTTGTGCAGAAAATCAACTATCAGGAAAAATCCCGGAAAATATGCCTAAAATCCTATTTCACCAGAAGACTCCCGGAGCCAGAATACGAGATGGAGGAGGGCTGGTCCCAGGCCACACCACCTGGCCGTGCGGGCTAGCCCAGGCCGTGCCAGGGGGTGGTCTGGCCGCCCCAGACACCCCCTCGGTCTCCCTCTTCGCCTATAAGAATGCTTCTGACCTAAAAACTCTGGGGGGTTCGACGTTTTTCCCGAAGGAGTTCCGCTCCGCCGCCACCACCAGATTCCACGAAACAACACCAGAAACTCCGTTCTGGCACCCTGCCGGGACGGGGAATTGGAGGAGATCATCGCCATCATCATCACCATCGCTTCTCCATCGACAATCCATGTTTCCTCCATCTATGAGTGAGTAATCCCCCGCTGTAGGCTGTGGGGATGGTAGGGATTAGATGAGATCGTTCATGTAATGGCATCAGATTGTTAGGGCATGGTGCCTAGTATCTTCTATTAGTGCTTTATGACTTTGTTGCGACTTGTTATGCTTAATGCTTGTCACTAGGGCCTGAGTGCCATGATTTCAGATCTGAACATGTTATTGATTCATTATGATAGTATTGTTTATGGTCTTACCTGCAAGTTGTATACACACGTTGTTGTCTGGAACCAATGGCCCCGAAGTGACAAAAATTGGGATAACCGGAGGGAATGGCTTTGATGTGAGGATCACATGTGTTCACGGAGTGTTAATGCTTTGCTCCGGTGCTCTATTAAAAGGAGCAACTTAATTTCCAGTAGTTCCCTTGAGGCCCCGCTGCAAACGGGCTGACAGGACAAAAGATGTTGTGCAAGTTCTCATTGCGAGCAGGTATGACTATATATGGAACACATGCCTAGGATTATCTAGTACTTGGATGCTTTATATTATTTATCTGCAATTGCCCTATGTTCTGATTGCTATGTGAATTGTCTTGTCCATGCAACGCCCATCCATCCATCCCTATGCCTACCGCACTCGAATCCTACTGTTTACTGCTGTTGTTACTACTGTCTTTACTTTACTACTGCTGCTACTTTACTATTCCTACTACAAAACTGTTGCTACTGATAAACTGTTGTGAGCAAGATTGTTTCCAGGTGCAGCTGAATTGACAACTCAGTTGTTAAGGCTTATAAATATTCTTTGGCTGCCCTTGTGTCGAATCAATAAATTGGGTTCACTTCCCTCGAAAATACTATGATACACCCCCTATACTTGTGGGTCATCTTAGGGTGCATTGTTGGGAAGTGTGGCGCCAGGAATCAAATCCACTTGGTGTTCTATGCCATGCAATGGAGGCAAGCCTACGGGTACATCTTCTGGAAACACATCCCCAAAATCCTGCAAAACAGAAGAGACACCAAGAGAAATAGGGGCCATGTTGTTAGAAACCAATACCTCGCCCTTATACATGAGCACAAGTGGCATGGTTGTAGGATCCTCATGAAATTATCTCATATCTTCCTTGGTGGCTAATATCAATAGACCAGACACTCTCTCACTTTTTGTTATATCACTCAATTTAGGCTCGATTACATCAGGAACAATTGCCACACAATCACGCCGAGCTAGAGGATCTTCCTTCAAATTCACCTCAATCTTCTGGCGAGAATCATTCACAATATCTTGTGGTGTCATTGTCTGCATAGTAATCTTCTTTCCTTTGAATTCCAAGTGATATGTATTGGCTCGGCCATTGTGTTGCACATGGCGATCATAAAACCAAGGTCGACCTAATAGAAGATGGAAAACAGTCATAGGCACCACATCAAAGTCAATAGAATCTTTATATGGTCCTATTTGAAAATTCACACGTACCGTATGATTTACCTTCATCTCACCATTGTTGCTCAACCATTTTATGTAGTATGGCTTCAGATGAGGCAAATATGTCAAATTCAGCTTGGCACATAATTCCTTACTTGCAAGATTCTACAACTACCTCCATCAATAATGACCTTGCAAGCTTTGTTAGGTCCAACTAGAGCTTTTGTTTGGAACAAGTTGCAACGCTGAGAGTCATCACTCGGTTGCACACTAAATATGCGTGAAGATATGACCATAGTGGGTGCACGCTCAGGATAAGCATCAGCACCATCCTCGACATCATCAATATCATCGTCAGAAGCTTCATCTCCACTCTCTACTTCACCTTGTTCGTTGACAAACAAAACCTTGCTGTTTAGACAATCCTTCTTGTAGTGACATCTACCTCCACAAGTATGGCACACCACATCGCGAGTACGCCCAGTAGACATGTTGGAACCCGAGCTAGCAGCAGGAGCAGCAGGTTTCCGAGCATTAGAACTAAACGAAGGTGTACTTGTTGGCTTGGTCGATGGTGTAAAAGGAGCAGCACCTGGTGGCGTGATAGTAGGACGTGTAGACCTGGCCGAAAATATGCTAGAGGACAGAAAACGAGCACGTGCTTCGCCTGTTCTGCCAACTGGGATTCGGCCTCTCTAGCATGGTGCAACAACTCATTCATGGTCTCATACTTGTGATGATGAACGATGCTCTTGATCGGTAACTTCAAATTGTTGAGGAATCGCTGCATGGTCATCTCAAGGGATTCACGAATTCTAGCACGCTACATAAGCATCTCCATATCCATGTAGTACTCATCAAATGTCATGGTTCCTTGCTTCAATTGTGTCAACTTATCAAAACTGATCGCAAGTAGTTGGTTGGTACGAAATGAGCCTTCATGATTTTCTTCATCTCACGCCAATCCATCATAGGAAGTTCATTGTCCTCCCTTCTGACACTACAAGCTTGACCTTCTTGTCTTCTAGATAGTCAAATAAACGCCAGAGCTTCTCAATCTTCAACTCCCATGTGAGGTAATCTTCAGGATCAATGGAACCATCAAACTTGGGAATAGAAAATTTTGGCTTGCCCAAACCATCATCAGTAGCTTGGTGCTGAACACGTTGAGCACGCCCAAGAGGAGCAAGCCCACGACCATGCGCAGGTGCAGTAGCAGGTGCATGTGCAGGAGGAATGGCACGTCCCTTGCCACGATGAGGGGCATCATCAGCCGCACTACCCTCATCAAAGTCATCAAAAGCATCATCATGATGGTGTTCCTACCTTTGATGTATGGCGGCTGTCAAAGCCTCAATGGAAAGCTGCAAAGTGGCGACATTAACAATAATTGTTGTCACTTGTGTTTGAATTGTATTGACTGCGCCAACATTCTGATCCAATGTCATTTGCATGTTCTGAATGTTCTAGTCAATGGCATCTGTCGTGTGAGTAAACACACATGTCAAGTGGGACTTCAAAGCCTCATATTCGCGCCAATTAACAAGTTCCTCATCCTTCTTTTTCTGCGACACAACATCATCATCACTAGAAGACATGATTAGTAGGTTAGTGCAAAAATCAAATCTGTACGGTGGACACTCTCACAACTCACTCACAACTGACAAGAAAGGAGATCTTACCGTTCCAAAGTGAATAGAGATGCTCTACCAAACGAAATCACAGACTTATGCACTAATGTGATGAAGTGAGTATCAAAGGTATAGAGAACGATCGCAGGGCGCACATGCTATTTATGGTGGAGCTATATGTATGGTATCCTATCTACACCGCAAACGAGTCCTAGTGTTGATCGTACAAAACCCCAAGAAACACACACGTGGAGAAAAACGTGGCAATGCAACTATGAAGGGTGTTGCACTACTCGCGAGAGACACTAGCAAAGCTCAAAGTAAACAGGCACAACATTGCTCAATCTACCGGTGCACAAAGATATCACTAGGCCTCTTGCTCAAATTCTCTTTTTTCACAATTTTTCTTTTCCTTTTGTATAGCTCTTTTTTCCCTTTTCTTTTGCTATATTGCTTTTTCTCTTTTTTATATATATAGATCACACACGACCAAATTACAAAGAACAGCACCAAATCCCTAAGAGCAGCCTGTAGGAGCGGAAACTAGTCTCAATGGTCAAGTTCCTACACCTATGTAATAGAATGGCTGTGGCTAAGGTTGAAGGAAAAGTGCAAATCCACACTTTGTAAAATTTCCCGCCGTGGAAAAAAACAGGGCAAAATCCTGCCGTGGTAGAGAAAACAGGTGAAATCGTGTCTTGGCAGAAAATCCTGTCGTGGAAGAAAAACACGTCAAAAACGTGCCGTGGCAGCGAATCCGAGTTGTGGCAGAACAGGACTGGCGGCAGAGAAACAAATGTTTTCTGTGCCACGGTAGAGTCGGTAGATTTTTTTTAAAATTCCGACCTGGCCAAGAGTAAAAGACTAGGACTCTTAGATTAGATTGGATCTGACCTGATGGTGGCAGAAACTATGGTGGATTCGGCTAGAACAAAAACTAGAAAGATGATAAATTTATGAAGAACAGATCTGGATCTAAACTAAAGGATGAACACAACCAGCAACTATTACTCGTCTACGATGCGATCTATCTATGGCAACTCTTTTTGTGGGACTTTTTATTTATAGGACTAAAAACACTCTCTAATCTATGGATGGATTGTGGATTGCTTACCGAGGCAACGAGGAAATCTGATACCAAGATAATATGGGGTGTCCCAATCTTCTCAGCAAGCTCTTGTTGATGATATGGTGGATGATTGATAAATAATGCGTAGCTATGATCTCTCCCGCTCGAACCCTGATGCCACTGCAACAGATCTCGAACCTTGTAGGATATTCACAACACCACACTCTTGCGCACGCAGCCGTGACCACGAACGGTAGTATGAAATATACTAATTCCCAATGGAACAACATATCACACTCAATTATAGTTGTAGAATTTGAACACATGATAATTCCAGAGGTTCTATGAAAGAAACAACTCCAAAATATTTTAACGTGGTCTCCAAAATACTAACTATTGTGCCCCATCTATTTATGAGTTCAGGAGGCGGCGGCCTAAGGGGGAACCCGAGTTGGTCCCACCCAACTGGATACAAACCGACCCACAAAGGGGTTCGGCCTCAAGTCTCTGCCGTGGCAGACTTTTAGGCGGAATCTCTGCCGCGGCAGCCTGCCGTGGCAGAGCCGGATTCAGTTTTCCTGCCGTGGAAGAAAACAGATGCTTTTCTCTACCGCGGCAGAGAAGTTCCTCCAACTGTTGATCTTCGTCTTGGACAACTCCTTGCGCTTCCTCCCTCTCGCATTCTTCATTGATCAACACGCCTTGTTCCATTAGCTCCTCGCTCCATACTACGCCTTCTTCTCCTAAGTACCTGATCATGCAATAATTCAAAGACTTAGGTAGTATAAAATTCTCATTATTTAAAACACCAAGTTCATTAAGAAACAAGTTCACCTGTTGTTCTAGTAGCTTAGCACGAGCTCTTGTGATTGGTCCAATCCTTATATCATTGGATTGATCTTTTTTGCAATTGGAACATCATCATTAGCAACTGGGGTAGGTGTAACTATAGGGATGTCCTCATCATGTTTATTTCTCATGCTATAATTGTATTAAAAAGGAAACATTAATGCATGTGTGTTTAATAAACAAATAGAAGGTTCCTAGTGATGCCTCCCATTACACTAGCTTGTTGATTAATAGATGATCAAGGTTTCCTGATCATGATATTGGATGTTGTTAATAACAAGGTCACACCATTAATTGAATGATGTGATGAACATACTCCCAAAGTATAGTAACACGATCAAGCAATTATGTTTACACTTCTATAACATCATTCAAAGTAAACCAAATCCTTATACCATGAGATCAAGTCAATCACTGGCTCCGAAAGAGTATTTTGATTGCATCAAACATCAGACCGTAACAAGGTAATCATAAAGGTGTCATGAGATCCTTGGAAAGTGTTAGTTGAGGCTCGTCGATCAAGAGTGGGATTTGTCCATCCTAATGACAGAAAGATATACTCAGGGCCCTCTCTGTGATATCACATTGACATAGCTTGCAAGCAAGTGATAATGATCACTAAGAATGTCATATCACGAGAACGAGAAAACAATACTTGTCAGTAATGGGATCGAACTATTTATGAACAATACCGAATGATCGGATCCCAGACAAGTAAAATATCAGGAGACAAAAGGAAATTCTTACTACAAATAAAAGGTCACGCGATCACTAAGTCATCACATGAACTGGTGGGAGTCATTATGGATCTCTAGGTCCCACTAATGATTATTGATCGAAGATAGTCTTGATCATGTCCACATAGTTCGTGGCCCGTAGGGAGACACACTTAAGGGTAGTCGACACAATTTAGTGGATAGGGAACACATGAGAAGATAATGGACATTGCAGGAATTTATTCTGCCAAATCTACCGAAAAGGTTTTGGGGTATCGAAACAAAGCAAGGGATCAAAATGTTAATGTGTTCATTAATTGAAGTGTTCATTAAATGAAGTACTCATTAAATGAAGTTTTCATTAAATTGAGTTGCATTAAAACAAGAGAATTAAAGTGCTTTAATGGAAAGACCTTTGGTTTTTGAGTGGAGAATAAATGGGAGAAAGTGGAGATTTAAATTATGTGAGTGGAGAGTCCACCCACATGAATGAGAGGAGGTGAGGGGCACCCTCTTGACCGCCGGTCAAGGGAGGGGCTGTCCTCCCTCTCCCCTATAAAAGGATGTGGAGACCTCCACCATCTCACACACTTCCCCACTCCTCTCATATCCCCTTTGGTTGGCATCTTCTTCCTATTGCTAGCCTTGTCCATTGCCACAAGAAAAGGTTCTTAGCCGAATCCCTGCTCGAGATCTTCCCCTCCACCATATCTACCATGGCGTAGCGCTATTGGAGTTCCCGGGGATCCGCTACTTCCGCTGCCTGGCTAGAGCGAGGGTTTGGGAGTCGTCGACACACCGTACGTGTGACCGACTACAGAGGTGGTACACGTGCAACACAGTCATTGTGTCCTTGAGGATAGTTGAGTATGCTCTACAACAACCACATTTGTTTGTGGGAACGTTATCCTGTGTTACGGTCTTCAAGGGTGAGTCCATATGAAACCGTTACGTGTATCTCCTAGATATGATCTTGGTGGTTGCAATCGTAGGAATATTTTTGTTTTACATGCAACAAACCCCATTAGTACCACTGTTGGGTGGCAGTAGTACCACCGGTATGGTAGTACCACTCAACGGGGTCGGTAGTACCGGTGGTTCCGGGTAGCTCTTGGTTAATCCAACAAGGGTCAACCACTTAAACAAGGGTAGTTTGGGGATAAAAGGGGAGTTTAAGGCATTACAGGGGCTGTGGACCAGATCTGGTGCGCACAGGCACTGGGGGGACCAATAGTACTAGCCCTTAGGTCCACTAGTACCCAACTTTAGCGGCTGCGGTCTTTCTCAGAGTGGTAGCTCCAACTTCAACGTTCGTCGTACTCTAGGTCCAGTAGTTCCACTTGGTGGGAACCGGTAGTACTGGTGGAAACTAGCTTCATTAGCGAGCTCGAGGGAGGCAGAGTAGTAGTACCGCTGGCGACGAGCAGTACTACCGATGTCACTAGGGCTTAGGGTGGATTTACTTGTAATACCCCAATTTTGATGCTAATGATCTATAATCTTATAAAAAATAAGTGAAAATAGTAAGATACAGAAAAGAAAAAGAAAACTAAAGGAAAAGAAAATCTGTTGTATATGAGTGCTTGAACGTGACCTGTTGTTTCAAAGATGGTAGCAACGATCTGCTCCTTGTAGTGTAAGTACAAACTTTCTTAGGCTTCTTTTATATATAGCCTGATAAAATCGTACAGGCCAGACTGGCTTGGGCTGGCCTTATTGTACTTGAGGCGGACTCATTCCCGTGTAGAGTCGAGTTGACTGCCCTCCACTGGTGGAAAAAGGGCCTCTAGTCCCGGTTCATAAGGGCCATTGGTCCCGGTTCCATAACCAGGACCAATCACTCGGGGCTAATGCTAGTCCCGGTTCGCGCACGAACCGGGACCAATGGGTCTCCACGTGGGCGGGCGAGCTACGAGGGTGGGTGGATCATTGGTCCCGGTTCGTGGGAAAAACCGGGATGAGTGGTTCCCCACGTGGCAGCATCAGAGACGGGCGCGGGGGAGGATCATTGGTCCCGGTTCTAGGCACGAACCGGGATCGTTGGTCTCTGTGCCGCGGCAGGATTTTCGGGCTATTTTTCTGCCGCGGCAGGATTTCGGGCTATTTTTCTGCCACGGCAGGATTTTTTTATAAATTTAATGGTACTACATATATACAGCAATAATGAAACCACGATATATATATTACACATCATGCATGATCACAAATATATACACTGTCTCATCCGTCTTCTTGGTCGAAACATATTATAATTACAAACGATACTCTCACACGAATTTGATCTAATTTACACTTCTTTTATACACTTCACCCTTCCAAATGAAGTGGGTAATAGTATTCTCCTTTCGGATCTATGACTTGTTCTAACAAGAATCCGGCAATTTCCTCTTGAATTGCTTGCACGCGTTCTTGTGATAGAAGACCGTCCCGCATCCGTTCGATCTAATATAAAGAAGAGGATCAATATATATGAATGAAACTAAACACAATTGGTGGTAATAAAATAAAGTTGTGATTATTGTTTATCATACTTCAATTTTTTTGATGTTCCGGTCTGCCCCCTTCTCTTTGGTCGTCTGGCGAATGAACTCGCAGACATAGTATCCACATAAGTTATTCCCGACTTCCCGCCTCAAGCACTTTACGAGAACGGAGTTCAATCAAAATAATAATCAAACATGATAATGGTGGTATTGAAACTAGAATCAAAGAGATGCATGGATCTAGCAAGTAGTACTTACAGTCAATGGTTGAAATGTAAGCTCTGGCTTCCAAACACCCCTAGTTTTGGCGGTGAACCATTTCCAAGCCCTCTAGAGGCATTCCTGCATGTCCGCCCACTTTTCTAATGGTGTGCTTTTCGAGTCCAGGACTTTTACTACTCCGGTGTCAACAGAAATGATTAAGAGAATATAGTGGAAGCTTGACACACTAACAAAATATAACACGAGTCAATTATACGCTTAACATCGAGTAATCGAAAATAGAATGTGTACAAGACATTAACACTCACGCAGCATTGTAAGGAAATAGTATTTCCCTTCTATTGCTGAAATACTTCAACGCTTTAAACAAGTTATCCTCTGTCTCTTTGGGATTTGTTTTTAGAGTAACTTCATGAACGAAATTATTTTCAACAAACCCAAGGTCAAAGATTTGTCCTTTGTTGCATTCTTGAATCTTCATTCTGCATATATAATTAGTATAGTGATTAGTAAGATTATACAAGCAACGAATGAGAAGAGCTAGAAAGACTTAATTACATAAATTAATAATACTTACAAACAATAGGCACTGACGATAGCTTTGTCGAGGGCGTCTTGTTGGTAAAACTGAAATAATTTTGGAAATTCAATCAGTATGAAGCCATCTCCATGACCATAAATGTGGTGTTTATATGCAGCATAGATCCAGTTTTTGGAATCAGCACAGGCTTGGATGTACCATTTATGCAATCTTCGCATTTTTGTTGGTAGATCTTTGACTAACTCGGGTTTGACGAGAGGAGCCCCGTACTGGTACACGTATGCTGTTTCTTGGTACCCCTCAACTCATGCATACGGCTCATGTACTCAGTAATAGACAGTCCATATAATTGGGCTTTTTGTCCGTACAGTTGAAGAAACTCCGGATCAATGTTCGGATCATGCCGCTCCTGGATCATCCACTCATTGGTATCGTACACTTTGAGCGGTTCGATCGATTGATTTTTCTGTTGTCCGAGCTGGGCAACTTATTTCCCGACTCTCCGCTCTTTTGCCTCAGCTGACTTGGTAATAGAGCGATAGTCTGATGTGAGCGCTATGGGTTGGTGAAGCTGAATCTTAAGCGCGGCTGCTTTGGCTTTATCTTTTGCGGTGACCGGGAAAAATGCCTCTATCGGCCTTTTCTTGTTAGCCATGTCAATCTTCCACTTTTCATAATGGGTAGCTGCGGCCGCATTAGTTTCCTCATCTGTCTTCTCGCAAGGTAGCTTCTTCATATTCTGATGAGGTACTTTTGGGAGGGGCGATAGCTTACATTTCGGTGATCGGAACGTGCTCTTGCTGCTGCTGGTGGTGCTGCCCCCCTTAGTATACTTCCGCTTTTGTCTCTGAGGCTCAGGGGACAGAGACGGCTGAGGCGGCGATGGAGACAGTTGCGCTGAGCGATGAGGCGGTGAAGGCGACGGTTGCACTGGAGAATGGTGAGGTGGCGACGAAGGTGGATTGCTCCTCTGAGGAGTGGGTAGCCTTGGCGGCACATAATTTGGAAGCATGATGCACTCCTTTAGCCATAGAATAGTCCCCCCTTTGGCTTCTCCTAGTTGAGTCAACTCCATATCTTCCCCTGCAGGGTGGTCTAGCTTCAGCTCCTCAAATTCTTCCTTCACCTCATCCACCGTGACGACAGCGTACCCTTTTGGAACCGGTCTGCAATGCCAAGTTGGGTTAGGCCCAATTGGTACCGCCATGCCGATCGCCGCCGTCACCCTTAAGTTCATAACCTGCACTTTAGCTCACAAGCTGTTGTCTCCGTGATATCATCCACTGGGTAGTGTTTAGGAGGAGATGTCGTCGGTGCATCATCATCAACATCATGGAGCTGCGTGGAAGTGATGCTGCTTTTCTTATTCGATGGGGCGCCGGTACCCTCGAATGCAGCTTCTACCACGTGCCGCTGAGATTGGCCGCTAGTACCTTGCTGGCTAAGTATGTCGAATTGATCCTGGTGCCGCTTTAATAGTTCTTCTACATTACGCAGCCGGTCTGCAGCGGCCGCTTTCTCAGCTGCCTCCCTTTCCTTTCTCCTCTAATGGCTTTTATCAGGATATCCCTTCATTTCTAGGGGGAAGGCAACCTTCCACGACTTGGAGCCTGGTGTGCCTCGTGTTCGTCCGTCGTGTTCAGGATTTTTTAGGGCCCGTGTGAGCTCGTCATTCTCTCTATCGGGAACGAACCGTCCCCCTGCAACATCATCTACTGCATTTCTAATATCGTCGATGGGCAGTAGGGATCATCTTTGTGTTTCTGATTATATATTGCCCTCCCTTCTTTGTCCAACGTGCCCCATGGCCATAAAACCAGTTTCTCGCCCGTGGTGTCCATGTTGCGGGCTCTGGTCTGATCCCGACAGTTATGTAATTGACCTCAAGTGCATCCCACTTAGGCATGCAACCGGCGTAGCCAGCAGGCCCCATGTTTTGATGGTACAGTTTCTTAGCAGCGTTCTCCGTATTTATCCTAGACCTTTCCTTAGCTTTCTCCGATGTCTTGTAGTTCACAAAATTCTCCCACTGGTGTCTTAACTTAGCATAGCTGGCTTCATCGAAATTCGGAGTCTTCTCTACCTTGACAAAGTTATGGTACAGTTTCTTCTTCTAGTTCTTGAATGCATCGGCCATCTTGCTGAGAGCAAACTTCTTGACTCTTTGCACAAGATCCCTTCTTGCTCTCTCCTCCTCATCTGGAGTCACATCTGGTTCCGACAGGAGGAAATTAGTCATGAGCTTGTCAAAAAGCTTATCTTTGGCGTTGTCGCCGACATACGGGACTCCACCGCCGCTTGGCCGATTCCATTCTTGAACGGTGATCGGGATGTAGTCCCTCACAAGAACTCTGCATTGCTTGATTCTTGCGACATCGACGGGAGCTTGCGGTTCGCCATCTACACCGACCACGTCGATCCTATACCTCACAGTGTCATCCAACTTTTTTGTTGGGCCTCGTTTCGTTCTTACGGAAGAAGTTCTCGATCCGGAGGGCTCAAAGAAGAAAGAGTGTTAATATATGCATGTATATATAGACAACAGCATTTTAATTACAAAAATACATATATAGACCTCGCCGGTGTTTGCGAGATTTAAGGTTCTGCTGGACCCGTCGCCTTCTTCCTTATCGGCTTCTCCCCTGTCCCAGGCTTTGGCTTCAACCTCACCGGAGCCATCTCCTCGGTTGAGAGACTCATCTCCCTGACCGGAATCATTCAGAAACTCACTCGCGACATCGATATCGATATCGATGTCTTCATTTTCGCAGATCATCCCTTGGAGGATGTTTTCCTAATGTGTTGGATCCATACTATCTGCAAGTTAAACAATCAACACATGGCATCGATAATGATATGACAAGTTAAACATAGGTGAAATTTAACCCTAAGGCATGCTTGGCAATTTAAGTGGGATCCGAATGGTCCAAACCCTAGTACAAGAGAGACCCCGAACTCACCTACGAGGGGTTGATTTCAATCTCTTATTAAACTTGTAATTAAAGTTGTTGAACAATGCATGATTATGAGTCTATTGTGTAGATCTCATTTTTCTGAACATTTTGATATATTATACATATTTTTCTGACTTAGAAATAATTAGTTATTGAATTTATAAGATTAAACTCTTTTCTGAAATTATTTAAACAAATATTAAACTTTTACTACGTCATTATGACGTCAGCTCGGGGTGGGTTTTTTTCTCCACGGCTAAACTAGCCACAGAGAGTGACGCGGGGGGCCCAAGCCACGTCAACACCCACGTCACGCACACGCGGCGCCACGTCAACGCCACCGTGGCGCCACGTAGGCTCGCCGGCGAACTGCTAGGCGGTGGTGGAAGACGGCGGAGAGAAGGGCGCGGGGTGACGCCACTGTCACGGTTCGAACCAGCGCGTCGCGGGCTACCTAAAACGGGCGGCGCCGCTACGGGAGGTGCGCCGGAGCAAGCCGTTTGACGGTGGCCGGCGGCTGGCGGCAGCAGGTGCTCGTGGGGAGCACGGTATAGTGAGGGAGGGAGACATAGGAGTGGTGCTGGAGCACCAGTGGCTCACCAGGAGGCCGATGGAGGGTGCGGCGAGGCCAGAGGAGGCAAGGCGCTGCCGGAATCAGTGGAGAATGCGGCGGCCGGAGTCAGGGAAGGTGGGGTCGATTGCAGCGGCGTCACCCCGCTCGCGGCTAGTGGCGCTCGCGGCGGCGGCTAGTGGCGCTCGATGAGGGGTGTCGACGACGTGAACCGGCCGCTCTGGATTTGGGCAGCCTACCGGCGTGATTTTGCTCCGCCGCAAATTTTCCTTAGCCGCGCGTCGATGTGCTCTGTGAACTGGGGCAGTTGGGGAGGAGGAAGGCCGGGGCTGTTAACGGTACAGACCATTGGTCCCGAGTCATTCCAATAACCGGAACCAAAGGACCAACGGTCACGGTTCGTGCCACCAACCGGGACCAAAGGTCTATGGAACGAGCGTTGCTGTGCTGCCACGTGCACGGCCTTTGGTCCCGGTTAGTCCCACCACCCGAGACCAAAGGATCAACGGTCCCGGCTCGTGCCAACAACCGGGACCAGTGGCGTGTTAATGACAGCGCGCGCATCCAGGGATCATCGGTCCCGGTTCGTGGGACGAACCGGGATCGTTGACCCGTTTTTTCAGATTTTGGCAAACCTTTTGGTCTTCCCGCCATTTTCAAATTTGTTTCTTCTTTAATTAATAAGATGTTTCAATTTAAGATGATTATTTATTTGGAATTTTAAAAAACTTTTAACAACAAAAGTGCTTCAATTTAAATAACTAATCAAAAACCATTTTCTGTTTTCAAATATTTTTATTTGAACTATACAATTGTACTATTTACAATTAAAATTGCATTAACAAAATATTTATTGCATAATTTGGAATTTTAAAAAACTTTTAACAGGAAAAGTGCTTCAATTTAAATAACTAATCAAAAACCATTTTATGTTTTCAAATATTTTTATTTGAACTATACAATTGTACTATTTACAATTAAAATTGCATTAACAAAATATTTATTGCATAATTTGGAATTTTAAAAAACTTTTAACAGGAAAAGTGCTTCAATTTAAATAACTAATCAAAAACCATTTTCTGTTTTCAAATATTTTTATTTGAACTATACAATTGTACTATTTACAATTAAAATTGCATTAACAAAATATTTATTGCATAATTTGGAATTTTAAAAAACTTTTCAAGATTTGAACTACAAGTACATGATATAATGCTTGTGAATTTTTTTAAAAATCATTTATAGGTTCACAACATGCTATTTCATCAGAGATCCACTTCAAGTTCAGCGAGGCTCAGCCCTGGGCTAAGAAGCTTCATGCCCGCCGTTTTGAATATAGTTTGAAACGGGCATAAGAAATTCAAAAATGATCCAAACAATGTGAAACCTTCGTGTGGTGTCATATTATGTGTCACAGTTGCAAGGAAAAATATTGAACTTGAAAAATTGCAAACATCATAAAAAATCCTTCACAAAATGACCTATCATGTTCGAGGTTTCATGGCATTTAGGTCAAACCACCAATGTCATGGCTAGAATCAGGGCATAGTTTGTGATAATGTGCCCATACTGTGCACACATGTGCATCTTGGGATGGCTTACGATGTTGCAGGAGGAAGTTTTCCCTTTCGACACACGAAAAATCCAACTTCCATTTTTGAGGTGCCGAAATCGGGGTGTTCTGTGAAGCAACCACCAAATTAAAGTTTGGCATAGGTACCAAACCATTTTTCAAAAATACTATACCACCTTATATGGACAATTTCCCAACCGGTGTATCAGGAACCTTTTTGTCCATCCCTCATGAAAAAGACAAATTCCTGCCGAATCGGTAGGAGGTTGCCAAGATTTGAACTACAAGTACATGATATAACGCTTGTGATTTTTTTTTTAAATCATTTATAGGTTCACAACATGCTATTTCATCAGAGATCCACTTCAAGTTCAGCGAGGCTCAGCCCCGGGCTAAGAAGCTTTATGCCCGCCGTTTTGAATATAGTTTGAAACGGGCATAAGAAATTCAAAAATGATCCAAACAATGTGAAACCTTCGCGTGGTGTCATATTATGTGTCACAGTTGTAAGGAAAAATATTGAACTTGAAAAATTGCAAACATCATAAAAATCCTTCACAAAATGACCTATCATGTTCGAGGTTTCATGGCATTTAGGTCAAACCACCAATGTTATGGCTAGAATCAGGGCATAGTTTGTGATAATGTGCCCATACTGTGCACACATGTGCATCTTGGGTAACCTTTAGTCCCGGCTGGTGGGTGCAACCGAGACTAAAGCTGTCGGTGGGATAAGGACGCGTGGGTAACCTTTAGTCTCGGCTGGTGGGTGCAACCGAGACTAAAGTTGTCGGTGGGATAAGGACGCGTGGGTAACCTTTAGTCCCGGCTGGTGGGTGCAACCGAGACTAAAGATGCCGGTGGGATAAGGACGCATGGGCAACCTTTAGTCCCGGCTGGTGGGTGCAACCGAGACTAAAGATGCCGGTGGGATAAGGACGCGTGGGTAACCTTTAGTCCCGGCTGGTGGGTGCAACCGAGACTAAAGCTGTCGGCGGGATAAGGACGTGTGGGTGTACGCACTGCTCGATGAGATAAAGCATGTAGCGCACGACGCCCTGTCGGAGGAACAAGACAAAGTAGAAGCGGCGCCGTGCCTATAAAAGGACCATCGATACGCCATGGCAAGCAGCTCAACAAGCCAACATAGGTAGAGAGAGTTTCATCCCCATGGATGGAGGGTTGGGAAATCTCCCGTGGCGGAGCTTCTCGAAGATGTCGTTGGTGCACACTCCCTATGGCATCTTCGGAAGCTCCGCCTCGGAAAAATTTCCCTGCAAGCCCGTGAAAGACTCCATCTCCTCTAACAGTGTTGGGGAAAGGGTTGGGAAATCTCCCGTGGCGGAGCTTCTCGAAGATGTCGTTGGTGCACACGCCCTACGGCATCTTTGGAAGCTCCGCCTCGGAAAATTTTCCCTGCAAGCCCGTGAAAGACTCCATCTCCTCTAACAGTGTTGGGGAAAGGGTTGGGAAATCTCCCATGGCGGAGCTTCTCGAAGATGTCGTTGGTGCACACGCCCTACGGCATCTTCGGAAGCTCCGCCTCGGAAAAATTTCCCTGCAAGCCCGTGAAAGACTCCATCTCCTCTAACAGTGTTGGGGAAAGGGTTGGGAAATCTCCCGTGGCGGAGCTTCTCGAAGATGTCGTTGGTGCACACGCCCTACGGCATCTTCGGAAGCTCCGCCTCGGAAAAATTTCCCTGCAAGCCCGTCAAAGACTCCATTACATAAAGTTTCGATACATCACATAAAGTTTCCATACATTACATAGAATTACATAGGGTTTAGGGTTTAGGATATGAATCCTTCGTTGCATATGTCGATCCCTTGCCTATGATCGCTTCTTAGGTCATAACCATGGAGCATCTTCTTTGCTTAACGGGATGCTCGGGTCAATTTTCACGGTGAAGGGCGGAATTTCATCAAACTTATCATAATCTGCTGACATATCTGTCTTGTCCTCGACTCCCACGATGTTTCTTTTCCCTGAAAGAACTATGTGACGCCGGGGCTCATCGTCTGATGTATTCGTTTCCTTATTTTTTTATTTTTGCGGTCTAGAGGACATGTCCTTCACATAAAAAACCTGAGCCACATCATTGGCTAGCACGAATGGTTCGTCTCTGTAACCAAGATTCTTGAGATCCACTGTTGTCATTCCGTACAGCTGGTCTACCTTTACCCCTTCTCCATTCATGTGACCCAACTGCACCGAAACAATGGGACCTTAAAAGTAGGTCCATAGTCAAGTTCCCATATCTCCTCTATGTAACCATAGTATGTGTCCTTTTTCCCATTCTCACATGTTGCATCAAAGCGGACACCACTGTTTTGGTTGGTGCTCTTTTTATCTTGGGCAATCGTGTAAAATGTATTCCCATTTATCTCGTACCCTTGGAAAGTCAATATAGTCGCAGATGGTGTCGCGGCCAACAAGTAGAGCTGATCTCCAATAGTGGTGTCATTCATGAGATGTAATTGCAACCAAGTGCCGAAAGTCTCCATGTGATTTTTTTAATCCAGTAGTCATCCTTCCCCGGGAACTTGGAGCGTACAACATTCATGTGTTCCTCGATATACGGAGCCACGAAGGTAGAACTTTGGAGAACTATGTAGTGTGCTTGATTCAAAGAATGTCCGTCCCTAAATATCATTGCTTTCTTTCCTAGCCTGCCTTTTCCACTCAGTCTCCCCTCATACCGTGATTCAGGAACACCAATCGGCTTAAGGTCAGGAAGAAAGTCTACATAGAACCCAATGACCTCTATTCCATAGCCCATGGAGATGCTTCCTTCTGGCCTAGCACGGTTACGAACATATTTCTTTAAGACTCCCATGAACCTCTCGAAGGGGAACATATTGTGCAGAAATACAGGACCGAGAATGTAAATCTCATTGACTAGGTGAACTAAGAGATGCGTCATAATATTGAAGAAGGACGGGGGGAACACCAACTCAAAACTGACAAGACATTGGACCACATCCTTCTGTAGCCTTTCCAGACTTTCTCGATCGATTACCTTCTGAGATATTGCATTGAGGAATGCACATAGCTTCACAATGGCTAATCGAACATTTTCCGGTAGAAGCCCTCTTAATGCAACCGGAAGCAACTGTGTCATAATCACGTGGCAATCATGAGACTTCAGGTTCTGAAATTTTTCCTCTGCCATATTTATTATTCCCTTTATATTTGACGAGAAGCCAGCCGGGACCTTGATACTGTAAAGGACTTCAAAAAAGATTTCCTCCTCTGCTTTGGTAAGAGCGTAGCTACTTAAGTATTTACGTCCTTTATCAGTATGCTTGTTGTGTGGGTTTTTGATACGTTGCTGGTCCTCCCATGCTTCTGGTGTATCTTTTGTCTTCCCATACACGCCCAGGAAGCCTAGCAGGTTCACACAAAGATTCTTCGTCACGTGCATCACGTCGATTGAAGAACAGACCTCTAGGTCTTTCCAATACTCAAACTCCCAAAATATAGATTTCTTTTTCCACATGGCCGTGTGTCCGGTAATGGGGTCTTTTGGAATAGATTGACCGCCAGGACCCTTTCCAAAGATTACTTCTAGGTCCTTCACCATACCAAATACATCAGCACCTTTAGGGAGCTTAGGCTTCTTCCGGTAACCTGCCTCACCGTTGAAATTCTTGCGTTTCTTTCTTACTTGATGATTGGTCGGAAAAAATTTATGACACCCTAGGTACACAACCTTCTTACATTTATCCAAATATGTACCTTTAGTATTATCTAAACAGTGTGTGCATGCATTGTATCCCTTGTTTGACTGCCCTAAAATGTTACTAAGAGCAGGCCAATCATTGATGGTTACGAACAACAACGCTCGTAGGTCAAATGGCTCCTGTTTGTGCTCATCCCACACCTTTACACCTGGTTCTGCCCACAACTGCAAAAGTTCATCGACTAATGGCCTTAGGTACACATCAATGTCGTTGCCGGGTTGCTTCGGTCCTTGGATGAGCACTGGCATCATAATGAACTTCCGCTTCATGCACAACCAAGGAGGAAGGTTGTAGATACATAGAGTCACTGGCCAGGTGCTGTGACTACAGCTCTGCTCCCCAAAAGGATTCATGCCGTCTGTACTTAGACCAAACCATAAGTTCCTCGCGTCACCTGCAAAGTTCGAGTACTTTCTCTCGATGTTTCTCCACTGCGACCCATCGGCAGGGTGTCTTAGTTTCCCATCTTTCTTACGCTCTTCTTTGTGCCATCGCAACAACCTAGCATGCTCTTTATTTCTGAACAGACGTTTCAACCATGGTATTATAGGAGCATACCACATAACCTTAGCAGGAACCCTCTTTCTGGAGGGCTCGTCATCGCCCTCAACATCACCAGGGTCATCTTGTCTGATCTTGTATCGACATGCATTGCATACCGGGCTTTTATCCATATTCTCGTACTTCTCACCGCGGTACAGGATGCAGTCATTAATGCATGCATGTATCTTCTCCACATCTAATCCTAGAGGGCATATAGTCTTCTTTGCTTCGTACGTTGTCTCGGGCAGCTCGTTATCCTTTGGAAGCTTCGGCTTCATTGTTTTCAGTAACTTCTCAAATCCCTTGTTAGATAAGCCAGTCTCTGCCTTCCATTTCAGCAGTTCAAGTGTGGAACCGAGCTTTGTGCTGCCATCTTTGCAATTTGGGTACAACAACTTTTTGTGATCCTTTTGCATGGCCTCCAACTTAAGCTTCTCCCTTTCTGTATCACATTGTTGCTTTGCATCAGAAATGACCCGACCAAGACCATTAGCGGGCTCATCTGATGCCCGTTGTTCTTCTTCATTGCCGCCTCCCTCTTCTTCATTGTCTTCCATTGCAGTATCACCGTATTCTTCAGGGGACATAGGATAGCTGTCATCATCCTCCTCTTCTTCATTTTCTTCTAGCCTAACCCCTCTTTCTCCGTGCATGGCCAACAATAATATCCGGGCATGAAACCTCTCCGAAGCAGATGGCTTTGAAGGATTCTTGGGGCAGAGTGCTCCGCCACGTTCCGACAGTCGACGCAGGGACAAGGCATAAAATTATCCACTTTGTTTGCCTTAGCCAAATTGATAAATTTATGAAGGCCTGCAATAAAATTGGAATGGCGTCGGTCGCCATACATCCATCGCATCCATGCATCTATCTGCGTCATAATAATTAACCATTACAATAACATCATGAATAGTAAAATGACCACCCTACATGGACAGATGCAATATTTTTCTATCAGTTATAGATAAAGAAGATAAGGTTGCTAACCTCAGCCGAGGATACCGTGTTGTGCGAACTAAAGTGTGGCTCGGACATTTCGTCGAACACCTTGTGTGCAATCAAAGAAAAAAAAAGCTAGCACCCACTCCTCACACACAATCCAGCAAAATTTGGTGGGAAAAGGGATGGGCTTATATAAGCCAGGGGAGGGTTTTTGGTCCCGGTTATTGCCACGACCCGGGACCAAAGCCCCTCCCGCTCGACACGTGGCGACCGTCGCGGGGTTTTTGGTCCCGGTTCTTGGCATGAACCGGGACCAATGGCTCGCAGAGAGCCACGTGTGCGTCGAGGGGTCATTGGTCCCGGTTCGTGCCACAAACCGGGACAAATGATTACAGATGAACTGGGACAAATGTCCTGGCGGCATGAACCGGGACCGGTGCCTGACATTGGTCCCGATTACGGAAACAAACCGGGACCAATGGAATTTAGGCGCTGGACCAAAGGCCCTCTTTCTACTAGTGCTCGCTTCATCTCTGTCCTAAATAATACCCAACGGTAGTGTTCCATGTCTCCGCCGCATTTTTCTCTTGATCTGCATGTTGCCGACATGGGATTGTATAACTGTTGTCCGGATCGTCTCTGGCAAGACCCAGTCTACAGCCGTTCCGCCACCGCCTAAGTTCCACGACGACACGCCTGGATTCTGCTTCGTCTTGTGATCTGGTATGGACCTCTATCTGTGTCGGCGATTTAGTTTTGCACCTGAATCGATTTTCTTAGTTGCTACGTCTACTGGATTGCAATCGGTAGTACTACCAAGCTAGGGCTGTAAGCGTCTATGCAAGGTTCAGATAGGTTTAGCGATTGTTTGTAGAATAAATCCACTAGATTTAAGGTATACAGGAAGAGGTGAACGACTACAGAATAGCTAGGAATCAGATCAATGATCGCTATCTTTTTACCTGGAGCAGGTCGTGAGTCCTATGCATGTGGTGAACCAAGTTTCTTGCTTTTGTTGAGATCCAAGCTGACGCATAGCAGGTCGCTGCTCGTTAATCAACTAAATTAACACATTAGTGAACAACAAGTTTATTTCAACAGATGACACTAGCTGAGAACATAGACTTTGGTTGTGAACAGTAAAGAAAAAAAGTAATAGACAGCTAGAATTAGAAATTCTTTTGACCGCCTATTATTCTTAGCCTTCCCGCTGTTGTTTCATGGATAATTGTAACCGACAATGACAATGCTGGTGGGTGGACTGTGCGTAGGTGCAATGCTATTTTTCCTGTAACCTTATGTGATGATATTGTGTATTGAGTGAGATATATGCGTGGATAACAGGCACATTACTTCTGGTTCGGAACCATACAAGTTACACGTGTGCAACGCGGTTGAGGCAAGTTCATGACAGATAGTCAATTTTGCATATCTCTCTTCACTCAATTTTATTTAATGCTCATGA
The DNA here is from genome assembly GCA_910589775.1 of Avena eriantha. Taxonomy (NCBI): domain Eukaryota; kingdom Viridiplantae; phylum Streptophyta; class Magnoliopsida; order Poales; family Poaceae; genus Avena; species Avena eriantha. Next base: position 394,401,977 of record OU342742.1, on the reverse strand, counting down.
TATGTCGATGATGGTAATGATAAATATGATGATGATGTCATTTGCATATTATGCATATTTTCACACCCATGATGATAATGTGACCTACTTCGGTGGACACAATGTGACCTTCATTGCTAGGTTGCGACCCACTTTGGAGGCACCCTCCACGAGTTGGAGCGAGTGGATGCCGATGGGTGTCCACTCGAGAGATACCGGTATTCGCGATGAGAAGAGATGAGCATATGGGCATGTAGGACATACTATTATGTTCTAATGGATGAATGATGTTTAATGATGTCCTAGTGTTTTGATTTATGCAAAGTTACTATTTGTGATGAGGACATCCCTACAGTTACACCTACCCCAATTGATAATGAAGATGTTCCAATTGTAAAGAAGGATCAATCCAATGAGATAAGGATTGGACCAATCACAAGAGCTCGTGCTAAGCTACTAGAACAACAGGTGAACCTGTTTCTTAATGAACATGGCGTTTTAATCATTGAGAAATTTATACTACCTAAGTCTTTGAACTATTGCATGATCAGGTACTTAGGAGAAGAAGGCATAGCAAGGAGCGATGAGCAAATGGAACAAGGCGTGTTGATCAATGAAGAATGCGCAAGGGAGGAGAGGGAGGAAGCGCAAGGAGCTGTCCAAGACAAAGATCAACAAGAGGAGGGAGTTCTCTGCCACAGCAGAGAAAATGCCCGTTTCTCTGCCACGGCAGGCTGCCGCGGCAAGAAAACCGACTAGGACTCTGCTACGACAGAGCCAGTCTTGGCCAAGCCACTTGTGGCCGGTTTGTATCCAGGTTGGGTGGAACCAACTAGGGTTCCACCATAGGCCACCGCCCCTTGGACCCATATATAGATGGGGGTGCCGTCGATTAGGGTTTTAGACCATGTTAAAATATTTTGGAGTTGATTATTTTATAGAACCTCTGGAATTACCCCGTGTTCAAATTCTACAACTATAATTGAGTGTGATCTGTTGTTCCATTGGGAATTAGTAGATTGCATACTACCGTTTGTGGTCACGGCTGCGTGCGCAAGAGTGTGGTGTTGTGAATATCCTACAAGGTTCGAGAGCTGTTGCATTGGCATCAGGATCGAGCGGGAGAGATCATAGCTACGCACTAGTTATCTATCATCCACCATCACCATCGACAAGAGCTTACTAAGAAGATCGGGCCATCCCATATCATCTTGGTATCAGATTTCCTCGTTGCCTCGGTAAGAAATTCGCAATCCATCCAAAGATTAGAGAGTGTTTTCGTCCTATATAGAAAAAACCCCACAAAAAGATTTGCCATAGACTAGATTGCATCGTAGACGAGTAATAGTTGCTGGTCGTGTTCATCCTTTAGTTTAGATCTAGATCTGTTCTTCGTAGATCTGTTTTTCTAGTTTTGTTCTAGCCGAATCCACCATTGTTTCCGCCACCACAAGGTTAGATCCGATCTAATCTAAGAGTCCTAGTTGTTTACTCTTGGCCGAGTCGGAATTAAAAAAAATTCCTACTGACTCTGCCGCGGCATGGAAACAGCCTGTTTTCCTGCCGTAGAGTCCTGTTCTGCCATGACTCGGATTCGCTGCCGCGGCACGTTTTTGACGTGTTTTTCTGCCGCGGAAGAATTTTCTGCCACGACATGGTTTTGCCCTGTTTTTCTACCACGACAGGAATCTTTACAAAGTGTGAATTTGCACTTTTCCTTCAACCTTAGCCACATCCATTCTATTACATAGGTGTAGGAACTTACCCATTGAGACTAGTTTCCGCTCCTACAGGCTGCTCTTAGGAATTTGGTGATGTACTTTGTAATTGGCTGTGTGTTATCTATAAAAAAAGAGAGAAAAAAGCAAGATAGCAAAAGAAAAAGTATTAAAAAAAGAGATTTGAGCAAGAGGCCTAGTGATATCTTTGTGCATCGGTAGATTGAGCAATCTTGTGCCTATTTACTTTGAGCTTTGCTAGTGTCTCTCGAAAGTAGTGCAACACCCTTCATAGTTGCATTGCCACATTTTTCTCCACATGTGTTTTTCTTGGGTATATGTTCGATCAGCACTAGGACTTGTTTGCGGTGTAGATAGGGTACCATACCTATAGCTCCACCTTAAATAACATGTGTGCCCTGCGATCGTTCTCTATACCTTTGATATTCACTTCATCACATCAAGTGCATCAGTCTTTGATTTTGTTTGGTAGAGCATCTCTATTCACTTTGGAATGGTAAGATCTCCTTTCTTATTAGTTGTGAGTGAGCTGTGAGAGTTTCCATCATACAGATTTTGATTTTTGCACTAACCTACTAATCATGTCTTGATGAGGACATCCCTACGGTTGATACAACCGTTGAACCTACAGCCACACTTCCTCATGTTCCACAATTCCAAGGACCTCTCACAAGAGCTTGTGCACGCCAACTAAATTATCAGGTACTTTCGTTTCTAGGAACTATTCATAATATTCATGAGAATTTGATGCTGCCTAAATCAGATGTGTGTATGTTACTTAGGAATGATGGGCCTAGCATGGATGAGAGGGATGAGCATTGGAGCATGATCATGCATGGAGATGATGGCAGCAATCGTGTGAGGATCCAGGATGACGCGGCAAGTGAAGATTTCAGAAGTTTGAAGCCACCATAATGAAAATATGAAGACATGGACGAACTAGAGAGCTACACACTTCAAATTTTCATCCATGTGATTAGATGGTGTTGCGTCACCTTTAAATATGGGCCAGGCCCATGTATTTTTCGTCCAAATAAAGGGGCTGAACTTTTAGAGTCCTTATAGTGGAGGAAACCGGCCTAGAGATGGATTTCGACCTCCTCCCCAAGGCTGGCCGAAATTCCCTTCTGTTCCTCCATATATACTCCCATTAGGTCATCGTATAGACGCGGATTTTGTTTAGTAAAAGACTTAGCCACTAGCTACTCTTCACCATAGGCACAAGTGTCAAACCGACCTTTTGTACTACGCACTGACAGAATCCCACCTCTTCAATAAAGCTCTCATCTATATTCGCAATATCTTGATTGCATCTATAATTCTTGCTGGTTCTTCGATTGCTTGCAGGGATTGATCCTCGTGATCAGGTTGATCTAGCTCCGGCGTGATCAATAGCCTCGGAAGTTGGTGTATCGATTGCTACGGCGCAACGTCTCGCACATTTGTAGTCGGATCATCAACGTCGACCTCCACCATAATCAATAGATATTGTCTCATCGAAAGATCCAGCACCTTTACCCCATCAAGTCGTATCAGATTTCGGGTTTCTCGGTGAGATCTTACAGTTCTCGTAGTTTAGATTGCATCTGTTCTTGTTCCTATAAACCATAAAAAGCCAACAAATTAGGGTTAGCTCTGTATCCTAGAAACACTTTCGGGCCTATTGCATCGTTTCTTTTCAGTATTTGCTTTGTTGAGTTCTAGTATGCCTCGTCGTGTGTAGTGCTGGTTTTAGATCTAGATCTTTAGAGCTTCGAGTTCTAGTCACAATCATCACCACCGCCACCACCGATTCCGCCATCACCACCGATTCCGCTATCACCACCACCATACACTTGCTACAACCCTATGCCCACATACCGCCTCCGCCATCACATATCCTTGTTCCAGTCCAGTTAGGTTTGTTTTTGTTTTCCTACTCGTGCTTTCCATCATTGTAGATCCGATCCGATTTGTAACTTGATCCGAGTTCCAGAAAGTTTTGGCCAGAAGGGAAGAGGAGGGGAGAGCAAAAAAAAGGTCTAGAAACTCCTCCGATTCTTTTCGGCCTATACTGTTTTTAGGCTTCTGGGATCGTTTTGAGTTGTACGCCATTATAGTGAAAACAATTTGGCGTCTGCACGCTTTCTAGAGCACTTTAGTGCAGTTTTCGGAAATTTCAAAAAAAAATCTTGAGCCTATCCTAATATTCCACTTTGCTGATCGTTTTGAGACACTTTCCATACTAGTGTTTTTTGCCTAATTCGCGCGTTGTTCAGGGCACTGCTGCCTGTTGCTTTTCGGTGTCACGGCGTGACTCGTAGTGTTCTAGGCTCGTGTCTCTAGCTTGGGATAGTCTAGGACCAGTATAGTACCGTCGTTGAGCTATTATTCAACCTTGAATTGCTGTTTTGAAATTGTGTCTACAGATATTGCAGCCACCCAAAACTCCACATATTCCTACACCGTGCGTTGACACCACCTGGCAATCACTCTATTCAATCTTCCTGAAGTTTGATCACGACGGTTGCTGCTCACCACCTGCTGTAGGGTAAGAACGGGTAAGAGTATTGGTTTGCTTGACAGATTAAGCGCTTTCCACCACTGTTCATGTTGTATCTCTATTATATACCTGTGGTTTTTGCGTACTAATCATGCCACCAGAAAACACCGAGACACGGCCACTAGAGGGTGAAGTCTTGCAGGCTCACGTCACCACACTCTTGGCTGACCATATGCAGGATGTGGACAAGCGTCTTACTAACACGATGGAGCAACTCGAGGGACTCGAGACCGCCTTCACCACCAAACTCGACGCTAAATTCCAGGAGGTGCTAGCACGTTTACCTCCACCACCGACGGCTCGCGCGCCTCCTCCACAGCCAACTCGCGTGGCTCCTACACCTATAGGGTAACAGGTAGGCTACACTAGCGTAAAATCAAAAAAAATCTACCGCGTCAACCAGGAATACTGTGGTCATAGATCACGGGATAACCACTAGACGCGCAGTTGCGGAACTCAATGAAGCATGTCGGGGCAGTGTAGATGTTCTACGTCTCCTCCTCGTCCTCGTCCTCGTCCCAAGAGCAGCTCCTCTTCGCGCGGCTCGTCCAAGTGCTACAGCTGCAGCACCTCCGAGGTATCCACACGTCCGGAGTGGAAGCCATCACACGTCAGACTACTAGGTCTGCACGTATAACATAGGCGGAAGAAGAGTGGCGGCTGGGTGGAATGCTCAACACTATTCAGCTCGCCTCACTCTCTCTTATATAGGCATCCTTGGTGGGCTTCTACTTTAGCAGCCATTAGTAGCCTAAGCCTGGTCTAATTCGGATCCAATCCTTATTAGGCTTCCAACCCCTAAAGTGTGTGACCCTATATGTTCATACACGTATAGACATGACACGAGTATACTTACTCGATCAATAGTTGGTAGCGGCCTCTAGCAAGACGTGCCAACTCCTAAACGCATATAAAGATCATTCGGACGAGCCATCACAAGGTTGAGTACATGTCTTTCCCTTTGCCTCACGATATTTGGTCTAGCTCCAAGCTGACCTCTCTTTCTCGATACTGTGATTCGGAATCCCTTTACTAGGTTAACTCTTAACCATATGTAGCACGGCCATGCATTTCTGGATCCGATCACATGAGGGGCCCAGAGATATCTCTCTCAATTAGAGACGGGCAAATCCCATCTTGATTGACCGATGCCTTGCAGCATGTATCAGAACAAACCCGAAAGCTACCTTTATAACTACCCAGTTACGGAGTAGTGTTTGATAGCCCCAAAGTAGGTCGATCGACATCTCAAGTACATGCGACAATCTCAGGTCTAAGGACAAAACATACACGATGTGTAGAGAGAGCTGCAAGTATTATTGCCAGTCTCAAGTTGGGTCAGTCCAACCCCATGTTCACAACATGCGTCCACATCATTGGTTTGACATCTCCATGTCTATGACTTGCGAAACATAGTCATCAACCAATCGATGTGCTAGTCTAATATTTACGTGTGTCCTCACATGAACTCCAACTAGGGACAACTATTTGATAACCATACAAGTAAAGAGTTTCACAAGCAATTCACATAATTGCCAATCAATACAAGTTTCCTGATATATGGATATTCAAGGAACATTATAAAAACTCATGGATACAAATGAAATACAATCATCTCTATGATTGCCTCTAGGGCATATTTCTTTCAGTCTCTCACTTGCACTAGAGTCAATCTAGATAGTATCTAATACCTATTGCTCTTGTGTGCACTTCATGCGCAGGCTGCGGGAGTGGCTTTGTCAAGGGATCAGCAAGATTTGAGTCCGTATGTATTTTGCATAACATGACACTACCATCATTAATGAACTCACAAATCAGATGGTAATGCATGCGGATATGTTTGTTTTTCTGGTGCTGTCTAGGTTCCTTGGCTTGTGAAATAGCACCATTGTTGTCACAATAAACATCCATGGGATTGGACGCACCCTGAACCACACCAAGAGCGATCAAGAAATTCCTAATCCAAATAGCTTCCTTTGCAGCCTCTGAGGCAGCAATATATTCAACTTCTGTTGAGAGGAGGCCACTTTATCTTGCTTGGAACTTTTCCAGCTCACAGCACCACCATTCATGACAAACACATAAGCTGATTGCGATTTTGAGTCATCTGAGTCGTTAAGGTAACTCGCATCTGTGTAACCCTTTACACTGAGTTCAACCTCACCTCCATAAACTAGGAACATATCCTTAGTCCTTCTCAAGTACTTAAGGATATTCTTTACCGCTGCCCAGTGACTCTCACCTGGATCAGCCTAGTATCTGCTCGTAACACTTAGAGCATAGGAAACATCTAGGCGAGTACATGTCATTGCATACATGATGGATCCAATAGCCGAAGCATATGGAACCCTACTCATGCGCTCTCGCTCATCAGTGGTCGAAGGACACTAAGTCTTGCTGAGTTTAATGCCGTGAGACATGGGCAAGAACCCCTTCTTAGCCTCTTCGATGCTGAACCGCTTCAACACTTTGTCAATGTACGTACTCTGGCTTAATCCAGTTAGCCTCCTTGATCTATCTCTATAGATCTTGATGCCCAGAATATATGCCGCTTCTCCCAAGTCCTTCATAGAAAAACTATTTTTCAATGAGGTCTTAACAGACTCGAGCATAGGAATGTCATTTCTAATCAGTAATATGTCATCCACATATAAGATTAGAAACACAAGTGATTTCCCATTTTCTTTCTTATACACACAAGGTTCTTGTTCGTTTTTGGTGAAGCCAAACTCCTTTACAACTTCATCAAATCGAATGTTCCAACTCCGAGATGATTGCTTCCGCCCATAAATAGACTTTTGAAGTTTGCATACCTTTCCAGCATTGTTTGGATCGACAAAACCTTTGGGTTGTATCATATACACGTCCTCGGTAAGGATTCCATTTAAGAAAGCCGTATTGACGTCCATCTGCCATATCTCATAGTCGAAATATGCAACAATGGCTAGAATGATCTGTATAGATTGAAGCATCGCTACGGGCGAGAAAGTCTCGTCGTAGTCAACTCCTTGAACTTGTCAAAAACCTTTTGCAATAAGTCGAGCTTTATGGATGTGAACATTTCCATCCATATCAATCTTCTTCTTATAGATCCATTTTCACTCGATGGCTTTAAAACCATCAGGCAGGTCCACCAAGTTCCAAACTTGATTGTCTCCCATGGACTCTATCTCAGATCTCATGGCAATCAACCATTTCTCAGAGTCTGGGTCCACCGTCGCTTTTGCATAGGTCGCAGGTTCATCATTGTCTAACAATAATAACTCTCGCGCTTTGCGGAGCCTCGCCGACCTTCGTGGTTGTGGTGCTTCTATTGCCACGGGTTCCTCAACTTGTTCTGCTACAATAGCATCACTTGTACAAGCATCCCCGACTGGCTCATCTTGAACTTCTTCAAGTCGCACCGACCTTCCACTCGTTCCCTTTGTGAGAAACTCTTTCTCTAGGAAAACACCGCTACGAGCGACAAACACTTTTCCCTCTTCTCGGTTGTAGAAGTAATACCCTAAGGTTTCCCTTGGATATCCCACGAATATGCATTTGTCCGATTTGGGTGTTAGCTTGTCTGATTGAAGTCGCTTGACAAATGCATCACAACCCCAAATCTTTAGAAAAGACAAACTAGGATTCTTTCCAGTCCACATCTCATATGGTGTCTTAACTACGGATTTAGACGGTACCCTGTTTAGTGTGAAAGCTGATGTTTCTAGCGCGTAACCCCAAAATGATAATGGTAAATCCGACTGGCTCATCATCAATCGTACCATGTCCAACAAAGTTCGATTACGCCGTTCAGAGACCCCGTTCCTTTGAGGCGTTCGGGCGGCGTGAGCTGTGGAACAATTCCGCAACTCTTAAGATGATTTCTAAACTCGTGACTCAAATATTCACCTTCACGATCAGATCACAAGGCCTTCATTTTCTTGCCACATTGATTCTCTACCTCACTCTGAAACTCCTTGAACTTTTCAAAAGTTTCAGACTTATGCTTCATCAAGTAGACATAGCCATATCTACTAAAATCATCAGTGAAAGTAATGAAGTAGTGATATCCTCCTCTCGTTGTCATGCTCATTGGTCCACATACATCAGTATGTATGAGTTCCAACAAGTGTGTCGCTCTCTCGGGAAAACCCGTAAAAGGTGTCTTGGTCATATTTCCAAGTAAACAAGCTTGGCATGTCTCGTATGATTCGAAATCAAACGAAGTTAGAAGACCATCACCATGGAGCTTCTTCATGCGCTTTTCACTTATATGCCCCAAACGACAATCCCATAAATAGGTAGGACTCAAATCATTAGGCCGAAGCCTTTTGGCACTAACATTGTAAACATATGCATCATCAAGATTTAAAATAAATAACCCATTCACAATGGGAGCATCATCCATAAACATAGCATTCTTATAGATTACACAACCATTGTTTGTACTTGCGAATGAATAACCATCCCTCATCAAACATGAAGGTGATAAAATGTTTCGACCCATACTTGGAATGTAATAACAATTATTTAACTCCATAATAAATCCTGACGGAAGGTGAAGTTGCATGACGCCGACGAACAATGCAGCAACCCTTGCTTTATTTCCGACACGAAAATCCACTTCGCCTTTCTGCACTTCTCTAGTTCTTATTAGCCCCTACATCGAATTGCAAATATGAGCAACTGATCCGGTATCAAATACCCAAGAGTTAACATAAGAATCTGCGAGAAAAATGTCCCAACATTTACAACAAGCGTACCTGAGTGGGAAGTACTCTTACTTCCACTCTTCTTCAAAAAAGCATGGTACTTGCTGCAGTTTCTCTTCCAGTGGCCATATTCGTGACAAAAGAAACACTCAGTGTCTCCTGCAGGTCCAACCTTTTGCTTGGGTGCAGGGTTTGGCTTAGGGATCGTATCCTTAGCCTTGCCCTTCTTCTTCTGCCAAGAAGTGCCCTTTTTCTTGAAGCTAGGCTTGTTCTGCACAGCCATCACATGGCTATGCCCTGCACACTTCTTAATGTCACATTCTACTGTTTTTAGCATCCCACATAATTCATTAAGGCCCCTCTCCACCCCATGCATATGGTAGTTCAAAATGAAATGCCCATAGCTAGATGGAAGAGATGCCAAAATGAAATCAGTGGCCACCTCTTAGCCTAATGGAAAACCAAGCTTCTCCAAAGTCTGACTGTAACCAACAATTTTGATCACATGGTGGCCTACAACTACTCCTTCTGCCAGCTTGCATTCCACAAAGGACTTAGCGACATTGTACCTCTCAGTCCTAGCCAGAGTCTGGAACATGTCCTTAAGCGCAACGATCATATCGTACGCTTCCTGATCCTCAAACTGTTTTTGAAGATCAGGTTCCATGCATGCAAGCATAAGGTAGCTAACCTCAAGAGATTCATCACATGCTTTCTTGTAGGAATTCTTAAGGGCAGCAGTTGCATTATCAGCAGGTTCATCCGGGATTGGGGTATCTAGAACAGTTTCCTTTTTCTCAGCCCTGAGGACAATTCTCAGGTTACAGACCCAGTCCGAATAGTTTGTTCCATTTAGTTTATCCTTTTCAAGAATCGAACGCAAAGCAAAAGTTAATGAATTGTTCGGTGCCATTGATCTACAACAAAAATATGCAAAATACTAAGCCATGTAACCATGAAAGAGTAAAACATATTAAACAATTTAATAGCATATACTCCCACTTAAATCAACATCCCTCTATTGATACTAAGTGATTCAAGATCCACAATTAACAAGTCGACTAGTGAGCTTTAGCATCACTGCTAGAAGACAAGGTAAATCGGTAAGCAACTTTTGCTAATCATATCACATATGACTCTTGTTGTTGGGTGACATCTCTATGTCAAAACTAGGTGCCTATCCTTTATGCCCCAAGGTCCTTAACTGTTAAGATGACCTTGTCAAGCTCACCAACCCTTATGCGCGTAGGTATCCGATACAAACCCATCCATCCAAGGAAAACCGTGGCACCCTAATTTCATAGACCCACCAACGATTGTACAGGGCATAGGATGGTGCAAGATTTGGTTGGGAGGGCATGGTTTAACTTAAACTTTGTGAGGGATCGTTCTACTTCTATCATCTAAGCATGCATAGTAGTAAAACGTATAAGAATACCATTCACATAGATGTGATACAGTATGGACCATTTTTCTTATGGTGATCTCCATCGCCATAGAACCTGTCCACCATGATGATCTCCATCTTCATGTTCTATGCGAGCGATCCTCCAAGCGATGAGTTCTCCAAGAACTAATACAAGCTATTACTCCTAACAGCTAGTAATCAAAATTACATGGTAATGGGATCATCACAAGTTGGCACGCAGGCCATTACAATAATTGACAACACATATGGCTCCAGCCGTGTTGCCCTACTCACGACACGCAGGTCATGAAAAAACACATACATGCATCACATACATTTTTGGGCCATACTTATCACATACATCCTGTAAAAAAAAGTTGTGCATAGAATCGCATTCTCCGGATCATGTGAAATCGTAGCACCTATGAACCTTAACGTGATACGATAGGGTGCTACGATTAAGGGGGGTCTAGGGGGTCTCCCCCTGAGGGGTTTGAAGGGGCAGCGCCTCTCGCGGTATTTTCTTTAAGGATTTTGATCGAAAAATCAAATTTACCACAAACCGACTAATGTTCCGATTCGACCAAACTCCTTTGATCACGGTACGTCGATTCAGATCTAGTTCCCGATTCGAACAATCATATTGATCTTCAGTTGATTCAAATGGATTTATGTGTCACTGTCTACCCTGATGGCGGAAACCGGCCGGTAGGGGTAAGTCGTTTGACGACCCTAGAATCACGATCACGGAAAGTAAGATCATAGATCAATCCAGAACCACTGCCATACAAATGATCACATCATTCATATCAATCTACATATCACCATATGCAAACTTTCCGAACCTATGACTAAACAGCATCGGCTCTGATACCACTGTAGGGTAACGGGTAGGCTACACTAGCGTAAAATCAAAAAATTTCTACCACGTCAACTAGGAATACTGTGGTCATAGATCACGGGATAACCACTAGACGCGCTGTTGCAGAACTCGATGAAGCACGTCAGGGCAGTATAGATGTTCTACGTCTCCTCCTCGTCCTCGTCCCACGAGCAGCTCCCCTTCACGCGGCTCGTCCAAGTGCTACAGCTGCAGCACCTCCGAGGTATCCACACGTCCGGAGTAGAAGTCGTCACACGCTAGACTGCTAGGTCTGCACATATAACACAGGCGGAAGAAGAGTGGCGACTGGGTGGAATGCTCAACCCTATTGAGCTTGCCTCACTCTCTCTTATATAGGCATCCCTGGTGGGCTTCTACTTTAGCAACCCATTAGCAGCCTAAGCCTGGTCTAATTCGGATCCAATCCTCATTAGGCTTCCAGCCTCTAAAGTGTGTGACCCTATAGGTTCATACACGTATAGACATGACACGAGTACACTTACTCCATCAATAGTTGGTAGCGGCCTCTAGCAAGATGTGCCAACTCCTAAACGCATATAAAGATCATTTGGACGAACCATCACAAGGTTGAGTATATGTGTAGCTCCCTGATAAAACCACTACCAGAAAATCGCTCGTTGTTTCTACTTTGTGCATCATCATGACATCATCGTGCATGTTTGTTCATAAAAGTACTTTGCAAAAACCCTATTTTGTTTTCTAATTAGCCCTCCTTTAATTTCAAATCATAAAACCATGTCTTCCTGGATATTTTATTTGTCTAAAAAGTGATTACAAAAGCCTTTTAAATAATAAATAAAAAGTTATATTATTTTTGGGAGGCAGCCAGCCAGGCCCAAAAGCCCAGCCGGCCACCTCCAACTAAACCTAATCCACAAACCCTAACCTAAAATCCATCCAACCCTAAACCCTAACCTACCTAGCCCCGCTCCTCACCATGGTACACGACACACACACATACACCGTGCGCACAGCCGCGTTACACCGCCAACCTGTCACGGTCGCGTGACACACATCACGCACGGCAGCGTGCCTCGCACCACCCCACCTTGTCTCTCCCATCGCCCCTGACCCCACCACTCCTCCCGCCTGAACCTTCCCGATCGAACCCAGCACGCCAACCCTGACCCCTGCCTCTCTCCCGGCCCCACCCCGTTCGACGCCTACCTACCCCCACGGGATCCCCTTCCCCCATTCCCTGCTCGCCACCGAGACGCGCCGCCACCTGCGAGTGCCTCCGGTCGCCCTCGCCCCTCCCCTCTGCCTGGCCCGCATGCACCGCCGCCGCTAGGGGCGCGCCGCTCTCAGCCGCGCTGCCTCTCCACTTCGTCACCAAGGCCGCGTGATCCTCTGCTTGTCGCCATGCTTCGCGCATCGTTGGTTTCTCGCCGGCTCCCTCGACCTGTCGGGCGACGACCTTGCGCCAATCTCGCCGTCCTTCCATCCACCGCCGCCCTGCGAGCCTGCCGTCCCGTGGTCCCTCTCCGCCTGTCTCCGTCGTCACCCTCCCCGCGAGCCCCGCCTCTAGCGCTCCCATGTCCCACGACTGCTGCTAGGCCCTGCGAGCCAAGCCACACCATGCCGCCGCCCACAGGAGCCGCACCTCCTGCCGACATCGCCCTTCCCGGCGCCTCGACCTCCGCCACGTCGCTCCCCCTCTCTGTTCGCCATCAATGGGCCATGGCTGCCCTGCTGCTTTGGGCCCCTTCTACTCCGGTCGCCGCCCCTGCGTCGCCTCTGGTCACCTGGCGCCATCGCCCTCGACCCCACCTCGACCTACCCTGTAACCGCAGGCGGAGCTCGGAATCCCAAGCCGCGCCTCCATGTTATTCCGCAAGAGACGCTCACGCGCGACTCCCTCCTGTTTGTGGCATTGTCTGTCGCTCCTCCCAGTGCTACGCGTGTCGCGTCTCCTTGCTCTGGTTCTCGCCACGCGCGTGCCCCCGGCTCCGCGTGTCTTCCTGCTTCCCTCAACTGCCGCCCGAGCTCGTCATCCGCTAGGTGTTCGAGGTAAAGTCTGAATGGGACAATCCTCCTATGAACCGTGCTCTCTGTTAATGTGAAGTGGTGATGGTGGAGTATGTGTGCAATGTGGTTCCGGTGTTCAGATGTGGTGATGTTGTTCCTGCGAGAAGAAGTGGTGATGTGGGCTCTGTTGTTCAAGACCCATGTCGACAAGATCCCCAACCCCCTTCGTGGGACCGAGACCGACACAAGACGAGAACACCAGCGCCGAACCCCAAGATCCTCGGTGTCGAACGCCAATGTGTGACCTCTATTTGAGACCCTATGTTTTTATATAATATGATATTATCACTTGTTGCATATAATTATACATGCTTGCATACATATTTCGCGGGTCTGGGTTGTACAGTCGATTCACCTTATAATTAAATATGGAGGCTATATGCAAGCTATTCTTGTCTTATAATGCCTCCATTTAAATCTGTGTAGCAAACCGATGATATGCTTTGCCTTATTAATTCAACATTTGAATTGCGGGTTAGCTAAACAACTTGAACCATTTAATTAATTTCGGGACCTTGGTTCCGCTTAATATTGTCTAATTGCACTGCCTCTTTGCCATGCCATGCATCATATCATCATCATGCCGGATTTTCTGCCACAGTATTCAAATATTGTATCCGGTGTTTTATTTTAGTGCTTCGGTTCTTCACGGATTAGGCCGTTCAGTTGATGTGAGCTTCGACAAGTTCTTCGGATATATCTCCGGTAGTGTTTTCTAGGCGAGCATTCTCCCCCTTTCTACCTATTTTGTGTTTATAGTCTTTACTTCCTCCTGTCGATCTAATGCTATCCGTGTTGCGATGCTTTAGTTTCCGTGCACCATTTTTATCCCCTGCAGCCTCTATATTGCCTTAGACACATCCTATTGCCTGTTATTTGATAGACAGTCGGTCTTGCGAGTCGTAGTTGCTTGCTCAGGTGCTGCTTCACGTCGTGTCATTCCACCGTTGATAAAAGGTTGACACATGCTTAATGTTGGAGATGCTTTACGGTGGAGAGGATCATGACTTTAAATACAACTATTAAATTATTGGGATAACTAATGAAAGAGGCACCGGTGGGCAATATATGCTATTTGGTTTTTCATGTCCACTTATGTCTCGTAGGCCCCGAGTACTTGATACCTGTTCCTTGATTATTCGCACTATCCACATCCGGGAGACTCTATTAATCCCCCTTAGCCAGAGCTTGATTCATTTCTTATTTCTTGGGGCCACAAGTAGTTTGGGCCTTTATTACTATCATGTACTTATGCCATGCTTACTACTTTATTTACGATTGTGCGTGGAGCACCTGTACTGTTTGGGAACGTGGAATGTTTTCGCGGTATCGACAAGCCCAGTCACACTTTTGGGTTCCCAGTCATTTACAACCATTGTCACAAACCCTGGGTCTGTCTCGGAGCCAGCCAACTTTGTTGCGGGTAGCTTAGTGGGGTGCCCCCCCTGAAATATTTTATGGATCCTGTGATTGCTTTGTCGTGAAAGCCTCGTTGGGTTTTGATTTGGTTTTTCTGAGGTTCATCATCTGTGTGTTGCTATTTGTGCACCCCTACAGGGTAAATCTTTCTGAAAGCCGTGTCCGCGATTATGGACGACTTGGAGCACAGTATCTCGATCATAGACAAGCATAACTAAAGTAGTGCTATAAATTTGACTTAATATGTGACTAGTAATCAGCTTCACTACAATGGAATGGATAATAAAAGTGCCAACAACTGGTGAAACTGGGGTGTATCGTGTCATGTTATACCTGCCTAGTAAGTATCGCAACTCTAATGGAATGAAATAAAAGTGCCAACAACTGCTGGGATTTGGGATGTCCCATGCTAATTGTATCTGACTAGTAAGTACCGCAACTACAACTCAATGGTTAACTAAAACTGCCCACTACTTATGCTATCAGGATGACTCATGCTACCTATATCTGACTAGTAAGTGCTTCAACTATAATGGAATGAATAAAACTGCCAACTGTGTGAGTTCCTCGGTTTGACTTCCTTGTTTGGTCTCGAGGGGGAAATGCCAGGATGGGTATGATTGGTGTTAGTACCAGGTTGGTCCCGAATAGGTCTCTCTTATCCCTCTCTAATAGCCGGTAGTTGCATCGAGTCTCTATAGGTTGTATATGCATGCTGCGCTGCCGCTTCAGTCCACCATACCTATGTAGGCGAGCCGCCGAATTCTAGCCTCGCCGTGTACTGGCCTCAGTACTGATGCTCCTTTTTTTTTCCTTTGCCCTTTGTCGGCACCCCTTTGTTTTAGCAGGTTTGCGATCGAGGTCGTTAGCAGTGTTACCCTTCCGGCTTGGCCTGGGCAGGGTTATGGACGCCGTTGGTTATTCTTCAGGGCTCATAGCTCAATTTGCTTCTTATCCATACTTGGATGTTGTATCGATTTCAAGGTGTTTTGGATCTTTGTACTGTATATCTATATTCTTGACTCAGTGAGTCGTTGCTGTATATATATATATCTATTCTGTGGGTTCCATCGTGGATTATTGTGTAATGATATTACCTCGTTTTCCACCCGCACGAAAGTTCCTGGTGGGCGTCCTTGAATCGTTTCTATGCGGGTTTGGTGGGAAGCGCTGAAACTTGCATAGGGCCAATTCGAGGGTGTTACAACATGTCTTTCCCTTTGACTCACGGTATTTGGTCTAGCTCCAAGTTGACCTCTCTTTCTCGATACTGTGATTCGGAATCCCTTTACTAGGTTAACTCTTAACCATATGTAGCACGGCCATGCATTTCTAGATCCGATCACTCGAGGGGCCCAGAGATATCTCTCTCAAGTAGAGAGGGGCAAATCCCATCTTGATTGACCGATGCCTTGCAGCATGTATCAGGACAAACCCGAAAGCTACCTTTATAACTACCCAGTCACGGAGTAGTGTTTGATAGCCCCAAAGTAGGTCGATCCACATCTCAAGTACATGCAACAATCTCAGGTCTAAGGACAAAACATACACGATGTGTAGAGAGAGCTGCAAGTATTATTGCTAGTCTCAAGTTGGGTCAGTCCAACCCCATGTTCATAACATGTGTCCACATCATTGGTTTGATATCTCCATGTCTATGACTTGCGAAACATAGTCATCAACCAATCGATGTGCTAGTCTAATATTCACGTGTGTCCTCACATGAACTCCGACTAGGGACAACTATTTGATAACCATACAAGTAAAGAGTTTCACAAGCAACTCACATAATTGCCAATCAATACAAGTTGCCTGATATATGGATATTCAAGGAACATTATAAAAACACATGGATACAAATGAAATACAATCATCTCTATGATTGCCTCTAGGGCATATTTCCTTCAACACCAACCTTGTTGGGACGTGCACAGCGCATTCTCAAACATCCGACACAAACTTCGGCTGCGGGTGCTGCTGCTGCCGCGGGCACTGCTGCTGCTGGCATTGCCGGAGCTACGGGTGTCACACAGGCCCGTGATGCACAGTTGGATGATTATTACGGGGAAGATGAGGACGAGGGTGAGTACGCGGATGACTTCACAGTTGATCAGCCAGCTGGTCGTCCTAGGAAATACAATCCCCACATTCGTCGTCCACCTCCTTTTCCGTTGGTACGTGATGATGACCATGTTGCTAAACTGAAATTAAATGTTCCTATGTTTAATGGTCGCTATAATCCTAATGCATATCTCTCTTGAGAATTAGAATTAGACCAGCATTTTCATGCTTAAATTATCCCGAGGATAGACGTGTTAGTGTTGCTACTTGTGAGTTCACTAGTTTTGCTTCCATATGGTGGTCTGAATATTGTTGTGCTAATCATGCTAATCCAATCACTATGCGGGATGCTTTAAAACATGCTATGCGTATTCGTTTTGTTCCACCATATTATCAGCATTCCATGCTTACCAAATTAGCATGACTAGATCAAGGCAAAAATTCTGTAGAGGATTACTATCAGGAGCTGCAAACTGGCATGCTGCGTTGTGGTATAGAGGAGGATAATGAAGCATTAATGGCATGATTCGTAGGTGGGTTAAATACGGAAATTAAGACCATTCTTAGATATAAATCTTATCACACTATTACCCGTTTGTTCCATCTTGCTTGCAATGCTGAATGTGAAGTGCAGGATCGATGTGAGGCGATATGAACTAATTATTCTGCAGGGCATTCTACTTGGAGATCACCGAATTCGGTGTCACGAGCTGCTGCACCTACACCTCCAGCAACCACATCCACGCGATCTGCAACATCTACACCACCTCTGTTTGCTGCATGGAAGACTACTACAGGACCAGCCCCGAGTGTTGCGTCGTCCATGACATCTACGGGCAAGTCCAGCCAAATTCAGTGTCGCAAATGTGGTGGACTTGGTCACTTTGCACGTGATTGTGCCTCCTCTCGTGTGATGATTGCTCTTGAGGATGGTGGATACGATTCCGCCAGTGATTATGATGAAGATACTTTGGCTCTTATTGCATATGATGAGCAATGTGCTGCAGCACCCACGGAGCAAAATTCTGAATATATGGCTACGGAACATGCGGAGAAATACCCGAGTTTAATTGCACAGCGAGTCTTGAGTGCACAAATTACCAAGGCCGAGCCTGACCAGCGCCAAAATCTGTTCCATACCAAGGGCGTGGTTAAAGATCGATGTATTCACATTATTATTGATGGAGGGAGCTGCAACAACTTGGCGAGCATGGAGATGGTTGAAAAGCTTTCTCTCACGACACGACCCCATCCTCGTTCATATCACATTCAATGGTTTAATAACAGCGACAAGGTTAAGGTAACACGTACAGTTCGTGTGCATTTTACTATTGCTGCATATGTTGATTATGTTGAGTGTGATGTTGTTCCTATGCAAGCATGTGCTCTTTTTACTTGGTAGACCATGGCAATTTGATACAAATTCTATACACTATGGTAGCACAAATCAGTATTCTCTTGTTCATAATGATAAGAAAATCGTGTTACTTCCCATCTCTCCTGAAAGTATTTTAAAAGATGATCTTACTAGAGCTAGTAGAGCACATAATGAGGGGGAAAAGCTGAGTGAAAATCAGATTGTTGCTAATGAACTTATGCCTTCTCCAAGTACTTCTAAATCTGATCCAAAACATGCTAATGAAATTTGTTTGAAAAGTACTTGTTTGCTAGCTAGCAAATCTGATATTTCTGAAATTGTGAAAAGTACTTGTTTGAAAAGTACTACTGCATGTTATGCTATCATTTGCAAAGAAGTGTTGTTTTCGGCTGAGGAGATTCCTCCTTCGTTGCCACCTGCTATTGCTAACATTTTGCAGGAGTATGAGGACGTTTTCCCACAAGATGTACCTCCAGGACTGCCACCTATTCGTGGAATTGAGCACCCAATTGATTTGATTCCTGGAGCATCTTTTTCCAACCGTGCGCCATATCGTACCAATCCGGAGGAGACAAAAGAGATTCAGTGACAAATTGAAGAACTTCTTGACAAGGGTCATATTCGTGAGTCTCTTAGTCCATGTGATGTTCCTATTATTTTGGTACCAAAGAAAGATGGTTCTTCGCGCATTTGTACTGATTGTAGAGCAATCAATAATATTACTATTCGATATCGTCATCCTATTCCTCGTTTAGATGACATGCTTGATGAATTGAGTGGCTCTGCCATGTTCTCTAAGGTTGATTTGCGTAGTGGTTACCACCATATTCGTATGAAGTTAGGAGATGAATGGAAAACTGTATTTAAAACTAAATTTGGCCTATATGAGTGGTTAGTGATGCCCTTTGGTTTAACTAATGCTCCTAGCACTTTCATGAGATTAATGAATGAAGTTTTACGTGCTTTTATTGGACATTTTGTGGTGGTCTATTTTGATGATATATTGATATATAGCAAATCTGTAGAAGAACATTTGGAACATTTACGTGTTGTTTTTGATGCTTTACGTGTTGCACGTTTGTTTGGTAACATTGCAAAGTGCACCTTTTGCACATATAGAGTTGCTTTTCTTGGCTATGTTGTTACAGCACATGGTATTGAAGTTGACCCCGCCAAGATTGAAGCAATTTTGAGTTGGCCACAACCCAAAACAGTCACACAAGTGAGGATCTTCCTTGGCCTCGCTGGATTTTATAGGCGCTTTGTCAAAGATTTTGGTTCCATTGCAGCGCCACTGAACAAGCTTACTAAGAAAGATGTGCCCTTTGTTTGGGGCGATGCACAACAAGAAGCCTTCATGCTACTCACAGATAAGCTTACACATGCTCCTTTACTCCAACTTCCTGATTTTAATAAGACCTTTGAGTTGGAATGTGATGCTAGTGGAATTGGTTTGGGAGGAGTGTTGTTACAAGAGGGAAAACCTGTTGCATATTTTAGTGAGAAATTGAGTTGAGCTAGTTTGAACTATTCTACTTATGATAAGGAATTATATGCTCTTGTTCAGACATTATAAACTTGGCAACATTATTTATGGCCTAAAGAATTTGTTATACATTCTAATCATGAATCTTTGAAGCATATTCGTAGTCAAGCTAAGTTGAATAAACATCATGCAAAGTGGGTTGAATTCATTGAATCTTTTCCTTATGTTATTAAACACAAAAAGGGTAAAGATAATATTATTGCTGATGCTTTGTCACGTCGTTATACCATGTTATCTCAACTTGACTTCAAAATCTTTGGATTGGAAATTATTAAAGAACAATATATGAAAGATGCCGATTTTAAAGATGTTTTGCAGCATTGTATACAGGGTAGAACTTGGAACAAATTCGTCCTCAATGATGGGTTTGTGTTCCGTGCTAACAAACTATGCATTCCAGAAGGTTCCGTTCATCTTTTGTTGTTGCAGGAGGCACATGGAGGAGGATTGATGGGTCACTTTGGAGTAAAGAAGAAAAAAGATGTACTTGCTACACACTTCTTTTGGCCACGCATGCGAAGGGATGTTGAGAGGTTTATTGCTCGCTGCACAACATGTCAAAAAGCTAAGCCACGCCTTAATCCACATGGTTTATATATGCCTCTTCCTGTTCCTAGTGTACGTTGGGAGGATATTTCTATGGACTTTTTTTAGGCTTACCTCGAACACAGAAGGGGAGGGATAGTATTTTTGTGGTTGTGGATAGATTTTCTAAGATGGCACACTTTATTCCTTGTCATAAGAGTGATGATGCTGCTCATGTTGCTGAATTATTCTTTCGCGATGTTGTTCGCTTGCATGGTGTGCCTAATACTATTGTTTCAGATCGTGATACTAAATTTCTTATCCATTTTTGGAAATTTTTATGGGATAAGTTGGGGACTAAGTTGTTGTTTAGTACTATATGTCATCCCCAAACTGATGGACAAACTGAAGTAGTTAATAGAACTTTGTCTACCATGTTACGGGTTATTTTAAAGACGAACTTAAAAATGTAGGAAGATTGTTTACCTCACATTGAATTTGCTTACAATTGTTCAGTGCATTCTACAACTAAGTTATGCCCTTTTGAGATTGTATATGGTTTTGTTCCTCGTGCACCTATTGATTTATTACCTATTCCATCTTCGGTGCAACATAATTTTGATGCTACACAACGTGCTGAATAGATTCTTACATTGCATAGGATTACTAAGGAAAATATAGAACATATGAATGCCAAATATA
This sequence comes from Avena eriantha, assembly GCA_910589775.1. Classification (NCBI taxonomy): domain Eukaryota; kingdom Viridiplantae; phylum Streptophyta; class Magnoliopsida; order Poales; family Poaceae; genus Avena; species Avena eriantha. The sequence goes on along the minus strand of OU342742.1, from coordinate 394,381,052 downwards.
AAGTTGCTGGTGATAAAGGACGCAAGCATATTGTTTGATGTTGGAGATTTAGTTTGGTTGCATTTGCGCAAAGATCGTTTTCCTGATTTGCGCAAGTCTAAATTAATGCCACGTGCTGCTGGTCCTTTTAAAGTGTTAGAGAAAATGAATGATAATGCATATAAACTTGAGCTTCCTACAGAGATGGACACTGTAAGTCCCTCATTTAACATTGCAGATTTGAAACCATACTTTGGAGAAGAAGATGAGATTGCGTCGAGGACGACTTCAATTCAAGAAGGGGAGGATGATGAGGACATCCCTACGATTGATACAATCATTGCACCTACAGCCACACTTCCTCATGTTACACAATTCCAAGGACCTCTCACAAGAGCTCGTGCACGCCAACTAAATTATCAGGTACTTTCGTTTCTAGGAACTATTCATAATATTCATGAGAATATGCTGCTGCCTAAATCAGATGTGTGTATGTTACTTAGAATGATGGGCCTAGCATGGATGAGAGGGACAAGCATTGGAGCATGATCATGCATGGAGATGATGGAAGCAATCGTGTGAGGATACAGGATGATGCTGCAAGTGAAGATTTCAGAACTTTGAAGCCACCATAATGAAAAGATGAAGACATGGACGAACTAGAGAGCTACACACTTGAAATTTTCATCCATGTGATTAGATGGTGCTGCGTCACCTTTAAATATGGATCAGGCCCATGTATTTTTCGTCCAAATAAAGGGGCTGAACTTTTAGAGTCCGTATAGTTGAGGAAACCGGCCTAGAGATGGATTTCGACCTCCTCCCCAAGGCTGGCCGAAATTCCCTTTTGTTCCTCCATATATACTCCCATTAGGTCGCCGTTTAGATGCGGATTTTGTTTAGTAAAAGACTTAGCCACGAGCTACTCTTCGCCATAGGCACAAGTGTCAAACCGACCTTTTGTTACGCACTGACAGAATCCCACCTCTTCAATAAAGCTGTCATCTATATTCGCAGTATCTTGATTGCATCTATAATTCTTGCTAGTTCTTCGATTGCTTGCAGGGATTGATCCTCGTGATCAGGTTGATCTAGCTCCGGCGTGATCAATAGCCTCGGAAGTTGGTGTATCGATTGCTAAGGTGCAACGTCTCGCACGTTTGTAGTCGGATCGTCAATGTCGACCTCCACCATAATCGACAGATATCGTCTCATCGAAAGATCGGGCACCTTTACCCCATCATGTCTTCTAGTGATGATGATGTTGTGTTGCAGAAAAAGAAGGATGAGGAGCTTGTTAATTGGCGTGAATATGAGGCTTTGAAGTCCCACTTGACACGTGTGTTTACTAACACGACAGATGCCATTGACAAGAATCTCCAGGATATGAATATGAGATTGGATCAGCATGTTGGAACGGTTGATACTATCCAAACGCAAGTGGCTATGCTCAATGTCAATATCACCACTTTGCAGCGTTCCAATGAGGGTTTGACAACCACATTACATAGAAGGGAAGATCCTCAACATGATGATGCCTTTGATGATTTTGATGAGGTTAGCGCTGTGGATACTGCTCCACATGTTGGCAGGGGACGTGCTATTCCCCCTGTCCATGCACCTGCTCATGGCCGTGGGCTTGCCCCTCTTGGGCGTGCTCAGCATGTGTTCAACCAACCTGCTGATGATGGTTTGGGCAAGCCAAAATTCTCAATTCCTAAGTTTGATGGTTCCATTGATCCTGAAGATTACCTCACATGGGAGTTGAAGATTGAGAAACTCTGGCGCTTATTTGACTATCCAGAAGATACGAAGGTCAAGCTGGCAGCATCTGAATTTGATGGTTATGCTTTGCGTTGGTGGGATGCTCTTGTGCAACATAGGAGGGAGGACAATGAACTTCCTGTGATGGATTGGCGCGAGATGAAGCAAATCATGAAGGCTCATTTCGTACCAACCAACTACTTGCGATCAGTTTTTGATAAATTGACGCAATTGAAGCAAGACATAATGACAGTTGATGAGTACTACATGGAGATGGAGCTGCTTATGCAGCGTGCTAGAATTCGTGAGTCCATTGAGATGACCATGCAGTGATTCCTAAACAATATGAAGTTGCCAACCAAGAGCATAGTTCGTCATCATAAGTATGAGACCATGAATGAGCTATTGCACCATGCTAGAGAGGCCGAATACCAGTTGGCAGAAGAGACGAAGTCACGTGCTCGTTTTCCATCCTCTAGCAGATTTTCGGCCAGGTCTACTCCTCCTACAGTTGCGCCACCAGCTGCTGCTCCGTTTACACCATCGGCCAAACCAGCAAGTACACCTTCGTTTGGTTCTAATGCTCGGAAACCCGCTGCTCCTGCTGCTAGCTCGGGTTCCAACATGTCTACGGCACGTACTCGTGATGTGGTGTGCCATACTTGTGGAGGTAGAGGTCACTACAAGAAGGATTGTCCAAACAACAAGGTTATTTTTGTTAACGAACAAGGAGAAGTAGAGAGTGGAGATGAAGCTTCTGACACTGATATTGATGACGGCGAGGATGGTGCTGATGCATATGCTGAGCGTGCACCAACTATTGTCGTATCTTCATGGGTACTTAGTGTGCAACCGGTTGAGGAATCCCAACGTTGCAACTTGTTCCAAACAAAAGCTCTAGTTGGACCTAACAAAGCTTGCAAGGTAATTATTGATGGAGGTAGCTGCAGAAATCTTGCAAGTAAGGAACTATGTGCCAAACTGAATTTAACGTACTTACCTCATCCCAAGCCATACTACATGCAATGATTGAGCAACAATGGTGAGATGAAGGTAAATCATATGGTACGTGTGAATTTTTTCAAATAGGGCCATACAAAGATTCTATTGATTTTGATGTGGTTCCTATGACTGTTTGTCATCTACTGTTGGGTCGGCCTTGGCTCTATGTTCGCCATGTGCAACACAATGGCCGAGCTAATGCATATCACTTGGAATTCAAAGGGAAGAAGATTACTATGCAGCCAATGACACCAGAAGAAATTGTGAATGATTCTCGCCAGAAGATAGAGGTGAACTTGAAGGAAGATACTACCACTCGGCGAGATTGTGTGATAGTTGTTCCTGATGTAATTGAGCCTAAATTGAGTGATATAACGAAAAGTCAGAGAGTGCCTGGGTTATTGATACTAGCCACCAAGGAGGATATGCGAGACTTTCGTGATGATCCTACAGCCATGCCACTTTTGCTCATGTATAAGGGCGAGGTATTGGTTTCTAACGACATGACCCATATTTCTCTTGGTGTCTCTTCTGTTTTGTAGGACTTTGGGGATGTGTTTCCAGAAGATGTACTCGCATGTTTACCTCCATTGCGTGGTATAGAACATCAAGTGAATCAGATTCCTGGCGTCACACTTCCCAACCGTGCACCCTACAGGACTAATCCCGAAGAAACTAAGGAAATTCAGAAGCAAGTACAAGCGTTGCTGGATAAAGGGTACATTCATGTCTCTATTAGCCCTTGTGTTGTTCCTGTTATTTTAGTTCCTAAGAAAGATGGTACATGGCGCATGTGTGTTGATTGTAGAGCGATTAATAATATCACTATTCGATATCGTCATCCTATTCCACGCTTAGAGGATATGCTAGATGAGTTGAGTGGTGCTGCTGTTTTCTCTAAAATTGACTTGCGTAGTGGTTATCATCAAATTAGGATGAAAGAAGGGGATGAATGGAAAACTGCTTTCAAAACTAAATTCGGCTTGTATGAGTGGTTAGTTATGCCGTTTGGTCTTACTAATGCACCTAGTACCTTCATGCGTTTGATGAATCATCTTTTGAGAGAGTTTATTGGTCGTTTTGTGGTTGTTTACTTTGATGATATACTTATATACAGCCACACTGAATCTGAACATTGCACTCATATTAGACAAGTTTTGCAAGTGTTACGTGATAATAAACTGTATGCTAATCTTGATAAGTGTACATTTGCAAAATATAAGGTCATATTCCTAGGATTTGTTGTTTCTAAGCATGGAGTAGAGGTAGATCAATCTAAAATTGAATCAATTCAGAATTGGCCTACTCCAATGAATGTAAGTCAAGTGCGTAGTTTCCACGGTCTCGCTGGTTTCTATAGGCGCTTTGTGAAAGATTTTTTCACCATTGCTGCACCATTGAATGATTTGACAAAGAAAGGTGTTCCTTTTGTATGGGGCGCAACCCAAGACATTGCATTTAATACATTAAAACGTTTGCTTACTTATGCACCATTACTTGCATTACTTGATTTTTTGAAGCAATTTGAAGTTGAATGTGATGCTAGTGGTATAGGCATAGGTGGCATTTTGATGCAAGAGGGTCGGCCTATAGCTTATTTTTCTGAGAAATTGACTGGTGCTTGTTTGAATTATTCAATCTATGGTAAAGAATTGTATGCACTTGTTAGAGTACTTGAGGTTTGGCAACATTATTTGTGGCCAAAGGAATTCATCATACATTCTGATCATGAAGCATTAAAATACTTGAAAGCTCAATCAAACTTTCATAGAAGATTAGCTAAATGGGTTGAGTTCATTGAGTCTTTTCCTTACATCATTAACCATAAGAAGGGAAAAGAAAATGTTGTTGCTGATGCTCTATCTAGGAAGAATATGCTATTAACCAATCTTGATGTTAAAATTAATGGATTAGAAGCTATTTGTGCACTTTATGCAACTGATCATGATTTTGCTGAACCATACCGTTTGTGTGCTATTAGAAACGCTTGGGATAAGTATCATATCCATGATGGCTATTTGTTTCGAGCTAACAAACTATGTATTCTAGAATCGTTGTTGTGTTTGTTTTTAGTGCAGGAATCACATGCTGGTGGTTTGATGGGTCACTTTGGGCGTGAGAAGACGTTGCTCATGCCTGCTGGTCACTTTTATTGGCCCAAGATGAGGCGTGATGTGTACAGATTTGTGAGCCGATGCATTACTTGTCACAAATCGAAATCCAAGCTGAAGCCTCACAGTTTGTATGCACCTCTCTCTGCACCTACTATTCCATGGGAAGACATTAGTATGGATTTTGTGCTAGGTCTACCTAAAACTCAGAGAGGTCATGATTCTATATTTGTGGTTGTGGATAGGTTCTCTAAAATGGCTCATTTTATTGCCTGCCACAAAAGCAACGATGCATCGCATGTTGCTAACCTGTTTTTCAGGGACATCGTGAGATTACATGGAGTACCAAAGACGATTGTTTCTGACCGTGATGTGAAGTTCATGAGATACTTTTGGAAGACCTTATGGGGAAGCTAGGAACGAAGCTGTTGTTTAGTACTACATGTCATCCCCAAACAGATGGTCAAACAAAGGTGGTGAATAGAACATTGTCACAGTTGCTAAGGACCATGATTAGAAATAATCTGTGGGAGTGGGAAGAGTGTTTGCCACATGTTGAGTTCGCTTACAACAGGGTTGTGCATTCAACTACTCAGTTTTGTACTTTTGAGGTGGTGTATGGCTTCAAGCCATTGACGCCACTTGATATGTTGCCCTTGCCATTACATGAGAGAGTTGATATGGAGGCATCAAAACGTGATGATTACGTGAAGAAAATTCATGAGAAGACTAGAGAGGCAATTGAGAAGAAAGGCAAGAACATTGCTGCTGCAAGGAATCAAGCAAGGAAGGAAGTGTTGTTCGAGTCTAGAGATATGGTTTGGGTGCATCTGCGCAATGACAGATTTCCACTACTTCGCAAGTCCAAATTGAAGCCGCGTGGTGCTGGTCCTTACAAGGTGCTAGCAAAAATTAATGATAATGCCTACTCAGTTGATCTACCTATTGAGGAGTTTGGTGGCGCTAGCAATAGCTTCAACGTTGCTGATTTGTCACCATATGCTGGAGAAGACCTTGGAGCGTCGAGGTCGACGCCTTTTGAAGGGGGGGGATGATGAGGACATCCCTACAATTACACCTACCCCAATTGATAATGAAGATGTTCCAATTGTAAAGAAGGATCCATACAATGAGATAAGGATTGGACCAATCACAAGAGCTTGTGCTAAGCTACTAGAACAACATGTGAACTTGTTTCTTAATGAACCTGGTGTTTTAATCAATGAGAATTTTATACTACCTAAGTGTTTGCACTATTGCATGATCAGGTACTTAGGAGAAGAAGGCATAGCAAGGAGCGAGGAGCAAATGGAACAAGGCGTGTTGATCAATGAAGAATGCGCGAGGGAGGAGAGGGAGGAAGCGCAAGGAGCTGTCCAAGACAAAGATCAACAATAGGAGGGAGTTCTCTGTCATGGCAGAGAAAAAGCCCGTTTCTCTGCCACGGTAGGAAAACCGACTAGGACTCTGCCACAACAGAGCCAGTCTTGGTCGAGCCACTTGTGGCCGGTTTGTATCAAGGTTGGGTGGAACCAACTCGGGTTCCACCATAGGCCACCGCCCCTTGGACCCATATATAGATGGGGTCGTCGTAGATTAGGGTTTTAGACCATGTTAAAATATTTTGGAGTTGATTCTTTTATAGAACCTCTGGAATTACTCTATGTTCGAGTTCTACAACTATAATTGAGTGTGATATGTTGTTCCATTGGGAATTAGTAGATTGCATACTACCGTTCGTGGTCATGGCTACGTGCGCAAGAGTGTGGTGTTGTGAATATCCTACAACGTTCGAGAGTTGTTGCATTGGCATCAGGGATCGAGCGGGAGAGATCATAGCTATGCACTAGTTATCTATCATCCACCATCATACAATAGCTTACTGAGAAGATCGGGCCACCCCATATCAATTTGTTTGTGAACTTGTTGAGTCTTTGTACTCACCCTTGTTGCTTTCATGTTTTTAGGTAAACCTTGAGGACATTATGTATGGGGCATATGGGAGTAGAGCCACCACCTACTTCACATCACGACCTCACATTTATCTTGGAATTATACCTTCCTAAATAATAAGATTACCTTGTATGGTTGGACTTTGCAGTCTGTTGAATAGTACCCTAAGACAGTATTAGTTTTCTTCTTGCACATGGTTGATAAATTCTCATTTTCTAGTGGTTTAGAATTTGGTATATTATTTGGGTGATGAACTTATTCTATCTCGTGATATATTCCTGCATTCTGGTACTCCTATAATCCGCATGTCGTTGATGTCCTTATAAACAAAGGAGACTCTGCCGAATTTTTCCTCAAAGTTATTAATTAATTTTTTAAGTGTAATGTATGTTGTAACATCTCAAGTGCTTGTTGGCTTGGGGTGTCACAGTTGGTATCAGAGCCTAGGCTTTAGGTCTCTAGAGTTTGTTAATAGTAAATATGTTAATTTGTCAATATCTTAACAACTAAAACTTGTCTTGTTTAGCCTAACAAATTAAAATATTAACAACTTAAAACTTAACACACTGGTGCACAATAGGATGGATTTGGGTCAAGCATTGCATTTATGACTTCTACTATAAATATTTGTGCTGATATATTTATCCATGGGTGCCAGTGTGTGTGTGGGCATTTTCCCCGAGAGGCTTACATATGTTGTTTTGGTTTTCATAGTCCCACGGTGGTGGGTAGTTGACTAGAGGGGATAGAGAGACTCTTCATGATTGACGAATTCAACATTTGAACAGAAATATTTGATCATTTATGCTAGTTCAATAAAATTTGAATAACGTTATAAAGATATTGGATGAATAGTTTTAGATAGTTATGTTGTTTTTGGGACTCATGTGGGGATAGTTGAAGAGTTTTTTAGCCAAATTTTGAATTAAATATAATGTTTGCTTCGGAGACTAAGTTTGGTTTGGCTATAGTTGCCTGAAATTTGAAAATTAGTGTCAAAGTCATTCCAAAGGAATAAGTGGAAACAGCTCGCTAATCTTGAAGATGAGGCGAATCCTTGGTATTTAGAAGAATAAAGCTAGATTTGATAATCCGGTGTAGTAGTGGAGTAGATTAAATAAAGTTAAGAAGACTTATGTGGATCTAAATCACTCCGAGCTCGTTCCTCTGTTCATGTCCCCTTATTAAGCCCATATTCCCACTTGTCTTATTCTCATTCCCCTATGTTTTTTTGTTTGATGAACATAATCTAGCAGCGGTTTTATCGATGTTGGCTTATTCTTTGAGATTGATGACGTACTTTTAATCATGTACTTCAAATGTCCTTCTAGATGACCATTGGTGTTCTAGAGTTAACACCTTCTGTTTGTCCCACTCTTTGTTCTATTCGTCTTTGAGAATCGTGGTGCTCCTTCTCCCATCGTTTAGAAATAATTTACGGGGAACACGGTGTTCTACTTGGAGGAAACCTATTGGTTCCTTCAAATAACAAAAAGAAACATCTTGTTTCCAAAGCATTTTCCTTAGTTGCTATTCTGGGTGATAAGCTTTTTCTTCCTTTATCCTTGAAGTGTTAGTCTTCTAGGTAAAGTCTCTAACCATCCTAAAGTTTTTTGTTTTCCTTTTAAAGGTGTGTCTAGTACATGCAACCCTTACTTTTCTAGAAACATCGATAATTTATTTTTGTAGGGTCTTTAAAAAAATAAAATAGATGGGAGTCGACCTCTAATCTTGGTTTGTGCCCATGCAGTTTTTTTTGTAGTGCGAGTGAGGATGCCTGAGTGTTATTGTTGCACGATTCACAATCTCGCTTACAGAGTTAATATTTTGGGTGCGGGATGGACTGCCCCCATACCAATTACCCTTATTATTTGCTCTTATAACATTGAAATGTTGATTCAGAGTTCGCCTTTTCTTTCCTTAATTTGAGAGCTTCCTTTGTGCAACATGGACCATATATCATATAGTATGATGTTCCACTTATAGTAGAGGCAACAACTACCAGGCGTAGGATATGCGGTGAGGATATACCTTCATTTTCTTTTGGGTGCCATGTTAGTAATATGGCTTGCACCATGAGAATTTCCAATAGGGCATGTGTTGTTCGTTAGGTGTGTTCCAAATGTGAAATATTTCAGGTACCAAGTGGTAGTAACGTCCATATACTTCATAAGCATTTCATCTTTTACCAAGGACAAGGACAATTGCTTAGAAAAAATACTATGCTTGTTTCGAGTTCTATGAGAGCGGGGTATGGAGTATCACATTCATCTAATTCCTGGCACTCTGACCTATCTCTAGTTTCCTTATCAATTATGACGACCATTTCAAGATGTTTTGAATAAGCAATTGGACAATGTTATCCAAATGTTTGGTTTAACTTAGTGTCTCAACATGTAGAGCGCCATTGATGTTTACAGCTGAGTGGAATGGTAATTGGAGAAAAGTGTGAGGATTATCGTGTTATTAGCACGGTAGCCATGAAGAGAGAATGTCCAAAACCTTGCATCGAGTTGTTTGATTAGCTGATTGGAGTTAAGGTGTTCTAGAATGTTGATCTCTAGCCTAGCTATAATTGAATATGCTTGCCCAAATATGTTATTCAAGAGTTCGCCTTCTGCAGTAGGCATGTGCAATATGGATATAGTTGTCTTCTAGGCAAACTAATGACCTTTTGTCTTTAGGAGGACAATGAAAGTATGTTATATATGTTTCATGAAATATTTGTGGTAGTGATCATTAATCATATCCTCGCATATTGAAAGATAGAAGAATAGCATGATGTGACATTTAGGTCTTAATGCCTCAAGATAGGATAATTTACACGAAGTTCAGCAAATATGAGTTTTGGCTTTCAACATGCCTTTTCTGGGTGATGTGTGTGAATTTGTGCTCATGCAATATTTAAAGGTTCTTGCTTATTATTCTAGGCAATTGAAAACCAAATCATGAGTAGAAGAATTCTACTCATGATCTAGGACTCACACGTCCAATCTTTGCACTCAATATTTGGAGGCACTATCTCCACGCAGTATCTTGTGATATTTTCCGTCGTCATACGATTCTCCAATACCTCTTCACATAGGAGAAGTTGAACTTGAGGCAAAGAAGGTGGCTACAATTCATAAGGGTCTATGACCTATCTATCAAGAACAAACTATGAAAGGTGAATTCGATGTCAGACGCCCTTAGTTGCAAGTCTATCCATCACGCTTTAGATTGTCTCTTTGCTGACTATGAATCAATGAGCATCCCTATTGTTTTGTGGCTACAACATATGAGGAGACACAATTCATTCTTTAGTTAGCTATTCGAGATAGGAAGAGAGGCACGACAAGATGGTTGACTGTTAAGGAAGTGTGTGTGTGCGCGTTCTCGAAGGTAGAATTGGGAAGTTCACTAAAGATGGAACTTGTGTTGTTTGGTTTCATTTAATGTTTGCCACAAAATTCTGTGAGAGAGTGAGTGAGGACATTCTAAGGGATGCACCGTTTACCCCTTACAAGTTTCAACATGGAGAGACTTATACCAAAGAAAAAAACTATTGGTAGAAAAATAATGGAATATGATACGGCCATGCATGTGTCCTCTTTTAGAGTTTCTTAGCAATTAAAGGCTAGGCCGAGCATAAGAGGCCATCTGGACTTTTGAATATTTTGGAGGTTCCAAAATGGCCATGGTATTACACTACCACATTTTTTGGCCTGCCTCGTATGCCAAGAGGGAGAAATGTGATTTGGGTTGTCGTGGATCAACTTAATTAGCAAAGGCACCCATTTTAGTTTTGTTTGTACCATGTACTAAGCAAGTGACCTACCACTGTTACATATGCGTGAGATAGCAAGATTGCATGGAATACCAAAAGCATTTACCTCCGATGGGGAAGTTTGTATCAAAGTTTGGGAGCGCCTATAGAGTGCCTTGTGTAGGAAGTTGAGCCTATAGATGATCGGTCAGAGCATGTAATCCATACTCTGGAAAATATGTTGAGTCGTGATGTCCCATCTTGGCAATGGAGCAGGGAGGTTCTCATGCAACTCGTGGAGATTGCTTAAAATAAGAGCTATTGGGATAACATATGAATGACACCTTACGAGGCTTTGTAGGAAGAGAGTGTAGATCTCCAATTTATGAGATTGTCGTGGGGGAAAGGTAGTGCTAGGACCAATGTGGGATCAACAAACCATAGATACGGTAGCCATGTCTAGAGAACAGATGTTAGCAATGTATAAACTAAGCCATCATATTTGGAGTTTCAAGTAGGTCAACATGTATCCTTAAAAGTTTCACCCACTAAATTTCAAGTACATTTGAACTGCATGATAGTGGGACAACTAGCTCACCTTCTTGAGTTTCCCTAGCATGGATGAAAGTTGTGCATAATATGTTCAGTGTCTCAATATTTCGGAACCATTTTCATGATCCTTGATGATAGATGAGCATGTAAGTAATTACGAATGAGTAAAATTTAACCTCTCTAATTTTCGTCCTATGATCGTAGTGAATGAGCCCAAGAGAGTGATAACGCATATGATTCTAAAAATATGTGTTAGAACAAACGAAGCGTAAGGTATCTTGGGAGGTTAAGTCTTGAAGCATACAAAATGGTTTTCTTCTCGCATGTCAGGCATAATTTTGTTTTTAAACTTGTTTTTGTTTCAGTGAGCACTAATGTAGTGAGGAAGAATTCAGGGTCGAATTCTGGTTAAGGGGGTAAGAATGCAATACCCCAATTTTGATGCTAACGATCTATGCCTTAATCTTATAAAAAATAAGTGAAAATAGTAAGATAGAGAAAAGAAAAAGAAAACTAAAGGAAAAGAAAATCCGTTGTATATGAGTGCTTGAACGTGACCTATTGTTTCAAAGATGGTAGCAACGATCTGCTCCTTGTAGTGTAAGTACAAACTTTCTTAGGCTTCTTTTGTATATAGCCTGAAGAAATCGTACAGGCTGGACTGGGTTGGGCTGGCCTGATTGTACTTGAGCCAGACTCATTCCCGTGTAGAGTCGAGTTGACTGCCCTCGCTTCATCTCTATCCTAAATAATACCCAGCGGTAGTGTTCCATGCCGCCGCCGCATTTCTCTCTCGATCTGCATGTTGCCGACGTGGGATTGTATAACTGTTGTCCGGATCGTCTCTGGCAAGCCCCAGTCTACAGCCGTTCCGCCACCGCCTATGTTCCACGGCGACACGCCTGGATTCTCGTCCGTCTTGTGATCTGGTATGTTCCTCTATCTGTGTTGGCGATTTAGTTTTGCACCTGAATCGATTTTCTTAGTTGCTACGTCTACTGGATTGCAATCGGTAGTACTACCAAGCTGGGGCCGTAAGCGTCTATGCAAGGTTCAGATAGGTTTAGCGATTGTTTGTAGAATAAATTCACTAGATTTAAGGTATACAGGAAGAGGTGAAAAGTTATAGAATAGCTAGGAATCAGATTAAGGATCTCTAGCTTTTTACCTGGAGCAGGTCATGAGTCCTATGCATGTGATGAACCAAGTTTCTTGCTTTTGTTGACCTCCAAGCTGACGCATAGCAAGTCGCTGCTAGTTAATCAACTAAATTAACACATTAGTGAACAACAAGTTTATTTCAACAGACGACACTAGCTGAGAACATAGACTTTGGCTGTGAACAGTAAAGAAAAAAAAGTAATAGACAACTAGAATTAGAAATTCTTTTGACCGCCTATTATTCTTAGCCTTCCCGCTGTTGTTTCATGGATAATTGTAATGGACAATGACAATGCTGGTGGGTGGACTGCGCGTAGGTGTGATGCTATTTTTCCTGTAACTTGATGTGATGATATTGTGTATTGAGTGAGATATATGCATGGATAATAGGCACATTACTTCTGGTTCGGAACCATACAAGTCACACTTGTACAACGCGGTTGAGGCAAGTTCATGACGGATAATCAATTTTGCATATCTCTCTTCATTCAAATTTATTTAATGCTCATGATATGTCGATGATGATAATGATAAATATTATATGTTGATCCAAATTCTACAAACTAAAGGCCAACTTCTGATGGAGCGGAGCAAGGCCCGTCGCCGGAGGCTTGGGCCGATGCGGAGCGGAGTCTGAAGCCTATGGGGGGTGCAGGGGGCGACAACCCCCGCAGTACGGATCGTTGATGACCTAGGTTACCACCGCTATATATACGTCTTATAAGCCGTCGGTTGGGATAAGTTGCATCTGTGAAATCTCCGGCGTTGTGTAAACACTCTCCGTTATAGTGAAGTTTCGCTGGCTGGTACCCGTGGGTTTTTCCTTCTCTTTGTTGGAGAGGGTTTTCCACATTAAATCCGTGTCCCTCTTGCTGCGATTTTATTTTCGTTCTTCGTTATTTACTTGTCGCAAAGCTAATAATAAAGATGATGATGATGTCGGCATTTGCATATTATGCATATTTTCACACCCATGATGATAATGATGATAATGTGACCTACTTCGGTGGGCACAATGCGACCTTCATTGCTGGGTTGCGACCCACTTTGGAGGCACCCTCCACGAGTTGGAGCGAGTGGATACCGACGGGTGTCCACTCGAGCGATACCGGTATTCGCAATGAGATGAGATGAGCATATAGGCATGTAGCGCATACTATTATGTTCTAATAGATGAATGATATTTAATGATGTCCTAGTGTTTTGATTTATGCAAAGTTACTATTTGTTTTTATAAACTTGTTGAGTCTTTGTACTCACCCTTGTTGCTTTCATGTTTTTAGGTAAACCTTGAGTACATTATGTATGGGGCATATGGGAGTAGAGCCACCACCTACTTCACGTCACGACCTCACATTTATCTTGGAATTATACCTTCCTAAATAATAAGATTACCTTGTCTGGTTCGACTTTGCAGTCTGTTGAATAGTACCCTAAGACTGTATTAGTTTTCTTCTTGCGCGTGGTTAATAAATTCTCATTTTCTAGTGGTTTAGAATTTGGTATATTATTTGGGTGATGAACTTATTCTATCTCGTGATATATTCCTGCATTCTGGTACTCCTATAATCTGCATGTCGTTCATGTCCTTATAAACAGAGGAGACTCTGCCGAATTTTTTCTAAAAGTTATTAATTATTTTTTAAGTGTAATGGATGTTGTAACATCTCAAGTGCTTGTTGTCTTGGGGTGTTACAGTACTGCCTTTCCAGTATCGGTGGGTACCAAAAGGTTTCACTCACTAGGGATGGCCCAGGCAGTAGTACCGGTGGTTCCAGGAAGCTCTTAGTCAATCCAACAGCTGCCTCCCTCCGTGTTCGCTCTTCTCGAGTCCAATAGTTCTTGGCTTTGGGTTCATACCTGAGCACACATAGGGTACTCGAATGAAGTAGTAAATCATCCACGGTAGTCTCGAAGTCACATATAGAAATATTGAGTTAACCTTATCATAGAGTAGTGATGGCTGTGAAAATAAACATCTTTCTCCGTATTTAAATCGCATTTTTTTGTCAAACATTTGACCAAGAATCTCTCTAGCCTTGCCACTAATGATTAATTATTGCAAAATGTGCAATGCTTTCTTTTGATTTGTGTTGTGCAGGAAATCACACTTTTAAGACGAAATCAGGAATATTCAATGAAGATTATGGTGCTAAGTATACATCCAAGTCAACTAGGGTAAAAAAGAGACCTTCTGCAAGCTTAATGACCTGCGCTATGGGCAAGGCCTACCTGTACCATGCGGCGTTGGCTCTGTCAGGTCAAACCCTACAACTTTCGTGAAGGCGCCTATATATTCCGAGACATTAGGCGCCGCGTAGAGAGCCACCATTCTCATATTGTATCACAACACTACCAAAGAAGATCCATCACCATAGTTCATCCTCTCCATCCTCCATCCATGCCATAGCCATAGCCAACATCTTGTACTTGAGATCTACTTGTGGATTAGCGAGCATTGTAAGAATATTTGATTTCAATCTAAGTATTTTGCACAATGTTTTCTATCCTTGATATTATTGTTATGAGTGAGTAGTCCTCATGGGCTGCGGGTTGGGGTGAAACTTCACAGGGATTATGTGCATCTAATTCATGAAAGTATTGTGTGGTGATTGAATAGATATTTATATCTTTGTATTTTGTCTCTTGCCTTGATCCTTGGACTTGTAGGTACCCAAGATCCCAAGGATTGATAAAGGCTCGAGGTGAGATGAGTGGTGAATGACAACCTCACACGAAACCTAGTGACAGCAAGGGGAGTACGGTTTTCATTTAGGGATACACTTGGGAGTAACAGTAACATCACTTCTTAAGGCTTTGATCTGTATTGTACTTAATAATTGTTATAGACCAGTGCTTCATGGTGTAATGGTTGGATCAAAAGACTATTCTATGCCCGTGGCTCATAGGGGCTTTAGTATATTTGGATGTTGTACCCACAATATCCATCTTTATTAAATCATTTCACATGAATGTGCGTATTATTATCTTTATCCCATATGATGTGCATCTGCATGTGAATCTTTAGCCATGTCATATTTCCATCCATTAGAACAACCAACGATTCAAAGTAAACTAGAAAGGTCCAGTAAACATAATATAAATGGATTTCTATTTTCGTTCCCTCGGTTCATTAGTTATACTTAGTTTTCCCTAGCCGCTTAACTTTTCCTCCCTTTTGCCCATCTCCTTGTATGAAACTCTCACACGGTCTAAAAACTCGTTGTCCATCAGTCTTGCCGTTACGTGCTGACAAGTGGGGCCGCGTTCAGTCGGGTCCCATAGTGGACCCTCGCCGTTACGTGCTGACAAGTAGGGTCGCGTTCTGTAGGGTCCCTTAGTGTACCCTTGTCGTTACATGCTGACAAGTCGGGTAGCGTTCAGTCGGTTCCCGTAGTAGACACCTCTCTCCACTTATCCAGATCAGCATCGGACCCACAACTTATCCATGTGAGTGCTGGACCCACAGCTTACCCAGGGTGGCTTTGCGAGATGGGACCCCGAGCTAGCCCCACGCCAGTGCCCGTGCCGTTGCCCCCCCGTTCATATTCTTCACCGGTGATGACGTCACTTTGTCTAGGTTCATTTTCATATAGTGAAATGTAATTCATATACAAAAAATATACGAAAATTATAAACCTTTGAACTATTTGAAATCGCACTTAGGACATGATAATGTTGTGCTAATAAAATCCCGATCATTTATCATTTTCATGGAGTGAAATATAATGCATAAACTTGCGTATACGAAAATTATAAACCTTTGAACACTTTGAAATTGCACTTAATACGTGATAATGATGTGCTAACAAAATCTTGAGAGATTATCATTTTCTCTCCCATTTTCATAGAGTGGAATGTAATGCATAAACTTGCATATACGAAAATTATACACCTTTGAACTGTTTGAAATCACACTTAATACGTGATAATGTTGTGCTAAGAAAATCTTAAAAGATTATCATTTTCATATAGTGGAATGTAATGCACAAACTTATGCGAAAATTATACACGTCTGGACTCATTTAAATCACACTTAATACGTCATAATGATGTGCTAACAAAAATTTGAGAGATTATCATTTTCTCCCCCATTTTCATAGAGTGGAATGTAATGCATAAACTTGCATATACGAAAATTATATACATTTGAACTCTTTGAAATTGCACTTAATACATGATAATGTTGTGCTAAGAAATTGTTGAGAGATTATCATTTTCATATAGTGGAATGTAATGCACAAACTTGCATATGTGAAAATAATACACATTTGGACTATTTGAAATGGCACTTAAAGATCGGTGGCGCGGGCAGGCAGCGGGCGTGGCAGAGCTTGGCGCGCGCGGCAGGGAGTGTGGTGGCGCGCGGTAGGGCTGATCCGAGCTTACTCAGCGATCTGTAGTCAAACCGATCTAGACTCCAACAAACGGACACTTAGAATAGAAAACTCGGATTGGAAACCTAAACAAATACTATGAAAAACGAGAAAAGAGGAACACAAACGAAGAACACGACCAGGACAAGAACTAGAATACCGTGGCGATCTAGATCTCAGGCAGAAACTATGACTCTTTTTGTGGGGCTTTTTCTGGTATAGGAATCAAAGCGAAACTAAACTATGGATGGATGATGAATTGCTCACCGAGTAAACGCTGGAAATCTGATACCAAGATGATAAGGGGTGGCCCGATCTTCTCAGTGAGCGGCATAGATGATGGCGATGATGATGGAGATAACTTGTGAGACGCTGACGAACTATCTCTCGACTGCTCCCCCATTGCGAATGCAACAGATCTTCGGCCCTATGGATATTCGCAATACCACACACTTGCGCACGTGATCCCGGATCACGAATAGTTTGCAATCTACCAATTCCCAGTGGTCTTCGGCCCTATAGTTTGCGAATGCAACAGATCTTCGGCCCTATAGATAACACTTAGTTAGAGCCAATTTGATATTGTCTAGCAAAACACAACCACAATATCAGATGATTCAAGAGGAATGCTTGCAGCAATCCAATCTAGGGGTTTTAGTCTAAAACAAGTCTAAAGCATCAAAGGAGGGGGTGGCGGCTAGCTATATGGGAGTCCAGCCGCACACAGCTAAGACTCGACCCAAGTGGGTCCGAGTCGGATACAAACCGACCCCATAGGGCTCGGCCAAGTCAGCACATAGGCCACGCGTGAGGGGTGCACCAGCTAGGTGCAGCCCGTTCCCTTCTGGTTCTCCCTTTGACGCACGCTGATACGTCCATTTTGCATCACTATTCTATGTCATAATTCACTGTTATTCATTGATATATTTCGTATTGAGAGGTGATACTTATGTTATTTCATCTGTTTTTGCATGGTTGATGACTGTTGGAGCATGGACCGCTGCAGTCAGGATTCTGATGGAAAAGGTACTGTTTGGAGGCAAAATTCGCGAAGATCATAAAATTCGGGAAAATACATGGAAAATCCTATTTTTCCAGAAGACGAAGGAAGCCAGAAGGGGGGCTAGAGATGGGCCACAGGGGGCCCACACCACCCTCTGGCGCGGGCTAGCCTAGGTCACGCCACCAGGTGGTGTGGCCACCCTGGTCCACCCCTGGCACTCCCCTCTGGCGTATATTATCCTCCCGAAACCCTAAGACTCGGGGAGTGACCACAGAAAGATTCCGCCGCCTCTGCGGAGCGGAAAACACCGAGAGAGAAAGATCTCGCCGGCAGACAGATTTCTGCCGGGGGAATTCCTTCCCGGAGAGGGAAGATCGTCGCCATCAACACCACCATCAAGCTGGACTTCATCGGGATCATCATCATCACCACCATCATCACCATCAGCACCCTCATCACCATCTCCATATTGTTGTACCAATTGGATTGAATCTTGCATAGTTCATAGGGGAAACTTTCCCAGTGTTGATTACGCTTTGTAGTTGATGCTATTGAGTGAACCATTGAATTATTGTTTATGTTCAGATTATTATACATCATTATTCTATCTCTGATCATGATCCATATGATGTCTAGTGAGTAGTTCGTTTTGTTCTTGAGGACATGGGAGAAGTCATGTTGTTAGTAGTTGAGTTGTGTTGAGAAAGATTCAATAGTTTGATATTTAAGTTGTGGTGTACTTCTTCTAGTGGTGTCATGTGAACGTCGACTACATGACACTTCACCTATATGGGCCTAGGGGAATGTATTGTGTATTTGGCTACTAATCGTAGGGGTTGCCGGAGTGATAGAAACCTGAACCCCTGTTAGGAAACCATTGCACAAGGGACGTAAGGGTCTTAGAGTTTAAAGCTGTGGTTAGGTTTCTACCTTAATTACTTTCTTGTACTTACGGATTTTGCAAGGGGTATAATCACAAGTATGTATTAGTCCTAGGAAGGTCGGTACATTAGTACAGGTTCACCCACACAATATTTAGCAAGCTAAAGAAGATTAATCAACTATATGAAGCGAAAGCACTTGACAGTCTTTCCATGTGTCCTCGAGAATGTTTGGTCATCTTAAGTAATACAACCGGCTTGTCCTTTGCTGCATAAAGGATTGGGCCACTTGCTGCATTTATTCCTACTGTCTTTTATTTACTCGTATTTTGTTTACTTGCTTTATCAAAACCCCCTAAAAATCCGTTTGCTAAGTATTTGAAGAGAATTCCTGATCCATACCACTAGCCAGCACCTTCTGCTCCTCATTGGGTTCGACACTCTTACTTATCGAAAATACTATGATACACCCCCTATACTTGTGGGTCATCAAGACTATTATTTGGCGCCGTTGCCGGGGAGTGAAGCGCTATTGGAGAGTGGAACTGGTAAAGGAAACTTCTACTGTAAGTATTGTTTACTTCTGTTAGTTGCTTTATTTTCGTTATGGATAATTCGCTAAGTTTCTTATTTGGTAATGCTACTACCACTGCTAAGGTAGTAGATAAGCCACCACCTGCTGAGAATGATGTTTTTAAAATATCTACAAGAATTATTGATCGTGTTATGGATAACTACTATGTTGGGGATGGAACAGTCCATCCCGGTGATTATTTACTATTTATACACGAATTATGCAGGTTGTTCAAGTGTGCAGGTATTACTACAGATCAAGTTAAGAAGAAGTTATTCTCATTGTCGCTGAAAGGAAGAGCTGAGGAATGGTATAAGATGTTTAAGAATGGTCAAGCTCTTGAATGGGAGGAAATAATACCTCTCTTTTATTCAAAATTTTATCCTCCTAGTGAGATTCATAAAGATCGGAATCAAATATACAACTTTTGGCCTCTTGATGGAGAGAGTACAGCTCAAGCTTGGGGGAGATTGAAGTTACTAATGCTCAAATGTCCCATTCATGAGCTCCCCAACAATATTATTATCAATAACTTTTATGCAAGGCTCCCTCTACATGACAAGGATTTATTGGATGCTTCTTATGCTGGATCATTCACTCGCATGGAAGAAGAAGCTAAATGGGATCTTCTGGACCGTATTCAAGATAATGCTGAAGCATGGGAGAATGACAAAGGTAGAAAGTCAGGTATAAATTATGATTATGAATGCATTGAAACTTTTATGGGAACTGATGACTTTCAAAATATTAAAAATGCTTATGGTCTAGACTCTTAATGTATTGCATCTTATTTTAAGGCTTTTGCTTCCTACATTGAAGTGCCTAAAAACAAGTGGCATGAACTTTATAAAGATATTACTAAGAGTATTCCTGCAAGAAATACTGAAGTTTATACTGCTAATCATGTCTTACCTGAACCTTATATTGAGAAAATGCCTTTCCCAGTTAAGATAAAGGAACACTCTATGATAGCTAGTATGGTTAATGAAAGTAAGAATGAAGATGTTGAACCTATGTTTGATGAACCTATAATAGCAAATGTGAAAGACTTTGTTACTAAATATGAAGAAGAGGGACACACTATCCTTTGTAAGGATACCTCTAATATTGTTTCACAAAGTAGTGTTATGAGAGCTAGTATTCTTGTGTTTTCTGTTAGAATAAGCGATCATTGCTACGATGGTGCTTATGATAGCTATATTGTTAAGTTTATGCATGATACTGAAAGTTACTATGAGAGAGGGAAAAGTGTTCTTATGTATCTCAATAATATCAAGTTTCCTCGTTTTATGCTGAAAGTTTTTATGTTGCACTTCTTTTTCCTTCTTATGCAAGTAGCCTCTGGTTTCAACAACTTGTTTGTTTATAAAATTCCCTTACATAGGAAGTGGGTTAGACTTAAATGTGTGTGTGTTTTTTCTTCTTAATGCTCTCTTTCACCTCAATTCATATTCCTGAGTGAGCATCTTCAAAATTATAATGCCCATCTTAATGGCTATAAAGAAAGAGCTTTTTGGGAGACAACCCAATTTGTTTTTGCTTCCAGTTTGTTTTTGTTTATTTAAGTGTTGGAAGTTATTACTTCGGTAATAACCTCTCCTTATCCGTTTTGTTTGGTTTTTGTGTCAAGATCAACCTCTAATGAGAGAGAAGTAAGATTTGGGGAAGTTGCTGTCCCGAAACAGATTTTTGTGCTTCACCGTAAAACTTCGTGAGAGATCTCTGTCTGTCGGATTGATCTGTAATTTTTTATGCTTCTGCCCCAGGTTGTTATTTATCTTTTGTTAGTTTTTCACTTTTTGATTTGAGCAACAGAAGATTTTCGGAAAAATTGATCTTTACCTGCTGGTCTGTTTTGACAGATTTTGCCACTCTTTCATTTGCTTCTTTAATCGATTTCCTTTTTGAATTCTTTTTCGGTATTCGGAAGGAGTTGCTACAGTAGCTTATGTTTTGATGGTTTTCAGTCGAAGTTGGACACAAAAGGTTTTATCACTTCACTTATACTAATGTTGGTAATGAGAACTGTGTGAAGTTTTGTGTGAAAGAAATTTCCAGGTAGTGGAGATAATGGTGTAATGAGAAAGAGAAAGGTTTTATGACTCAAGTAATAAGTTTATGAAGATGAAGATATTGATGTTATTCAAGTGGTGACTCCGGAATAATCTACTAAATACCAAATTCAGAGACCTGCAGAGTCTGTTTTCAAATAGGTAACAGTTCTGGTAAGAAAAGTTCCGCGAAAATACTATCCAACTATATTTTTGCAGTTTTTAGTCAATAAGGAAAGCTACGAAGCGAAAGAGGGATGAAAACGAAGCTAGGGTGGCTCACACCACCCTGTGGCATGGGCCCTCCCCAGGAAGCGCCACCAGGTGGTGAGTCCACCCCGGACCCCGCCTCCGACTCGTTTTCTCTCAGTACCTTCCTTTTATCGCAAAACTTCGTAATATATAACCCCCCCGGATCCCCCGAGGTTCATATATCGTGTTTTAGTCGTGTTTTCGTTTCGATCTGTTTCTGCCAGGAACTATTCTTTAAAAGCTTAGAATCACAATGGTGTCCGCCAAGGATAAGGGAAATGAGCCTATGGAGGAGGATCTCCAAGCCCCCAAGCAGGGGCTGGTACCTTTAGTCTCTTGTCCTGCATCAACGAAAGCCCTACGAGTCACTAAGGAGTTCTGCGATAAGTACCGAGACTTGCGGAGGAAGGTGGACATGCTTCAATGGGAGAATAATAGGCTCCGCAAGATGCTAGAAGATTTCCTCACGTCAACTAAGAAAATAATACCACCACCACCGAAGGAGTAATTCGTCATCAGGTTTGGCATCCCCTTGGTTTGTTCCAAGCTTGGGGGAGTGTCGCGGTATCACATCACTATCTTCTATCTTTTTACCTTTTTAGTAGAGTCATATCATGAATAGAGGAGTTATTATGTAGTATGGTTTGCATTATGGAAGTGTCCCCTCTCTCGTTAGATATGTATCCCTTGGTGTGAGTTTTCGTTATGAATATTAATGAGAAGTTCTATCATTCACCCTTTTTGCATAGCTTATGTTAGTTTTCAATTCGTGGTTATATGATTGATCTTGTTGTTAGTATTGATAGCACTTTGGGGTTCATTGAGTTAATTTAGTTGGTTTCAGCAAACCTGGCTCAGTCAGTAGCAACACCTTTTTGGGAGTTGAAAAGAAAAAGATAGAAGTACTCTAGAGAAAAATAATTTCATCATCTTTCTTTCTTGATTTGCTCATAAGTCTAGTATTCTCTAGTTAAGATCTTTTGTGCTTCCAAGGAAGATTGCATGTTTGTTTTTATCATTTGTATGTTTGTTTGTTTCCTTCAACTCTTATACTTGCTACCCAGTATTGCTAGCCAAAAACCTGTACTGAGAGGGATTTCTTCTCGTGCATCCACTCCTTTAAACCAAAACCCACGCCATTTGTGTCCACCATACCTACCTATTAGCATTATTGCCATTCCAAGTAAATTCCTATTTTGTCTACCTCCCAAATTAAACTTCTTATGCGAAAATTAGTGATTAAAGCTCTCACGAACTTGATGGCACACTTTATTTTTCTTGCATTTAATAACCTGAACCATTGGGTCCTTCTTTGTTGCGTATATGCTTGCGCTTTATGAGTTGAAGTTAATAGAACCATGTATCATGGGGAACGCTTTCAACATTGCATTGGTACTTTGTACCTAGTTGATATCATGTTCTTTTGCTTATGGATCCCGACAGTGTGAAATAAAAGTGGAACTTGTAAGATCATGGAGTCTATATGTGTGTTAGAGAAACGCCTATGGCGCTAGCCTAAGCCATGCCTAATCATGGTGGAAACTTGCAACATAACTACAGTGAGCATTCTATGAAGCATCCTCAATAAAAACCTATGCAAATAGCAAATAAAAAGATCATTGAGATGCTCACTGTCTGCTTGCCTTGTCATTTTGATTATGGGATAACTCATGTTTCATGTGCAAGGGGCACCCTGTTGGCGGTTCTCAATGATACACGTGTATTTACAATGACAAGAGCTTACTCGTGACTGAAGTTGAGTAGCATGAGGTTCGTTACTCATAAGTAAGGGGCATGAGATTTCAACTTATAACTTGTCAAGCATATCCTCTTAGTTGTGTCACTTTAACCTTAATCACCAAAAGATGCCTATGATAGGGGCAATGAGAGCTGAAATCTAGTAAGTATCATAATTTTTGGGAGCTCTTTATGAGACTTGTAATCCCTACTTCCCTCTGCGAAGGGCCTTTCTTTTTACTTTGTAGTTGAGTCAGTAAACCTATTCCGTTCTATCTCAGCAAGTATTTTGAGTTGTTGTGTTTCATTCATTCATATGATGATTTATTCAATCTTGTTTCTTATGTTCCTTGTTTTGCACATTGCTCTTATCTGGGTCTTTACTACTTTGAAAGCTATCATTGAAAACCAGTTATTTGTTAACTCCAGCAAATTATCAACTATTCTTTGACCAAGAGCTAAGTTTGCCATTACCAATTATGATTCACTTTATGTATCTTTATTGTGTTTCCTTTACTCATTGCAAGTTGAGTTATATAATAGTGAGTTGTCTTCTATTATGATCTGTGTATTTGATGAATGTATGCTTCTTGTCCGTATTCTTTTATCGACTCTTCTCTCCATAAACCTGAGGCCATGTTTATTGAGCTCAGTTTCGCTTGGGGACAAGCGAATTCTAAGCTTGGGGGGATTTGATACGTCCATTTTGCATCACTATTCTATGTCATAATTCACTGTTATTCATTGATATATTTCGTATTGAGAGGTGATACTTATGTTATTTCATCTGTTTTTGCATGGTTGATGAATGTTGGAGCATGGAACGCTGCAGTCAGGATTCTGATAGAAAAGGTGCTGTTTGGAGGCAAAATTCGCGAACATCAGAAAATCCAGGAAAATACATGGAAAATCCTATTTTTCCAGAAGACGAAGGAAGCCAGAAGGGGGGCTAGAGATGGGCCACAGGGGGCCCACACCACCCCCTGGCGTGGGTCAGCCTAGGTCGCGCCAAAACGCCCTGGTCCACCCCTGGCACTCCCCTCTGGCGTATAGTATCCTCCTGAAACCCTAAGACTCGGGGAGCGACCATAGAAAGATTCCACTGCCTCTGCGAGGTGGAAAACACCGAGAGAGAAAGATCTCTCCGGCAGACAGCTTTTTGCCGGGGAATTCCTTCCCAGAGAGGGAAGATCGTCGCCATCAACACCACCATCAAGATGGACTTCATCGGGATCATCATTATCACCACCATCATCACCATCAGCACCCTCATCAGCATCTCCATATTGCTGTACCAATTGGATTGAATCTTGCATAGTTCATAGGGGAAACTTCCTCGGTGTTGATTACTCTTTGTAGTTGATGCTATTGAGTGAACCATTGAATTATTGTTTATATTCAGATTGTTATACATCATTATTCCATCTCTGATCATGATCCATATGATGTCTTGTGAGTAGTTCGTTTTGTTCTTGAGGACATGGGAGAAGTCATGTTGTTAGTAGTGGAGTTGTGTTGAGAAAGATTCAAAAGTTTGATATTTAAGTTGTGGTGTACTTCTTCTAGTGGTGTCATGTGAACGTCTATAACTACCTCGGTGAATTACGCTCTTAGTTACATGCCTGGATGAGCGAAAGTGGTTAAAATAGTACGGTGGGGCCCGGGGCCACTCACGGTAGACCTTTCGGCCGTCCTAACCACTTTCAAAGCATCGGGACAAGAACGAGCGACGTAATCGGCAGGCGAAGGGATCAACTACATACACAAGTGAGTATGTATGCAAGCGACATACAACAGACCTCAGAGCCATTCCATCTAAAAGAAATAGAAATATTGCAACGCCATACGACAAGATTGAAATATCCTAGATAGAGGAAATATTTTAGGATAGCTCCTATTACATCAAACATCAGAGTATCAGGCGGAAGCGGAAAACAAGATCCGAGTACGGATAAGAAGCAAATCGGCATAAGACGCCACATAAATAAACACATCCCGCCCACAGATCTCACGGATCCCCGTTCCCGGAATCTCTACACCGAGTGATCGTTGCCAACATCATCTGTCTCCTCCACCCAGCATCCATCTTGCGAGTAAACCTGTTCATCTGAAATAAACAATTTATCGTGTGAGACCCTAGGGGTACTCAGCAAGTCTTTATGCCTCTAAAGGGGACACAACCTGGGGTGACGCAATTGCAGCAAAAGATAATAACTAACAAGTCTATAGATACTCGCTAACCATCCGCCTAACCAATGATAGACGGATGTCCGTGAATTAAGGACAACAGTTATAACAGTATAATTAACAGATCCATCCTCCTTCTCGCTTACCAACGAGAAAGCGGACGAATAACCCCCATCCGTTAGCAGTTTTATTAACCATTCCATGAGTATTGCACTATTTACTAGTCAGGTACTTAGTCAATTTAAAAGTGGTACTTTAGTGAGACTTGTCTATGATCGAGAAACTGTGCTCCAAGTCGTCCATAACCGCGGACACGGCTTTCAGAA
Organism: Avena eriantha; assembly: GCA_910589775.1. Taxonomy (NCBI): domain Eukaryota; kingdom Viridiplantae; phylum Streptophyta; class Magnoliopsida; order Poales; family Poaceae; genus Avena; species Avena eriantha. Next base: position 394,355,398 of record OU342742.1, on the reverse strand, counting down.
AGATTTACCCTGCAGGGGTGCACAAATAGCAACACACACTCGATCAACCTCGGAAAAACCAACTCAAAACCCAACGAGGCATTCACGACAAAGCGATCACAGGATTCAGAAATATTTCAGGGGGCCACCCCATTAAGCTACCCGCAACGAAGCTAGCTGACTCCGAGACGGACTCAAGGTTTGCACCAATGGCTATAAACGACTGGGAATCCGAAAGTGTGATTGGGCTTGTCGATACTGCGAAAACACTCCGCAATCCTAAACAGTACAGGTGCTCCACGCACAATCTTAATAAAACAGTAAAGCATGGCATAAGTACAGGATAGTAACAAAGCCCTAAACTACTTTGTGGCCCCAAGAAATAAGAATGAATCAAGCTCTGGCTTAGGGGGGTCCATAAGGCCTCCCGGATGTGGATAGTGCGAATAGTCAAGGAACAGGAATCAAGTACTCGGGGTCCTACGGGACACAAGTGAGCATGAAAAACCAAATAGCAGATATTGCTCACCGGTGGCTCTTTCATTACTTATCCCATTACTACTCAGGTTAAGTTGTTTAGGTACCTCGTTATCCATCAAACACTCACATACCCTACACATGCTTTTCTACGACTCGCATGGCTCACACAACTCCTGTAGTAATGGCTCATGGGATGGAGGAACAAGCTTCGGTGGGGTTTAAAAGTAAAGGCTATGCAGTACTTGGGATTCAATTTAATGCAATCGCGACCCAATGATGCAAGAATAAGATAGAGGCAATAGGTACTATATGTATGCAAGCATGTGGTAGTGCTTGCCTGGTAGCTCAGTTGAAGCGAGAGATGGATCTGGGTAGAACTCCTGTGATTCCTGATAATTCTCCTACTGGGCGTCTATTCGAAGAAGAACCAAACAAACAAGGGCCAACATAAATAAAGTGCACAAGCATATGAATTAAAGTGCGACAAGCAAACAAGCATGCCATGATGAATGATGCACAATTTTCATGGCATTAAAGTAGCATGGCAAGGGTGAGGTGTGGGGACAAGAATAATCCATTCTAGTATTTATTTGGTCAAGTTTTATTGCCCTAACAGTTCTGATTTTTAAATATGGCATGATGCATGCTTCAATTCAGAACAAGGAAGGCATAGATAGAACGGGCTCGTCGCGCTGATCGATTTAGACATTATTTGTCAAATTTGGAGTTATAGATTTAAAGTTATTAATTTATTAAGAAAAGGGCATTTTATTTGTAATTTTAATCATCTCGAAATTTTAAAGTGCTCAAACATTATTTTGAATAGCTTATTTGAATTCCTCACATTTTTCTGATTCAAAAACATATATCATTTGTATTATTTGGATTTGTAATTTAAAAGTTATTTTAAAACAGATTTGAATTTGAATTTAAACATTTTCTGGAATTGTTTTATTAAACAGGTAAACGGAAAACTTTTTATACTCAGCCCGAGATAGCCCCAGTCGCTGACGAGTGGGACCAAAACTGACTTAGCGGAAAACGGCGCACAGAACTTTCCTCACCGCGGGCTTCTCTACCCTATGTGAATGACGGGTGGGGCCAGCGGGCTATGGGCCCTCGTGCCAGTGGCTGAGCCTGCAGAGGCTGACAGTTGGGTTCGGGCTAGAGCGCGGGTTGAGGTTTACGAAAACCGGGGTGCCTTTTTGCGAAAACGCCACGAGAGACTGTCTGGTGGGGCCGGTGGAGCGCGGGTTGAGGCAAAAAGAGTGTGTGTGGGGGGGGGGGGGGATAAGTGCAAAGCGCGCGACGGCTACTATGGATCTTCTCGCGCTGTCTGTCGAACTGACGGACGCGCGGCGCAGCGCAGCGCAGTGGGGCTCGAACCGGGGACCTGGGGCACACGTGCGGAGGCAGTAGCCACTGCGGCTAAGGGGGGTTGATGCTGTGTTTTTGCTGCGCGGCCAGGTGTAGCATCTGCAGCGCAACGTCGGGGTGGCGAGAGCGAGTGCAGTGCACCGAGAGTGTTCGGCGATTCGCGCGGCGCGACTAGGGAGCAGATCAGCGAGGGGAGATGTCTGGGAGGACTGGGCTCTCACCGTGGGGGCGTCGGTGGTGGTGGAACGGAGAGAGGCGCGGTAGATCGTCGACGGAGCTGGCGGACCGGAGCTAGGGTTTGCGGCGGAGCGGCGGTGGTTCTGGTGGTCCTGGATCTCCTCCTCCTCGTTGCTGTGCACGGAGCGAAGCAGTGGTACACCACGGTCTTCCTCGACACCCAAAATCGCCACGCCACCAGCTGTAACGACGAGGAGTTGGAGGGGCCGACGGTTCAGCGGTGGTGGAGAAGTCCGGCGGTAGGGAAGAAGAGGGTTGGCTCAGAGGCCTGGGAGATCTGGGCGAGGCGGAGGAAGGGTGGGGAAAGTGAAAAAGTAGAAGAGGAGAGGGAGGCGCCGTGGGGGATCAGGGTAGAGATAAAGGTGGCTTCGGCCACCTTTGTCTTTCTCCTCCCTCACGTGCAGGGCGTGGCTAGGGCAGGGCAAGGGTAAGGGGCTGCCAGGTGGGCCAGGGAGAGAGGGTCACTCGGTGTGGGGCCAGCATGGCAGGGAGAGAGAGAGGGAATGGAGAGAGGGAGGCCCGGGTGTAGCTAGGTTAGAGTAAGGCTCGGGTTAGGGTTAGGTTAAAGGAGGGTGGTGTTAGACTAGAGATTATCTAGCATGGGGGCTTGGTTAGGGTAGATGGGGTGGTGGTGTGGTGGTGACTAGGATTTGGAACATGCACAAGACAAGCCCAAGCAAGAAGGAGTGGTGAGATGAAGAGGTAGGGTATGGCTAGGATTTTGGCATGTTTCCACATGATCATGCATGGAGGCATACACACATGAGGGGTGATGATTTGAGTGCACTTGGCAAGGAGAGGAGATCAAGATGGTGAAGGTGTGATGGTAAAAGCAAAAGAATTGAGCTTACTAGCCATGATCCCAATAGAACATGATCCACTCCAAAAACAAATAAAAACTAGAGGATCAAAGGTGGTGGTACTCTTGCATGGCCCATGCATAATCATTAAATGCCATGTTTTATTCTTGTGAAAACAATAATGATGTAACATGGTATTATTTCCATGCATTCCCAAAATGTGGGGTAAGGCCAAGCAAAAGAATTTAAATGAAAGTTCCAAGTGGAGTAGATGGAGATGATCACATTTGATTATAATGGGGACTTGCTAGTGTGTATATTCCACTAGATGTTTAATAGTCCCAAAAATATCCCAACATGAGCATAGATCCATAATAATCCATTTGAAAACTAGGAAAAGGGCACCACTCATAATGCATGCAAATGTGGCTCCACATATCAATAATGTGAAAACAACATGATGCATATATGAGAGCATGTGGAAATAGAAATGGATCCATCCCAACTCACATGAGCTAGATTAAATGCCCAAAAGAAAAGATAATAGCTCATGGTTAACTAGGATGGTGGAATTATAAGGTGGTGACAAAGAAAGGTGATGGAGTTGAATAAAAGACATGCCCCCAACCCAACTTGGGCATCAAGCATTTATCAAGAACCAATACAATGTATCAAGAGCCAAATACAATTAATAATGCACACGAGAGAAGAACCAAAAGGAAAAGGGTTTTTATATGATGCTCAAATGCAAGGTGGCATGATGACATGAGCATGATATAATTATGATGCAACAATTATATGTAGGAAGTAGCCATTATATTACTAAACCATGTAGCATTACAATTGTTAGACAATTGGGATGCTACAACGTCGACTACATGACACTTCACCTATATGGGCCTAGGGGAATGCATTGTGTATCTGGCTACTAATCGTAGGGGTTGCCGGAGTGACAGAAACCTGGACCCTCGTTAGGAAACCATTGCACAAGGGACGTAAGGGTCTTAGAGTTTAAAGTTGTGGTTAGGTTTCTACCTTAATTACTTTCTTGTACTTACGGATGTTTGCAAGGGGTATGATGCAGCCCGTCCTACGGACGCTCCTACATCTACACCACCAAGTCCCCCAAGTGGACCCATGACTCGTGCTCGAGCCAAGCTTCTCCAAGCTAAGGTGAATTCGCTCGAGTACTCATGTGACTTCGATACACCCCTGGATGGCTTGCTACTTCATGCCCCGACACTATGCATCATCAAGTATGAAGACACGAGCCAGGGGAGCGACGCAACAGCCAACAACCGCCAGGATACCGCGGTACTACCGGCCCCTGGAAGCGGTACTACCGCTCATGGACGGCGGTACTACCGCCCCGGACAGAGAGATGGACCCGAAGCCCCAGATCCCACCGGTACTACCGCACTCAGCAAGCTGTACTACCGCCCGCACCTGAAGACACACGCCAAAGCTTCTGTCCACTCCGGTACTACCGCACCCTTCTAGCGGTACTACCGCATCGGACCGGTACTACCGCTCGACCGACCGGTACTATTGGACACCCCAGGTCCTGCGTGCTCCAGCTCGGCCTTTTGGCCTTATAACATACCCTTTTGATACTTTAGTTGCCTAAACTACCCCTGAACTTGTGGCTGGCCTATATATAGCCCCCACCTCTATTGTAAGCCCTAGGCATGATATTGGAATTAGTGGAAACCCCTTGTGGATCTATCTAATTCTTGCCTCATGCTCCTTGACCAAGGAGCACCAATCTCACCAAACCTCGTTGGAGTTTGCATCATGCCTCTGCGTTGTATAAGGCATTGGCATCGGTGTCCCTTTGCCAAGAAGTCAAGATCTCATCGAGCCTCCCATCTCGCCGTGCCGGTTCGAGAGAGAGTCCTCCGCCCGACGCTGATCCTAGTTGCGCCGGACCGGTCACCGCCGGCATGAGCTATTGGTGTTTATCGTTGTTTTACGTGTGTGTGTTCATCGCGTTCTTCGTGCGTGAGTTCGTCGTGTTCATCCTTCCCTCCTCTCCCCACACTCCACCCTTGATTTGAAAGGGAATCGTGAAAGATCGGGCCACCCTAGAGGTTTGCCCTCAACAGGGTATAATCACAAGTATGTATTAGTCCTAGGAAGGTCGGTACATTAGCACAGGTTCACCCACACAACACTTAGCAAGCTAAAGAAGATTAATAAACTATATGAAGCGGAAGCACTTGACAGTCTTCCCATGTGTGCTCGAGAACGTTTGGTCACCTTAAGTAATACAACCGGCTTGTCCTTTGCTGCATAAAGGATTGGGCCACTTGCTGCATTTATTCCTACTGTCTTTTATTTACTCGTATTTTGTTTACTTGCTTTATCAAAAACCCTAAAAATCCGTTTGCTAAGTATTTGCAGAGAATTCATGATCCATACTACTAGCCAGCACCTTCTGCTCCTCGTTGGGTTCGACACTCTTACTTACCAAAAATACTGTGATACACCCCCTATACTTGTGGGTCATGACACGCCTCCCTCTCCTCCCCTGGCGCCAACCTCCTGCCGCGGCAGGGAATCGGTCAAAATCCTGCTGCGGCAGAGAATCTCTTCTTCTTTCCTCTGTTGCAGCTTGATTGTTCCTTTCTCAGCTCCTTGGCCTTCCTCATACCTGATCAAACATAGATGCAAAGATTTAGGTAGTATAAAATTCTCTCAAACAATATACTAGAACCAACTAAGAAGGAATTCAGCTGTTGCTTTTACAGCTTGGCTCTAGATCTTGTAATAGGTCCAATTCTGATTTCATTAGTGTTTGAATCTTTGCATCATTATCTTCATTGAATAATGGAAGAATGGTAGAGATGTCCTCATCAGGAAAGCATAACCCCAACATTATATAATCCTATGGTTTCGAAAGCATTTCAATTCTTGACATGATGCATACGATTCTACTGTAGTGTTTTATTGGTAGATAGAGTATCCTATATGATTCATTACTCCCTTTGACCTTATATTACCTGATTCACTGCTCCTAGCATACCTAGGTTTGGCTTGTGTTCATTGCTAGAGCTTATATATGTGTCTTGCTTAGCCATGCTTAGCTATCAGTTATAGTTCATCCAGATGATGTATCAGATGTAGAGAATCTAGTATGACAAGAGAATGAGATATACTAATCAGGTAGGATCGGTGGTAAAGGTTAAACATGCTAAGGCTTGTATGGAGGCCATAGTGGGATGTGGTTTTTGTAGTCCCATGCTCGCCACCATTAGGAACTGAGTTATTGCCTTTGTAACCGAGACAAGCGTACAGCCACACGGGGCTTGGGAACCCCTCGATTAACTAACTTGCATAGTATATTCCATGAGTCACGTAGTTCGGGCGTTCCATTCGACATATTCATAGAAAACATTTTGAAAGATTTGGCAGGTGAAGGTGCATCATAACAGGTAGGTAAGCGTGGCCTGGGTTGCATGGGGTCGATAGAGCCTCGGATAAACCAACCCCGACTCACATCTCTAGGGACTGGCTTCGCGACATGACCCGTTACACCGGAACACACCTTAGTGCGTGAATCATGGTCTCAACGAAATCAAGGTAAATGTCGTGGTCAACCACCCTCTGTCGGCCTTCCAAGGAAGAGGGCTAATCATGTGGCATTATGTAATACCTCGAACACTATGCTCTAAGCAACAAGCCGGTATAATCCAAAAGTGGACAGGACGTACTACCGTGGGGCCGTGCAACCACACACAGTAGGCCCACCTTGTGGAGAAGGGTACAGTACTACCCAACCATCCCACCCACTTTTATGATCATAGCTTCAGGTGCGAGCGGCGTAGTCGATAAGTAATGCGTTCAAAACATACACAAATGAGTATGTATGTGAGCGACATACAATAGTACATTAGGAAGCGGAAAACAAGATCCAAGTACGGATAAGAAGCAAATTGGCATAAGATGCCATAAAAATAAGCACATTCCGGACATAGATCTCACGGATCTCCATCCCTAGAATCTCTACACCTGACAATCGTTGCCACCATCATCAGTCTCTTCGACCAAGTAATCTTCTTGAGAGTATACCTGTCCATCTGAACAAAATATTTGTCGTGTGAGACCCTAGGGGTACTCAGCAAGTCTTAATGCATCTAAAGGGCACAACCTAGGGGTGATGCAATTGCAGCGAAAGAGAATAGCTAAACAGTTCTATAGAGACACTCTACAACATCTGACCAACCAAATATGGACGGACGCTCATTAATTAGGAACAATAGTTATCTAAGCGACATAAATAACCTTGCTCGCCCTCCTTCTCGCTTACCGATGAGAAGGCGGAAGAACATCACATTTATTGGCAATTTTATTAACCATTACATGAGGGTTGCACTATTTATTAGTCATGTTTTAGTCAAATCAAAGGTGGTACTTTAGTTATGCTTGTCTATGATCGAGAAACCGTGCTCCAAGTCGTCCATAACCATGGACACGGCTTTTAGAAAGATTTACCCTATAGGGGGTGCACAAATAGCAACACACACATGACCAACCTCAGGAAGAACCAAATAAAAAGTAACGAGGCCTCACGACAATGCATTCAGAGGATTCATCAATTATTTCAGGAGGCCACCCCACTAAGCTACCCGCAACAAAGTTGGCCAGCTCCGAGACGGATCCTAGGTTTGTGTCAATGGTTGTAAACGATTGGAAACCCGAAAGTGTGACTGGGCTTGTCAATACCGCGAAGCATTCCACGTTCCAAAATAGTACAGGCGCTCCACGCGCAATCGTAAATAAGTAAGTAAAGCATGGCATACCTACAGGATAGTAATAAATCCTCAAACCCCTAAGAAATAAAGTGCGAATCAAGCTCAGGCGATGGCGGATCCATAGAGTCTCCCGAATATGGATAGTGCGAATAGTCAACAAACATGTTTCAAGTACTCGAGGTCCTACGAGACATAAGTGAGCCTGGAAGAACCAAATAACATCTATTACCCGCCGGTGCCTCTTTCTTTCGTTATTCTATTACTACATAGTTTAAGTTATTCAGGTACCTCGTTATCCAAAGACTCGCACAAACCCTACACATGCAATTCTATGACTTGCATGGCTCAAATAACTCATGTAGTAATGGCTCATAGGATTGAGGATACAAGTTTCGGTGAGGTTTAAAAGTAAAGGCTATGCAATACTTGCGATTCAATTTAATGCAATCGTGACTCAATGATGCAAACATAAGATAGAAGCATAGGTGTTATATGTATGTAAGCATGGGAAATTTCTTGCCTGTTAGATCAGCAGTAGGGTAACCGGGATCTGGGTGGTACTCTTGGTTCTCCTGGTAATTCTCTTGCTCGACGTCTGTCTAGAATAAAAGTCAAACACACCAAAGACCATAATAAATAAAGTGCGCAATAATATGAATAAATGCATCAAGTAAACAAGGTATGCCATGATTAAATGATGCACAATTATATGGTATAACATAGCATGGCATGAGTGAGATGTGGAAACAATAATAAAGCATATTAATTAATTATTTAGGCATGGTTTGGTCCCATAAATAGTTCTGATTATTTAATATTTATATGATGCATACTTTAATTCATATCATGGAATACATAGATAGAATGGGCTCATCGAGCTGATCGATTTAGACATATTATTTGTCGAATTTGAAATTAGGGAATTAAAGTTGTGAATTTATTAATATAAGGCATATTAATAGTAGATGGCGTATTCGAATTCCTGGTATTTTCCTAATCAAAAAACATATATTATATGTATTATTTGGAAATATGAATTTAAAACATTATTTAAATGCAAAAGAATTAAAATAAGTCAAAAGTCAAAGGTTGGACTAGTTAGAGTTGACTCTGGTCAAATTTGTAAATAGATTTAAATTGATATTAAAAAAATATTTCATATAGAAAGTTTGTTCAAATTCAAATTTATTTGAAAGATACAAATTATTTGAAATATATTCATATTCTGGAATTTTATTTGTATTAGTAATTCTCTGGAACTTTTCTTACTCGGGTGGAATTGACCAACTGCACCCGACAAGTGGGGACAGGGATGCCGCGGATCCACGCACACGCTCAGTCAGCAGCTGGGTGACACGTGGGCGAGCCGGGGATGCGGATTGAGAACCATAAACAACAAGGGACCCCTTTGCAAACCCGTCAAAAACATGTCAGGAACACCGAGGAAGCGGAAACAAAATGTGCGTGAAACTGTCTAGCTGACCTGAGAGATGATGGCGTACAAACAGTGAGGAATCTCGCGATGCCTTGAAAAGAGAAGTTGTAAAGGGGATCTAGGGCTTCAACTTCTGTTCAAGATTGATCTAAAAAACTTTTGTTCAACATGTTACATTGAAGGTGGACCGTAGCGGCTGGGAGAACTCGTAGAACAAAGAGAAAAACATGGATGTAAACTGAGAACTGTCCGCAGATTCTCAGTGAGTTTCTCCAATCTTTCACGGATGATTTCTAGGGACATAGGCCATGGTTTTGATCAACATTTGATCTCTCATGTTGATGGGAGATTCCTCTACGCGTACAAAGGCCGTTCGGTGGCGGAGGTGAGCCGAAGCAGCTGGAAAACAAGGTGGAACAGAAGGTCTGGCTGTTGTTGCTGCTATGCTGTCTACGCGCTCACGGGTGTGACGTGCGTCCAGAGCAACGTGTGCACGGCGAGCGGCGCGCCGAGGCAGCAACAAGGCGAGCGATGGGTAAACACACATGGGTCGGAGAGGCAGAGACAAGATGGTGCTCACCGAGGGCGGCGAAGCTAGAAGGAGGCGGTGTCGAGGTTGGAGGCGAGGGTGGTGATCGAGGCGAGGTACTAGTGGCGAGATGGCGGCGTCCACGGCGGCGAGCGATAACGACCGGGGCGAGGAGCGTGTGTTGGGCGTCTCCTCGCTAGTTGCAGTTGGAGCAGTGTCGGTGACAATGCTGAGCACAGGAAGGCAATTGAGAGGATGGCGACGATGGCCGCAGCTAGGGTTTACGGGGGAACGGTGGCTTCGGCATGGCCAGGAATAAGTAGGATAAGAAGGCCGGCCTGGATCCTGATCTAGATGGGTGGAGGTTTGGTTGAGGTGGTATGTGGTGTCGCTTTATGCAAGGAGGAAGCACGCGCTCCGCATGGGGTGGTGTCCGGCTATCACGAGGCACGTGAGAGAGTCGAGAAGATCAACAGGGCACAGGAAGCCTCGTTGTCCGGATGTGGTCGAGTCAGACCAAGACGAAGAGAGGGGTCGGTAAGGTGCTAAGGAGGCTAGTAGTTTCAGAGAAGGCACCCGCTCCAGGTTCAGGGATAAGGTGATGTACTCGTTTCGTTTAGGTTGGGCAACGATCTGCTGGAGTCCTGGAGGTTACACTAGAGCTGAAATGGATCGATCGGTGCATTTTGACCTTGGTTGGGCTGTCGGTTTTAGCTAGGTGAGAGATAAGGTGTGTGTACGTGTGTATATACACGTGATCAGGATTTTGGGAAAGAAGAAGGGGGATTGGGGTTTTTATATAGTCCAAACTAAATTAGATGGGACTAGTTTTAGACCAAAACTTTAGACGGACTTAGAGTCATTTTTTACTTTTAGTTAAATAAGAGAAACTTTCACTAGTGGAAACAGGGACATTTATCCCGGTTATTAAGGGGCTTTAGTCCCGATTGGGCACCGGGACGGGGCAATCGACTAAAGCCCCCCCCCCCCTCTTTAGTCCCGACTGCGCTATGAACCTGGACAAAAGGAGATCCACATGGCCACTGGCTGGCGCAAGGGGGAGGACCATTCGTCCTGATTCGTATTACAAACCGGGCTCAATGTTTCTCTGCTGCACCAGCATTTTGGGCACTTTTTTGTGTCGCGGCAGAGAATTCATTTTGGCCACTTTTTATGCCACGGCAAAGAATTTACTTTGGCCACTTTTCTATTTATTTCCTTTGTATTTTACCTTTTGCACTCAGCAATGAAGGAATCATTATATTACACAACATCATGATGAATATAGAGATCAACAAAGTGTCGAACATATTACATATGGTACACGAGTTTCATGCATATATACAATATAATGTCTTTTACTATATATCCATATTCCACTATCAGCATCTCCCGATAGTATTCTCCTTTTGTATCTAGGACCTCTGCATCTAAGAATCCCGCAATTTCCTCTTGAATTGGTGGTATGCGATCCTTTGGTAGAAGATCGTCCCGCATCCGTTCGATCTAATTTAAAGAATAAGTCAACATATATGAATGAAACTAATTAATAAACACAATTGATGGTAATAAAATAAAATTGTGAATATTGTTTACATGCTCAAAGTTGTTCTAAATTTCTACCCATCTCATAGGTCGTCTGACGAATGAACTCGCAAACATAGTAGTCACATAAATTATTTCTATCTTCCTTCCTTAGACACTTTAGGAGAACAAACTTCAATCAAAATAATAATTAAGCATGATAATGATATCAAAACTAGAATCAAAGAGATGGGCGGATCTAGCTAGTAGTACTTACAGCTAGTGGTTCAAATGCAAGCTCCTCTTTCCAGGCACCCTTAGCCTTGTTGGTGAACCGTTTTCAAGCGCTGGCCGACAAAGAAAATGAATAAAAGGTGTCGTGGTATTGCCGATGAGTATGCCATGGAGGCGTCCTCACAAAGCGTATTTAGAGACGTGGGGTAAGGCGAAGATTTGGCGGGTATGAGGTAACACAGCTTACCGAGGCTCAAGTCCCACAATAGTGGCAGAACTCTACTCTGCTATAAATCACTATAATGGGAATACGCCGAGTTACAGATATCGGTTCGCTGTGCGAGGGTGTTGTGTATCATATCTGACGTTGTGCCCTAAAGGCTCCCATAGGTCTGGCTTATAAGGGCACCAAAACCTAGGGTTACAAGGAAAGGACCTTGCCGGACAAGTTACAGAGTCCAAGACTAAATACTAACTAGTCTTCATGTCTTGAACTCCAAGGCTCCGAGTATGTCGGTGACTCTCACGTAGCCTTCTTGTATCCAGCATGGGCCTCCCTTCTGGATCCATCTAACTGGGCCGCCTAGCAGGCCATAGGCCGTGCTACCAACTGTGGGCCACCCGGGTTAGCCGGATAAGAGACGTGCTATGGTGATATCCATTTAGCATATCCCCAATAGTAGCCTCCGGAGGACTTTTGAGATCTCGCGTCGTCTTTCCCTTCAATCTTGAATGCTCTGTCTAGGTGATGCCGGCAATTCATCAAGCAACATCTCGAAGGTCTCCCAAAGAACCCTGCAATCTTCTCCATCTTCGTAATGTAGCTGGAGATTCTTTAAGTCTTCTAGAGCCGGATACTTTCCATCTTCGATGGAATCTTCGGATGTGACCTCTCCACTACAACGGTCAGAAGATGACGTTGGCTACAGCCTACGCTACCTCGAAACTCACAGAAGGCTGCGAATTAATCATTACCTATTTTTACGCGTGCAAAATCCGAAACGTTAAAGCGGCAAAGATGGAGGACGTGGCGAAATTACCGGGCATGCTCATCTCCACGTTGGCAATGCTTCGTCCCTTAGATTTCTCTTCATGAATCTTGACGCTAGGTCTACATATATTAACTACGTCTTAGGCTTTTACTTTTACCCGCATTCTCCCTGGCGTCTTCGTCTTCCTCTAGCGATCGTTCGAGCTTTTTGACAGAAAACCCTAACCAGAGCTTTCCACCCTCTCCACCTTCATCCACCTGTACAATGGCCTCTAGAAGCAGTGCTCCCTCAACGGTGGCAATTCCCGAGGCTTCAATGGAGCCATCCTAGGGAGTGACTGTCCCACCGGACAGGGTCGTCATCCCTATCTCTGCGGTGGTGGAAACCACTGGCGGTGACCAAAGGCGAGCGGCACCAGATGCTGCAGAAGAAGAGGGTGATTCCCACAAGGGAGTGTGGAGAGGTTCTGATCTCTCCGCCAAAGATTTGCAAGAACTCATCACCGAGGGGTATATCCCTGTGACGGAGGGGATTTTTGTTTGCGGCCCGAAAGTTCCTGGGCGAGCGCATCGCGGTACCCAAGTTCCCTGTAATTGCCGCGTTTCGTAAAGTTGGGCTGCCAACTACTGAGAGGGGCCATTTCGAGGCAAACTCATCTCATCCTTGCCAAATTCAAACATTTCATTAAACTGCCTCGTGAAGTAGACGGTCAGGACCCACATGTCGGTCATCTGTCCGTGACACGAGCGCCAACGCGGCAACCTCTTAGGAAAATTGAGGAACTAAGTGGATTGGATGCGTTGATCAATTTCACAAATCCATTTTCTCCTTTCCCCTAGCACCGACGGTGTTGAAATCCACCCTCCAGGCAGAACGATCCCTTCAGACATTTGACTTCCGGCGCCAAGATGCTGCGCCCATTCGCTAATCCCGAGCTCCAATGGCGCATGTCGTAGCCGCTGTTGTGATGCTCTAGCCCGCCTCCGCCGCCGATGAGTTGAGCAGCTCGGAGGACGGCAGATCCTACTACCAAGGAATAAAAAGTTCTGGCTACATGCGGGTGAGCTACCCTTCTCTTTGCTATTCGCACTAATTATAACTGCTAGCTGGCTACTGAACCTAAAATTGTTTGTTAGCCCAACGCTGACAAACATATTTTGTCCACAGTTTTCTGTCAAGTGGGATCTCCGCGGACCAGCCTTACCTGGTTACGGTAGCCCTCTTTAGGTACGACTCTAAATCAGCAAGGGTGAAGGGCAAGTGGTATGGACACCATTATATCACGATGGAAGAAGCGCCTGGGTAGATCTGCACTATCCCTGTATGGTTGCTGCTCTGCATAGTCATGATGAAATATGGCCGAAGCAGACTACAAAGTTCAGCTTCATGGATGAACGAGGCATCATGGTTCTTCTAACGTGTGACAGTCAGCTAATTGGGTTGATGAAAAGGTATGCTTCAGCTTGCATGTTTGAGCTGAATTGTGATGTGCTGGATGTGGAAGCTGCTGCAAATGGCAGTCACCCTTCTATTCTTGGATAGGGTGGTCGCTCAAACCCAATTAGCTCCTGGTAAGCAAAAGTCTCTTAGGGTACACATGTTTGTGCTGAATTGTAATTTTTGTTTTATTTACACTGTAGATATTGGGCAGTTATGCAACAGTCCTGTTTCTTTGACAGGAAGCACCGCAATGTTAGAAACATGACTGTCGGGTCAGTCATTTTGCTGCCGGAAGAAAATAAAAACGAGTGGAAAGATGATGTTGGACACGATTCTGGTGTTGATTGTCCCGGCGATGCAGAGTACGTGAAGCTAAGAAAATTGGCACCGAGGATGAGGAAGAAGGTAGGAAATGAAGAAGCCAGTGGACGTGACGGCTCGCACCTAGGCTGGGGAAGAAGGCTGCTGGCAATGAAGATGCATAGTAATGTGTTGAACTTGAACCTATATCTGTAATTCGATTAAATTCTGGAGCTCTGTGTGTGGAACTTTGCTGGCCGAAACAATCTACCCATGTTCTCAGAGTAAAATGTACCACGACTTAGGGTTTGGAAACGCCAGAGTCAGTAGCTGAATCCGAAATTGCGATTGTGCCACTACTATCTGAAAACACGTAGTACCTGTTCCACGATTGCTGAGGGGCCGGAGGTCTCCAAATTCGATAGAATGTAAGTGGCATAGAAATAAATTACTCCATGAAGCAACAACTTATTTCAGCTGCTGCACAACGACATGGCAACATAAACAGCAATGGCAACCGATAATGCCCAGATGATGAGGAAATTGGTACCACTTTCTGGCCTAATCTTGAGCCCGTCTATCTCACCGCCTACCTACTCCTGCATCCCCTAGATCTGGCGAAGCTCCCGGATCTGCAGTAACCGGGTGTACGTGCTTCCACTTTATAAATTGTGGTTGTGCCATTTGTATGCGGCACAATCCACGTAGATTATGTTTAAACAAACCACCAATGTCAGAATACCACCATGATCAGACAAAAGGAGGTAATGCAGGGTTAAGACCGATTAACGGGCGACCAATTCTTTTCTCCCAGGATTCCGGGACCACTAGTTCAGACCGCTAGGTCAACAAGTACTACTATTACAACTTAAAAAAGTACGGAGCTCAAGCTAAATAGATCTAGTTATCACACATCTCCTTGATCTTCCTAATCTTAGCCCGATGCGCATCTTCCTGGGAGAGCAAGGATCGAATCGTCTGCTCCTTCCTTTTAGCATCTTCCTTGCACAGCTTCAATTGCTTCTCTGCATTTATCCTCATGCACTTGCCAATACTCGTAGTTTTGAACTGCAGGACTTTGGCCTGGTGAAGATCATTCCTTGCTAGAGTCGGTTCTTGCTCTACTTTAGCCTTTAGGGCTAACACCACGTCCCTCTCCTTCTTGACTTTGCTAACATTGTCTTGCACCCTCCTGAGATCTCGGTTAAGCTTGGTTGTGTCAACTAGGTCCCATAGCTTCATCTCAGCTGATGAGGATACAATCATGGATCATGCTGATTTCGAGTGCTTGAACTGGAAAGAAATATTGAGTCAAATCAATAATAACTATCAGATGAATTCATTACTAGTCGACCATGATGCTTTCATTTATAAGAACTTTATACTACCTAAGTCTATGCATTTATGTATGATCAGGTTTGTTGGAGAAACAAGCATGGCGCGAGGAGGAGAAGGGC
Source organism: Avena eriantha (assembly GCA_910589775.1). NCBI lineage: Eukaryota > Viridiplantae > Streptophyta > Magnoliopsida > Poales > Poaceae > Avena > Avena eriantha. The sequence continues at coordinate 394,339,860 of OU342742.1, read as the reverse complement.
TACAAGAGGAGCCCGGTATGATGATCGCCCGAGGATGCGCGAGGGAGGAGCGGGAGGAAGGCGCAAGGGAAGATCATCAAAACAAAGGCGATCGAGAGTTAAAAGGCGACCAAGAAGGAAGGTTCAATTCAGACAAACAGAAGTTCTGAAATTAAAACGGACGTGGTTTCCACATACCAACTCCGAATTAAGCAAATAAGTACTTGTTGGAAAGATAATTCCGAGATCTTTCCAACGAGTACTTGCACGTCTCCCAGTTCGTTACAAGCTGTGCGCGGAAATCAAAACAAGTGGACAGACGTTTTCTGTCAGTTTACAAATAGTCCTTTTAAGATAGGAAAGTTAGAGATATGTTTGGTTTTGACCCCAACTCTATGTTGGACGTCCAACAACCGTTATATAGGCATGTAAATCATGGTTTTTACGGTTTGAGACCACGCTAAAATATTTTGGAGTTATTTCTTTCATAGAACCTCTGGAATTACCCTGTGTTCGAATTCTACAACTATAATTGAGTGTGATCTGTTGTTCCATTGGGAATTAGTAGATTACATACTACCATTCGTGGTCACGGCTGCGTGCGCAAGAGTGTGGTGTTGTGAATATCCTACAAGGTTCAAGAGCTATTGTATTGGCATCAGGGATCGAGCGGGAGAGATCATAGCTACACACTAGTTATCTATCATCCACCATTACCATCGACAAGAGCTTGCTGAGAAGATCGGGCCACCCCATATCATCTTGGTATTAGATTTTCTCGTTGCCTCGGTAAACAATCGACAATCCATCCATAGATTAGAGAGTGTTTTTCATCATATACAAAAAAAGCCCCATAAAAAGAGTTGCCATAGCCTAGATTGCATCGTATTTGAGTAATAGTTGCTGGTCGTGTTCATCCTTTAGTTTAGCTCTAGATCTGTTCTTCGTAGATCTATTTTCTAGTCGTTTTCTAGTCGAATCCATCCTTGTTTTCCGCCGCCACCAAGCCATATCCGATCCAAGCTAGAGTCCTCATTGTTTACTCCTTGGCAAGTCGGAATTGGAAAAAAAAATTCCTACCGACTCTGCCGCGGCAGAGAAACGGACTATTTTTCTGCCGCGAGTGCGTGTCTGTCACGGATCTGATTTCCTGCCACGACACGATTTCGTGTTGTTTTTCTGCCGTGGCATGCGTTCTACCGTGAGGTCTAGATTCTCTACCACGGCATAGTTTTGCCCCATTTTTCTGCCATGGCAGCCATAAAAAATTGTGAAAAATTGCAATTTTCCAAACCTTAGCTACAACCATTCTATTTCACAAGTGTAGGAACTTTCCCATTGAGACTAGTTTCCACTCTTACAGGTTGCTCGTAGGGTTTTGGTGTTGTGCATTATAAATTGGTCGTGTGTGACATATATTCAAAAAAGAGAGAAAAAAGCAACATCGCAAAAGAAAAAGCAAAAAGAAAAAGAAGCTATACAAAATAAAGAGAAAAAGAAAAGGAGAATTGAGCAAGAGGCCTAGTGATATCTTTGTGCATCGGTAGATTGAGCAATCTTGTGCCTGTTTACTTTGAGCTTTTCTAGTGTCTCTCGAGAATAGTGCAACACCCTTCATAGTTGCATTGCCACATTTTTCTCCACGTGTGTGTTTTCTTGGGTTTTTGTACGATCAGCACTAGCACATGTTTGCGGTGTATATAGGATACCATACCTATAGCTCCACCATTAATAACTTGTGTGCCCTGTGATCGTTCTCTATACCTTTGATATTCACTTCATCACATCAGTGTATTAGTCTTTGATTTCATTTGGTAGAGCATCTCTATTTACTTTCGAATGGTAAGATATCCTTTCTTATCAGTTGTGAGTGATTTGTGAGAGTTTCCACCATACTGATTTTGATTTTTGCACTAACCTACTAATCATGTCTTTGAGTGATGATGAAGTTGTGTCACAGAAAAAGAAGCTTGAGGAGCTTGTTAATTGGCGCGAGTCTACTGATGGGAATATCAAGGACTTGCAAGATGTAGTGGATCAGAATACTGGCGTAGTCACTAATCTTCAAACTCAAGTGACATCACTCAATGTAAATATGGCCACCTTGCAGCGTTCGATTGAGGCCATTACAGCAGCGATTCAGCCAAGGTACACACAGTTGAGGCAAGGAACCATGTCAGTTGATGAGTACTACATGGAGATGGAGATGCTTAGGCAACGTGCTAGAGTTCGTGAACCCCTTGAGATGACTATGCAGCGTTTTCGCAATAATTTGAAGCTTCAAATCAAGAGCATTGTTCGTCATCACAAGTATGAGACTATGAACGAACTATTGCACCATGCTAGAGCGGCCGAGTCATAGCTAGCTGAGGAGGCTAAGCCACGTTCACGTTTTCCATCAACCAGCCGTTTTGCGGCCAGATCTACACCACCTCCTATGGCGCCACCTACAGCGGCTGCTAGACACCCTTCGCCATCAGCCAAACCTACTAATGTAATCATCTCTACTCCTGGTATTGTTTTTTGTGCTATGCAGGTTGCTTTTGAAGAAAGGGAGCAATCTATTTTACAAGCTGCATCGTCGGACTGTGCATTGTCACTTGCGGAGGATGTTTTAGTCCCTACTACAACTGAGGAGATTGTTGATGACATTGGTACTGATTTGGAGCTACAGTCAATAAGCGCAACATATTGTGAGTTTATTCCTTTGTTGATGCCTCCTTGTGATTTGCCTTGCACTACTATTTCAACATCATGTGATAGTTTACCCAATTCAAATTTTGATCATGTAGTACTAATTACACATAAAGAAATACTTGCTCGAATACCACCTACTGATATTGTGTATTCCATCATGCTAAATGAACCTATGAGTATGAGTTGTGCTATGGGCAAAATTTCTGAAATTTCATGTCTAAATTCTAGCACATATTCTCCTTGTTTCCCTTTCGATCTAATTGGTGAATATAGCATGGATGAAAATTTTCTTGTGGATCATATATGCATTACTTGTGATATAATCGCTGAACTGAAACAAACTGTTTTCAGCCATATATGCAATGTGTCACAAAATGTTTGCTATGGGACAATAGTTCATGTTCGAGATATTATGGAAATACATTTTGGTCTAGTTGATATATTGCAACCAACACAAGTAATTTTAACTATGTTGGATTGTTCTAATCTTGCTAGAATAGAACCCGAGTTTTCATATTCGTTGTGTTTGTCCCAAAGTTCGTTGCCTAGTTGTGCTAATGCTTTATACTTCACTAATATTTGGAACTTGAGTTGCATTTTACATACTGGACAACATGATCATGTTCATAATAATCAGAGTAGCCCAGTTGAAGCATGGCATGAATCAATTTGGTTTTCACACATATTGAATTGGTTTGATCTTGTTCACAAATTTGATCATAGATCTTCTTTGAGAAAACTGAATTTAATATTGAAAAACAAGACTATATATCTATTTGTTTTTCAGCATGATCATGATTCTTTGTACTTCACTTATACCTACAATTTAAGTTGCTTGATGTATACTGGACATATTTTTTATGTGAACAACAATAATACAACATGTTATATATATATACTTTGCGTACATGTTGTTCTTTTTGTTTCTTCCACTTTCAGCTTACCCAACGCCGAGGACTGCTTTTCTTGAAGAAAGGGAGGATGATTAGGATACAATCATGGATCATGCTGATTTCGAGTGCTTGAACTGGAAGGAAATATCGAGTCAAATCAATAATAACTATCAGGTGAATTCATTCCTAGTTGACCATGATGCTTTCATTTATAAGAACTTTATACTACCTAAGTCTATGGATTTATGTATGACCAGGTTCGTTGGAGAAACAAGCATGGCGCGAGGAGGAGAAGGGTTAGAAGAGGAGCCCGACATGATGATCGCCCGAGGATGCACGAGGGAGGAGCGAGAGGAAGGCGCAAGAGAAGATCATCAAAACGAAGGCGACCGAGAGTTAGAAGGCGACCAAGAAGGAAGGTTCAATTCAGACAGGCAAAAGTTCTGAAATTGAAATGGACGTCGTTTCCACATACCAACTCTGAATTAAGCAAATACGTACTTGTTGGAAAGATAATTCCGAGATCTTTCCAGCGGGTACTTGCACGTCTCCCGGTTGGTTACGAGCTGTGCACGGCAATCAAAACAAGTCGACCGACGTTTTTTGTCAGTTTACAAATAGAGTCCTTTTAAGTTAGTAAAGTTAGAGATATGTTTGGTTTTGATCCCAACTCTATGTTGGACGTCCAACAACCTTTATATAGGCCTGTAAATCATGGTTTTTGGGGTTTGAGACCACGTTAAAATATTTTGGAGTTGTTTCTTTCATAGAACCTCTGGAATTACCCTGTGTTTGAATTCTACAACTATAATTGAGTGTGATCTATTGTTCCATTGGGAATTAGTAGATTCCATTCTACCGTTTGTGGTCACGGCTGCGTGCGCAAGAGTGTGGTGTTGTGAATATACTACAAGGTTCGAGAGCTGTTGCATTGGCATCAGGGATCGAGCGGGAGAGATCATAGCTACGCATTAGTTATCTATCATCCACCATCACCATCCACAAGAGCTTGCTGAGAAGATCGGGCCACCCCATATCATCAGCACTATCAAGAAGTGAGTTGACTATGGATTCTTTCAACTCAACAGTCATATCCCATAGTTTGTCCAGCATTTTCTGTATCGATTTGGGCCACTCTGGATCTACCCATTTGACAGCACCACAACTTCTGTCTTGACACCGTAAAAACCTCCTGCATGCGTTTCGTCCTTCGAATGCTACAAATTTAGCGGGCAATGTCTATTTTTTCATAGCGTAGGACTGAATTCATCCGCTAAACCATGATAGTCGGAGTCGTACATTGTCTGGTTGGTCTAACACATCATACGCGCATGAGTAAACAGAGTAGATCTAGCTCAAAATAGATAATTGACCATAGATGATAGATATAGAGATGAGACGACTCACATCGAAATCACCATCCCTGTCATCACGATGCATTTCCTCACCGTCTCCCCTTGAACCCATGGCAAGAGGGGGGTGGGGGACTAGGGTGGATATGGGAGAGATAGCTGGAGGCACTGTCGACTTGTGGCTATGGCAAGATGGGAGAGAAGTGGGGAACGTGGCTTCGAGGGGAAGGAAGAGAAGTATGGGGAACAAGAGAAGTAAAGGGGACGTGACACTGGCATATGGCCCACGAAACTCGTGAGTCGTGACACTCGCAAAAAGGGAGCGCCCAGTGTTGCCAGTTTGTCCAGAGCAAGCAGGTAGTAAGCATGGCCAATCATGTCGCAGAACAGCATACTTGCAGATCGCCCTTACGAAGACCAGCCCAATCGTCCAAGCGCCCCGATCAAATGATATATAACAATCGTCATGCAGAACAACTTGTGTTAGGGGGTGCCTTCTAGAATACTCGGTCTAACGGCCACCATTGGGGGCTAAGGTTAGGTCTCTCCTAAGGTTAGGATCCATGTGGTTTATGAAAAGAATACACATTTCAATGACAATGGTGGATCCATATGTGGTTTGTGAAAAGAACAGACATGCAATGACTCTAGTTGTGGTTAATGAAAAGAACACACTGTTGGAGATATACCCAAGAGGCAATAATAAAAGTGGTTATTATTATATCTTTGTGTTTATGATGAATGTTTACATCCCATGCTATAATTGTATTATAAGGAAACACTAATACATGTGTGCTTTGTAAACATTAAAGGGTTCCTAGTAAGCCTCTTGTTGAACTAGCTTGTTGATTAATTGATGATCATGGTTTCCTGATCATGGACATTGGATGTCATTAATAACAAGGTTATATCATTAGGAGAATGATGTGATGGACACACACCCATAGTAAGTGTAGCATAAGATCAAGTCATTAAGTTCGTATTGCTATAAGCTTTCAAATGCATAGTAACCTAATCCTTCGACCATGAGGTTATGTTAATCACCATCACCAGATGGATACTTTGATGACATCAAACACCGCTTCGTAACTGGGTGGTTATAAAGGTGTCATTGGGTATTCTGAAAGTATGTGTTGAAGCGCATGGACCAAGATTGGGATTTGTCCATCCATATGACGGATAGATATGCTCTAGGCCCTCTCGGTGGAATGTCATCTAGTTAGCTTGCAAGCATGTGACTGGGTCACAAGGGATGACATAACATGGAACGAGTAAAGAGTACTTATTAGTAACGAGGTAGAACTAGGTATGGAGATACCGACGATCAAACCTCGGATAAGTAGAGTATCGCGTGACAAAGGGAATTGGTTTCGTATGTTAATGGTTCTATCGATCATGAAGTCATTGTTGAGTATGTGGGAGCCTTTATGGATCTCCAGATCCTGCTGATGGTTATTGATCGGAGAGGTGTCTCCATCATGTCTGCATATTCACGAACCGTAGGGTGACACACTTAAGGTTCGAAGTTGTTTTAAGTAGATATGGAATGTGCGTTGGAGACCGAATGTTGTTCGGAGTCTCGGATTGGATCCGGGACGTCACGAGGAGATCCGGAATTGTCCGGAGAATAAGATTCATATATTGGGGATCATTTTCTAAGTTAGGAAATGTTCCGGAGTATTTGTATGAGGATTCTAGAAGGTTTTGGAATGTTCCGGAAGGTTCTGGAAGATTTCTTGGAGTTTGCTTGAAAACCAAGAAAGGATCAAGGAATCCTTGTGGGGCAAGACAAGGAGTCGTGGGGGAGGAGGACTCCTCCCCCCTCCCAATCCGCTGGCCAAGAAAGGGAGGGGAGTCCTACTAGGACTCCCCCTCCCATGGCGCCTCCCTCCTATAAATAGAGGGGTGGAGGCACCACCCCCTTGCCCCCTCCACTCCAAACCCTAGCCGCCACTCTCCTCCTCCTTCCTTCTGCTCTGGCTTAGGCAAAACCCTGCAGAATTCTCTACTCCACCACCACCACGTCGTCGTGCTGCTGGGATTCCGTGGAGAAAGATCTACTACCTCCGCTGCTCGCTGCAACGGGGAGAGGAAGGTTTACTTCGACTCCGCACGTGTGACCGACTGCGGAAGCGCTGCCGGAACGCGGCGCCGGAAGGATCGTCCAGTCGATCTTGAGATCGGCAAGTGATCGACTACATCAACCACGAGATCTAATCTCATAACGCTTTCGGATCTACAAGGGTTAGTACAGATCTATCTCGTTGCACATGTCTAATAGATTAGATCTTGGCTTAGATCTAGGTTAGATCTAGGTTTTGTTCGTTCTTGCGGTAGAATTTTTTTGTTTTCCCTGCTACGAACCCATCAGTGGTATCAGAGCCGTGTCTATGCGTAGATCTGTTGCACGAGTAGAACACAATGGTTTTGTGGGTGTTGGTGCTCGTGCCGTCTTTTGCTTTGTGTACTTTGCATCTTGCGGCATGGTGGGATGAAGCGGCTCGGGCTAACCTTACATGTCATCGCACATGAGACTTGCTCCACGCTTGACGTGTAACTTGCTTTGCACAAGTGGCTTTGCGGGTGTCTGTCTCTCTCACCATAGTTTAAATCCAATTTACACTTTGCACTTGATAGCACTTGTATCAACGTTGTGGTTCAGTTTCGTAGGTAAGATCCGTTCTTATTCGAAAGCCCCAAACCACGTAAAACATGCAAAGAAAATTAGAGGCGTCTAACTTGTTTTTGCAGGGGTTTTGTGATGTGATATGGCCATCATGTGATTGTGATTATATTTGATGTATGCAATGATCCTTGTTGTAATATGGCAACCGGCAGGAGCCTAATGGTTGTCTTTAATTCTGTTAAGACCTGCGTGTCTATTCATCTTGTAATAGATTTATTCCAAGTAGTTGTAATAGTTGCTAGTGATGATGGACAACCATGAAGCGGCGCCACTGACCTTGACGCAATGCTGGTGATGATGGAGATCATGTCCGTGCTTTGGAGATGGAGATCAAAGGCATAAGAAGAAAGGGCCATATCATATCACACTAATTATGAATTGCCTGTGATGTTAATCCTTTATGCATCTTGTATTGCTTAGATCGCGACGGTAGCATTATAAGATGATCCCTCTCACTAAAAATCAAGTAATAAAGTGTTCACCCTTAGTTGGCACCGTTGCTAAGACTAGTCGTTTCGAAGCATCTCGTGATGATCGGATGTGATAGATTCTACGTGTGCATACAACGGGTGCAAGCCAGATTTGCACATGCGAAAACTAAGGTTAATCTTGACGAGCCTAGCATGTACATACATGGTCACGGAACACGGAATACCGAAAGGTAGAGCATGAGTCGTATAAATGATATGATGAACATGAAGATTGTTCGCCGATGAAACTACATCTTCTCTCATGAAGATCGGACTTGGTGTAGTGGATTTGGTTCGTGTAATCACTAAGACAACATGAGGGATGTTGTTTTGAGTGTGAGTTCACCTAGTTTATTTAAGAATTAAATTTGAACCCAATTTATCATAAACTTAGTCTAAACTACTTGCAAATTGTTGTAGATTATGGTGAACCTCTCCATCAATTTCAATGCGTTCCTAGAGAAAGAAAATCTTAAGAACAATGGAAGCAACTTCACGGATTGGTTCCGTGGACTGAAGATCGTCCTCAGGGCTGGTCAGTTGACCTATGTGCTCGAAGCACCGCTGGGTGACCCACCTGCAGAAGATGCCACCGATGACGTAAAGAATGTTTACGCCACTCAGAAAAATCACTACTCCACAGTTCAGTGTGCCATCCTGTACGGTTTAGAAGCGGACCTTCAGAAGCGCTTTGAGCACCACGACCCGTTCGAGATCATTAAGGAGCTCAGGCTGATTTTTGAGACTCACGCGGCCGTGGAGAGCTATGAGGCCTCCGAAAAGTTCTTTAACTGTAAGATGGAAGAGGGTAGCTCCGTTAGCGAGCACGTGCTCACCATGTCTGGGCATGCAAACAAGCTCCAAGAGTTGGGGATAACGATTCCTAATGAGTTAGGGATTCACCGTGTCCTCCAATCACTGCCACCAAGTTACAAGAACTTTGTGATGAACTACAACATGCACTTCATGAACAAGACGTTGCCTGAACTATCGTCCATGCTGAAAACTGCTGAAGTGGAGATCAAGAAGGAGCACCAAGTGTTGATGGTCAATAAGACCACCAATTTCAAGAAACAGGTCAAGCCTAAGAACAAGGGTAACTTCAAGAAGGACGGCAAGAAAGCTGCCGCACCTGCTAAGAAGCCTAAGGCTGGTCCTAAGCCTGAAACTGAATGCTTCTACTACAAGGGTGCTGGTCACTGGAAGCGTAACTGCCCCAAGTACCTGGCGTATCTGAAGAACGGCAACATCAAGAAGAAAGGTATATTCGATATACATGTTATTGATGTGTATCTTACTAGTAATCGTAGTAGTGCCTGGGTATTTGATACTGGTTCGGTTGCTCATATTTGTAACTCGAAACAAGAGCTGCAGAATGAGCGAAGACTGGCGAGAGACGAGGTGACGATGCGCGTTGGAAATGGCTCCAAGGTTGATGTGATCGCCGTCGGCACGCTCCCTCTACATCTACCTTCGAGATTAGTTTTAAATTTGAATAATTGTTATTTGGTGCCTGCGTTAAGCATGAACATTATATCTGGATCTTGTTTATTGCGAGACGGTTACTCTTTTAAGTCTGAGAATAAAGGTTGTTCGATTTATATGAGTAATATCTTTTATGGTAATGCACCTGAGATGAATGGTTTATTCTTACTGAATCTCGATAGTAGTGATACACATGTTCACAACATAGATGCTAAACGAACAAAATTAAATGATAGTTCTACATACATGTGGCACTGTCGTCTTGGTCACATTGGAGTGAAGCGTATGAAGAAACTCCATTCTGATGGACTTCTTGAATCACTTGATTTTGAATCACTTGAAAGATGCGAAGCATGTCTAATGGGAAAAATGACTAAGATTCCATTCTCTGGTACAATGGAGCGAGCTACAGACTTATTGGAAATAATACATACCGATGTGTGCGGTCCAATGAGTGTAGCATCGCGTGGTGGATATCGTTATGTTCTCACTTTCACGGATGACTTAAGTAGATATGGGTATGTCTACTTTATGAAACATAAGTCCGAAACTTTCGAGAAGTTTAAGGAATTTCAAAGTGAAGTGGAAAATCATCGTAACAAGAAGATTAAGTTTCTGCGTTCTGACCGCGGAGGTGAATATCTAAGTTATGAGTTTGGCATGCATTTAAAGAAATGTGGAATACTTTCGTAGTTGACACAGCCGGGAACACCACAACGTAATGGTGTGTCCGAACGTCGTAATCGAACTCTCTTAGATATGGTTCGGTCTATGATGTCTCCTACAGATTTACCGCTATCGTTTTGGGGCTATGCATTAGAGACAGCCGCATTCACTTTAAATAGGGCACCATCTAAATCCGTTGAAACGACACTGTACGAATTGTGGTTTGGTAAGAAACCTAAGTTGTCGTTCCTTAAAGTTTGGGGTTGCGAAGCATATGTAAAGAAGTTACAACCTGATAAGCTTGAACCCAAAGCGGAGAAATGCGTCTTCATAGGATACCCTAAAGAAACAATTGGTTATACCTTCTATCATAGATCCGAAGGCAAAGTTTTCGTTGCCAAGAATGGATCCTTTCTTGAGAAGGAGTTTCTCTCGAAGGAAGTGACTGGAAGGAAAGTAGAACTCGAATTTGAACCTTCTCTCGGATTTGAGAGTAGCGCAGCACCGGAAGATGTTTTTGTGCCGCCTGCACCAATTGGAGAGGAAGCTAATGATGGTGATCATGAAACTTCGAACGAAGCTGCTGCTGAACCTCGCAGGTCAACGAGGGTTCGTACCACTCCGGATTGGTATGACACTGCCTTGAACGTCATGTTGGTGGACAACACTGATGACCCTGCGACGTATGAAGAAGCTTTGGTGAGCCCAGATTCCGACAAATGGCTAGAAGCCATGAAATCCGAAATGGGATCCATGTACGAAAACCAAGTGTGGACTTTGGTGGACTTACCGGATGGCCATAAGGCTGTCGAGAACAAATGGATTTTCAAGAGAAAAACAGATGCTGATGGTAATGTTACCGTCTATAAAGCTCGACTTGTCGCGAAAGGGTTCTGACAAAATCAAGGAGTTGACTACGATGAGACATTCTCACCAGTAGCAAAGCTAAAGTCTGTGAGGATTTTGTTAGCAATTGCTGCACATTTCGATTATGAGATTTGGAAGATGGATGTCAAAACGGCGTTCCTTAATGGTGACATTGAGGAAGAGTTGTATATGGTACAACCCAAGGGTTTTGTCGATCCTAAAGAAGCTGGCAAGGTATGCAAACTTCAGCGCTCCATTTATGGACTGAAGCAAGCATCCCGGAGTTGGAATCAACGTTTTGATAAAGTAATCAAAAACTTTGGATTTATACAAACTTATGGAGAAGCTTGTATTTACAAGAAAGTGAGTGGGAGCTCGGTAGCATTCCTAGTACTATATGTAGATGACATATTGTTGATTGGGAATGATATAGAACTTCTTAATAGTGTCAAAACCTATTTGAATAATAGTTTTTCAATGAAGGATCTTGGCGAAGCGGCATATATTCTAGGCATCAAGATTTATAGAGATAGATCAAGACGCCTAATAGCGCTTTCACAAAGTACATACTTGGACAAAGTTCTAAAGAAGTTTAGAATGGAAGAGAGCAAGAAAGGGTTCGTGCCCATGTTGTCAGGTAAGACCTTGAGTAAGACTCAAAGTCCAGCTACGGCAGAAGATAGAGAAAAGATGAATAATATTCCCTATGCCTCGGCCATAGGTTCTATCATGTATGCCATGCTGTGTACAAGACCGGATATAGCACATGCTGTTAGTTTGACTAGCAGATATCAAAGTGATCCTGGAATGGAGCACTGGACAGTGGTCAAGAATATCCTAAAGTACCTAAATAGGACTAAGGATATGGTTCTTTCTTATGGAGGTGATGAACAGCTTGTTGTAAACGGTTACACTGATGCTAGTTGGAACACCGATCTAGATGACTCGAAGTCACAGTCTGGATACGTATTTATTTTGAATGGTGCTGCAGTAAGCTGGAGGAGTGCCAAGCAAAGCGTTGTGGCGAAATCTTCAACTGAATCGGAATACATAGCTGCTTCAGAGGCTGCACAAGAAGCCATATGGATGAAGGAGTTCATTACTGAACTTGGCGTGGTTCCCAGTGCGTTCGACCCGATGGCCATCTACTGTGACAACACAGGTGCCATAGCTAATGCACAGGAGCCAAGGTCACATAGCAAGCTGAAGCACATCAAGCTACGTTTCCATGCTATTCGCGAGTATGTCCAAGATGGTGACATAAAGATTTGCAAAATACACACTGATCTGAATGTGGCAGATCCGTTGACTAAACCTCTCCCTAGGACAAAGCATGACCAACACCAGAACGCCATGGGTGTTAGGTATATTACCATGTAATCTAGATTATTGACTCTAGTGCAAGTGGGAGACTATTGGAGATATGCCCAAGAGGCAATAATAAAAGTGGTTATTATTATATCTTTGTGTTTATGATGAATGTTTACATCCCATGCTATAATTGTATTATAAGGAAACACTAATACATGTGTGCTTTGTAAACATAAAAGGGTTCCTAGTAAGCCTCTTGTTGAACTAGCTTGTTGATTAATTGATGATGATCATGGTTTCCTGATCATGGACATTGGATGTCATTAATAACAAGGTTATATCATTAGGAGAATGATGTGATGGACACACACCCGTAGTAAGTGTAGCATAAGATCAAGTCATTAAGTTCGTATTGCTATAAGCTTTCAAATGCATAGTAACCTAATCCTTAGACCATGAGGTTATGTTAATCACCATCACCGGATGGATACTTTGATGACATCAAACACCGCTTCGTAACTGGGTGGTTATAAAGGTGTCATTGGGTATTCTGAAAGTATGTGTTGAAGCGCATGGACCAAGATTGGGATTTGTCCATCCATATGACGGATAGATATGCTCTGGGCCCTCTCGGTGGAATGTCATCTAGTTAGCTTGCAAGCATGTGACTGGGTCACAAGGGATGATATAACATGGAACGAGTAAAGAGTACTTATCAGTAACGAGGTAGAACTAGGTATGGAGATACCGACGATCAATCCTAAGATAAGTAGAGTATCGCGTGACAAAGGGAATTGGTTTCGTATGTTAATGGTTCTATCGATCACGAAGTCATCGTTGAGTATGTGGGAGCCGTTATGGATCTCCAGATCCCGCTGATGGTTATTGATCGGAGAGGTGTCTCCATCATGTCTGCATATTCACAAACCGTAGGGTGACACACTTAAGGTTCGAAGTTGTTTTAAGTAGATATGGAATGTGCGTTGGAGACCGAATGTTGTTCGGAGTCTCGGATTGGATCCGGGACGTCACGAGGAGATCCGGAATTGTTCGGAGAATAAGATTCATATATTGGGGATCATTTTCTAAGTTAGGAAATGTTCCGGAGTATTTGTATGAGGATTCTAGAAGGTTTCGGAATGTTCCGGAAGGTTCTAGAAGATTTCTTGGAGTTTGCTTGAAAACCAAGAAAGGATCAAGGAATCCTTGTGGGCAAGACAAGGAATCGTGGGGGAGGAGGACTCCTCCCCCCTCCCAATCCGCCGGCCAAGAAAGGGAGGGGAGTCCTACTAGGACTCCCCCTCCCATGGTGCCTCCCTCCTTTAAATAGAGGGGTGGAGGCGCTACCCCCCTTGCCCCCTCCACTCCAAACCCTAGCCGCCACTCTCCTCCTCCTTCCTTCTGCTCTGGCTTAGGCGAAGCCCTGCAGAATTCTCTACTCCACCACCACCACCAGGTCGTCGTGCTGCTGGGATTACGTGGAGAAAGATCTACTACCTCCGTTGCTCGCTGGAATAGGGAGAGGAAGGTCTACTTCGACTCCGCACGTGTGACCGACTGTGGAAGCGGTGCCGGAACGTGGCGCCGGAAGGATCGTCCACTCGATCTTGAGATCGGCAAGTGATCGACTACATCAACCATGAGATCCAATCTCGTAACGCTTTCGGATCTACAAGGGTTAGTACAGATCTATCTCGTTGCACATGTCTAATACATTAGATCTTGGCTTTTATCTAGATTAGATCTGGGTTTTGTTCGTTCTTGCGGTAGAAATTTTTTGTTTTCCCTTCTACGAACCCATCACACACATGCAATGACACTGGTGGATCCATGTGGTTTGTGAAAAGAACAGACATGCAATGACTCTAGCAGTGGTTAATGAAAAGAACAGACATGCAATGACTCTAGTGGACCCATATGTGGTTTGTGAAAAGAACACACATGCAATGACACTGGTGGATCCATGTGGTTTGAGAAAAGAACAGACATGCAATGACTCTAGATGTGGTTAATGAAAAGAACGCACATGCAATGACACTGGTGGATCCATATGTGGTTTGTGAAAAGGACACACATGCAATGACTCTAGCTATGGTTAATGAAAAGAACACACATCCAGTGACACTGGTGGATCCATGTGGTTTGTGAAAAGAACAGACATGCAATGACACTAGGTGTGGTTAATGAAAAGAACAGACATGCAATAACTCTGGTGGATCTATATTTGGTTTGTGAGAAGAACACACATGCAATGACTCTAGCTGTGGTTAATGAAATGAAAACACATGCAATGACACTGGTGGATCCATGTGGTTTGTGAAAATAATAGACATGCAATGACTCTAGCTATGGTTAATGAAAAGAACACACATGCAATGACATTGGTGGATCCATATGCGGTTTGTGAAAAGAACACACATGCAATGAACTCTGGTGGATCCATATGTGGTTTATGAGAAGAACACACATGCTCATGTGGTTTGTGAAAAGAACACACATCCAATGACACTGGTGGATCCTTATGTGGTTTGTGAAAAGAACACACATGTAATGACATTGGTGGATCAATATGTGGTTTGTGAAAAGAACACACATCCAATAACTCTAGTGGATCCTTATGTGGTTTGTGAAAAGAACATGCATGCAATGACTCTAACTGGGTTTATGAAAAGAACAGGTAATACAATGACTCTGGTTTGTGAAAGAATAGACATTCACTGACTCTAGTTGTGGTTCATGAAAAGAACACACATGCAATGACACTAGCTGTGCTTAATGAAAAGAACACATGAAATGACTCTAGTGAATCTATATGTGGTTTGTGAAAAGAACAGACATGCAATGACTCTAGCAATGGTTCATGAAAAGAACACACATGCAGTGACACTGGTGGATCCATATGTGTTTTAGGAAAAGAACACACATTCAATGATACCAGTGGATCCGTATTTGTTCTAGGAAAAAACACACATTCACTGGCTCTAGTTGTGGTTCTTGAAAAGAATAAGCATGCAATGAATCTGGTAGATCCATGTCTGGTTTGTGAAAAGAACAGACATGCAATGACTCTGGTGGATCCATATGTGCTTTGTGAGAAGAAAAGACCTGCAATGACTCAGTAATAGAAGCAACATCGACATTGCACGCAATACTTGATATGGGGTGGCCCGATCTTCTCAGCAAGCTCTTGTCGATGATGATGGTGGATGATAGATAACTAGTGCGTAGCTATGATCTCTCCCGCTCGAACCCTGATGCCAGTGCAACAGATCTCGAACCTTGTAGGATATTCACAACACCACACTCTTGTGCACGCAGCCGTGACCACGAACGGTAGTATGCAATCTACTAATCCCAATGGAACAACAGATCACACTCAATTATAGTTGGTAGATTCGAACACAGGGTAATTCTAGAGGTTCTATGAAAGAAACAACTCCAAAATATTTTAACGTGGTCTAAACCCTAACTTGTGATGGCTACGGAGGTTTATATGAGGGCTGGGGCGTCCTCCCCTCTAAACGGGCCTAAAAACAGCCATATCTTGGCCCAAACTGACTCGGTTTGACTCAAACTGATACATACCGACCCATATATGGGTTCGGCCTTATTGGCACACAGTCCAAACATCGTGGAACACCTCAAACATGTATCTTGGTGCGCCAACTCTCTCTCTCTTGCTCATACGTGATTTCCTCATTGCCTCCTAGTGCGCATGCCTCCCGCTCCTCCCTCGCACACTTGTTGATATTAGAAATCAGTGCTTGTCCTTCTTGCTACAACTCTTCTCCTCCTCGCGCAACGCTTGTGTTATCAATAAACCTGATCATACAAAGATGCATAGACTTAGGTAGTATAAAGTTGTCATTAAGTAAAACATCAGGTTCAATTAGGAATGAATTCACCTGATAGTCATTATTGATTTGACTCAATATTTCCTTCAAGTTCAGGAAGTCAGAATCATCATAATCCTTGTATATATCCTCCTCATCCTCCCTTTCTTCATGAAAAGCCCTCCTCGGCTTTAGGTAAGCTAAAAGTGGGAGAAACAAAAAGAACAACGTGTACACAAAGTATATGTATATATAACATGTTGTATTATTGTTGTTCACATGAAAAGTATGTCCAATATACATCAACACAAAGTCATCGACACACAATATGTATGGCTGAAAATAGCATATTTCAGTTTAGCGATTCTATCACAAGTAATGCATATGTGATCCACAAGAAAATTTTCATGCATGCTATATTCACCAATCAGATTGAAAGTGAAACAAGGAGAATATGTGCTAGAATTCAGAAATAAAATTTCAGAAATCTTATCCACGGCACTACTCATATTCATAGGTTCATTTAGCATGATGGAATACACAATATCAGTAGGAGGTATTCGAGCAAGTATTTCCTTATGTGTCATTAGTACCACATGATCAAAATTCGAATTTGGTAAACTATCACATGGTGCTCTAACATTAGTGCAGGGCAAGTCACAAGGAGGCTTCAGTAAAGGAATAAACTCACAATATGTCGCACATGTTGGCTGAATCGCCAAAACAGTACCAATGCCATCAACAATCTTCTCAGCTGTAGTAGGTACTACGACATCCTCCTCAAGTGACAATACCAGATCGTGTGATGCAGGTTGTAAAATAGGCGGCTCCCTTTCTTCAAAAGCAACATGTACATCACAAGATACAACACTAGGAGTAGACATGATTACGTTAGTAGACAACTCACATGTCTCATTAGTGTCCACTCTCAAAATTTCTGGAATAGGCCATTTGTAGTTGTTCAAAAATATAGAACGTAGAAATTGCTTGAAATCTTCCCAAAGGATTTTTTTACCCATGACACCATGCACAATCCTTGCGTCCTTCCACCAACGAGCTACCTCTTCATCCACACGTCGGTGAGCAAGAATGTATTCTATATGGCCATTAAACTTGCTATCAAAAGTACGACATCTCGCAAAACCAAATTCCATATCAATTTCCCAAATCTGATATTCTGCGGGTGTGGCGGAACTTTCCAATTGCCACTTGATTGTAGTTGGATCATATGCCATGCCAACCACAATAGCTAAATAGTCATGGTAAACATCATCTGATTTCTGCATCACATCAACACTAGTAGAAGTCATGATTAGTACATTAGTGCAAAAACACACAAAAAATTTGGTGGCACACTCACAACTCACTCAAAAACTGACAAGAAAGCAGATCTTACCGTTCCAAAGTGAATAGTGATGCTTACCAATTCGAAATCAAAGACTGATGCACTTATGTGATGAAGTGAATACCAAAGGTATAGAGAACGATCGCATGGCACACAGGTTATTTATGGTGGAGCTGTAGGTATGGTATCCTAACTACACCGCAAATAAGTCCTAGTGCTGATCGTATGACAAAGACCCACGGAAACACACACGGTGGAGATAAATGGGGCAATTGCAACTATGAAAATGAGCTCAATAAAGTGAGGTATGTTGGAGGAACACTCGTGTTGCAATGCACAAGGAGAGACGCTAGCAATGTCTCAACGAAACGGGCACAAGATTGCTAAACTAAGCAGCCCGCAGAGCACTAAGAACGCTAGTCTCGTAGGATAGTTTTAGACACAAAGAAAGGCTTACTAAGGCTCACAAGGATAGGTACGCTATGTGGACTCAGTAAAAAAAATTGACCTGAGAATTGGTCTCTGCCATGGCAGAAAAAGGCCTAAAATCCTGCCGTGGCAGGATGGCGGCAATTTTTTTTCTTGTACTAGCACAAACTGGTCTGTGGTCAGGCGAGGGGTCCGATTTTTTCTTTTTCACGTGAACTCAAGTACCAGATCGTGACCTGTAGGATCGATTGAATTTTTCTTCTTCTTCTTTGAAACGGATCTACAACTCTAGACTAAAAGAAAACAAATCTAATAGATCTAAGACTCAAGAACACGACGAACAGTCTAGAAATAGTCTAGGGACTCCGACAACGGATCAAAAACAAATGAAAACTAGACAAAAAACTACGACTCAGATTTAGAAGAAAGGCTACACAAAAGGATTACGATCAGCAACTAGAACTCACGAACAGTGTTATCTAGGCTATGGCAATGAACTATGAACCCTAATATTTTTGTGTGGCTTTTTCTGTATAGGAAAACAACAACTAATCTATGGATGGATTTGTGGCTGTTTACCGAGAAAACACTGGAAATCTGATACGAAGATGATATTGCTCACCGAGTAAACCCAGCGCTTTGATACCAAGATGATATGGGGTAGCCCGATCTTCTCAGCAAGCTCTGGTCGATGATGATGGTGGATGATAGATAACTAGTGCGTAGCTATGATCTCTCCCGCTCGAACCCTGATGCCAGTGCAACAGATCTCGAACCTTGTAGGATATTCACAACACCACACTCTTGCGCACGCAGCCGTAACCAGGAACAATAGTATGCAATCTACTAATTCCCAATGAAACAACAGATCACACTCAATTATAGTTGGTAGATTCGAACACAGGGTAATTCCAGAGGTTCTATGAAAGAAACAACTCCAAAATATTTTAACGTGGTCTAAACCCTAACTTGTGATGGCTACGGAGGTTTATATGAGGGCTGGGGCGTCCTCCCCTCTAAACGGGCCTAAAAACAGCCATATCTTGGCCCAAACTGACTCGGTTCGACTCAAACTGATACATACCAACCCATATATTGGTTCAGCCTTATTGGCACGCAGTCCAAACGTCGTGGAACACCTCAAACATGTAATTCTTGGTGCACCATCTCTCTCTCTTGCTCATACGTGACTTCCTCATTGCCTCCTAGTGCGCATTCCTCCCGCTCCTCCCTCGCGCCCTTGTTGATATTAGAAATCAGCGCTTGTCCTTCTTGCTGCAACTCTCCTCCTCCTCGCGCAACGCTTGTGTTATCAATAAACCTGATCATACAAAGATGCATAGACTTAGGTAGTATAAAGTTGTCATTAAGTAAAACATCAGGTTCAATTAGGAATGAATTCACCTGATAGTCATTATTGATTTGACTCAATATTTCCTTCAAGTTCAGGCAGTCAGAATCATCATAATCCCTGTATATATCCTCATCAATACTTGCATTCCTGCCAGATGTATCTAGATGGGGAGGCTCGGTAGGTTTTGAGCCTCCATCGCCAACAGATATATCTAGTGCTGGTTGAACATCAGAGCTAAGAGCATCATTGATGCTCTTCTGAACATCAATTTCCCGCAAAACAAAAATGAGCAATAATTAGTGCAGACTCAAAAAACAAAACAATAAAAATATTGCTAAAAATGAGCAATAATGAAGTATAGTTGTTTTATGAAAATAAAGTATGACTCTTTGTTAGGGGAAGTATATGTGTCTATAATAGGAAGTATAGCTATGTAATAAAATGAAGTATAAGTCTATTACCAGATGTATATGAGTCTTGTTTCTTAAATTATATACTATTGGTAAAATTAAGTATGGGTGTCTATAATAGGAAGTATAGCTATGTGTAAAATGAAGTATAGGGTTGTGGGATAAAAACAATGAGAAATAGTTAGGGTAGATTCAAAAACAAAACACAAAAAGATTGCTGAAAACATATTAAAAAATAACTAAAAGAAGAAAAGGAACAAACCTTGAGATTCTAGGATACCAGTGGTAACACAAACAACATCGACATTGCACACAATAGTTGCATTCCCACCAGATGTATCTAAATGGGAAGGCTCAGTAGGTTTTGAGCCTCCATCGCCAACAGATGTATCTATTGCTGGTTGAACATCAGAGATGTGTAGTACAAGATAAAAAATTATACTACATACTGAATAAGTGCATAGAAATAAACAAAAAACAGAGGGTAAAGTAGTACAGTTGTGCAATAAGAAGAAGTTAACATTACATATTGTGAATAAGTACAAAAAACACATAATTGGGAAGTATAAAAATATCACATAAACATAAGTTAAGTAGCACAAAAAAAGAAGTAACACTTGTTTTCTTACATAAAAACTGGTTATAAAAAAGTCACAGTACCATGGCCATATTCTAATTTGAAACTAAAATGCCAAAAAATGAAAACTACCAGAAAAGTACAAGAACACAAAAAATGTGAGTACAGATAATGGGAAAATAGAAGTATAACACATCAGACAAAATAATAACACTTATATTATCAGATCATGACAACTTAGAAAGTCAACTTAGCACCACCATATATGTAACACAGAAAATAAAATGCAACAAAAATGACATCACGGTATATACTTGCAAACAAAAGTACAATAAGTAAACAACAAAGAAGTATGTAATCAACAAGATTTTCTCTAAGAATACTAAAAATATGCATTCCAAAAAGTATGAACATCATGAATTAAAAGAAAATGGACATACAAAAATCTATACTAGTAATTTTATACAACAGAGCACATAACAGAAAAGGCAATTATGATCCGTGCTTTTCGAATTGGAAGGTTTTGTTAGTGGTTCCATGAATGGCCGAACCTAAAATAAAAATTCCCCAGAACGAAACCAAGCACCTTCAAGAAGAAATAAAAGCCTCACCGAAGCGCAAACCTAGATTCACCGTCGATGACCATGAGGATAGCAAACCTGTATACCAAAAACAAAATTGGAGAACAACAAAATCTGATTAAACTGAGAATAATCAAATGTATAGAAAATAATGCGTTAAAGAAAAGGTAAATAGATGGAATCAAAGATCCGCCATGAACAATCACCATGAATAGTGAACCGATAGGAAGAATAGGGGAGAGAAGGAACTAGCGGAGGACAAGGAGAGAGGAACTGGCAGATGATTCGGGGGCTTATGAAGCAAACAGTTTACTCCTTGCATCGGTTTCTACTACTAGATAGAAAGGATGGAACCAACCTCACGGGCAGAGAAAGAGGAAAGAACCGCTCATGGTGTGCACATGAGTCTAAGAAGTTCGTCGTCAGGGGAGAGAGAAGAAGTGGCGGTAGAGAAAGAGATAAGCGCATTAAGTAGGAGGAGTGGTGGGCCCAGCATGTAATAACCACTAATATCTCTCATATTTAATTCAAAAAAAAGTCTAACGTCCTATTACGATGGAAAAAGAAACTACAAAAACGAATAATAAATGTGTAGTTGAAAAATAAGTATAGTAATAAAATAATAAAACTTAATTTTATGCAGGAAAAATAATATTAAAAACTTATAAGTTGTCAAAAAATTATAACATTTAACAAAAAAGATGTAAAATAATTTAAGAATATATTCTCGAAGTATAGGTGAATATATTCTGGAAGTATGCATGAATATATCCATGAAGTATACTGAGTACTACAGGAAATATGACAATTAGTACACGAAATGTATGTATGTAGCACTCTAGGAAGTATGATAATTGATAAAATATAAGTATGAATAAAAGTTGGAATATATAGAAAAGTATGAAATAATAACAAATTTGCCCATGATATAAATATAGTTGTCCCCAATACAGGAAGTATACATATTCTTATGGAAGAAGTATCATCATATGTTAAAAAAGTATGAACATATATATACAGGAAGTATGAATGGATGAAAACTCAAACTTTCCGTGTTTATAGCCCAAAGTACAACATAAATCCAAAAAGTCATATTAATTACAAGAAAAGCAAAAATGAGAGAAGTATGACTACTTATAGAAGTATATATGATTCATTTCAAGAACTATGCCCCCTCCCACCCCCCCCCCCCATCCGCCCCAACCAACCCCCTTCCACTACACATAGTTTTTTGTAATAAAATTGTTAACCACAACCATTCCTGATCTGAAACAGGATGTATGGAACATGTCATCAGGGAAGTATGAGCACTCTAAATTGGATGTATGTAATTGCTCATACAGGAAGTATGGATGATGAACTCTGGGAAGTATGGATCAAGAACAAGTACGTATTATTGAATTCAGGAAGTATGGCGGGGGGCCCTAACCTCCTCATATAGCAAGCATGAATGTATTAAAATTATAATTTTGCCGATTTATGGCCCAAATCTAAACAAATCCAAAAATCAAATCAAGTACAACAAAGCAATGCATAGAAGTATGGCTACTTATAAGAAAGAAGAATGAATAAACGACAATAGAAAGTAATTCGTAAAAAACAGTAGGACGACAACCGAAGATAGAAAACTAGCACGGTATACTGAATAATCACATATGAAATAATACAATCAAAATTCGTACCGGTAGCAATACGTACGAATGTTCAAATAATAATAATACAAAAAAACATATAAATCGATGAGATCTAGGCCCGCCATTTAACCAAGATTATCCTCGATCCAAAACACCATCCCCTGATATCGAAATTGAGCAACATCCTGATCCAAAACAGCATCTCGATATACATACAACTGTTGTGAAGTATAACGCATCTTCAATTTTCAAATATACAACCAATTCGAAAACAAATCGGCACCCGTTTATCCGGGCGGACGAGAACTGCAACGACTACAAACCCAGATCATTGATACAAGTTTAATACCAAGAGAACCATTAGTAAATATGCAATTTCAGTTCAGAGAGATGCATACGAACTGTAATCGACACACAATATATCTCCAAATTATAAAGACAACTCTAATTAAAAGGACGGATACAAGCAAAAGCCGACAAAAAGAACGAATTATTGATTGCATGTGAATTTAGTTTCTAAAAAGGGAATTTCGCGTGCACGACGGACGATTTAGATCACAAAAATGTAAACACGATCATCAATTGATAATGAAAACAGTCAAATAATCACAAAAAACATGCACATGTTGATAGAAGTATATGTGCTCACAGCAGGAAGTATGAAGCAGCTTAGAACGGGAAGTATGGTTATTGAGTTCTAGGCAGTATGCATCATGTATAGAATATTATTCTATCATTGATGTTAGAATAGCGCAGTTATATTTTTTCTGGACTCTAAGTCAATACGAGGAGGAAAACATACCCGATAAAGACCTACAGTACGGGCGTGTCTGCCAGTACAGTCTGGTCATACCGAAATGTGAAAAAGTATACGCAGGGACCTGAACATTTAACAACCACTAGTACATGCACGTCTTCCCATACGGCCCGGCCATACCAGGTCAGAAAATGCTTCAGATCGATCAAAAAATGAAGGGAAGCAAAGATCAAGGCGAAACGAACTAAAAAGATTCCAGACCAGCAAAATCAATCAACTTAAAATTGTGTTACCTCACTTTATTATACTCCTCGGCCGAGATTAAGGATATAGCTCAACTGTGTTAACTTCTCCAACTCTACAATGCTTGAAACGTTTTCCATTAATGATCCAGGATGAAGAAGAGGGTGTAGTATTTTTCAACCTTACTGCTCCCGAAGGGTATGCCTCTTCGACTTCATAAGGTACTTCCCACCTTTAATTTACCTGCAAAAATCTTAAGCCTAGAGTTATAGAGAAAAACTTTATCTCCAAATTTAAATTCCTTGCCCTCTAACTTTTTATCATGCCATTTCTTTACCTTGTCCTTGAATATCCTAACATTTTCATAGGCCTCATTTCTGAGTTCATCTAAAGCATGAATATCTAAGAGTCGTTTTTCCCCAACAGTTTTAAAATCGAAATTCATGGTTTTGATAGCCCACCGAGCCTTATGCTCAATTTCTAATGGAAGGTGACAAGTTTTACCATAAACCTTATTGTATGGTGTCATTCCCATAGGATTTTTGAAAGCTGTACAATACGCCCACAGTGCATCATTAAGCATCAAAGCCCAGTCCTTT
The DNA here is from genome assembly GCA_910589775.1 of Avena eriantha. Classification (NCBI taxonomy): domain Eukaryota; kingdom Viridiplantae; phylum Streptophyta; class Magnoliopsida; order Poales; family Poaceae; genus Avena; species Avena eriantha. Next base: position 394,315,692 of record OU342742.1, on the reverse strand, counting down.
CTTGACCTATTCACCATCTTTTGAAGTATGACTTTGATTTCCTGGTTAGATAATTCCACTTGTCCACTGGTTTGTGGGTGGTAAGGTGAAGCTACGTGATGGTCGACTCCATACTTCTGTAGTATCTTGGCAAAAGTACCTTTCATAAAATGAGTTCCACCATCAGTAATTAAAAACCGAGGTACTCCAAACCTAGGAAATATTATGCCCTTATCATCTTGATGGAAGTGGCTGCATCTGCATGAGAAGTGGGTATAGCCTCTACCCACTTAGTAACATAGTCAACAACAACAAGAATATGAGTATAACCATTAGAGGGGACAAATGGTGCCATAAAATCCATTCCCCAAACATCAAATAGCTCTATTACTAGGTTATATTACATATAAATTTCATTTCTTCTACAAATATTACTCATACATTAGCAAGCATCACTATTCCTAACATATTCATGAGCATCTTTAACTAGGGTGGACCAGTAGAAGCCTAATTTCAAGACTTTAGCTACAATACGATCACCAGCATGATGTCATAATGGCTCTCACCTCGTGGTCGGGTACACATTTCCTAATTATCCCATCTATACCATGTATGTATAAGTAAGGGTCATCCCAAAAGTAATGTTTTAAATCATTAAAGAATTTATTTCTTTGATTGTAATCCATCTCTTTTGGCAGAAACTTACCAACAAGGAAACTAGCATAATCTGCAAACCAAGAGTCGTGAGATTCTATAACTATAAGATATTCCCCTAGCAAAGATTCATTAATAGGAATGGGGTCCTCTATGATACCTTCCATTCGCGATAGATGATTGATACATTGCAAATGTATCTATAATTTTTGATGTTCCATGCTTGGTTTTATCTACTTTCTTGTGTTTTGTTCCAACTTTGGAGTATTTTTCATATAATTTCTGGGACTAACCTATTAACAAAGAGCCACAGTGCCAGCTGCCTGTTTTCTGCTGTTTTTGGTTCTAGGAAAGTCAGAAAATGAATATTCTCGGAATTGGACAGGACAAAAGCCAAAGTGCCTATTTTCTGGAAGTGATCAAGTGCCATAATACGAGACGGAGAAGGGCCAGGGGCCAGCCACACCACCTGGCCGCGCGGCCAGGCCTGGCCCACGCCAGGGGGTGGTGTGGCCACTCCTGGCACCCCCTCGGCCTCTCCTTCCGCCTATATATTTCCCTCAGTATGAAAACCCTAAGTACCCGATCAAAAATCCACGAAAGAGTCTGTAGCCGCCGTCATCTCCATCCCTAGATCGGGACGGATCTGAAGCTCTTCCCGGCACCCTACCGGAGAGGGGAATTCACCCTGGAGGCCTTCTTCATCACCATGCAAGCCTCCGGTGTGATGCGTGAGTAGTTCATCCTTGGACTAGGGATCCATGTAGTAGCTAGATGGCTGGTTCTCCTCCTTTGTGCTTTCATGTTTAGATCTTGTGAGCTCCGTTCATGATCAAGATCATCTTTTTGTAATTCTGCATGTTGTGTTTGTGGGGATCCGATGGATATTGAGATGCTATTTCAGATTGATTATTGATTCTATCATGTCTTTGTTATTTGTGATCTTGCATGCTTTCTGTTGTTAGTAGCTATCTTGGCCAAGTAGATGCTAGCAACTCCAATAGTTAGTATTTATGCTCGATAGTGGGTTCATGCCTCTGGTAATCTAGGGAAGTGATAGAAATCTCTAAGGTACTAGATGTGTTGTTGCTACTAGGGAGAAAACAACAATCCTTTGTTCATAGAACAATCGTATTATTTACTTTACACGCAGTTTGTAAAGCAATAATCTGTTGCTTGCAACTTAATACTGGAGGGGGTTCGGATGATAACCTGAAGGTGGATTATTGGTCATAGATGCAGTTGGATGGCGGTCTATGTATTATGTTGTAATGCCCAATCAAGTCTCAGGGGAGTCAAGATGATTAGTATATGCATGTATTGCTTTCTCGGTGTTTGTCAATTGCCCCGCTGTAATTTGTTCACCCAGCATGTTATTTATCAAAGGAGAGCCACCTCTAGTGAACTATGGACCCCAGTCCTTTTTCTTTACATACAATCTACAATCTTTTACTGCTTTGTGTTTACTTTCTGCAAACTTTTACTTCTTTCCATTCGATACGTTTAATCCTTTGTTTTCCGCAAAACACGGTGAGATTGACAACCTCATCGCAAGTTGGGGACAAAGTTCTGTGGTTGTGTTGTGCAGGTCTCCACGTTGCTACTAGCACCGGTAGTGCACCCTGCCAAAGCTCAGCTAGTAACACCTTTGGGGTGTTTCCTTGCTCCTACTGGTGCGATTAAACCTTGGTTTCATAACTGAGGGAAAACTTATTGCTGTGCTCATCATACCTTCCTCTTGGGGTTCCCAAGGAGCTCTACGTCGAAAGTCAAGCACATCAAGAGATTTTCTGGCGCCGTTGCCGGGGACTGAAGAAGAAGAAGCTCCCACGTGAACCACGCACCAGCAAAGATTTTCTGGCGCCGTTGCCAGAGAGGCAAGGACATCTTCACAAGGGGAGTCCCTCATAACCAATCTCTTTACTTTGTTGTTTTTGTTTTGCTTAGTTTCTTTTGCTTTGTTTGCTTGTTTTGTTCTTCAAAAAACACAGAAAAAATTAGTTCCTTTCTTAAGTTGCGTTTATGACTAGCTCTGCTCCAATCACTATTTCATTATGGATAGCTCACTCAGTTTCCTATTTGGGAACAGTTTTATGACTCCTAAGGTAATAGATGAACCACCGCCTGCTAGAACCTCCATGGAAGAAGAAATTGCTAAACCTGAAAGCTCATTAGATGAAAAAGAGGAGCAGAGTGATGGACAAAAGGAGGAAGAATGGATCTACCCATGCCTACCTTCTAATGAGAGTAACTCTTTATCCCTTACATTATTTGATTGTCCCCCATGCTTATCGAAGGAGGGTGAATGTTATGTTCCCGAGGATTCTTTTGAAAAAGTTTATCATAAAGCTCTAGTGCTTGTAGATCATGAAAAGCATGCCTTATGTGATAGTTATATTGTTGAGTTTATTCATGAGGTTACTGAAAATTATTATGAGAGAGGAAAATATGGTTGTAGAAGTTTTTATGGTAATGAAACACCTCTCTATGTGTTGAAAGTTTTGAAGTTACTTTTGTTTTATCTTCCTATGCCTATCACTTTGTTTTTTGTGAATTTATTTGTATACAAGATTCCTATGCATAGGAAGTGAGTTAGACTTAAATGTGTTCTGAATTTGCTTCTTGATGCTCTCTTTTACTTCAAATTCATATTTCCTATGAGAGCATGTTCTCAAATTTTTATGCCTAACTTAAAGGCGTTAAAGAAAAGTACTTGTTGGGAGATAACCCAAGAGTTTTAGATGAGTCTTGGAAGTTATTACCTCTGTAATAACCTCCCCTTATACTTTTTATTTTGCTTTTTGTGCCAAGAGTAACCTCTAATGAGAGTGAAGTAATGATTGGGAAAGTTGCTGTTCCGAAACAGATTTTTGTGCTTCACCGTAAAAATTCCTGAGCGAGCTATGTACGTAGGATTGAGCTGTAATTATTTGTGCTTCTGCCCCATGTTGTTATCTAACTTTCGTTAGTTCAACACGTTTTGATTTGAGCAACAGAAGGTCTTCGAAAAAATCGTCTTTACCAGCTGGTCTGTTTTGACAGATTTCTGCCATTTTCTGCATTTGCTTCTTGTTGGTTCCTTCTTGAGTTCTTTTGGGGAATTGAGCTTTTTGAGGGAAGTCCTACAGTATCTAGTGTTCTAATGGAAGTTTATTTGGTGTTAGAACTGAACCTTGAGACTTATTTATCTTAAGTGCACTAATGTTGCTAATGAGATTGTGTGAAGTTTTGTATGAAGGAAAAATTTCAGGTGTATGGAAGGAATGAGTAATGGGATGAAGGATGGACTAAAGCTCAAGCTTGGAGATGCCACGCGTGTCACCCCAAGAAATATCCAAGAAGTACAAGCGTCAAAGCTTGGGGATGCCCAAGGCATCCCCTTCTTTATCAATAAAAATCCCAGGTTTCTTCCAAACGCTTCACTTTTATTGTTTCATGCACAGTTGTGTTTTTCTTGGAGCGTCTTCTTTTTTGTTTTTGTTTTGGTTTTTAGTTTGCTTGGTTTGCTTAGTTTTCTGAATAAATTGGTTGGACCCCCTCTTTCATACATTGGTTTGCAAATAGTTTTGTTTGGTTTGGAAAAGAGTAGGAAAGTTCATACTTATGTGATAAAAAGAGCTCGTTTTTGACTGTGGCCTATGCTTTGTCATGCCATGCTTGATATTGTTTTGGCTTTATGCTTAGTATTCTTTGCTGTAGCATGACTTGTTATAAACAATTGAGATTTCTTAATGTGCCTTGGATGAATCATGCGTTGTTTTAGCATATTAAAGCATAGTATAGTGGTATTCTCCTTTGGTGTTTTATTTGGGTTGACTTGGCACATGCTCACACCATGTTATGACTATCCCAAGTCACCAAAGCCTGTATGATCCTTTAGTTTTCAACTTGTAGTATCAATTTATGCTTTGATCAATGATGTTTTGTCGCTCTACATGATTATGGCCATTATTGCTCTCTTAGTTTGTCGCTCCCAGTCTTTTGCTAGCGTCCACAACAAAGTATGAGTTACACTCATGCATCCAACTCCCTAAACCAAGTTATTCCAAAGAGTCCACCATACCTACCTACTAGCTTATGCTATTCCAAGTATATTCATGCTTTTGTTTACCTTCCACTTGTTATGAGAAAACTAGTGATTAAAGCTCTCACGAACTTGATGGCACACTTTACTTTTTGCCTCTAATAAACTTGAACCATTGGGTCCTTCTTTGTTGCGTATATGCTTGCGCTTTATAAGTTGAAATTAGCAGAACCATGTTTCATGGGGAACGTTTTCAACATTGCACTTATACTTTGTACCCCGTTGATATCATGTTCTTTTGCTTACGGATCCCAGTGGTGTGAAATAAAAGTGGAACTTGTAAGATCATGGAGTTTGTATGTGTGTTAGAGAAACGTCTGGGCCGCTAGCCTAAGCCATGACTAATCATGGTGGAAACTTGCAGCATCACCATAATGAGCACTCTATGAAGCATCCTCAATAAAAACCTATGCAAATAGCAAATAAAAAGACCGCTGAGATGCTCATTGTCTGCTTGCCTTGTCATTTTGATTATGGGATAGCTACTATATCATGTGCAAGGCGTACCCTGTTGGCGGTTCTTAATGATACACATGTACTTACAATGACATGAGCTTACTTGTGACTAAAGTTGAGTAGCATGAGGTTCGGTCTTCGTAAGTAAGGGGCATGAGATTTCGGTTTATAACTTGTCAAGCATATCCTCTTAGTTGTGTCACTTTAACCTTAATCACCTTCAAGATGCTTATGATAGCGGCAATGAGAGCTGAAAGCTATGAGTACCATAATTTTTGGAAGCTCTTTATGAGACTTGAATCCCTACTTCCTTTTACAAAAGGCTTTTCTTCCACCATTATATTGAGTCTCCACCTTCTAACTTTATGCACCTTCTTTGAGAGCATAGTGGCCATTCTTAGTTCTATGTGCATTGTCCCAAGACTAGTTGATTGATGCATAACTTGTTATTGCTTGTTTGAAACTATTGTATCTAGTCACTCTTATGAACTTTGAAGGTGTCCTATGCATTTATATTTGCTACTCTATTGAGGGACAAGCTGAATACTTTTATGCTATGTTTTCTTTATGTGAAACAAAGAAACGTCTTGCAACACATTGTTATTCATGAATCTTTTGTTTGTGCCTTTTCATGTTGCGTCATAGTTTCTTTGCTTATTGCTAGAACTTTGTCTTTCATGTTATGATTGAAGTACTATGATCCCAGCTTTGAATGTTTTGCAAATACTTTGATCAAGTCTTTGATGGTGTATGTCACCTCAAAAATTATTCTTTCTTTTTATCACTTACCTACTCGAGGACGAGCAGGAGTTAGGCTTGGGGATGTTGATACATTGCAAATGTATCTATAATTTTTGATGTTCCATGCTTGGTTTCATCCACTTTCTTGTGTTTTGTTCCAACTTTGGAGTACTTTTCATATGATTTCATGGACTAACCTATTAACAAAGAGCCACAGCGCCAGCTTCCTGTTTTCTGCTATTTTTGGTTCTAGTAAAGTCAGAAAATGAATATTCTCGGAATTGGACGGGACAAAAGCCAAAGTGCCTATTTTTCCGGAAGTGATCAAGTGCCAGAATACGAGACGGAGAAGGGCCAGGGGCCGACCACACCACCTGGCCGCGCGGCCAGGCCTGGCCTGCGCCAGCGGGTGGTGTGGCCACTCCCGGCACCCCCTCGGCCTCTCCTTCCGCCTATATATTGCCCTCGGGACGAAAACCCTAAGTACCCGATCAAAAATCCACGAAAGAGTCTGTAGCCGCCGTCATCTCCATCCCTAGATCAGGAGGGATCTGAAGCTCTTCCCGGCACCCTGCCGGAGAGGGGAATTCACCCTGGAGGCCTTCTTCATCACCATGCAAGCCTCCGGTGTGATGCGTGAGTAGTTCATCCTTGGACTACGGATCCATGTAGTAGCTAGATGGCTGGTTCTCCTGCTTTGTGCTTTCATGTTTAGATCTTGTGAGCTCCGTTCATGATCAAGATCATCTTTTTGTAATTCTGCATGTTGTGTTTGCGGGGATCCGATGGATATTGAGATGCTATTTCAGATTGATTATTGATTCTATCATGTCTTTGTTATTTGTGATCTTGCATGCTTTCTGTTGTTAGTAGCTATCTTGGCCAAGTAGATGCTAGCAACTCCAAGAGTTAGTATTTATGCTCGATAGTGGGTTCATGCCTCTGGTAATCTGGGGAAGTGACAGAAATCTCTAAGGTACTAGATGTGCTGTTGCTACTAGGGAGAAAACAACAATCCTTTGTTCATAGAACAATCGTATTGTTTACTTTACACGCAGTTCGTAAAGCAATAATCTGTTGCTTGCAACTTAATACTGGAGGGGGTTCGGATGATAACCTAAAGGTGGATTATTAGTCATAGATGCAGTTGGATGGCGGTCTATGTATTATGTTGTAATGCCCAATCAAGTCTCAGGGGAGTCAAGATGATTAGTATATGCATGTATTGCTTTCTCGGTGTTTGTCAATTGCCCCGCTGTAATTTGTTCACCCAGCATGTTATTTATCTAAGGAGAACCACCTCTAGTGAACTATGGATCCCGGTCCTTTTTCTTTATATACAATCTACAATCTTTTACTGCTTTGTGTTTCCTTTCTGCTAACTTTTACTTCTTTCCATTCGATACGTTTAATCCTTTATTTTCCGCAAAACATGGTGAGATTGACAACCTCATCGCAAGTTGGGGACAAAGTTCTGTGGTTGTGTTGTGCAGGTCTCCACGTTGCTACTAGCACCGGTAGTGCGCCCTGCCAAAGCTCAGCTAGTAACACCTTTGGGGTGTTTCCTTGCTCCTACTGGTTCGGTTAAACCTTGGTTTCATAACTGAGGGAAAACTTACTGTTGTGCTCATCATACCTTCCTCTTGGGGATCCCAACGAGCTCTACGTCGAAAGTCGAGCGCATCAATGATCGTCAACGGGATTATCCTTACCCTCATATCCACTATCTGCAGGTCATATTCTTGTCGTAATAAGACAAATTTAATTAGACAGGGTTTAGCATCTTTCTTAGCTAGAAGGTGTCTCACATCCTGATGATCTGTATGAACTATTACTTTTGAATTGATAATATAGTGTCTAAATTTATCACAAGCAGAAAAACAACTAAAAATTCCTTTTCAGTTGTTGCATAATTTCTTTGATCCTCATTGAAACTTCGACTAGCATATTGAATGATGTTAAGGCTCGATCCATCTCTTTGTCCTAGAACAGCCCCAATAGCATAGTCACTAGCATCACACATAATTTCAAATGGCTCGTCCCAATAAGGTTGATAGATTTCTTTCTATCATGATCCCTCTATCTTATGTCCCACAATATTATATTGTAGGATCCATAGTGTTTTGTTCTAGGCTTCCAGGTTTCCTTTTTCCTTGTGTGCCTCATTTCTATTTGTTTGGGTGCTTCAGAAGTTGTTTCTTCTTTTGGAAGCTACCTCGTGTTTACTACCTTGTAGTGTACGATGTGTCACTCAAGTAGTAGTTACTTCTTTCTCTGGTTTTAACCCTTGGACTTGAATCGAAGATCCCGGAATTGTGCCGGATTCTATTGTGGTGAATCTTGTACATGAAGATGATATTTAACCCAAGATCCATTCTATGGTCCCCTATTGTTAATGTTCACACATTACCTCAGGATGGCTAACTTCAAGTATAGCCTTCAATCTTGTGGTTATTATTGCAATTGAATTGTTACAATTAAGGAATTCCACTACCACATGCTATGGTAGATGTTCTTTGATGGAACTAAATAGATCACGACAAGAGTACTCCTTGAGAGTCTCGCATCTATACTCGTGACTCTGCCACAATTTACCTTCTATGCATTGGTTTCTAGAAGATTGTTAATCTATGCATCCACATCTTGCGATTCCACCCTACATGTTTTCTTCCCCTTGTTGTTTCCGACCTCTGTCTATTAGTTGGTAGAAAAGTAGTAAATGAGCATCGGTGACTTCCGATGCAAGATACTCTTGTGGTTTGTCAAGACAAACCATTTGGGGATGTCAGGAGAAACAAACTCTAGTACCTCGTCAATTCTAAGACTAGGTCAAAGTTTTGTAACCAGTAGATCAAGAGGCATTAATTAGCTTGTATATGTTCCACCTTGGAGTATCACACTCCTTTATACTAAGAGGGCGTGCTGAGTTCATGACTCTCTTATTGAAGTGGTGCTCCTACACATATTTACCTACCCTTCCTCCGATCTTTTGCGCTCGTGAACGACGCGTATGCGTATCGATGTGGTCATCTAAGATTCTAGCAATCAGTATTGCTTTGAACTACAAGGACATTTGTATCATTCTTAGCGTGATTGATTAACCCTGTCACTAAGCAAAGGATGATTGTGCTACCAAGTCCGCTACTCTGGTGCACTCACCTCGATCAAAGAGTTAGGCTTGTACTGAAGCTCTGAGACTATGTCTTCTTGCTTTACCAAGCAAGTTTCCTCTTGACTAAGTGACATATTGGTGGTTCATGACATTCTAGACGTCTTTCTAGAAGTATCACCATGTTGCCACATGACCGTGTTGTCAAGTTCTTGAGAAAGTCAGTTCTTTGAACTACTCCTATCTCGAATGATCTGTAGTGGATACCCCTGAGCCAGTTGGTTGAGCTTAAACAACAAGTTGGATAGTTGTAAGACAAAAGTTCTATCCAACCTAGTTCATCTTAAAGGGATGTCTAGTTATGTTCATGCTAAAGAAAGATAGTATTTTCTTCATGGATATGTTATCTTCCCCCGCCTTTGATTTGATTTGGGTTATCATCAAATCAAACTCAGTTCCTAGGACAATCTTGATGATGCTTCTGCTCGTGATGTTTCACCTGGGTGCATATTCTTGTCCTTTGGTTTAACCAATATTGTTGCCTTGTTCATAGAACATATGAGTACATATTCCTGGAGTATCTCGACAAGTTTGTTGTTGAGCCCATCGATAACATCCTTATCTTCTCCAAGCTAGACTACATTCATATGGAACATCTGGCATGAATTTTGGAAATTTTCGAGAACCGTCTTCAGGTCATCCGAAACTATGTTTTCAAGATGCTAGAAGTGATCTTCTGCGATTCACGTGAAATTGTTGAAAGATGTCGCCGTGGATTTGAGTAGATTATATATGTTTCCCTAGGGACACATGTGTGTTTTGTTGTAAGTACCTGATTCATGAGAAGTTGCCTTTCGACAAGTTGTCAACACATGGGTCTAGCAATTTATCTCGATCTTTTGGAGCTTAACATTGTAGTCCACATCTTGAGAATCTAGTGACTTTACCTTTGTGGTAAACGTTGCACACTTCATATTCGGACATGCTGAGTCTGAAATATCATTCCACCTAACCAAATCAGAATCTCAAGCAGATACGATGTAATGGTGATCCTCAAGGTTTTGACATTGGTCTCTTTGTAAATCTAGCAAGATTAATGTAATGGTTTGCACAATTAGTCGGGAAGACCTATTACCATATTCTCTTGAATCAGCAAATAACAACCACTCTTCATGAGGCATCTTCTATGATTTAATTATAGGAGTTATGCTTATGGTTTACTTTGTAACGGAAGTCTGACCTTTACTTGATGTCTGTTTTCTCGAACATCAAGGAGAACATTTAAAGTAGTATTGCTAAATCTCTCAGTCGATCCTCCAGACCCTTTTATGTTGGCATGTGTTTGCTGTGCCAAGTATTTGAAGTCTGAGAATGAAGTTTCTTTTTCCTTGTGTCATCAGGAATCTTCTTATTTAATCATCCTGGTGGTGTGAAGTGATATCACGATCTTTGGCAAAGATTTTGATAACCCTAGATGAATAAATATTTTCCTTTTTTCTCTCGATCATGTTCATAGAGTGACTGGTAATCTGCAGTTCCTCTTGTTCATGCTCCTTGTGACTCTTAAGAGTCCTCCCCACAAAACAACCTTCTGTCTTAGCCTTTAGTTGCACGAAAAAGTGACTCTTCTGTCTCAAAAGTAATTCAACAGATTAGTTATCCGTATCTCTGAACTTGTGAAATCTCTATTTAAACCATCTAGTAGAGTTTCATCTCTCGAAGTCTATGGTCATGTTCCTTTTGTTGTAAGCTTTCCTTTTTAGAAGCTTAACTTATTTTGTAAACTCCATGGTCTCAATCCTTATCAAGACCAATTATCTATTACGTTGAAACTATATCATGTTGTTTCCTCTGTTACCTTGATGTGTTTCATGCTGTCATCTCAGAGTTGTTTATGAACACTCCTTCACGAGTTGACCATGAGGTACTATGTGTGTTGGTTAGTGTGTTCCCCTCTTATCCTTAGTGAAACCCTGTCTCCTTCTTACTTACTACCTTACGAATCTCGGGTCGACATTCTCGTAAGGGCATAGAGCTCTAACACCCCAGTTTTCGCTAATCCTAATTAGGGCTTGGTTTGTGCATTCATGAGCATTGTGTACTTTGCTAATAATAAAAGAATGCATGCAAAAAGAGAAAACAAAGCAAAACACTAAAACCCTAGTTTCATCTCTCTCTCTCTCTCTCAAATCCATTCCAAATGGTTTCAAATATTTTGAAAAGTACAAAATGATGGAGCCCAAATGGATTATAAGGGCCCCTGAAATATTTTCACAATTTTACAAACTCCTCTAGTATTTTCAAAGTACTCAAAACAGATTTGAAATGAAAATTACAAAAGGAAAGTGGAAAAAGGAAATAGAAAAGGTTTTTGTTAAAAAAATAAACTAGAGAGAAGCTCCATGCTGGCCCATTCCTTCCTTTCCCTCTCCCCATCGCTCAGCGCGTACATTTGCAGCCCATCAGCCGGGTACCCCTTCATCGCCTTCCTCTTTTATTCTTCCTCCCGACGACGAAACGAAGCTGCTCCATGTCACCGGCACCGCCGTCGCCCCTGCACTGCGATTCCTGTCCCGTCATTGCCCTAGAGAAAGGGGATAAGAGCTAGTGTTGGGGCCATCCTCTCTAGTTCCACTTGCCTGCTCTATCTCCCTCCCTCTGCGGATCCTCTTCTGGTCGGGACCCTAGCCGCCAGACAACGCTAGCGTCACGCCGTTGTCATACTCCCCATGTCCATATAAGACTCCCATTAGTTCCGCCTCGTCCTTCCTTACCTAAGATCGTTTTCTAGAATGCCTTCTACTGCCAGAATCGGGCTCATCTTCCCCACCTCCGACACTGCTCGCCGTCACCATTGCCGTCGATCCCGTCCTCCCCCGACCTTGCTAAGGCTTCCATTGCTTCAAGGGTAAGCCGATGGTCCACTTGGAACCTTCCCTTCCTTCCCTGCCTCTTTGGTTCGCTCCCGCATCGCACGCCTCCGTATGCTATCGCTGACAACATCGCTCCGGTCACACAGATGCAGCGATGCTGGCACTTTGAGGTTGCCCGCAACAAGGCGAGTCGAACGGGCCCCTCCGTGCTATAATGTCCTAATTTCAAAAATCCCGATTAGTTGTCCAGAATGCGAAAATCATAAGGAACAGAAACTTTTTCTTGTTTAGTGATGCAGTGTTTGCTTGTTGTTTGTGGTACTTATGCATCTGAATGTGTAGCAGATGATAAACTCCTCACATAACCCTCAGTTGACAAATGCTATTTCACAAAACAGTCTTGGCTTATTTTCATATTCTCAATTGTTCTGGCATTTCAAAACTTGAGCCAAGATGCCTTTGTAGAAGCAAACTATTTTTAGCTTCTATTTACAAAACAATGGAGATCTATATGATATAATCTCCCTATGTTTCAAGACAGAACCTTCCACTACTCTTACCCCTAGGTTTCTCCAAGACCTTTTATAAGCTTTTGAATTCTACTCCTGGTAGAAATACCAAGGACTCTGGACTCTTATCTTCTTCAAAGCACAACCTTTTCAAAGTATCCATCCTTACCTCAAGCTAGGCTTGATGGTGACCCTAGTAGTAGTTGGATTTGCTTGTAAGATGTTTTGCCTTGATCTGCTATTTGCCTTGTTGCCTAGGAAGTAGTATGAGATACTATAGGAGCTCATCCTCTAGGAATCAACTAAGATAAGATATACCAAACCCAAAGAAAACTACCCAAGCTTGATCTGATCTCTAGACACTAGAGTACCTATCTGACCTCTTAACTAGAGCAATCCAATGTTAATCCTTTCTAGAAGCTTCCAAGTCAATGAAGACCAATATCAAACATGGATCCTTTCTACTCAATCTACACCTCAATCTCCTCAACTTTATGACAAGTTTGGAACCTCACATCCTCCCAAATTCATACCAACTTGAATTCTAGACAAAACCTAAATCTATCAAAAATGGTTCTCTCGAAAACTGTTAACAAAATCACATCTTTGAACATCTCTTCTTCTCTACCCATGTGCATTTTTGGAAATGCACTTGGAACATATTGTAGACCATCTTAAGGACTACCAAGGCCCACTTTTTCCCTTGGCTAGACCATACTCTAACCCGCTTCTTCTTGATGGTTTTGCAGGCAAGAAAGTAAAAATTCCTGCAAATCTTATCAACATGCCTACTTTGGCAGAAGCTCACAACTTCATACTATCTTCTCTTGAGCAACTCTTGCATGATTGTAATCTACTCAGGAAGGTCTATCCATTCCTACTTCACTAGTTTAAATCAGAGCTTTGTGCATTCTAAACCCACATGGTTTACGAGGCAATTTGATAATCTGTTTTGGCACCCTTATTTTATTCAAAGTTTGGCATTATGAGATCCAAGCACATGGCTTAATAGGATTGATAGGATACTCATACAAACAAGTTGCAACTTCTTTTCTAGAAGCTCATCTGAAAAGAAATCTGAGGTTAAGTGTGCTTGGCCTAGAGCAATTCTAGGATGGGTGACCGACCGGGAACTGGGATTCAGGTGCGCACGAGTGACGACAAACTGCGCATAATAGACTAGTGTTGGTCTATGAGGCTAGTCTAGATATCCTATTAAGCTGCCAGAAGTGACACCCTCGTGGCCTAGTGGACGGGGTGTCACAAAGTGCTATCAGAGCAAATCCTCATGGTTAAATGGGTGTGTGCGGGTTAGTGGCGGGACATCTGGAGCATCGCGTGTGTGGCCCAAAGTGGACATGGCATGGCACATGTGCTAGCATTGGACACAGAGACGCGTGACAAGAGCAGATGTTCCTGGGGCGTGCTTGATCGATGGCATCGATCTTCTAAAGTGTGGGTGTATGTGAGATCCAAGCACATGGCTTAACAGAATTGATAGGATACTCATACAAACAAGTTGCAACTTATTTTCTGGAAGCTCATATGAAAAGAACTCTAAGGTTAAGCGTGCTTGGCCTAGAGCAATTCTATGATGGGTGATCGACCGAGAAGTGGGTACCAGGTGCGCACCAATGAGGATAAAGCACGTGGAATAGACTAGTGTTGGTCTGTGGGGCCAGTCTAGATATCCTATTAAGCTGCCAGGAGTGACACCCCCGGGGCTCAGTGGACAGGGTGGTACAAGCATCAATCCTTGTAAATCAATCATGATCAACCTCAAACCTCTATACCATGGTGATCTACATCACTTGGTATATCCATCCATATAGCCCATGATCCAAGGGGAGCTATGAGCTCCAAGATCCAACAAGGTTTTGAAGTTAGAAAAATATTAATGCCTAAGATCCTCTGTCCCATGTTCTCCTTCAAAATCAAGCTTACATTTCCAAAACCCAATGTTGAAAATGACGGATACAGCATGTGGACATCATCTACATTGAATATAAAGATTTGTCAACTTCTATCCATAATTGTTTTGACCCAAAAAGTACTAATTTCCTTTGTTTGACAACAACCCCAAAACACCACCTATAAAGGAAAGTTTCTATTTATACCAAAACACTTGTCCATCTTCACGCTTATTTGAGGCCTATATATCATATCCTATCTTCCCACTTTAAAAATAAATACTTTTGAAGTGTTTTTAATAATTCTTTTTGCCTATTTCCTTAAACGGCAGAAATGATAAAATAAATGTTTTAAATACTTTCGTTTGTCAATAAATCTTGGGAAAATTCTCCAAAATGTGAATTCATATTTGGGATCATCCCCAACCAAAAACTCATCTTTTCCAATTCAAGAATACCAAATGAATTCAATAAAACAGTTTCATCACTATTTGAATAAAGAATATAAAGTGCACCAAAAATCATCTGAAAAATCTCAAATAATTCTAGGAGAGATATCTTGACCATATATATCCACTAGTACCTTTGAAACATCTTGCCAAAATCAGTTTGGAGAGATTGCTTCATAATCACTACTAGGCCAAACTTGACTAAGATTAAAATCATGAATCAAAACCTCTCCAACCCTCATCAAAATCTTGTCCAACACTTCTCCACAGCCACCCATCTCACACTGGTCGTGCTACACTATAGCAGGGCATTGTTCCCCTTGTTACTAGTGTTGGTAATAGAGAGCGAGATGGCCACCTACACACAAACCTAGACATAAATCAAGGCAGTAGCAGCCCCACTGTTCCTCTGCCCTAGGCATGACCCCAGAGCACACACACCACCCCTCCACCGCCCTGGATGCCCAATGCCTAGCCAACACCCTCTCCCCAAGCTCCTCCTACACCATACCCACCATGGACCTCCTCCTCCCCAAATAAATAGGCCAGAGGCCTTCCCTGCATGCCTCTTCCCCCTAATTTCCACCCCACCACTCCTTAGATCCTCCCCTGAAGCTCCCACCCGCCTCTCTGCAATCCTTCTCCCTAGACAGAGAGCTTAGAGCTTGGTATCCTACAGGAAAGAGAAGGACCGTGACGTCTCTTTGCTGCCCCTTTCTTCCTTCTTCTTGAACTGACATAACCCCCTAGTTAAGCCCCTTCTAACCATGTTCTTTTTTCTGCGCAGGAGTATCCTAGAGGACGGCGCTGGCAAGCTACCGAGCACTCTCCATAGGCATACTCACGCGAGAACCTCTCTATTGTCGAAACCACCCTTGCCACCTGATGGCTGTGAAATATAGCAATCTACGTCCACATTTAAACTGGATATTATTCATATTTTTGATGAAATATCTCTCTAAACCATGCCACTAATGCCTAATGATCAAAGGGGTATGCAATCCTTTCTTTCTATTTTTCCTTGCGCAGATAATGACATTTGATGATGGGAATCGCAACATTAAAGTTAAAGATACAAGATTTCCAACAACCCGAAGAAACCAGGAGTCGTGAAGTGGAGAGAGGCGCTTAAACGACCAACTATACGGCGGGAATAAAATTTTAGCTATATAGTTTCGGTCATATAGTTGCCATCGACACCGCTAGGTCAAACAGAACAAATTTCGTGAAGGGACACCTATATAAAGAGGCCTCAGGCAATGAGAAATGGGAGCTATTATCGATCAATAGCCGCCCCAGAACTCCATCCACAAAACCGAAGAGCCGCCGGAGGAATAGACTTAGATCTAATCTACAAACCGTTCTCCATCACCATAGCCATATTCCACCACTTGTAATAGTAGATCTCATCTTTGACTGGCGACATTGTAAGACTATTTTCTATCAATCTCATGATTTCCATTACAATGTTTATGATTGTTGATCTCATCTCTATGTGTGAGTAATTCTCCTTGGGCTAAGGCCTTCGGCCTAGCCATGTAGCTTTTGTGATATGGGGTGGCTCGATCTTCTCAGCAAGCTCTTGTCGATGGTAATGATGGATGATTGATAACTAGTGCGTAGCTATGATCTCTCCTGCTCGATCCTTGATGCCAATGCAATAGCTCTCGAAACTTGTAGGATATTCACAACACCACACTCTTGCGCACGCAGCCGTGACCTGGAACGGTAGTATGCAATCTATTCTAGAGGTTCTATGAAAGAAACAACTCCAAAATATTTTAACGTGGTCTAAAAACCCTAACTATTGTGCCCCATCTATTTATGAGTTCAGGAGGCGATGGCCTAAGGGGGAACCCGAGTTGGTCCCACCCAACTAGATACAAACCTGACCCAACTTGGGTTCGGCCAACTAAGTCTGCCGTGGCAGTGTTCTAGCCACTTTCTCTATCGCGGCACCCTGTCGTGGCAGAGAAGGACTCGGTTTTCCTGCCGCGGCAGAGAACTCTTGTAATTGGTCTTTGACAGCACCTTGCGCTTCCTCCCTCTCCTCCCTCGTGCATTCTCCATTGATCAACATGCCTTGTTCCATTAGCTCCTCGCTCCATGCTACGCCTTCTTCTCCTAAGTACCTGATCATGCAATAATTCAAACACTTAGGTAGTATAAAATTCTCATTAATTAAAACACCAGGTTCATTAAGAAACAAGTTCACATGTTGTTCTAGTAGCTTAGCACGAGCTCTTGTAATTGGTCCAATCCTTATCTCATTGGATTGATCTTTCTTTGCAATTGGAACATCATCATTAGCAATTGGGGTAGATGTAATTGTAGGGATGTCCTCATCATCTCCCCCCTTCAAAAGGCGTCGACCTCGACGCTCCAAGGTCTTCTCCAGCATATGGTGACAAATTAGCAACGTTGAAATTGTTGCTAGCTCCACCAAACTCCTCAATAGGTATGTCAACCGAGTAGGCATTATCATTAATTTTGGCTAGCACCTTGTAAGGTCCAACACCACGTGGCTTCAACTTGGACTTTCGAAGTAGTGGAAATCTGTCCTTGCGCAGATGCACCCAAACCATGTCTCTAGGCTTGAACTACACTTCCTTCCTTGCTCGATTCCTTGCAGCAGCAATGTTCTTACCTTTCTTCTCAATAGCCTCTCGAGTATTCTCATGTATTTTCTTCACATAATCAGCACGTTTTGAAGCCTCCATATCAACTCTCTCATGTAATGGCAGAGGCAACATATCAAGTTGCGTCAATGGCTTGAAGCCATACACCACCTCAAAAGGATAAAGCTGAGTAGTTGAATGCACAACCCTGTTGTAAGAAAACTCAACATGTGGCAAACACTCTTCCCACTCCCGCAGATTCTTCTTTATCATAGTCCTTAGCATCTGTGACAATGTTCGATTCACCACCTCCGTTTGACCATCTGTTTGGGGATGGCATGTTGTACTGAATAGCAGCTTCGTTCCTAGCTTCCCCCACAAGGTCTTACAAAAGTAGCTCATGAACTTCACATCACGGTTAGAAACAATTGTCTTAGGTACTCCATGTAATCTCACGATGTCCCTGAAAAACAGGTTAGCAACATGCGACGCATCGTCGCTTTTTTGGCAGGCAATAAAATGAGCCATCTTAGAGAACCTATCCACTACCACAAATATAGAATCATGACCTCTCTGCGTTTTAGGTAGACCTAGAAGAAATCCATACTAATGTCTTCCCATGGAGTAGTCGGTGTAGAGAGAGGTGTATACAAACTGTGAGGCTTCAGCTTAGATTTCGACTTGTGGCATGTAATACATCGGCTCACAAATCTGTACACATCACGCCTCATCTTGGGCCAATAAAAGTGATCAGCAAGCATGATCATTGTCTTCTCACGCCCAAAGTGACCCATCAAACCACCAGCATGTGATTCCTGCACTAAGAACAAACGCAACGACGATTCTGGGATACATAGTTTGTTAGCTCGAAACAAATATCCATCATGTATATGATACTTATCCCATGCGTTTCTAAGAGCACACAAACGATATGGTTCAGCAAAATCATGGTCAGTTGCATAAAGTGCACAAATAGCTTCTAATCCAGGAATTTTAACATCAATATTGGTTAATAGCATGTTCTTCCTAGATAGAGCATCAGCAACAACATTCTCTTTTCCCTTCTTATAAGTAATGATATAAGGAAAAGACTCAATGAACTCAACCCATTTAGATAATCTTCTATGCAAGTTTGATTGAGCTTTCAAGTATTTCAATGCTTCATGATCATAATGTATGATGAATTCCTTTGGCCACAAATAATGTTGCCAAACCTCAAGTACTCTAACAAGTGCCTATAGAAACCAGCTAAACCGTGGAAACTACGCACTTGACATACATTCATGGGAGTAGGCCAATTTTGAATAGATTCAATTTTAGATTGATATACCTCTACCCCATGCTTAAATACAACAAACCCTAGGAATATAACCTTATCTTCTGCAAATGTGCACTTCTCAAGATTAGCATACAATTTATTATCACGCAACACTTGCAAAACTTGTCGAATATGAGTGCAATGTTCAGTTTCGGTGTGGCTGTATATAAGTATATCATCAAAGTAAACAACCACAAAACGACCAATAAAGTCTCTCAAAACATGATTCATTATCGCATGAATGTACTAGGTGCATTAGTAAGACCAAACGGCATGACTAACTACACATACAAGCCAAATTTCGTTTTGAAAGCAGTTTTCCACTCATCCCCTTCTTTCATCCTAATTTGATGATAACCACTACGCAAGTCAATATTAGAGAAAACATCAGCACCACCCAATTCATCTAGCATATCCTCTAAGCGTGGAATAGGATGACGATACCGAATAGTGATGTTATTAATCGCTCTACAATCTACACACATGCGCCATGTACCATCTTTCTGAGGCACTAAAATAATAGGAAAAACACAAGGGCTAAGAGAAACACGAATGTACCCTTTATCCAGCAACGCTTGTACTTGCTTCTGTATTTCCTTCGTTTCTTCGGGATTAGTCATGTAGGGTGCGCGGTTGGGAAGTGTGGCGCCAGGGATCAATTCGACTTGGTGTTCTATACCACGCAATGGAGGTAATCCTGTGGGTACATCTTCTGTAAGCACATCCCCAAAATCCTGCAAAACAGAAGAGACACCAAGAGAAACAGGGGTCATGTCATTAGAAACCAATACCTCGCCCTTATACATGAGCACAAGTGGCATGGCTGTAGGATCCTCACGAAATTCTCTCATATCTTCCTTGGTGTCTAATATCAATAGACCAGGCACTCTCTCACTTTTCGTTATATAACGCAATTTAGGCTCGATTACATGAGGAACAGCCGTCACACAATCATGCCGAGCTAGAGGATCTTCCTTCAAATTCACCTCTATCTTTTGGAGAGAATCATTCACAATATCTTGTGGTGTCATTGGCTACATAGTAATCTTCTTTCCTTTGAATTCTAAGTGATATGTATTGGCTCGGCCATTGTGTTGCACATGGCGTTCATAAAGCCAAGGCCGACCCAATAGAAGATGACAAACAGTCATAGGAACCACATCAAAGTCAATAGAATCTTTGTATGGCCCTATTTGAAAATTCACACGTACCATATAATTTACCTTCATCACCATTGTTGCTCAACCATTGTATGTAGTATGGCTTCGGATGAGGCAAATATGTCAAATTTAGCTTGGCACATAATTCCTTACTTGCAAGATTTCTGTAGCTACCTCCATCAATAATGACCTTGCAAGCTTTATTAGGTCCAACTAGAGCTTTTGTTTGGAACAAGTTGTAACGCTGGGATTCCTCAACCGGTTACACACTAAGTATGCGTGAAGATACAACAATAGTCAGGGCACGCTTAGGATAAGCATCGGCGCCCTCCTTGACATCATCATTGTCATCATCCGAAGCTTTATCTCCACTCTCTACTTCACCTTGTTCATTAATAAACATAACCTTGCTGTTTGGACAATCCTTGTTGTAGTGTCCTCTACCTCCACAAGTATGGCACACCACTTCGCGAGTACGCGCAGTAGACATGTTGGAACCTGAGCTAGCAGCAGGAGCAGCGGGCTTCTGAGCATTGGAACCAAACTAAGAAGTACTTGTTGGTTTGGCTGATGGTGTAGGAGGACTAGCAGCAGGTGGCGGTACACTAGGGGGTGTAGATCTGGCCAAAAATCTGCTGGAAGATGGAAAACAAGCATGTGACTTCGCCTCTTCAGCCAACTGGGATTCGACCTCTCTAGCATGGTGCAACAGCTCGTTCATTGTCTCATACTTGTGATAACGCACACTGCTCTTGATTCGAAGCTTCAAATTGTTGAGGAAACGCTGCATTGTCATCTCTCGTGATTCACGAACATTAGCACGCTGCATAAGCATCTCCATCTCCATGTAGCACTCGTCAACTATCATTGTGCCTTGCCTCAACTGTGTCAGCTTGTCAAACACGGAGCGCAAATAATTGGAGGGAATAAAACGATCCACCATAATGGCCTTCAGCTCACACCAATCCCTCACAGGAAGTTCATTGTCGTTCCTTCTATTCTGCACAATAGCATCCCACCAACACAAAGCATAACCATCAAACTCTGATGCTGCAAGCTTGACCTTCTTGTCTTCTGGGTAATCAAACAAACGCCAGAGCTTCTCAATCTTCAACTCCTAAGTACTATAATCCTTAGGATCAAGCGAGCCATTGAAAGAAGGAATTGAGAACTTGGGCTTTCCCAAACTATCATTAGCTAGATTGTAAACACGCCGGGCACGTCCAATAGGAGCATACTCACGGCCATAAAGAGGGGTAGCCGCAGGTGCAGGGGGATTGGCACGTCCCCTGCCACGATGTGGGGCAGCATCAGCCGCACTACCCTCATCAAAGTCCTAAAACGCATCATCATGTTGTTGTGCGGGTCCTGGCTGGAGTGTCGCTTGAATAGCCTCAATTGAACGTTGCAAGGTGGCAAAGTTGACATTCATTGCAGTCAGCTGAGTCTGGATATTATT
This sequence comes from Avena eriantha, assembly GCA_910589775.1. Lineage (NCBI taxonomy): Eukaryota > Viridiplantae > Streptophyta > Magnoliopsida > Poales > Poaceae > Avena > Avena eriantha. The sequence continues at coordinate 394,294,373 of OU342742.1, read as the reverse complement.
GATTGCTCCAGTATTATTCTCCACAGCATCTTGTATGTTGGTGATATTTCTATCAATAGACTCACGCGAAGTAACAAGCTCCTCAAGCTGCTTTTTCTGTGGCACAACTTCATCATCACTCAAAGACATGATTAGTAGGTTAGTGCAAAAATCAAAATCAGTATGGTGGAAACTCTCACAACTCACTCACAACTGACAAGAAAGGATATCTTACCGTTCCAAAGTGAATAGGGATGCTCTACCAAACGAAATCAAAGAGTAATGCACTGATGTGATGAAGTGAATATCAAAGGTATAGAGAACGATCGCAGGGCACACTGGTTATTTATGGTGGAGCTATAGGTATGGTATCCTATCTACATCGCAAACAAGTCCTAGTGCTGATCGTACAAAAACCCAAGAAACACACACGTGGAGAAAAACGTGGCAATGCAACTATGAAGGGTGTTGTACTACTCTCGAGAGACACTAGCAAAGCTCAAAGTAAACAGACACAAGATTGCTCAATCTACCGGTGCACAAAGATATCACGAGGCCTCTTGCTCAAATTATCTTTTGCACGATTTTTCTTTTTCTTTTGTATAGCTCTTTTTGCGTTTTCTTTTGCCATATTGCTTTTTCTCTTGTTTTTATATATAGATCACACACGACCAAATTACAAAGAACATCACCAAAGTCCTAAGAGCAGCCTGTAGGAGCGGAAACTAGTCTCAATGGGCAAGTTCCTACACCTATGTAATAGAATGGCTATGGCTAAGGTTGAAGGAAAAGTGCAAATTCACACAGTAAAATTTCCTGCCGTGGCAGAAAAACTGGCCAAAATCGTGCCGTGGCAGAACAAAACCTGCCACGGCAGAAAAACACGTCAAAAACATGTCGCGACAGCAAATCCTAGTCATGGCAGAACAAGACTCGCGATAGAGAAACATACCGTTTCTGTGTCGCGGCAGAGTCGGTAGATTTTTTTTAATTCCGACTCGGCCTAGAGTAAAATACTAGGACTCTTAGATTAGACCGGATTTGACCTGGTGGTGGCGGAAACTATGGTGGATTCGGCTAGAACAAAAACTAGAAAGATGATAAATTTACGAAGAACAGATCTAGAGCTAAACTAAAGGATGAACACGACCAGCAACTATTACTCGTCTACCATGCAATCTAGTCTATGGCAACTCTTTTTGTGGGGCTTTTTTTGTATAGGACTAAAAACACTCTCTAATCTATGGATGGATTGTGGATTGCTTACCGAGGCAACGAGGAAATATAATACCAAGATGATATGGGGTGGCCCGATCTTCTCAGCAAGCTCTTGTCGATGGTAATGGTGGATGATTGATAACTAGTGCGTAGCTATGATCTCTCCCGCTCGATTCCTGATGCCAATGCAACAACTCTCGAACCTTGTAGGATATTCACAACACCACACTCTTTGCGCACACAGACGTGACCAAGAACGGGAGTATGCAATCTACTAATTCCCAATAGAACAACAGATCACACTCAATTATAGTTAGTAAATTCCAACACATGGTAATTCCAGAGGTTCTATGAAAGAAACAATTCCAAAATATTTTAGCGTGGTCTAAAAACCCTAACTATTGTGCCCCCATCTATTTATTAGTTTAGGAGGCGGCGGCCTAAGGGGAACCTGAGTTGGTCCCACCCAACTAGATACAAACCGGCCCAACTTGGGTTCGGCCAACTGACTCTACCATGGCAGAGTTCTAACCACTTTCTCTATCGCGGTAGCCTGCCATGGCAGAGAAGGACTTGGTTTTCCTGCCACGGCAGCCTGCCGTGGCAGAGAACTGAGGCTTTTCTCTGCCGCGACAACTCCTTTTCTCGTTGATCTTTGTCTTCGACATCTCCTTGCGCTTCCTCCCTCTCATCCCTCGCGCATTCTCCATTGATCAACACGCCTTGTTCCATTAGCTCCTCGCTCCATGTTACGCCTTCTTCTCCTAAGTACCTGATCATGCAATAATTCAAAGACTTAGGTAGTATAAAATTCTCATTAATTAAAACACCAGGTTCATTAAGAAACAAGTTCACCTGTTGTTCTAGTATCTTAGCACGAGCTCTTGTAATTTGTCCAATCCTTATCTCATTGGATTGATCTTTCTTTGCAATTGGAACATCATCATTAGTAATTGGGGTAAGTATAACTGTAGGAATGTCCTCATCATTTTGTGCATGTTATTTATCATAGATGGGATCATGTATTAGTTTGTATGACATGATGATTTTTGTATCCTCTCTGGCCTCAATCTAAGGACTTGTCAGGTACCCCAAGACCCCGAGGATTGAGCCAGGTATAGGGAGTATGAGTAATGACTAATCTGCAGGTTGGGAGCCCCGGTGACAGAAGGGGTAGTATGGCTGTATGTGAGGGATTTACTTGGGATTAACGGTGACATCACTATGCATATCATTAGTTCTCTTTCTTCTATGGATGAGACTTGCAGGTTATTGCTGTAAGCGATTGCGGATGCAATAGCAATTATGGATGCACTGCCCACATATAATTTATCTTGCTCTAACAATTACATGCATACTTTATTATTATATTTTCTTCCCATAAGATATGTTGCACAACTATAGATGAAACCTGAACGCCCTAGGCCCTCTCTCTCCATCATTGACAATAATAAAAGACAGCAAACTCTTGGTCCGATAAAACACAAAAGGAATTCTAAAACTCCCGCAGGTCTGTTAAAGTAATTTCACTTAGCTTTTGCTTCCTGAGGATTCGATAAACCTACGTCTACTAGAGGAAAAGAGCTATACTACATCTGTAATACGGATCGAAGGTATCACCACCCATCATCGAACTTCCCGTGGTGGACCGCGTCTCCTCCACCTATCCGTCGTTGTCAGCGTGCCCTCTAGAGCCCTCCCGCTCTCTCCCCGGAGAGCTAGGGTTTTTGCATCGGCACACTGGCCTTGAGGAAGGAGAAGGCCTCGGGGCCACCAATCCCCATCTAATCGCACATCTGTGCATGCTCGGTACCCCTTCGGGTTGCCACGCTGGCTGACGAGCGGGCCACCCCCCGGGCGTTTCGAACATGGTCTCCCGCGCATGCCGCTGCTATGGTGGGCCCGCTCAGCGTAGTACCGGCCCCTGCTGATCATATCCGGCCCAGTAATCCCTCTACCCCTTTTTCTATATAAATCTTTCCTAGATCTGGTTATATAGCTACAAAGTTTAATTCGAAATAAAATGGAAAACAAGTCTAAGTGTCCAGATATAATTTCATTAGTGTTCTATAAGGTTTCCTCTAACTTACAGAGCAAGTTTTTCATCAAAATAATATTTAGATTTTACCTAGGAAATTAAATTCTAAGAAGTATCCTTTACACTAATAAATTATTTCAGTAACTTTACTATGTGCAAATAATTTAAATCCAACTTCCTCTGGAATTTATTGGAAGTACCTATCACCATACGTTGGTCTCATGTCAAGTGGAACTTTGGTTTTACTGTAGTAAAATGACAAAAGAAATTCATTTCTGAATTTAGAAAAATCTCTAGGTCAAAACAAGATGGGTATTGACCTAAATCCAACTCTTAGAGCACGTGCAATGGAAGGTCTTTCTAAATCCATAAGCTCAATTATTATTGAGGCTTTCATGAACTTTGGTGAAATAAACTCCTCTACAAGGGGTATTTTCACCAAAAAATTAATTCTAGGAGTTCTGTATCGCCAAAGTGGGTGAAGCCAATTGCTATAGAAAGGTGTTTGAAATACCTAACCAGTGTCCTTGGATTCACATCAATAGCCCCTGCAGTTTTAATCTGGTTAAAAAGATAAAATATCTACATAACTGACTTTGGGATTTCCCCAAGGGTATTCTTGTAATTATCTTGAAGTAAATCCAAATCTCAGTGAACCTCAAAACCCTTCTGGACCATCCAAGGAAATTTTGGACTTACAAATCTTTTCTGGTGAATTATGCCCTAAAACTAGGGTTTATTTCACTAGAAAAACCATAATTAAATAAAGGAAAGTGCAAAAATAAGGAAACCACATTTGGTGGCCTTGTTTATGCAAAACCTATGTGATGATATCATTCCCACACATTAATACCATACTAAACAAGGTCTTGGTTAAAAACCATGTATTGAAGTAGTTTTGGGCTAATAAATCATAATAAGAAATGCCTCTAACCCATTTAAAGTAATTCCACTTGCTATGGCACCCATTTATCTAAACCTACTAAAGTTAGCGGTGTACTGTATGTATGTTGTATTGCATTAGTTCTTGGCTGCTTGTATTGATTGTGGCCTTGTTTGCTTCCATGTATGATCTATGGCAACGATAGTTGCGAATATATCAAAGATCAAAGAAGATGGTTATTATTGGTTATTATGGTATTATAAGATGAAGTCCAGGGACATTTTGCCATATTTCTAATCGCAGACAAGCCTCCTTCTTGCTCATAAGCCTTGTCCTACCATTTTACTTATGCATGTTTCATCTACTGTTTGCAACTTTAGCTATAACAACTTAACCCGTGCAACCACATTACTCATATATGGGAAGGGGCTGGACTCAAAGTTTGTTCGTATAGGTTGCCTCCCGACTACTACAGGATATTTCGATCTCTAGAGGTTGGGTCTTCTCCTGTAAGGGTCCATGTGAAGCATCGATCCGGAGAATAAACAAACGGTCTACGAGCCGCCATGAGTTTACTATGAGCCCCTCATTGAAAGCACACACTTTGTGCGGTGGAAAAGGTGCTCCGGTTGGTCCTCGGTACCCAATGTCCTGGTTTGAGGGGAAAGAATCATACGGTATTCACTTGTACTGGAGTGGGCATTCTGAGATTCTTGACCGGTTACTCGACCTACGATCGGTGCGTTATCAGGGAAGGGTACCCGGATGGTGTGGGTAAAGTGTACAACCTATGAAGAGTGTAAATCTATTCGAATAGTCATGTCCGTGGTTATGGACGGGTTGGATAAACTAGTGTAGAGCGGTGCTGGTTTTGATTTTTAAAAGGATTTTGGAAAAGCAAAGGCTTTGGAAATGTATTGACCATGGGATGGTCGGAAAAGAAGGAAAGGAGTTTGGTCATGGGGTGATCCGAAGGAGGAACAAATGGGTGACCCAATCCTAGTGTTTTCCAAAACTTTTCAAAAGGCTTTCTAAATGTTTTACAAAAGTTTTTAACAAAGGTATGTAGATGATATATCTACAAAGGAAACTACTTGAGAAAAGAACCTCTCCTGGATCCCTCCTACTACCACAACCATATTGCATATCGTCTTATTGTTTATCTTAACGTGGTTTTTGAGTACATTCAAAGTACTCACTAGCATTGTCCGTGGCTATTAACTTGGTCAGATTTAAAGAAGAAGGTGATGTTGACAACTATGTGAGTTAGGACGTTCTCCCAGTCAGCTGCATGTAGGTTAAGGCATGGCTCGGGCTCTATGTTTGATGAAGTTCCGCTGATGTTGGATGATGTAGCCGTAACGGCAAATAAGGTATGACATATATCCTCTTAAGTAATGCATGTTTACTTTGATACTTGTCGGTTATGTGCCACGACTAACTGATCATGGGATCGTGGTGTATGCATAACAGGGATTCTCGAAGGATTAATCCGGGGGCCTCACAGACTTGGTATCAGAGCCATCATGACTGTAGGAGAACCTTAGTTAGCATGGTCGTTCGACAGGAAAACTATTTCTGGAAACACCGACTTTCAAAAACTATTTTCGCAAAAACTTTTCGAAAAGTTCTACCTCTTACCTTCCTCTAATTTAAACTTTTCGAAAATGGTTCCTTCCATCTCTCGTCCAAATTTCAAACATACGGATTTCCAACAAATAGGACCTCGAACTAGTTGAAGACAGGGATAACGAGATAAAGAGAAGCAACTCCCAACAAACACAAGGATACTACAAGATCGCCTTACAAGTGGAATCCATTTAATCAGAACAAATAAAGAGCTGCACTATCGAGAAGCATCCAATACTCGACGAAGGGTTCATACGCAAGATAGTGACTCAGACCCTAAGAACAATGACATCTAGGATAACTAGTACTAAGAGAGGATTCCCTTATATTGCGAGTAGATAAATCATTGGTCCCTATAGTATACCGTGTTTGCTTGCCTAAGTGCATTATGTGTTGCTTGATGTGTATTGTTACGAAGGACATTGTGATCCCCTCGCTCTATTCACCTTGTATGAATGTTTTCGCTTGTCTCGACCTTATTAAATGTTACTCGAGGATCGATACCCACCTAGTAAATAAGGCACCCCCTGTTGGGGGGATGACCCTAGGTAGGGTCAATCCGAGGTAAAAGGATAAGGTCAACCGAGCCATAAGGCAGGTCAAACCATGAGTTGGCCGAATCATAGAAGGGTCGGCCGAATCACGGCCGGGTTATCCTAAGCCGGACAACACCAGCAAGACTCGGCGACATATGCAGTATGTCGGCACGAGTAGTGAGTTGTGTTATCTTTGCAGGTACAATCTTGGCTGAGTTAGCCAGACGAGAGGCAAAGTACGGATTGGCTTACATTGGAAGGAAGGAATCATCTCCATGGTCAACGATTTTCTCTCTCTATTGGGTCTCCCTGTAGAGGCAGCACTAGAGACAAGAGCTAGAGAGACAGAGACAGTGCATAGGCCCACGAGCATCACGATGTCTGACCTCCAACGGGCAGACAACATAGACTCTGGGGCATTACCTCATAGAGGATGACGACATACGAAAGGAGAGCACCTTTTTGCTATTTCGGGAAGAGCATCTCTAGAGAATATACCAGCCACGTATGCCCTAAATGTAACCTTGCCACCCCTTTATAAGGTGAGCCAGGGCCTCCAAGGAGAGGGTGGATCATTTTTAGTTAAGGGAAAACCCTTGATATGCGGTGGCCTGATCTTCTCAGCAAGCTCTTGTCGATGGTATGGTGGATGATTGATAACTAGTGCGTAGCTATGATCTCTCTCGCTTGATCCGTGATGACAGTGCAATAGATCTTGAACCTTGTAGGATATTCACAACACCACACTCTTGCGCATGTAGCCATGACCACGAACGGTAGTATGCAATCTACTAATTCCCAATGGAACAACAGATCACACTCAATTATAGTTGGTAAATTCGAACACACAGTAATTCTAGAGGTTCTATGAAAGAAACAACTCCAACATATTTTTAACGTGGTCTAAAAACTAAAGCTAGTGCGCCCCATCTATTTAAGGGTCTCGGAGGCGGCGACCTAAGGTGGGATCCGAGTTGGTCCCACCCAACTAGGGTATAAACCGACCCACAAAGGGGTTCGGCGTCAAGTCTCTGCCGTGGCAGACTTTCAGGGGGAATCTCTGTTGTGGCAGAGCCAGACTTAGTTTTCCTGCCGTGGCAGCCTGTCGTGGCAGAAAATGGATGCTTTTCTCTGCCACGGCAAAGAGATTCCTCCAACTGTTGATCTTCGTCTTGGACAGCTCCTTGCGCTTCCTCCCTCTCCTCCCTCGCACATTCTTCATTGATCAACACGCCATGTTCCATTAGCTCCTCGCTCCTTGCTATGCCTTCTTCTCCTAAGTACCTGATCATGCAATAATTCAAAGACTTAGGTAGTATAAAATTCTCATTAATTAAAACACCAGGTTCATTAAGAAACAAGTTCACCTGTTGTTCTAGTAGCTTAGCACGAGCTCTTATGATTGGTCCAATCCTTAAATCATTGGATTGATCTTTCTTTGCAATTGGAACATCATCATTAGCAGTTAGGGTAGGTGTAACTATAGGGATGTCCTCATCATATGGTGACAAATCAGCAACGCTCCAAGGTCTTCTCCAGCATATGGTGACAAATCAGCAACGTTGAAGCTGTTGCTAGCACCACCAAACTCCTCAATAGGTATATCAACTGAGTAGGTATTATCATTAATTTTGGCTATCACTTTGTAAGGACCAACACCACATGGCCTCAACTTGGACTTGCGAAGTAGTGGAAATCTGTCCTTGCGCAAATGCACCCAAACCATATCTCCAGCCTCGAACAACACTTCTTTCCTTGCTTGATTCCTTGCAGCAGCAATGTTCTTGCCCTTCTTCTCAATAGCCTCTCGAGTCTTCTCATGTATTTTCTTCACATAATCAGCACATTTTGATGCCTCCATATCAACTCTCTCATGTAATGGCAGAGGCAACATATCAAGTGGTGTCAATGGCTTGAACCCATACACCACCTCAAAAGGACAAAGCTGAGTAGTTGAATGCACAACCCTATTATAAGAAAACTCAACATGTGGAGAACACTCTTCCCACTCCTGTAGGTTATTTTTAATCATGGTCCTTAGCAGTTGTGACAATGTTTGATTCACCACCTCTGTTTGACCATCTGTTTGGGGATGACATGTAGTACTGAACAACAACTTCGTTCCTAGCTTCCCCCATAAGGTCTTCCAAAAGTAGCTCATGAACTTCACATCACGGTCAGAAAAATCGTCTTAGGTACTCCATGTAATCTCACGATGTTCCTGAAAAACAGGTTAGCAACATGCAACGCATCGTCGCTTTTGTGGCAGGCAATAAAATGAGCCATTTTAGAGAACCTATCCACTACCACAAATATAGAATCATGACCTCTCTGAGTTTTAGGTAGAGCTTGCACAAAATCCATACTAATGTCTTCCCATGGAGTAGTCGGTGCAGAGAGAGGTGTATACAAACCGTGAGGCTTCAACTTGGATTTCGACTTGTGGCAAGTAATGCATTGGCTCACAAATCTGTACACATAACGCCTCATCCTGGGCCAATAAAAGTGATCAGCAAGCATGAGCAACGTCTTCTCACGCCCAAAGTGACCCATCAAACCACCATCATGTGATTCCTGCACTAAGAACAAACGCAACGATGATTCTGGAATACATAGTTTGTTAGATCGAAACAAATATCCATCATGTATATGATACTTATCCCATGCGTTTCTAAGAGCACACAAACGATATGGTTCAGCAAAATCATGGTCAGTTGCATAAAGTGCACAAATAGCTTCTAATCCAGGAATTTTAACATCAAGATTGGTTAATAGCATATTCTTCCTAGAAAGAGCATCAACAACAACATTCTATTTTCCCTTCTTATAGTTAATGATGTAAGGAAAAGACTCAATGAACTCAATCCATTTAGCTAATCTTCTATCCAAGTTTGATTGAGCTTTCAAGTATTTCAATGCTTCATGATCAGAATGTATGATGAATTCCTTTGGCCACAAATAATGTTGCCAAACCTCAAGTACTCTAACAAGTGCATACAATTCTTTATCATAGATTGAATAATTCAAACGAGCACCAGTCAGTTTCTCAGAAAAATAAGCTATAGGCCGACCCTCTTGCATCAAAACGCCACCTATGCCTATACCAAATCGAGGAGAAATCCATGGCAACCAAAAGCTGTTGATACCAGATGTTATGGGGTAACCCCGTGGGTGGCCCAATCTTCACGGATATCGTGGTCAAATCAGTGGGAAAGCAAAGGGAAAGGGAGAAGGTAGTGGAAGAAGATGCACACCCTGCGAAGAACACGATGAACACACACAAAACTCACATGATACAAGGCCGATTGCTCTCACCGGTGGCCACTGGTCCGATAGAATCCCCGCAAGGAAAGATCGGTCAACGTGCTCCCTCGATCCCACGTGGAGAGGGAAGAACACCTTGGAGAGGGTCTTGACGTCTTGGCAAAGGGACACCGATGCCAAGGCCTTGTACAACGAGGGAGGCGCGATGCAAACTCCAACGAGGTGGTGACGATAGTCGATCCCCTTTGGTACAAGGGGATGAGGCAAAACTAGAGATTCCACAAAGGGGGTTGCCTTTAGTCTATCATATATGCCTCAGGTTACATGAGGGGGTGGGGGCACTATATATAGGCCAGCCACTAGTTCAAGGGTACTTTAGGAATAAAAGGGGAAAGTCTGGGCGGACTAAGGGGTACATGGGCCAAAGGCCCAGCTGGCGCGCGCAGGCCCATATGCTCAGGCCGGAGACTCCGATGTGGGCTCCGGATACTCCGGTCTATCTCCAGTGTCGTCTCCGGAGGGGCAGACAGAAAGACCTCGAGCTCGATTTGGGGGCCAGTCCGCAGGTGGGCCGGAGACTCCAGTGTGCGCAGGCCGGAGACTCCGGTGCTCCAGCTGCTGCTTCTTCCGTCTTCTCTTCCAAGCCTCCGTCTTGTCGGGCTTGGTGCTCCAGGCTTCCTCCCATGGCTCCGTACTTGTTGGTGTGAACCTATCATGGATATGGGACGGAGTATGAAGTAGTATACCATTCAATGGGGGTAGGAAGTGGGCTCGCATAGAGGAACAGATTCACCTTTGGAGTCCATGACGACTTGGCAAAAGTTGGAGACCACGATGTGGTAACGACCGAAGGTCGGGCTACATCACTTTAATTGTTGCCCCTTCTGCCAGTGCCACTACCGCTTCTATTGGTGCTACTAAGTCCTTAGCCGTAGTTATTTTATGTTGGCCTGTCTGTAATGGATTCTATCCCATTTATAGTTTTTTAGTCTAGGAGTTGCAGAACACTGATATTTTGTATCCTTGAATCTTCCTTTAAATGTTAACAATGCTCGACGAAAATCTTTGTTACTCATTTTTTTCCTTGTCTTCTCTTCTTCAGAATGTATCTGATTTGACCGGTCCTAGGCTGATTGATGCAGCCCGTCCTACAGATGCTCCTACATCTACACCACCAAGTCCCCCAAGTGGACCAATGACCCGTGCCCGAGCCAAGCTCCTTCAATCTAATGTGAATTCGCTCCTCTCCTCATGTGACTTTGACATACACTTGGATGGCTTGCTACTTCATACCACTACTCTGTGCATCATCAGGTACGAACCCCCGCTGCGTTGACCCACGAGCCCTGAAGCTGCACCTGTCCTTAAGCTGCCTGAGCCGGAGTGTCCACCCGAATCCAGCCGGAGTGTCCAGCGCGACTCGGCCGGAGTGTCCGGCCTACCCTAGCCCCATCCTGGCGTGGACATTCAGAAGGCCAGTTCATACACTACCCGGACACTACCCAGAGTGGCTGGCCACCCCGGACTGTCCGGTCCACTCGACCCGGACTGTCCGGCCTGAAGATGGGCCTGTGAGCCTTAGCTGGGCCATGTGGCCCATGTACCCCTCTACTTCGCGAAGAACTCTACTTTAATGCCTGAAATACCCCTGAACCTGTGGCTGGCCTATATATAGTCCCCCACCTCTATTGTAAACCCTCGGCATGATATTTGGAATTAGTGGAAACCCCTTGGGGATCTATCTAGTTCTTGCCTCATTCTCCTTGACTAAGGAGCACCAAATATCCCAAACCTCGTTGTTGTTTCCATCGTGCCTCCGCATTGTACAAGGCCTAGGCATCGGAGTCCCTTTGCCTAGACGTCAAGATCTCACTGAGGCTCCCATCTTGCTGTGCCGGTTCGACAGAGAGTCCTCCGCCCGACGCCGATCCTAGGGATTGCGCTAGACCGGTCACCGCCGGCGTGAGCTATTGGTGTGTATCGTGGTTTTGCGTGCGTGTGTTCATCGTGTTCTTCGTGCGTGAGTTCATCGTGTTCATCCTCTCCTCCTCACCCCGCACTCCATCCTCGATTTGAGTGGGATTCGTGAAAGACCGGGCCACCCTAGAGGTTTGCCCTCAACATATTGGTATCAAGAGCTTCGTTGCTCATGAATTCCCCCACCAAATTTTCTTCTATCCACCAAAAATTCGAAAATCCCCAAAATAGAGCCCCAAATTTTCCTTTGGGCTGATCTCTTGATTTGGAGTGTTATTTGTGGTTTTAATCCGACCAAACCTTGTCTTAGGTGTTGGTCCAGCTTTCTCCTGCGTTCTCCCAGCCCAATTTGACCAGTTTTTCGCGGATTTGAGGCCTTGAGGTGAGGATTTCCGCTCAAGAACATGAGCAGGAAACCCGCACCGGAGTATCCAGCCCGAACCGACCGGAGTATCTGGCCCGACCGGAGTGTCCAGCCCGACCGGAGTGTCCAGCCAGACCGGAGTGTTTGGCACAAATAGACCGGAGTGTCCGGCCGGAACACCAGTTTTGAAAGTTTTGCCTCATTTTTCGCATTGGCTAATTTCCTTTGTTTGTTCATGTCCCGTGTGCGTGTCAGCAACTAACAACAAGTTTCCTCAATGACAACTCCCGCGCTCATCGACACCACGGCCCATGAACATCTTCCCGCACCATCGATGCCAAGTTCATCATCACCAACGAAGGTATAACTTGTGTCACCTTGTTAACCCCTATCTTCCTTTGTGTGTACCTATCCCACAAGAGTGCCTCATCTTGTGTTTGCTTGAGCATTGTGCATTTGTCCTTCGATAGTGAGAGTGCAAAAGCAATAGCAAGAGTGACTTGGTAGCATCAAGGGAGAGCAAAAAAAGATACAAAGCAAAAGAAAAAGAAAAATAGTCTCCCATTGCAAAAGAGAGTCTCAAAGCTTGTAAGCAAGAGAGAAATAAGAGCGCCCAAGGCAAGTGCACAAATTTGTTGCTCATTTTATTCTTTGCAAACGAGCCACGGTCTCTCCTTGCATTGGCACGACAACGAGCTTAGTCTTCGTTAGGACATTTTGTTTGCTCATTTTCATAGTCGTGTCAATCCCAACAATCTCCACGTGTGTATATATAGTCGTAGGTTCCCGTCACCCTTTGAGTTGTTGACCTTCGCCTTTGACTTGCGTTTTGTTGGATTTTACCCACTTTTGACTAATCCTTTTCTTTTGGTTGGTTCTTTGGCTTTCCACAACCCTAACCTACCACCAATAAGCTTTTGAGAGTAGTTCTTTCTTTAGTGTGAGTTTTATTTGCGTTTCCACTTTGCACACTTATAGCTCTCACTTGTGGTTTCTAGTTTGGTGCAATCCCCAAGGTGAGGTACAAGGCTAACACCACCATATTCCACTTCCATATACAATACTTGTGTGCTTTGCATGATAGATAGGCACGGTGAGTCGAGCCAACCACCTCCCCAAGAAGAAGAACAAGGACCATACATGACGCGTGCAAGTCACTTCCTCGTCCGACAAGAGTTCCATGATTGTTGCCAAGCCCTTGAGACATGACAAGATGAACAATTTTGCGAGATGCAAGCTGAGTTCAAGAACATCGACAACCGCTTCAATGGCCTAGAAAGGCAAATGCAAGCAATGCTTCACAACTTCGTCAATCAAAATGAAGCGCTCCAACGCTCCGTCGCCGAAACAAATGAAAATTTTGAACGCCTCATCAACGGAATGGCAAGACCGTGTTCACGTGCATCAAGTTCTTCAAGTTCTACGCCTCGTCCTGCTCCTCTTCAACAAGATCTACATCCAAGTGCTCCAAGACGCAATGACGCCCCTGTGGTTGAAGATGGAAGTTCTTCGAACTATATACCCTCCCCACGGCACGCCACAACGTCAAGCTATGATGGTGATTTATCTTCAAGACCACAAGCAAGGCAAGAAGCACACCGTCATCACGCAAGGGCACTAGTGATCCAACAAGAACAACCACAAGAAGAACCGCGAGTGCAACCGCAAGTCTACCACCATCGACCCTCACACATACTTGACACAACAAGTGATGACTCCAATTTGGAGAATCAAGCTCGTCATCGACGTAAAGCTCGCCAAGATCCTCCTCCTCGTCATCATCGACAAGAATGTCCACACCAAAACTTGGAGCATCAAGTGGTACAAGTTGAGCGATGCCCACCATGTCAAGAGGATCAACACCATGATCTTTGCTGTGAGGCCCATGTGCCTAACCATCCGAGGAACGAGCCTCCTCTTCGTCGTCAATCGCGTCATGAGGCTCCACATCCTCAACACCCTCATGAGGCCCAAGCGCCTCAACATCGTCAACAACCGCGCCAAGAGCAATAACAAGCTCCGCAACAACAATATCAAGAGCAAGCTCCTCAACAAGGTCACGAGAACCAAGTTCCACCACATCAACAACAAGATCATCAACAAGGTCACCAAGCTCGTCGCAATGACCGCAATGATGAAGAAACTTTTGGCAACCTCAAGTTCACAATGCCCAAGTTTACCTGATCCAATGACCCCGAACAATACCTCACATGGGCACTCAAAGTCGACAAGATCTTCCGCATGCACAATTATAGCAACGAGAAGATGGTCGCCATGGCTTCACTTGAGTTTGATGATTACGCCAACCTTTGGTGGGAACAAGTTCAAGTTGCTCGTGATGCAAGACAAGAGCCGCCAATCCCAACTTGGCATGACATGAAGGCTCATATGAGATCCCGGTTCGTCCCCGCGCACTACACTGTGACCTCTTCAACAACCTTCAATCACTTCGTCAAGGGACAAAGACCGTGGAAGAGTACTTCAAGGAAATGGAACTCAACTTGATTCGCGCCAACATTGACGAGCGCATGGAGCAAACTATGGCACGCTTCCTTATTGGGTTGAACCACCCAATCAAGCGCATCGTAGAGTTTCAGACATACAACGACATGGTTGAGCTTGTGCACATCGCAACAAAGGCTGAATGTCAAGTGCAAGAGGACATCAAGTACAACAAGCCCAAGACGTATTTCACCTACAAGAAAGCTTCAACCGCTACGCCAACAACCTTCAATGGAAGCTCCTCAAGTACCTCCAAGCCTTCCTTCAAGCCCACACTTCCTCAAGGAAAACTGCCCCCAAGTGGCAAACAAGCAAAGAGTGATACACCTTTCAACGGTGAATGCTACAAGTGTGGAGGCAAAGGACACAAGTCGTCCGAATGTGGAAACAAGAAGGTATTGTTCGTCCATGACAATGGCGACGAAGAGTACTTGAGTGAAGATGAATTTGATGTCTGTGTCAAGGAAGCAATGGCAAGGCAACGAGTGGAAGATGATTAAGAACTCATCATGTGTAAACATGATGCAAGTCCATCGCTTGTCGTCACAAGGATCTTGACCACTCAAGCACAAGAGCATGAAGACCAACGCTCAAATATCTTCCAAACACGAGCAGGCATCAAAGGCAAGTCTATCAAAGTGATCATCGATGGAGGGAGTTGCCATACCCTTGCTAGCACCGATTCGTGTGAGAAGCTCAACCTCACCCTCCATCCGCACAAGCACCCCTACCACGTGCAATGGCTAAGTGACCAAGGATCCATGAAGATCAAGCATACTGTATCGGTCTCCTTGGCCATTGGCCCTTACAAAGACACGGTGGAGTGAGATGTGGTTCCTATGACAGTTTGCCACATGCTTCTTGGTCCTCCGTGGCAATTTGACAAGGCTACTCTACATGATGGTCACACCAATGTATACACCTTCAAATGGCTCAACAAAACATGTGTTTTGCAACCAATGACTCCTAGCCAAATAATTGCGGAGAATGCAAAGGTTTTAGCGAGGGCGCAAAGCACAACACCTCGTGAGAAGAGCGGTGAGAGAGAGAACCATCTCATAGTGAGTGAGAGCCACAAGCCAAACTCGAGTGAAAAAAATAAGAGTGTTCTCCTTGCCACCAAAAGTCAGATGAGAGATGTTCGGAACAACCCATCCATCTTGCACTATGTCCTCCTTTGCAAGGGACTAGCGCAAGGAACTAATGAATTAACCAATGTTCCTCCATCTTTGATGATTGTTTTGCAGGAATTCAACGATGTGTTCCCCGAAGAGCTCCCACATGGACTACCTCCTCTTCACGGCATCGAACATCGCATTGACCTCATCCTCGGTGCACCCCTTCCAAACCGCGTCGCTTACCACACAAACCCGGAGGAGACAAAGGAGATTGAACGTCAAATCAACCAACTCGTCTCCAAAGGTTTGATCCAAGTTAGCATTAGCCCAAGTGCCATACCCGTGATTTTTGTTCCAAAGACGGATGATACATTACGGTTATGCATGGACTGTCGTCCAAACAATGCTATCACCATCCGTTATCGACATCCCATACCACGTCTCGATGACATGCTTGATGAGTTGTGTGGAGCCACCATTTTTTCGAAAATTCATCTTCGTAGTGGTTACCATCAAATACGCATGGATGTGGGTGATGAGTGGAAAACCACCTTGAAGACCAAACTTGGTCTCTATGAATGGTTGGTTATGCCCTTTGGCTAATCTAATGCCCCATCCACCTTCATGCGCCTTATGAATCACATCTTGCGTTCTCTCATTGGAAAAAGTATTGTTGTCTATTTTGATGATATTCTTGTTTATAGCAAATCACTTGAGGACCATATAACACATGTCAAGGAAGTTCTGCAAATCCTTCAACATGAAAAGCTTTATGCTAATCGGCCCAAGTGCACTTTTGCTAAAGACAAGTTGGTTTTTCTTGAATTTGTCGTTTCTTCGAAGGGAATTGAAGTTGATGTTTCCAAGGTAAAGGACATACGAGATTGGCCCATCCAAACAAATGTGAGTGAACTCCAAAGTTTTCATGGGTTGGCCGGTTTCTATCGTTGCTTTGTGAAAGACTTTTCGACCATTGCTTGTCCCCTCAATGAATTGACCAAAAAGAATGTCACCTTCTTGTGGGCAAGGAAAAACAAAAAGCTTTTGATGAACTTAAAAAGAGGCTCACCAAAGCACCTCTTCTTGCGTTACCAGATTTCACTAAAACTTTTGAGATAGAGTGTGATGCTAGTGGTATTGGCATTGGAGGAGTCCTTATGCAAAATGGACGTCCTATAGCCTACCATAGCGAGAAACTTGATGGTGCTCGCCTTAACTATCTGATTTATGACAAAGAGCTTTTTGCCTTAGTTCATGTCCTTCAAGCTTGGTAACACTACCTATGGCCCAAGGAATTTATCATATATTCCTACCATGAGTCGTTGAAATATCTCAAAGGCCAAGCCAACTTGAGTAAGAGACATGCTAAGTGGGTGGAGTTTATGGAGTCTTTTTCGTACATTGTCAAGTATAGAATGGCAAAGATAATGTAGTTGCGGACACTCTGTCTCGCAAACACACAATCCTTCTTATGAGACTTGAATCAACGTGTTGGGTCTTGAGGAAAAAAAAACTTTGTATGCTTCTGACCCGTTCTTTGAACCAATTTTCGCAAAGTGCTCCATTGCCAAAGGAGTCGATGATTTCTATTTGCATAAGGGCTTTCTCTTTAAACAAAACAAGCTTTGCATTCTGAAATAGTCGCTCCAACTTTTGCTTCTCCAAGAATCTCATGGTGGAGGCCTTATGGGTCACTTTGGCTGTGACAAGACATTGAACATGCTCTCCACTCACTACTTTTGGCCCAAGATGAAGCGCGGCGTGGAGCGCTATGTTCAACGATGCACGACATGTGTTCAAGCTAAGTCGCAAGCTAACCCTTATTGTCTTTATATGCCATTGCCTATTCCTCATACACCTTGGTCCGATAGTAGCATGGATTTTGTGTTATGATTGCGTCAATCTAAGCATGGTCATGATTCTATATTTATTGTCGTGGATTTCTTTTCCAAAATGGCACACTTCATACCGTGCCATAAGACTGACGATGCTTCACATGTTGCAAATCTCTTTTTCAGGGAAATCGTCCGTCTTCACGGTGTGCCAAGAACAATCGTCTCCGACCGCGACGTCAAATTCATGAGCTAATTATGGAAGACCCTCATGGCCAAGCTCGGCATCAAGCTACTCTTTTCATCCGCATCGCATCCCCAAACCGATGGTCAAACCGAAGTTGTCAACCGAACCCTCAAGACTCTCCTTCGTGTGCTGATCAAGAAAAACCTCAAGGATTGGGAGGAATGCATTCCACATGCCGAGTTCGCCTACAACCGTGCCAAGCACACAACAACCAAGATGAGTCCATTCATGATCATCTATGGTTTCGAGCCCCTCACCGCGCTCGACATCCTACCACTACCTCTCCATGAGCGCACCAACATGGACGTTGAGAAGCGCACACAAGCTATGAAGAAGCTTCATGAAGAAACAAGAGATACTATAGAGCAACAAGTCCTTCGCCAAGCATCAAGGTTAAACAAGGACAAGAAGGAGATGATCTTTGAAGAAGGTGATCTTGTGTGGATACACCTAAGCAAAGACCGCTTCCCCAAGGAACGTGACTCCAAGCTCAAGCCAAGAGGAGATGGTCCATTCAAGGTCCTCAAGAGAATCAACAACAACGCCTACATCATCGACATACCGACATCCAAGTACCTTGCAAGAAATACATTCAACGTCAAGGATCTCTCACCCTACCATGCAGAAGTTCAAGATGACAACCATGAAGAGTCAAGGATGACTCTTTCACAGGGGGGAGCTGATGCAGCCCGTCCTACGGACACTCCTACATCTACAACACCAAGTCCCCCAAGTGGACCAATGACCCGTCCCCGAGCCAAGATCCTTCAAGCTAAGGTGAATTCGCTCCTCTCATCATGTGACTTTGACATACACTTGGATGGCTTGCTACTTCATACCACTACTCTGTGCATCATCAGGTACGAACCCTCGCCGCGTCGACCCACGAGCCCTGAAGCTGCACCTGCCCTGAAGCTGCCTGAGCCGGAGTGTCTGCCCGAATCCAGTCGGAGTGTTCGGCGTAGCCGGAGTGTCCTGTGCGACTTAACCAGAGTGTCCGGCCTACCCTAGTCCCATCCTGGTGTGGACATTTAGAAGGCAAGCTCAGACACAACCCGGAGTGGCCGGCCACCCCGGACTGTCCAGTCCACTCGACCCAGACTGTCCGTCCTGAAGATGGGCATGCGAGCCTTAGCTGGGCCCTGTGGCCCATGTACCCCTCTACTTCGCCCAGAAATCTACTTTAATGCCTGAAATACCCATGAACCTGTGGATGGCCTATATATAGTCCCCCACCTCTATTGTAAACCCTAGGCATGATATTTGGAATTAGTGGAAACCCCTTGTGGATCTATCTAGTTCTTGCCTCATGCTCCTTGACTAAGGAGCACCAAATATCCCAAACCTCGTTGGAGTTTGCATCGTGCCTCCATGTTGTACAAGGCCTAGGCATCTGAATCCCTTTTCCTAGACGTCAAGATCTCACCGAGGCTCCCATCTCGCCGTGCCAGTTCGAGAGAGAGTCCTCTGCCCGACGCCAATCCTAGGGATTGCGCCGGACCGGTCACCGCTGGTGTGAGCTATTGGTGTGTATCGTGGTTTTGTGTGTGTGTGTTCATCGCATTCTTCGTGCGTGAGTTCGTCGTGTTCATCCTTCCCTCCTATCCCCGCACTCCATCCTCGATTTGAGTGGGATTCGTGAAAGATCGGGTCACCCTAGAGGTTTGCCCTCAACACTGATCCTGCTCCTTCAGCTGCTCATGTTGCTTCGACTGATCTTGTTCATTCGGGGTCAGCATTTGTCACACATAGAGATAGATTCACCCGCAAATGTTACCACTATCACTTGATATATCGATCCTCCACTATATGCTGGTAATCTCTACCATATCAAGAAGTTGGAAGGTAAACTTTGATGATAAAGGCCCAGGTTGATGTGTCCCTCTCCAAGTCAAACAATTCCATGGAGTGCGAGTCATATCTGATTTAAGAGATTTCGAGGGCACGTGAGAGTATGCTATGCGAGTTTCCCACAAAGCCCCCGAGTTCCTTTTTTTGCTTTTGTGATGTAGACTGATCTTTCTGTATTTTGCATGCATCCTCTTAAGCGCGGTGGAGGAGTCTCGATGTCTGATGTC
Source organism: Avena eriantha (assembly GCA_910589775.1). Lineage (NCBI taxonomy): Eukaryota > Viridiplantae > Streptophyta > Magnoliopsida > Poales > Poaceae > Avena > Avena eriantha. The sequence goes on along the minus strand of OU342742.1, from coordinate 394,274,708 downwards.
TCGAATGAGTCCATTGATGAATGCTTCGTCGGGTGCTGGTACAGACTTCTGGACTAACCACAAACGGGGGTATACTTTGGCGCTTCTTCAGGATAGAGTGTCGGAACTGGAGGAGTTCGTCGAGTGTTTTAGCTCTACCTTGGCTATGGTATACAATGCAACGTTCCCCAAAGACCCCCAACCATTGGGACTGGCTAGACTGATGCAGAAGTTCCAGCGAGGTGAAGGAATCCACCATTTTATCAAGTTGTAGCTTATTGTGGGTGCCAAGGTTTTCCTTGCTTGGATACATGTAAACCACGCGACGCTAGATTTTAGATGCGGTGTCGCAGAGTCTTCCTTCTCCACCAGGTGGTTGCATGGTGGCTATGGCTCCTCATTATGAGACTGCTCGCAAGCCATCCATCCGGATAATTCACCGGTGCCTTGACATGGATCAAGACTTTTTCTGAATTTTCTGATATAGTTAGGAGATTGATCCTACGGAAGGACATCTAAACTATGTAAAATTTGTAAAAATCAGCCATATATATTTCTTGTTAGTGTAATGTTATATATTTGTACTTATGGCTAGTGCGGTTGCACCCTCTGCGAGACCTTTTCATTAGCCTGATGCTCGTTGGGCCGAATCAACTACTCGGGTCAGCATGTGTTGGATTTTTTTAATGGTGAAGCCGAAGATTTTTTGAGTTTGCATTATTAGCGAAGCCCCTGAGTATTGGAGTATGATTATGTGGGAAGCTGGTTAGCTGAGCCCCCGAGTATCGGGTGTGGAAGAAATAGAGAATTCAAATCGAGACTTGGTTGATAGAACATAGCTTTATTTATATCGAGTACAGAGGTACATGTTTTGGCTTAGTCTCCTAGCAATTGGCCCTATTGATAGTAAATTGCAGGAAGTAAATGTCCTAAGTGTAGAAACATTGTAGCTGCACAATGTTCCACGAGTTGGAGTACTTGACTCTGGTCTTCTTGTCTTGGAACCAATATGCTCCGCTAGGGATTACTTCTTTGACGATGTATGGTCCCTCCCATGGCAATTCGAGTTTAGGGTGGCCATCGAACTTGAGGCAAACGACTAGGTCCCCAATGACGAAGGACCTGGCACATAGTCGACGGCTATGGTAGATGTGTAGGTTCTGCTGATACGTGGTTGCTCTTCCAAGTGCAATGTCTCGAGCTTTGTCGAGTGCATAAACATCGTCTTCAAGTGCCTCTGTAGAGGTTTCTTCGTCGTATGCAATGACTCGTGGAGCCTCAAGAGTTATCTCCACTAGAAGCACGGTGTCGGCTCCGTGGACCAGGAAAAGGAGTTTCTTATGTAGCGGTATTTGGGGTAGTGCGTAAGCACCATAGGACGGAGGGTAACTCGTCTACCCAAGCGCCCTTTGCTTATTCGAGTGGTGGAAGGAGCCTTTTCTTTATGCCATTGGTCACAAGTCCATTGGCTTTTCCACCATGCCATTGATTTGTCGGTGGGCAACCGACGCGTAGCTCATTTGTATGCACATCTCCTTGCAGTATTCCTTGAATTCTCTAGAAGTGAAGTTTGATCCGTTATTAGTGATGATGTTGTGAAGCACCTCAAAGTGGAAAACTATTGACTTGATGAAGTTCACAAGAGAAGTAGCATCTTGGATGGTAACATGCATTTCCTTGATCCACTTGGTAAATTTGTCGAGTGCGATGATCAGAAAGACGTGTTCTCTAGGAGATGACTTGTGGAGTTTGCACACCATCGAGTACCCACTGAGTGAACGACTAAGACAAAGGTATGGGGCCAGTTCTGTCACAGATGTGTTTGGTTTTGTGGCGAATTGTTAGCATGCTTCACATGTTCTCACTATATCCTTCGTGTCCTACACCGCGGTGAACCAGTAGAATCCTGCCTAGAAGGCCTTGGCTGCTATTGCTCGTCTACTAGCGTGGTGGCCACATATCCATTCATGGATGTCCTCAAGGGTGAGTTTCCCTTCCTTAGGTGTTACGCATCACTGGAGCACACCCAAGATACTCCTTTTGTAGAGTTCTCCCTTTATTCCACGGAAGGCCCTAGACCGGCGGGTGATGCGTCGTGCTTCGACTGTATCTTCTAGGACTTCTCTGTTTATCACGTACGCTAGGTACGGCTGCATCCACATGATTTATATCATCATGATGTCTTTGGGTTCTTCCTCGTCTTTTGGATCAAGTGTATCGGGTTCGGGTGATGGTGCTGAAGGGAATATGCCCGAGAGGCAATAATAAAGTGGTTATTATCTTATTCCTTGTTTATGATAAATGTTTTTTGCATCCTATAATTGTATTAATTGGAAACATTAATACATGTCTATTTGATAAACAAATAAAGGGTTCCTAGTTATGCCTCTCTTATAAACTAGCTCGTTGATTAACAAGATGATCAAGGTTTCTTGATCATGGACATTGGATGTTGTTAATAACGAGGTCACTGCATTGGTGAATGATGTGATGAACATTCATCCGAAGTATAGCATTACGATCAAAATAATTGTGTTTAAATTTCTATAACATCATATGAAGTAATCTTAGTCCTTAAACCATGAGATCATGTCAATCGCTAACACTAGAAGAGTAACTTGATAACATCAAATGTCACACCGTAATAGGGTGACTATAAAGGTGGGTTCAGATACTCCGAAGGTGTTATGTTGAGGCTCATGGGATTTGTCCATCCCAATGATGGATAGATATACTCTAGGCCCTCTTGGTGATATCACATTGAGATAGCTTGCAAGCAAGTGATGTGATCACTAGAATGTTATATCACGGGAACGAGAAAAGTGTGCATGTCGGTAACGAGATCAAACTAGGTATGGAGATACCGATGATCGAATCTCGGACATGTAATATATCGTGAGACAAAGGGATTTAGTTACGACGTTAAAGGTTCACACGATCACTAGAGTCATCGTTGAATGTGTGGGAGTCAGTACGGATCTCCAGGTCCCGCTGCTGATTTTATATCGAAGAAAGGCCTCGATCATGTCTGCATTATTCACAAACCATAGGGTGACACACTTAAGGGACACTGACACCATTTTGAGCAAATATGTTTCAGATAAAGATTTAAGAAAGCGTTGCAATCATTTCGATGGAAACCTCGGGTGAAATTGCAGAATCTGGTTCTACATGTGATATTGAAATGTTGTAGGGTTTTATGTGAATGTTTGTTAATTAATGCAATTAACAAAATTCTGAATAAAATAAATAAAATAGTTTTATTAAATGAGAGATACATTAATTTTGGTGGAAAATTAATGCATCTGTGAGTGGAATTTTGAGTGGAGGTCTTATATGTGAGTGGGTGCTCCATCCACATGAATGAGGAAGAGGTGGGGGCACCCACCATGGCTTCCATGCCATGACCCTTGGCTTCCCCCTTCCTCCTATAAAAGGCACCCCTCTCACTCCATCTCACTCACACCTCCTCATGAAGGATCTCTCTCCCCCTCTAGAAATTATTCCCCATTGTCTTGGATTAGCGAGATACATGTTCCCGGTGGCTTTATCTGGAAAGGAGTTGCTGCTTCCGATGTTTTGCTGGAGTGAGGGACGGAGGTTGTCGAGGTACCGGACGTATGTGCGATCACGGATGCATCGCTGCTTTGCGGTGCTGGACTTGGTGGTGCTGGACCTGCTGGACTTGCTGGTGTTGGACCTGCTAGACTCGCTGGACTTCATCACGATCTTGAGATCGGCAAGTGTACGACTACATCAACCACGGAATAAGTTTTGATAACAATGCTTTATCAATCTTCAAGGGTATGTTCTCTATGGATGTATATCCACCCATTGATTGTATCTAGGTAGATAGATCTTGGTGCTTAGATGTTCACATCGTAGGAAATTTTTTGTTTTCTATGTTGCGAACCCAACAGTGGTATCACAGCCTGATCTATGCATAGATGCTTTGCACGGGTAGACACATAAGAGTATGTAGGTGATGGTGATCATTTTATTGCATCTTCTATGTATTTTTGATATTGGTGGCATAGTGGGATGAAGAGGCCCGGACTAACTTTACATGTCCTCGCACATGACACCTGTTCCACACTTGACATGCAACTAGTTTTGCATAAGTGGCATGCAGGTGTCTGTGTCTCCTACTATTGTCAACATATGATTTACAATGAAGCCTTGAACTGAACCCGATGCCCTGACCTGAAGGCCGATCCCGAGGATCGAAAGCTCGAACCCGAACCTCGTCGAACCCCCTCTGAGCCCCAAGATCTTCGGACCGAGATGTGTGACCCTATCTTAACCCGCCCTATTTTTATAATATGAGATATACTTGAGCATCTTGAATCGTCCATATGGCATACATATATCATTGTTTGGGGGTATTTAGACAATTCACCTAAATTAAATATGGAGACTATTGTTGGTTATTCTAGTCTTATATTGGCTCCATTTAAATTTGTGTAGCGAACCGATGACATATTTTGCCTTGTTAATACAACATTTAAATTGTGGGGTATCTAAACAACTTGAACCATATAATTAATTGTCGAGACCCCGGTTCCGCTTAATATTTCCTAATTGCACCGCATCTTTGCCATGTCATGCATCATACATGCATCATGCCTGATCTTCTATCGTAGTATTAAATAGTGCATCCGGTGTTTATTTTAGTGTTTTTCTTCTTCACGGATTAGGCCATTGAGTTAATGCGAATCTCGACAAGTTCTTCGGATAATGAACCTTCGGCAATGTTTTCCAGGCGAGCATTCTCCCCCTTTCTACCTATTTTGTCTTTATAGTCTTTACTTCCTTCTGTTGATCTATTGCTATCCGTGTTGTGATGCTTTAGTTTTCCGTACCAGTTATATCCCCTGCAGTCTATATTGCCTTGGACACCTCCTATTACTTGTTGTTTGATAGACAGTTGGCCTTGCGAGTCATATTTTCTTGCTCAGGTGCTGCTTCGCGTCGTCAATGTTCCACCATTATTGGGAGGTTGGCACATGCTTAATGGTGGAGATGATCATGGCTTTAATTAAAACTTGATATTAAAATGTTGGGAATAGATATAACTAATGTAGAGGCACCAGTGGGAAATAGCTAATATTTTGTTCTTTCACGCTCACTTGTGTCCCGTAGGCCCCGAGTACTTGATACATGTTCCTTGACTAGTCGCACTATCCACATATGGGAGACCATATGGATCCCCTTTCCTTGAGCTTGATTCGCACTTTATTTCTTGGGGCCACAAACTAGTTTGGGGATTTATTATTATCCTGTACTTATGCCATGCTTTACTGATATATTTACAATTGTGCGTGGAGCACCTATACTGTTTTGTATTGCGGCATGATTTCGCGGTATCGACAAGCCCAGTCACACTTTTGGGTTCCCGGTCATTTACATCCCTTATCGCAAAACCTGGGTCCGTCATGGAGCCGACCAACTTTGTTGCAAGTAGCTTAGTGGGGTGTCCTCCTGAAATAATTTATGAATCATGTGAATGCATTGTCGTGAGGCCTCGTTGCTTTTTATTTGGTTCTTCCCGAGGTTGATCATGTGTGTGTTTCTATTTGTGCACCCCTGTAGGGTAAAACTTTCTAAAAGCCGTGTCCACGATTATGGACAACCTGGAGCACAATATCTTGATGATAGACAACCACAACTAAAGTAGTGCTATAAATTTGACTTCGACATGCTTAGTAATTAGTTTCACTACAATCGAATGAGTAAATAAAAGTGCCAACAACTACTGGATTTGGGATGTCTCGTGCTAATTGTTTCTGACTAGTAAGTATTGCAACTACAACGGAATGGTTAACTAAAACTACCCACTGCTGATGATATTAGGATGACTCATGCTATTTATATCTGACTAGTAAGTGCTGCAACTATAATGGAATGAATAAAACTGCCAACTGTGTGAGTCTCTCGGTTTGACTTCCTCGTTTGGTCTCTGGGGAAATACCACAATGGGTATGATTGGTGTTAATATCAGGTTGGTTCCTGAATAGATCTTTCTTATCCCTCTCTAATAGCCGACAATTGTATCGAGTCTCTATAGGTTATTTAGTGCATGCTTTGTTGCCGCTTTAGTCCACCATACCTATATAGGCGAGAGCCACCGAATTATAGACTCGTCGTGTAGTGGCCTCAGTATTGACCACTCTCTTTTTCCTTTGCCCTTTGTTGGCACCCCTTTTGTTTTAGCAGGTTTGAGATCGACGTCGTTAGCAGGGTTACCCTTCCGGCTTGGCCTGGTCAGGGTTATGGACTCCATTGGTTATTCTTCAGGGCTCTTAGCCCCATTTGCATCTTATCTGTACTCGGATGTTGTATTCTTTTCAAGGTGATTTGGATCTTTGTGCGGTATATATGTATTCTTGACTCTTTGAGTCATTGTTGTATATATATGTTTTGTGGGTTCCATCGTGAACTATTGTGTAATGATATTACTTCGTTTTCCACCCGCATGCAAGTTCTTGGTGGGAATCTTTGAATCGTTTCAATGCGGGTTTGGCGGGAATCGCTAAAACTTGCATAGGGCCAATTCGAGGGTGTTACAAAGTGGTATCAGAGCTCAGCAGTTGCGATACCCCACTTGTCCAGCCTGTAGGATAACCTAGCTAGCGGCTGATGTGGAGTGTCAAAACTATTTTGCAAGATCGGTTTGATAGATCCGATTAGGTCTGCTTTTACTCCTTACCCCTATGCTATTCTCCTCTTACCTCTAGGTATTTTGAATCTTCTCTCTTAACTCTCTTGGAGTCTAGGATTTCTCATCGTTGGGTTTCCGTCGTACCTTCAGGGTTTCGCTTCCTCCCTTTTATAATGGTGGGGCTACAATCATCAAGTCTGCATCTCGTTTGATGTACCCTTCATCCAATCTTTTTGTTCTTGACCTCTTTATTTGTATGTGCCCCATGACAGATATCCATATCGTTGAAAAACATATGAGAAGGATGAGCATTGGTGAAATTGGAGTATACCTTGAGCATGTGTTGTTCATGCCAATGGAACCATCGTGGAGCCTAATCACTGTGTCTTTTCACACTTTTCTTTTGTATCTTCCGGTGTTTTCCAACAAGATGACCTCATCTACATCAGATTCGATGAAGAGCCCACATCACTCCTTTGTTCTCTGGACACCGCTTTTGGAGATCTTCAGTCTAAATTTTGAGAGTTGTGTTGCACGGTTTTCCTATTCATGTAGGGAGTTAATAGTTTGGTTACGGGATGGACTGATCACCCTACCCGTCTCTTACTGTTCACTCTTGTACATCAAAATGGTGGATCAATGTGACTTTTACTCCTTTCATGAAAGTTAGAGGTGGCCTTATCTTCTGAGACATTACCTTCATACTTTGTTTATCCGGAGTGTTCTCGACGAACATGAACAAAGACCTCTTGTTGGTGGTGTCGCTGATTTCAAGATGGAGCAAGAGTCTTTGTTAGTGGTGTTGCAAGGATCTACACGAAGCAAGAAGAATCCGATCATCAGCCTTCTTCCCCAGACCATGAGGCGGATCTCGAGGGCGAGATCCCTTGTTAGTGGTGTCGAATGGTAGCACCCGAGGAAAACCACTACTAGAAAATCGCCTGATATTTCTACTTCGTGCATCATCATGATAGTCTGCCCATGTCATCATGCCACATTGCATTTGAGCGTCATCACGACATCATACATAGTTTGACTAAAACTATTTTCAAGAAGCCTACCTTTTTTTTCTAAATATCCCCCGTCTTCATTTCAAAAGTAAAACCCGGTCCTTCTAGATATTTTGTTTTGAATAAAAACAATTTACAAAAGTGTTTTAAAAATAAAAATAAATAAATGTTTTATTAGTTAGGGAGCCAGATGGCCAGGCCCAGCCAGCCAGCCTACTACCCAAACCCTAGACTAACCTAACCTAGTTCCAACCCAGCCTCCAACCCGCTGCAACCACCATGTGGCACACGAGGCATGCACCACCCCACCCCGCGCGTGCGACCTGCCTGAGATGCTGCAGCCCCGCTCACCGCCTGGCCCACCCCGCAACACCATGGCAGCGCGTGACCCCACCCACCGACATTGACCAGCCTCGCGATTCCCCCTCGCCCAGCTCCTCTCCTCCATACGAAAGTACACGCGTGTGTCCCATGCAACCCCAGCCTAGTGCGGCCCACCTACCACCACGACCCCGATCCGTTTCTTCCCCTGGCTTCCTCAATCCCCCACCTTCACCTCGCAGCACCCCACGACGCATGCGCCTCCCTCTGCCTCATCCGCCCACCCTGCCGCAGCTCTCTGCAGCGTGTCGCCCGCCACCAGATGTGTCGTCGCACTGGCCCGTGTGCCCTCGCCCGCGTCACCAAGTTCTTCGGCGCCACCTTCCTCCTCAGCCAGCCTAACCTCGCCCCGCCTTTGTCCTCGACCTGGGCCGCCCTCGCACATCTTCCTCTGCCCCCCACGCTGCTGGCTACGACCCCCGTCCCCATCCCCTGGAGCATCTCATCGCGCCGCCGGCCACGATCCGCATCCCCCTGGTGCTCCTCCACCTCACCTGAGTCACCAAGCACGCTGCTCGAGCCAGGCAGCAGCTCTGCCCGCGGTCTCCCTCGAGCCGACCTCGCCAGAGCTCCTTCCGCCCAGCTCCGTCGAGTCACGCCGCCTCGCTACCTCACCTTCCCTCGCCGAGCGAACGCCGCCAGGAGCACGCGCCGCCAGCCACGCCTCCTCTAGCTCCGACCAAGTCTGCCCGCACTGTCGACCTAGTCTCGCATGTGGCCCCTTCCTCCTCCCGTCCGCGAGCCTGCGTGCGGTCACCCTGGCGCCTCTCTGACTGTCTTCAGGGCCTCGTGTCTGCCACCATTTCCTATGCCCAGCGTGCGATGCCCCTTCCACAGGTTCCTGTTGCTTCTCGAGCTCGTTTCCTCTGTGCGGCTCCTCGACGATGCGTTGTTGTTCTCAGACGGTTGATGGACAATGGTGAGATGTTGCATTAGAACACCCGTCGGACAAGAGCTACAAGTTAGACAAGTACATCGGTGACGTGGCTCGACAAGATCTTCTTCATGGACCCCGACGCTCTTGATCTCGGAAATTTGAAGACCATACCAAAAGACCGCCTACATGGGACGACAAGATCTCCTTCCCGAAACCTGAAGGATATGCTGCACAAGTGCTCCTTCCTAGATCAGACGCCAAGACCCTGGATCCAAAGACCAAACCCTAGAGCCATGACCCTGGTCCCGGATCCGAAGTTCGTTCCTGGCAAACCCGAAGCCCTAACCCGAAGACCGATCATGAGGATCCAAAGCTCGAACCCGAACCTCGTCGAACCCCCTCCGAGCCCCAAGATCTTCGGACCGAGATGTGTGACCCTATCTTAACCCACCCTATTTTTATAATATGAGATAAACTTGTGCATCTTAATCATTCATATGGCATACATATATCATTGTTTGGGGGTATTTAGACGATTGACCTAAATTAAATATGGAGACTATATGTTGGCTATTCTAGTCTAAAATTGGCTCCATTTAAATTTGTGTAGCAAACCGATGATATATTTTTCCTTGTTAATACAACATTTAAATTGTGGGGTATCTAAATAACTTGAACCATATAATTAATTGTCGGGGCCCCAGTTCCGCTTAATATTGCCTAATTGCACCGCATCTTTGCCATGTCATGCATCATACATGCATCATGCCCGACCCTCGAGGTCGACTCTTTTTCAAGAGGGGGGAGATGATGTAGCCCAACACATGGAAACTACCATTGGTCCACATCATGCTACGCCAACCATGCCAATCAAGGTGAACTCCTTCCATCTCTTGCCTTTCTTCGGTTATCACGCGAATGGGATCCTACATGAGATGAATTCCCATTGTATGACTAGGCCCATGACCATGACGCCAAGAGGAGGAAACAAGGATGCACAAGGAGCCAAGACCCACAAGCATGAAGCCTGGAAGAGAAGACGCGAGAAGCTGTTGGAAGCTGACCGGAGTCTCCGGTGTGCCACACCGGAGTCTCTAGACCACGAACCCCGGAGTCTCCGGCCGACCTACGGACCAGCCCATAGACCAGCATGTGGGACAGTCTGTGACCCACTCCGGAGACGGACCGGAGATGGACCGGAGTCTCCGGCCCACACCGGAGTCTCCGGCCTGCAGACCGGAATCTCCGGCCTGATCGACACAGGCTTGTGAGCCTTAAGATGGGCCTGGCCCATGTAACGCCCAAAACTCCCTGTTTATGCCTAAACTATCCCTAGCTCGTGGCTGCCCTATATATATGCCCCCACCCCCTCCTTAGAACCCTAGAATGGAATGGATGATGAATTGAGGCATGTGCCTAACCCTGGATGGGATCCCCCTCTCTATAGTTAATCTAAGAGTTGTACAAGGCCTTGGAGTCGGTGCCCTTCTCCAAGTCATCAAGACCCTCTTCTAGTTCATGGTCTCTCCCACATACGAATTCTAGTAGTGCTAGGTCTCTCCCCTTTGGGATTCTACTTGGTTGCAACTCTCTCCCTATGTGTGATTCTATCAAGAGTTAGCCGATCTCTCTCATGGGATTCTACCTTTGGTCTCTCCCTTGAGATTCTATTGGGTTGGTGGTTCGGGCCAACGAGAGCAAACCGGAATTGTATCGGGTGTGGTGTGCGTTTGTATCGATTTCCCCTGGCGTGTTCATTGTGTTCTTCGCTCCCTTCCCCAATCCCCCTCGAATCTATGAAGATCGGGCCACTCCAAGGGTAAATCCACAAGGAGACCCATAACATCTGGTATCAAGAGCTTTTGGTTGCCATGGATTCGAGTTTGTGTTGAGTTTCTAGCCACCAATTTCGTTTTTCTTGCCTGAATTCGAAAATTTCCACCAAAAATAGCCATATTCGTGATTTAGATCGATCTGGATTTTGAGAGCATTTTGGTACGTTTTGATCCATAGATCCACTGCTATACTCGTTGATCTACCTTCCTTTGCGTTCCCATGGCCTAATTCCTTGATTTCCCCATCAATTTTGAGGTTTTGGATCGAGTTTTCCGCCCAAAATCGCGCCAGGATGAGTTCTGGACGTTCTGGAAGTCCCAGACCAGAGTTTCCGGTCTAGGACCGGAGTTTCCGGTGTAAGTGAACTCAGACCGGACTCTCCGGACTCCCAGACCGAAGTCTCCGCCCCCCTGCAGACACAAAAACTGCTTCACTGTTTTGCGAATAACTTTTGCATTTGAACTCGGATTTTGGTGTTCTTTAGCTCGTTTTGAAGAGGAGAAGGAGCTATACACCATCATCCATGTTGTTCATGCTATCTAATTCAACCAAATCCGTGAGCAAGGACGGATCCACCAAATAAAGGGTGAAGATCGGCGACGAAAGGTATATCAATTCCGCGACTTCTCCCCACTTGCTTTACTTTGTGAGCCACACTATCTTTGCGATACAACAAATACCTATTGAGACTAGTTCCTCCAATGATTGCTTGGGCTTTGCACATTTTACCTTGTAGAATTCGGAGCAAAAGTTGTAAGCGCTATCTCATAGAGTTATCTTATATAGTTGTTGGCACAAGAAAAAGCAAGTGAAAAAGAAAAAGAAAAAGAAAAGATTCTAAGCAAAAAAAAGAGAAAATACAAAAAGAAAAAGAAAGATACAAGTGCCATAGGGTATAGGAAGCGCAAGCTCAATGAACATATTGTAGGTGGTACTTATTGTGCAAATCTTGTAGCCCTCCAATTTTGTACAATCGAACTAGCATCTCTCCTTGTACTTGTGCGGCATGAGCTTTTAGTATTCGCTAGGCTTTCATTTGGTTCTTAGCTCAATTTTCCGTTGCACAAGTCCCGCCAATCCCACTGTGTGTGTTTCCTTGATCTTAATTGCTATCTTGTGGATCGACTTGTTTGCTTTGGATCATTGTGGTTCTCTACTTGCCTTTACATATCTCGATTTTCGGTTGTTCCAAGTTGCATGCCACTTGACCTACCTAAGCTCCTCATAAGCCGTGTGTGTTTGGTGTTTCTTGTGTTTTTGGATACGACGCCACTTCTCCTTTGCATTTTGGTAGCTCTCGGTCCTTACCATTGATCCAATACTATCTACAAGGTGAGCTAAGGCGTAGCATCTTTGAACCCTTTTTCCACTATATCACACTTGGTCTTGTGAGCACAATGTCTAGGGACTCCGAAACCGATGAGGAAGGATCCATGATGATCCACGACAACAACGACTACGCAAGCATACATGGCATGATGGAGCACTACACCGACTTTGGCTCCGCATGCTTGGAGGACTTGGAGTACTACACCGACAATGACTCCCCAAGCATGGAGCACATGGAGCACCATGAGGACTTCGACTTCTCAAGCATGGAGCACATGGAGCACCATGAGGACTTTCACTCCCCAAGCATGGAGCACATGGACCACCATGAGGACTTCGACTTCTCATTCATGGAGGACATAGAACACTTCATCGACTATGATGGCAACATCCTCATGAGCTTTGATGACTTCTTCCACAACTTGGAGACCGAGAACTTCTACACCATACAAGCGGAGGAACGTCTCCAAGAGGACAACAACGAAAAGCTCTTCAAGTCGAACCCATCAAGAGGAACTCTATACCCCGAGGGTTGTCCATCAAGATATCCATCAAGCTCAAGAAGACGTGACAACTCCACAAGCGCCAATACACATGAGCCAAGACAAGTGCGTCGCCACCAACAAAAACTCAAGAGCATCCATGCTATGTGCTATACAAGCTCAAGACGGCGTACAAGTCCTCTCCGCCATGAGAACAAGGAAGCAAGCTACCATCCGCACCATCAAGCTACATCGACAAAGCAAGTTCGACATGAGGTGCCCAACTACAAGAACATCATCGAGACCACTTCTCCTTCGATGAAGACCACTACTCAAGCTTCAAGACACTCAAGAGAGAAGACCTCATATGACTTTGGTGCTACCTCACGGACAAAGAAGGTGACCAAGAAAACGCGTCGTCACCAACACCATGAAGCTTCCAACACCAAGAACTTCCACGACAAACCTTCTTCAAGGAAGCCTCCTACGCATGCTACAAGATCGTCAACAAATGAGAAGGGCGCTATGGATCTCTACTTCACCAAGTTGGATGAATCCTTCAAGATGCCCTCTCATGAAGTTGACGCCTTCAAGACATGGTGCAAAGCCTTGGATGATGACAAGCGTTGCGGTACAACCATGGAGGTGAGATATGATACCTCGGATGGCGATGAGAGTGATGATGCCCAACTTAAGGCATTCATATTTGGAGGCGATAAGGTTGAGGATGGTGAGCATGGGATTTTCCCTTCACCAACGGAGGTGCTTGGAGTTGAGGAAACCGAGCCTATTTCCATATGCTTGAGTGAAGATGTTGTACCAATCCCATGTGAGCTTGAGAGCCACTTAGCCCACTTGAGTGAGAGCAAAAGTGAGTTGAGTGACTCCACCATACGTGAGATTGTGTGCTTCCACTTTGAGGACATGAGTGATACACCTAGTAAGTTGAGAGTGGTAGTTGATAGGTCAAGTGGGGCCATTTAAATTTCTAACAACTTACCCTCTACCTCTAGTGTGTTTCTTCATGATGTGCTAGGTACCTTGGAGGATGAGCCGCCAAGCTTGGAGACGATGGTGCCTAATATTGAGAAGATGTACATGGTGGATGAAGATGATGCCATCCCCATATATGATGAAGAAGTCGCCCAAATGGAGGCCGCTACTACCACAACACCCACTTCACATGAGAGGTACGACCAAGGTAACAATATGGGTGTTGATGATGCCATGCTCCCATTAGTGGACATGATGAATTGTGAGGATATGCATGCTATGGACACTACTTATGACATTTCATATGCTTCATTCATGTTCCCATGTGATACTTTGCCTTTGCATAATGTTGATCATGTGGAATTATTTGAGTGCAATGATATTGCCATAGATATGCCATGCTACAAATCCTTCTTCTATCCTACAATTGTTGCGACAAACTTGATGAACAATTGCTCTTTCCCTATGTTTGTCGGCAACCATACTCGTACCTTGGAAATGCTTGATCATGCATGTTCTTCATTTTCTCCCATTGTTGATTGCAATAATGATCATATGTTTCATATTGAGGTCGCCCCCATAGCTTTCTCAAATTTTGGAGATTTTGATACTTGCCATGTTAAGCATGTTCCCTCCTCTTGCTTGCATAATCACCATTCTTTCTATAATATCTTGCTTGACGCTAATGGTGATGTGCACAAGAGAAGATACATCATGATGGATGATGTATTCATCTACCACGCACATACGTTGTTTCTTTTCTCTATGTTGTGTGTAGGTACCCACATTCCAATGTCAACCTCGATTGAGCACGAGTTGACAAAATGAGCTCTAGAGAGCATCCATCAAGATATAAAGGGTACATCTCCTTCCTTACAAGATGCTAACAAGATATCGTCGAGGTCGACTCTTTTTCAAGAGGGGGGAGATGATGTAGCCCAACACATGGAAACTACCATTGGTCGACATCATGCTACGCCAACCATGCCAATCAAGGTGAACTCCTTCCATCTCTTGCCTTTCTTCGGTTATCATGCGAATGGGATCCTACTTGAGATGAATTCCCATTGTATGACTAGGCCCATGACCAGGACGCCAAGAGGAGGAAACAAGGATGCACAAGGAGCCAAGACCCACAAGCATGAAGCCTGGAAGAGAAGACGCAAGAAGCTGCTGGAAGCAGACCGGAGTCTCTGGTGTGCCACACCGGAGTCTCTAGACCACGAACCCCGGAGTCTCTGGCCGACCTCCGGACCAGCCCATAGACCAGCACGTGGGACAATCTGTGACCCACTCCGGAGACGGACCGGAGATGGACTAGAGTCTCCGGCCCACACCAGAGTCTCCGGCCTGCAGACCGGAATCTCCGGCCTGATCGACATAGGCCTGTGAGCCTTAAGATGGGTCTGGCCCATGTAACGCCCAAAACTCCCTGTTTATGCCTAAACTACCCCTAGCTCGTGGCTGGCCTATATATATGCCCCCACCCCCTCCTTAGAACCCTAGAATGGAATGGATGATGAATTGAGGCATGTGCCTAACCCTGGATGGGATCCCCCTCTCTATAGTTAATCTAAGAGTTGTACAAGGCCTTGGAGTCGTTGCCCTTCTCCAAGTCGTCAAGACCCTCTTCTAGTTCATGGTCTCTCCCACATACGGATTCTAGTAGTTCTAGGTCTCTCCCTTTGGGATTCTACTTGGTTGCTACTCTCTCCCTATGTGTGATTCTATCAAGAGCTAGCCGATCTCTCTCATGGGATTCTACCTTTGGTGTCTCCCTTGAGATTCTATTGGGTTGGTGGTTCGGGCCAACGAGAGCAAACCGGAATTGTATCGGGTGTGGTGTGCGTTTGTATCGATTTCCCCTTGCGTGTTCTTCGCTCCCTTCCCCAATTCCCCCTCGAATCTATGCAGATCGGGCCACTCCAAGGGTAAATCCACAAGGAGACCCATAACAATAATGGTTAACTAAAACTGCCCACTGCTGATGATATTAGGATGACTCATACTGTCTATATCTGACTAGTAAGTCCTACAACTATAATAGAACGAATAAAACTGCCAACTGTGTGAGTCTCTTAGTTTGACTTCCTTGTTTGGTCTCGAGGGTGAAATACTAGATTGGGTATGATTGGTGTTAGTATCAGGTTTGTTCCCGAATAGGTCTTTCTTATCCCTCTCTGATAGCCGACAATTGTATCGAGTCTCTATAGGTTGTTGAGTGCATGCTTCACTGCCGCTTCAATCCACCATACCTATGTAGGCGTGAGCCGCTGAATTATAGACTTGATGTGTACTATCCTCAGTACTGACCACTCGCTTTTTCCTTTGCCCTTTGTCGGCACCACTTTTGTTTTAGCAGGTTTGAGATCGACGTCGTTAGCAGGGTTACCCTTCCATCTTGGCCTAGGCAGGGTTATGGATGCCATTGGTTATTCTTTAGGGCTCTTAGCCCCCATTTGCATCTTATCCATACTCGGATGTTGTATCGTTTTCAATGTGATTTGGATCTTTGTACGGTATATCAGTATTCTTTACTCTTTGAGTCATTGTCGTATATATATGTTCGGTGGGTTCTATCATGAACTATTGTGTAACAGTATTACTTTGTTTTCCACCAGCACGCAAGTGCTTGGTGGGCATCTTTGAATCGTTTCTATGCGGGTTTGGCGGGAATCACTAAAACTTGCATAGGGCCGATTTGAGGGTGTTACAGGGTGATCAGCTCTGCTGAAGGTAATCTCCTGCTCAAACCAGTGCAGGTACTCTTGTGTTGGTGAAGGGAATATGCCCGAGAGGCAATAATAAAATGTTATTATCTTATTCCAAGTTTATGATTGATGTTTATTTATCATGCTAGAATTATATTAATAGGAAACAATAATACATATGTGTTTAATAAAAAAACAAAGTTCCTAGTAATGCCTCTCATTACGCTAGCTCATTGATTAACAAATTATCAAGGTTTCTTGATCATGAACATTGGATGTTGTTAATAACAGGATCATATCATTAGAAGAATTTATGATGAACATACACCCAAAGTAGGTATAGCAATATGATCTAGTCTTTAAGTTTACATTACTACATCAAACAAATACAAAGTATCCCTAGTCCTTAGACCATGAGATCATGTCAATCACTAACACCGGAAGAGTACTTTGATAACATCAAATGTCACACCTTAACAGGGTGACTATAAAGGTGGGTTCATGTATTCCGAAAGTGTTATGTAGAGGCTTATGGATCAAGAGTGTGATTTTTTCATCCTAATGACGGAGAGATATACTTTGGGCCCTCTTGATGATATCACATCAACATCGCTTGCAAGCACGTTACTAGGTCACAAGGATGTTGTATCACAGAACAAGTAAAGATTACTTGTCAGGAACGAGATCGAACTAGGGTATGGTTGATACCTGTGATCAGATCTCAGACAAGTAACATATTGCGAGCTAAAATGAATTGGGTACGATGTTGATGCTTCACACGATCACAAGAGTTATTTTTCAATGTGAGGAGTCAGTACGGATCTCTAGGTCCCCTTTCTGATTATTGATAAGAAAAATGTCTCTATCATATTTGCATTATTCGCAAACCGTAGGGTGACACACTTAAGGTACTCCGACACTAAGTGGTAGATAAAACGTATCCGAGAATAATTTTGTTAGAGCTGAAATTGTTTTGATGATCATCGAAAGTGTTTTAGGTCAAATTGTTGAAATTGGTTTCAGATGTGATATTGAAATAATGCAAGGGGTTTTATGCATTTTTAATTAAAGTAATTAACAAAATTCTTAATAAAATAAAGAAAAGAGTTTTATTTAAAGTGAAAAATGCATTTAAATTATTGTGTAATTAATGCATGTGCGTGGAGAAGGAATTCATGTGACTGGAGAGTCTGTCCACATGAATGAAGGGAGAGGTGGGGGAACCCTCCATGGTCAGCGCCATAGCACCCTTGGGATGACCCCTCCCCTATAAAAGGAGGCATCTTCCTTCTCTCCACTTGCACCACCTCCTCGTGAAGGTTATCTTCCTCTCTAGCAGTTACCCATGGCTTCGGATCAGCGAAGTACATGTTTTGTTGGATTATCTAGAGTAAGATTTATGTACTCCTTCCGCTGCTCTGCTAGAGTGGAGGTTGTCAGGATATGTACATGTGCCTGAGGACAGATACGCTTCTAGGTTGCGGCATTCTTCAACTCGATATTGAGATCGGCAAGTGATTGAGTACATCACCAACGAAATAAGTTTTCGTAAAAGCTTTCGGTCTTCGAGGGTAACTTAATTTGGTTACCCCTTACTCATTTCTATAATCTACTATATTAGATCTTGGCGTACTAGGCATTCCTATCATAGGAATTTTTTGTGTTCTATGTTGTGAACCGTTCAGTGGTATCAGAGCCATATCTATGCGTACATGTTCTATACGAGTAGAACACATATGGTTGTGGGCGTTGATGATCATGTCATTGTAACCTTTTGTGTATATTGGATCTTAGTGGCACAGTGGGATGAAGCGGCCCAGACTAACTTTACATATCCTCGCACATGATACTTGTTCCAATCTTGACATGGAACTTGTATTGCATAAGTGGCTAGCGGGTTTCTTTCTCTCCTACTTTAGCTAAGATCTATTTTTCAACGGGTTGTTAATAATTTATTATCATCGAAGTTTGTAGGATGAACGATTCTTCTTAAGCCCAAAGCCAAATAAAATATGCAAAAGAAATTAGAGGTGTATAACTTGTTTTTGCAGGTCTTGTGGTGTTATATGGTCATATGTTACAAATTTTATGTATGTAATGATATCATTTGTAAGTTATAACAATCGGCTAGAGCCATATGGTTTTTTAATTCTTTTATGGCCTACATGCCAGAAATAGAAATCCATGTAATTTAGATTAGTGGAGAACAACCAAGATGGTGGCATCATGGACCTTGGAGCCACGTCAGTGGAATGATGGTGATCATACATTCGAGCACAAGATGGAGATCAAGTGCAAGAAAGGACCATATCATATCACATTATTTATGCATGTGATATTTATCCCTTTTATGCATCTTATTTATGTTTATGCCTAGCTTAGAACTTGGTGGTAGCATTATAAGATGATCCCTCTCACTAAAATATCAAGATAAAAATGTGTTCTTCCTTTAGTATATACCGTTAAGAAAGTTCGTCATTTAAAGCACCACGTGATGATCGGGTGTGATAGAATCTGTGTTCCCATACAATGGGTAAGACAGATTTACACACTCGATTACTAAGGTTCTACTTGGAGAGCCTAGTATGTACATACATGGCCTCAAAACACAAACCGAAAGGTAAGCATGAGTCATATCAATGATATGATGAACATCTCGATGTTCTCCTTTGAAGCTACTGAAAGGGTTCCGTAGCAGAAAACAAAAAAAATCTATCTACTCGAACACTAATACCAGGATCTATACTATGTAGACATAAGTAACGGAGAAGGAATACAGTATTCATACCTTTGCAGAGAGAGGCACACCTTACGAAGGAAGGCGTATATTGATGAAGACGAGCAGCACCCCAAGTGTGGTACCTCCGAAGTTCGTCACACGTCCGGTGTAGGGGACGTCAACCGGGCTCCGATCCAGCCGAGCAGCTGAATAAGTAGATGCCATATCGCCGATCACACGACGGTGGTGTGAAGGTGGAGAACTCAACTACGAAGTCCTCCCCAATATTATGGGGAAGCCCTCAGCAGATGAGAGAGAGAGAGAATGAGAGGAAATGGGGTGTTTTTCAAGGGGAGGGGGGCATTTATATAGTGGGAAGGGGGGCGCACCACCCAGGGGCCAGGCGGGGTGGGACTAATCCTCGTACCCACCGGCCACCTTGGGGCAGCCGCCGGCCCTAGGTGGGCCTCACTGGGCGGCGCACCAGCCCTAGGCCGGCTGGCCCCCACTCCCTAGGCGCCTTGCCCACTTGGGCCTCCCTTCGGGTGAGGCCCATTAGCAATATAGTGCCTTCAAAAATAAAGTAAAATATATATTTAATATTAATTCTCCAATTAACATTCAAATATACATATTATATTATCTCTTCACTCCGGAACAACTTCCGGACCCCTTTCCGATCTCCATCGGGTGTTCCCGAAACTATTCTGGTCTCTCTCTCTCTATTTCTCATATGATGCCTCAACTACCCTAAGCGTCCCTACCCTTAAGTGTGACATCCTTCGGTTTGGAAACACTCCGGACATGATAGAGACCTCTCTCATATCAATGATCAACAGAGGGACCTGTATGGCCATGTGACCCCCATGCGTTTCACGAATACAATCGCTCGAACTGTGAGATAGTCGTTCCCCATTCCCTTTGTCACTCGATACCTAATTCATCCGAGACTTGATCTTTGGTATCTGCATACCTTTGTTCGATCTTGTTACTGATGAACTTGTTTTCTCGTCCTCATGTCATTGCATCCCGTGACCCAGTCACATGCTTGCAAGCTTCATTAATGCAATGTCACCGAGATGGCCACATGTATCTGTCCGTTACACAGACTAGACAAATCCTGGTCTTGATATGTACTCCTCTACGCATCCCTTCAGAAAACCTGAGTGGCACCTTTTGGTCACCCTGTTACGAGATGACTCTAGATAACCATCTAAGCTTCTTCCGGAATGGTGATTTGCATTACCTCATAGTCAAAGGATCGGGTTACAAGGTTCTCTGTGTTTTATCATCAATGGTGAACTTTGTAACTAGATCTCATGAAGATATAACGGTCGGATGTTTGTCTATCATGTTATTAAGCTAATAACGTGACCTCATTGTCAGTTGGCATAAATGCCCGTGGTCTTGAAACATAGACCATTCTCATGACCAATGAACTAGTTCACTAGAGGTAACTAGAGACACGGTTTGTTTACATACCACACGTGTATTAACGTTTCGTATTAACACAGTTATAGCACAGTATGAAACGTATTATGAACATACAGGAGATATATCAAATAATACACTTTATTATTTGCCTCTAGGGCATAACTCCTTCAGTCTCCCACTTGCACTAGAGTATACAAAACTACTTTACAATAGGCAAGAACCTAACACCAATGGAATCTCAGTGTTGTTCATGCTTGTCATGTTGGAGAGCTTTAGTCAAAGGATCTGCTACATTCAGTTCCGTATCTACTTTGCAAATCTTGACTTCACCTTCGTCAACAATCTGCCTGATGACGTGAAATCTAAGCTTGATGTGTTTGGCTGTGGAATGAGTTCTTGGTTCCATTGCATTTGCAATAGCTCCCGTGTTATCACAATAGATTGTCATGGGGTCTTGTGCATTGGGAAAAACTCCTAGTTCGATGACGAAATTCCTTAGCCAAACAGCTTCATTTGCTGCATTAGCTGCAGCAATGTATTTAGACTCCATTGAAGATTGTGCCACCACCGGCTGCTTTTTGCTCTTCCAGCTTACCACCCCACCATTTACCAAGAAAACAAATCCTGTTTGAGACTTCGAGTCATCATGATCTGAATTCCAGCTCGCATCTACGTAACTTGTTACGTTTATAGCTTCATCATTTCCTCCATAGATTAGGAACGTATCCTTTGTTCTCCTTAGATACTTTAGGATATTTTTCACAGCTGTCTAGTGATCCGGTCCTGGATTACTCTGATATCGGCTCGTCAAACTAAGAGCCAATGCCACATCAGGTCGGGTACTAAGCATTGCATACATGATAGATCCTATTGCTGAAGCATAGGGGGTGTAAGACATCTTTTCTCTATCATTGTCCGTTACAGGACATTGAGTCATACTCAAGTTGCAATTCTTCATCATAGGTGTAAAACCCTCTTGGTGTTTTCCATTTTGAACCTCTTCAAAATCTTATCTATGTAAGTACTCTAACTTAATGCTATTAGGTGTCTCGATCTATCTCTATAGATCTTGATTCCTAATATATATGCAGCTTCACCTAGATCCTTCATGGAAAATTGGTTACTTAAATATGCTTTCACGCTATTCATAAGATCCACATCGTTTCCCATGAGTAATATGTTATCCACATATACTACTAAGAAAACAACCGAGCTCCCACTCGCTTTCTTGTAAACATAGAACTCTTGTTGGTTTTGGACAAATCCAAAACTCTTGATCACTTGATCAAAACATTGGTTCCAGCTCCGAGATGCTTGCTTCAATCCATAAATGGACCGTTGAAGTTTGCATACCTTTCCAGCATCCTTAGGATTGACAAAACCTTCTGGTTGCATCATATACAACTCTTCATCAATGTGACCATTGAGGAATGGGGTCTTGACATCCATCTGCCAAATTTCATAGTCGAAATGTGCAACAATTGCTATTAAAATCATGAAAGCCTTAAGCATTACTACGGGAGAATAAGTCTCGTCATAATCAACTCCTTGAATTTGTCGAAAACCCTTTGCGACAAGTCGAGCTTTGTGAATGGTCACATTACCATTTGCATCTGTCTTTTTCTTAAAGATCCATTTATTTTCCACGGCCTTGCGGCCTTCTGGAAGATCCACCAAGGTCCAAACTTGGTTTTCATGCATGGATCCTATTTCGGATTTAATGGCTTCTAGCCATTTCTCGGAGTTAGCACTATCCATAGCTTCTTTGTAGTTTGCAGGTTTTCCTAATCATCTAAGATGACAGACATTACAAGGCTATTATACCAATCTGGAGTGGCACGAACCCTTGTAGACCTGCGAACCTCAGGAGTCTCGATGTGATTGTTTTGATCAGCATCAACGGGCTCTTCCTCCATGTTGGAGAGCGGTTTCGGAACAGCTTCCGTTGCGCTACTAGGAATACGGAGAGAAGAGTCAAGAATTTCATCTAACTCTATTTTCCTTCCACTCACTCCTATTGCAAGAAACTCCTTTTTGAGAAAGGTGCCATTTTTTGTGACAAACGTTTTGCCTTCGGCTTGGTTGTAGAAGGTATACCCAACGGTTTCCCTTGGGTATCCTACAAAGATACATTTTTCCGATTTGGGTTTGAGTTTGTCAGGGTGCAGTTTCTTAACATACGCCTCACATCCCCAAACTTTCAGAAATGACAACAGTGGCTTCTTGCCATGCCATATCTCATATGGGCCACGGATTTGGATGGTGCTCAGTTTAAAATAAAAGCGGCGGTTTCTAACGCGTATCCCCAAAAAGACATAGACAAATCAGTTAAAGACATCATGGACTGTACGCTATCCAATAGGGTTCGGTTACGACGTTCCGACACACCATTACGCTGTGGTGTTCCGGCTGGTGTAAGCTGTGGTACAATCCCACAGTCCTTCAAGTGCATGTTAAACTCATAACTCAAATACTCGCCTCCTTGATCCGATCGAAGGTGCCTGATTTTCTTGTTAAGTTGATTCTCTACCTCTTTCTAAAATTCCTTGAACTTTTCAAAGGTTTCAGACTTGTGCTTCATTAAGTAGATATATATCCATATATGCTCAAGTCATCAGTAAAGGTAACAAAGTAACGATAACCATTGCGTGTTGAGACACTCATTGGTCCACATACATCTGTATGTATGATCCCAAGTAGGTCTACAGCTCTCTCCACTATTCCGGAGAATGGTGTCCTGGTCATCTTGCCCATGAGGCATGGCTCACATGTATCAAGGGATTCGAAATCCAATGATCCAAGAAGCCCTTCTGAATGAAGATTCTTCATGCTCTTTATGCCAATATGACCAAGACGGCAATGCCATATGTACATGGAATTATTGTCACTGTGCTTACAATGTTTAGCATCAACACTGTGGATGTGTGTATCACAATCAAGATCAAGTAGGAATAAACCATCACATACATGAGCATGAACATAGAAAATATCATTCATATAAACTGAACAACCATTTGTTCCTGATTTAAACGAATAATGGTCTTGCAACAAGCAAGTCCCACTCACAATATTCATACTCAGTGCGGGTACATAATAGCATTTATTCAAAACCAACAATAATCCTGATGGTAGACGGAGATGCAGAGTGCCGATGGCCATCAGTTCGACTTTCGAACCATTGCCAATGCACATCGTCACCTCATCCTTCCTCAGGCGCCTCCTACTCTGCAGATCCTGCTGAGAGTTACAAATGTGAGCAACAGATCCGGTATCAAATACCCATGTGTTACTCTTGGCGCTTGTAAGGAATACATCAATAACATGTATATCATATATACCTTTGTCCGGAATGGCTATCTTGCCAGCTCGCTTGTCTTCAAGGTACTTGGGGCAGTTGCGTTTCTAGTGCCCATCCCCTTTGCAATATAAGCACGAAGTGCCGGGCTTAGGGCCAGGCTTGGCAGCCTTTGAGGTGGTGGGAATAAACTTGCCATCCCTCTTAGGCTTCTTGCTCTTGCCTTTTCCCTTTTGCCCTGGTTTCTTAAAGTTGGTGGTCTTGTTGACCATCAACACCGTGTGCTCCTTTTTGATTTCAACCTCAGCAGTTTTGAGCATGGCGAACACCTCAGCAAGGGTCTTGGTCATCCCTTTCATGTTGTTGTTCATCACAAAACTCTTATAGCTAGGGGGCAGCGAGTGCAGCACCCTATCTATGGCGAGCTCCTCCGGGATTTTGTAATCCAGGGCGTTTAGGCGCTTAACGTAGCCAGACATTTTGACCATGTGCTCACTAATACTGTTGTGCTCTTCCATTTTAGCAAAGAAGAAGAGCTCGGAAGCATCATACCTCTCTGCACGAGCCTGCGGAGCAAAGACGACTTTGAGATCCTCAATGATCTCAAAAGCATTCATCTTCTCAAAATACTTTTGAAGCTTTGGCTCCATGGCATAGAGCCACTCCGGATGAGGGAGAAATCGTCCGCCTTAGACTGCCAGACATTCTTTTCATCCTGAGAGGCAGAATCTGCAGGCTTAGCCGGAAGCTCAGCCTCGATGACATAAGTCAACTTGTAGGGGACTAGGAGGATCCTAAGATTGCGGAACCATGCGGTGAAGTTGGTTCCATCAGTTTTCAGCTTGTCCTTCTCGAGGAAAGTGCTTAGGTTGAAGGTGGGTGGGCGAGACATCTACAAAGGATTTGCAAAGTGTTTAGACTATGTTCATAATAATGAGTTCAAATTTTAATAAAGGAACTCCCACTTAAACAAACATCCGTCTACTCGTTTAGTGATCACATGATCCCTATCCCCTGCACCTCCCCTAATCATCACGGCCATCAGTGCAGCATCAAAGGTGGACATTCCCTAATGTCGATCACATCAACTATGTGATTCATGCTCGACTTTTCAGTCTCTTGTATTCCGAGGCCATGTATGTACATGCTAGGCTCGCCAGTTCTAACTCGTGTGTATTCGCAGTGCAACATGGCTTGCACCCACTGTATGCGAACGTATATATGTCTGACCCCCGATCATCATGGTCGGCCTCATACCGAAGAACTTTCTTGGTGGTGCACACACAAGGGGAATACGATAACTGGAATACTACGAGGGATTATCTTAGCATGCTACCGTCTAGTAAGTATACTAGCATAATAAGTAATGCTTCTAAAGTGAAGTGCTATGACATGGTTATATCTCTATGATCATTATCAACCGCTTCAATGAGAGTTTCACAAACTTGTCATTGCCATGGTATAATACTTGCCCCTATGCAATAATAAAGATAGACGCTTCTATATTAACTATTGCATGTTTTATGCGGCTTTAGGGCTTTCGTAGTAGAACCCTTTCCCACCTACGAACGTAGAGCCACAACATGGATTCAATGATTGCCGTTCTTCTTCCCTTTTCAGGGCCCTCTAGTGTCAATGCCATATCAACTACTGTAGAGAGACAGACACCCCCCTAAGCCACTTTGATATGTGGACTAGTCTCGTGAATCACCACGTGAGGTTGGTTGGGGGCCGCTTCATCAAACAGTGCTGCGATATGAACAATAACACTAAAGAGGGTAGCAACCAGAGAATCAATGCCCACATATTGCTATGTGTTCTATCTGTACGACATGTCTACCCATAGACCCGCTCTGATACCACTGAAAGGGTTCCGTAGCAGAAAACAAAAAAATTCTATCTACTCGAACACTAATACCAGGATCTATACTATGTAGACATAAGTAACGGAGAAGGAATACAATATTCATACCTTTGCAGAGAGAGGCACGCCTTACGCAAGAAGGCGTATATTGATGAAGACGAGCAGCACCCCAAGTGTGGTGCCTCTGAAGTTCGTCACACGTCCGGTGTAGGGGACGTTAACCGGGCTCCAATCCAGCCAAGCAGCAGAAGAAGTAGATGCCGGATCGCCGATCACACGACGGTGGTGTGAAGGTGGAGAACTCAACTGCGAAGTCCTCCCCAATATTATGGGGAAGCCCTCAGCAGATGAGAGAGAGAGAATGAGAGGAAATGGGGTGTTTTTCAAGGGGAGGGGGGCCCCTTTATATAGTGGCAAGGGGGGCGCACCACCCAGGGGCCAGGCGGGGTGGGACTAATCCCCACACCCGCCGGCCACCTTGGGGCAGCCGCCGGCCCTAGGTGGGCCCCACTGGGCGGCCCACCAGCCCTAGGTTGGCTGGCCCCACTCCCTAGGCGCCTTGCCCACTTGGGCCTCCCTTCAATATAGTGCCTTCAAAAATGAAATAAAATATATATTTAATATTAATTCTCCAATTAACATTCAAATATACATATTATATTATCTCTTCACTCCGGAACAACTTCCGGACCCCTTTCCGATCTCCATCGGTTGTTACCGAAACTATTTAGGTCTCTCTCTCTATTTCTCATACGATGCCTTATCTACCCTATGCGTCCCTACCCTTAAGCGTGACATCCTTTGGTTCGGAAACACTCCGGACATGATAGAGACCTCTCTCATATCAATGATCAACAGAGGGACCTGGATGGCCATGTGACCCCCGTGCGTTTCACGAATACAATCGCTCGAACCGTGAGATAGTCGTTCCCCATTCCCTTTGTCACTCGATACCTAATTCATCCGATACTTGATCTTTGGTATCTGCATACCTTAGTTCTATCTCATTACTGATGAACTTGTTTTCTCGTTCTCATGTCATTGCATCCCGTGACCCAGTCACATGCTTGCAAGCTTCATTAATGCAATGTCACCGAGATGGCCACATGTATCTGTCCGTTACACAGACTAGACAAATCTTGGTCTTGATATGTACTCCTCTACGTATCCCTTCGGAAAACCTAAGTGGCACCTTTTGGTCACCCTGTTACGAGATGACTCTAGATAACCATCTAAGCTTCTTCGGGAATGGTGATTTGCATTACCTCACAGTCAAAGGATCGGGTTACGAGGTTCTCTATGTTTTATCATCGATGGTGAACTTTGTAACTAGATCTCATGAAGATATAACGGTCGGATGTTTGTCTATCATGTTATTCAGCTAATAACATGACCTCATTGTCAGTTGGCATAAATGCCCATGGTCTTGAAACATAGACCATTCTCATGACCAATGAACTAGTTCACTAGAGGTAACTAGAGACACGGTTTGTTTACACACCACATGTGTATTAACGTTTCGTATTAACACAGTTATAGCATAGTATGAAACGTATTATGAACATACAGGA
Source organism: Avena eriantha (assembly GCA_910589775.1). NCBI lineage: Eukaryota > Viridiplantae > Streptophyta > Magnoliopsida > Poales > Poaceae > Avena > Avena eriantha. The sequence continues at coordinate 394,247,566 of OU342742.1, read as the reverse complement.
GATATATCAAATAATACACTTTATTATTTTCCTCTAGGGCATAACTCCTTCAGCTACACCATCTCACGTGATGATCGATTGTGGTGTAGTGAATTTGGTTCGTGTAATCACCAAAACAACTAAAAGGATGCTGTTTTTGAGTGGGAGTTCTAGTAGTATTTTTGAATTAATTTGAACAACATCTTTCATTAACTTAGTCTAACTAGTCTTTGCAAATATGTTGAGATCATGGCACCACCTGCTTTCAATTTCAATGTATTCATGGAGAAGGAGAAACTTAGCACCAATGGTACCAACTTTTCCGACTAGGCCCTTAATCTGAGGATTCTCCTCTTGGCTTCTCAAAGGAGCTATGTGTTGGATGCACCTCTAGGACCCCCTCCTGCTAAAGATGCTCCTGATGATGATAAAAAAATTATCGACTCATCAAGAGGATCGCCACTTAGTTCATTGCGATATACTGAATGGGGTGGAGCCTGAGCATTGAAAGAATTTCGAGCTCAGCAATGCCTATGTTACAATGGATGAATTGAGAATGATTTTTGATAATCATGTTGTCGTAGTGTCATCAGTTTGATGACAAGTACGCCATGAGTGGGTCCTCGAGGCATGCGGAAGACAGGGGTGTGAGTTGTACGGTGTTCCGGGTCGGTGAGCACACCAGTTTACCCAGGTTCAAATCCGTCGGCTTTGGATGGATCCTACTCCTGCTAGCAATCCAGTAATACAGCAGAGCAGGATATGGGTTACAAGAGTTTCTAATGTGCGAGTTGAGATTGTAGACTATTGTGGGGTGCCCTAAAGGCTGGTCCCTAGGACAGCTTATATAGACATCCAGCCTAGGGTTTACAAGAGAGACCTATCCGGCTACGACTAAGAGTCGGTTACAGAGTACATCTTGAGCTACAAGTAACATTACATGCCTATGTCGGTAAGTCTTCTGGGCCTTCCCGTAGCCCTCTAATGCCTAAAGCCGTGAAGCAAAGCTCTAATCCGAAGTGAGCCACCATGGTCAGTGAGGCATAGTGAGGATACCCGGAAAGTATATCCCCAACAGCAGCCCCTGGAAGCCTCCAAGATCCAGAGTCAGAATTCATCATCGTCTAGCTTGGTCCATCTTCGGCTTGTAGAATCTTAAAGGGTTCCTGAAACTTCAAAAGAAAGGATAGGATCCTAGTCTTTAAAATAAGCCGGACCTATGAGTATATTATTCGGGTTTCTAGCTTGAATTTAAAACTAAGCCGGAACTTAGTCTCTGACGTAACCTGACATCAGTCAAGGTCAAGTCACGTCACTAACAGACATTCCTGTCAGCATGACCGTTGGTGGGTCCGCCTTTCGCGGAACCGAGTTTTAATGTGTGCACGGATATCGAGGCGGTGTAATCCTCGCGAGGAGATTACCCAGCTCCTTCCAGGACATGTGGCATGGTTACTGTTCATCTTGCACGAATCTTAGTGCAGGCGAGGGATATAAGGGGTCAAGATCTCCTCTTTCTTCCTTACCAACTCCATTGTCTTCTCCTTCCTCTCGATGCCTCCGCACAAAGCTCTTCTGCCTCCCCCCAAAACCACAACTCCTCCCATCCTAGGTCACCACCTCCCACGAAAATGGCTGAAGCTTCATCCTCCGACACGGTGGAGACAGCAACGACGGCCCCTGCGACGGTAAAGGAGAAGTTCCACGGGGTCTAGATCCCCTGCATCCTTGACAACGACAAGCTCTGCGTCATTGAAAAGGAAGGCCTCCTCCATGTTGGCGAATGGCAGAGTGGTTTTGGACAAACCATCCCCACCCCCAACGCCGACGAGCGAGTGCACTTTGGCACCCACCTCGATAGAGGATTAAGTTACCCTCCCTCAAATTTATTTACTGAGGTTATAGATCACTACGGAGTGCAACTCCACAATCTCCCCCAAACTCAATTTTAGAAATGAGCTCTTACGCATCTTCGTGTGAGGGGTATCTCAGAATTAGACCGAATCTTCTTCTATTCCAGTACTATTTTGGTACCCAGAGAAATTCCATCACTTCCGGTAATCCCTACATTACCGGAACTATTAGCTTTTCTGTTAGGAGAGAACGAGTCTATCCTAGGATTAAAGCTAGCGAGTCCGTGAAGAAATGGCCGTCCACGTTCTTTTACCATAAGGATAGACCAGCTCCTGACAAAGCAACTACTTTGTCGGTTTTTGTTGATGGCGCCGCCACGCCCCAAGAGTCCTGGGACGTAGAAGCTCCGGCTCTCACTGACGATCTGCTTCTTGCTAAGAGGCAGATCGAATATTTGATGAAGCACAAGGGTCTGAAAGGATCCGACTTGATCCACTGCTGGCTGGCACGCCAGATCCAGCCTCTCCAACACCATGGTGACCGGCTCATGCACATGGTCACCAAAAGCAAGACGGATTCTCTCTGAATCTGCTCCAAACCTTATTTGGACAAGGACTATGAGTCCCAGATCAAATGGTTGATCAAAGAGCGGATCGAGAGGAAGATTCTGAGTCTTTCCTTGGATATGCATACGGCTGACGATCCTATGATACTAGTAAGTTTTCCAGTAGTTACTCGAATATGTGCTCACCCATTCTGTGTTATATTTTTTCGCAATACTGAGGTAATTCTTCTTTCAACTTGCTGACCTGCCCTAGTCGGAGCTTGCTCCTCTTGAGGGATATCCTCCTCAGATCTCTCAGGATAATGGAGAACTTGTACCACTTCCCGAGGCGCTTACTCGAAAGCGTAAGGCTCCAACCGTCTCTATCGGCACAAAGGGGAAGTGCCTATTGTGAAGAGGTAACTTTCCTCATAAGGTCTTTGTATTTTATTTCTTATTCTTTCTGAAGCATAATGATCTTATACTGTCACTTCTTCAGAGCTAAACAACTCATCAAGCGTAAGGGGAAGACAATCCCTGCAAAGCCTATGCGACAGTCAAAGTTAAATTTTACTTCGCCTATTGGTCCACCTTCGAATGCTACCCCGAAGCCTTCTATAGTACCGAAGGTTACTTCATCTCCCCGTGCTGCAGAAGATCCGGCTCAACATTCTGAGCCAGCGAACCTTGGTTCGCAGACCAACGTCACAGTGGGTGACTCGGCAATTGATAAGGGTGAACCCACAAAGGGTAATGATCCCTCAGCAGAGGTTTTCGCGGACAACATTCTCAGTAATGCGGGTATTGCCAAACTTGGCATTACTCGGAAAACTATAGAGGAGATCCAGAAGTTGGCTCAGCAATGCCTGGAGAGCCAAAATATTACTGCCGAGGAAGAGGCACAAGAAGCTGAGGACGTCAAGTTCTCTGAGCTTCTTGACCAAGTTCGTCTTCATGATGAGAAGCTGAAGGCTGGTGTGGCTCCGCCACCACTAGTGATCCCGCTGATTCTCACCGAGAAGGTTATTTCTGAGGTGAACATGAGTCTAAGCAAGCTGACCCATAAACAATATGTAAGTCGGAATTTGACTTTCTCTTTAACTTTATTTCATACCATATCCTCTAGCCCCCAAGCATGAAGTTGGATAGAAAATCCGGATTTATGCTTTCATAGGATGCTAAAGAATGAACTAGTGTAGCCCCCAAGGCTCATGCTGATATTTATCTTAGTTAAAATATTAGTCCGAGTCTTCAGTAGACTTCTGACTCTGGGTTTTATTCTGACTTACAGAAAGTTAATGCTTATAACCAAGAATTATTAAAGAATATTTGCACTAAGCGAAGAGAAATCAGAGCTCTCCGTCTTGAAAATGCTCAACTGAAGATTTCTAAGGATGAGGCCGAAGGTAATCATTTCAGTCCTTATCCTTGCTCTTTTTGCTTTATTTCATAGTCGAATTCTCATTCTACTGTTTTCTTTTGCTTACAGAACTGGTCAAGCAGTCATGTAAAATGATTGAAGAGGCCGAAAATTTCAAAATCCTGGAGGTGGAAAACACTGACTTACAGCGGGAGTTGAATGAACTTACGACGGATCATGAGCGTAGCATTGCCAGTGTTCTTGAGTCATCTAATATGGCCACCGAAGAACATGATCGAAAGATTGCAATCTAGTATAAGAAAATCTCGGATCTCAGTGATGAATTGGCTAGGGAGAAGGACATCACCCAAGCACTCTGAGCTGAACTCTAGAGCCTTAGGGCGGAGAAGACCAAAGTTGATGATGTCATCTTCGATATTTTTCCAGTCAACTGACTTTTTGTTCTTCCAACTCTAGGAGTTCGGATATATTTTCTAACCTTTGCTTTATATACATAGGTCCTCTGAATTTGCTGGATTCTTCCTCCACCGAGTCTCCCACCAGTCGGCTTACCAAAGTCGCAACTTGCTTCACAATTTCCGCTAGTCAATGGAGGGTATTGGCGAAGCTCTGAAAGTTCTGGACATGAACAGAATGTCCACCTCTGAGGTGCAAGATAATGCAAAGGGGATGCCCCAGCTCATCTAGGACTGGATCATGTCCTATGCGCGAACCGTAGCACATAATGCCCTGACAATAGTTATGAGCCACCATGGAAGCATGGAGATCTGGCAAGTAACCAGGGGTTATTCAACTATGGATGAAGATGGCAAGGAGTAGAACATCAAGGCCATCATGGACTCCTGCGCCGGCTATGGATGCCACGTAGCTGATTTGACCTGCTATGACACTCCTTTCTTCACTCGCGTGGAAACGCCTCCTCCGCCTCCCAAACAGCCAAAGATTCTGACGACGAGCAAACCGAATCTGATTTGCCTCTCTCGGAAAGGTATCAAGGCGAAGGCGATGTCACCAGTGAGCCGGTAGCCCCTATCTCTTCTCCTGCATCGTAGAGTATTAGAAAAAACAATGTGTTATTCTAAAATGATTGGGTTGTAATAAGTAGTATAATATTTTTGCTAGTACTAAGGTTTGCAAGAACTAGTGTTTTTTGCTTCTCTTTAGAACTTGTGGATTTATTTTGTTGTGCCTGAAATTTTACATAAGCACTTTTGTTTTGTCTACACTTATCGCTTTTTCTGGCTTTCCGCCTCATGCCTTTCGTGAGCCGGCAAACCTTCAACACGGAAACTTTGCAGAGCAATCTCAATTTCTAAACCAATTTAAACTCTGAAACAAAGCTGGTTTCTAGTACCAACAATTCACTACTCGGAGAATACCCGCATCTGGCAACCAGATACAGAACCAAAGCATAAACTAGAAAATTTTAATTTTATACCTGAAGGTAGCATTTTTAGAGTCGGAAATTAACCAGAACAAAGATGAGCATAAAGTACTTTCAAGTATTCTGGGATTTCTGATTGTGACATGATCATTCGGAAATAAGATGGTAATATAAAACTTCTCAGAGAAAATTGAGGCAACCAACACTTTATTTCTCATTGAACATGTACACATATATGATTACAAAGAAAGAAATTTTAAGAATAAAAGGGACATAGATGAGCAATATTCCACGGTCTGTCTAATTCTTCTAGGTCTATATTGCCTCCAGCTCTCTTTCTCTTCTTAGTAGCAGGTCTTTCTTTGACTGGCTGCATATCAGTTAGATAGTAAGAACCATTGTGCAATGCTCGGCTAACTAAAAATGGCCCTTCCCATACTGGGGAAAGTTTGTGCTTTCTTTTCTGCACAAGTTGGAGAACCAAATCACCTTTATTGAAAGGCCGGTTTCTGACTCTCTGGCTATGATCCTTGCGTAACTTCTCCTGATAGGTTGTTGATCTCTACTCAGCAACGACGCGAACTTCTTTGATTAAATCGAGATCATCTTGTCGAGAAATTTTAGCATCCTCTTCGATATACGTAGCAACTCGGGAAGAAGTATCAATTAAATTGCTGGGAAGAACTTCTACACCATAGACCAAGAAGAAAGGTGTGTATTCGGTTGACCTGTTGAGAGTTGTTCTCAAACTCCGTATAACAGATGGTAATTCGCATGCCCAAGCCCCCGCGGCACGACGAAGTGGTGCTTCGAATCTTGGTTTGAGGCCTTGAAGGATTAAACCATTTGCCCTTTTGACTTGTCCGTTGGCTTCTGGATGCGCGACTAACGCAATGTCAAGCTAGATTTTTTTATCATCGCAGAATTTGGCAAGTTCTCCCATGGAAAAATTGCTCCTGTTATCTCTGATAATACTATGTGGATAACCGTATCGGATTATAACACCCTTGACAAATCATCTGGTTGTTGCTCCATCACAACTTGTGATGGGTTTAGCCTCAATCCATTTTGTAAATTTATCCACCATCACTAAGAGGTGAGTAAATCCACTTGGAGCCCGTTTAAACGGTCCTACCATGTCAAGCCCTTAGACCGCGAAGGGCCATGTTATCGGAATTGTTCGCAGCTGATCAGCCGGAACATGAACTTGTTTGGCGTATTTTGGTAGCCTTTGCATGTCTTGACCAGCCGTTCGGCATCTGCCTTGGCTGTGAGCCAGAAAAATCCGTGCCTAAAAGCTTTTGCCACTAAATATTTGGTTGCAGCATGATGGCCGCATTCGCCTTCATGGATCTCTCTTGAGATTTCCAATCCTTCTTCCGGAGATACGCAGTGCTGAAAAACCACAGATACACTCCGCTTATAGAGCTCACCATTTATTATTGTATAGGTTTTCGCTCGTCGAACAATCTGTCGGCTCAGAACCTCGTCTTCAGGTAATTTTCCGTCTACCAAGAAATCCAGCTAGGGTTTTGTCCAGTTGGGAATTATAGCCAGAACTGCTACTAAAGGTGATTCGGACTTGGTCGGATATTCCTCATCAACTCCTGTAATAGAGGGGACTTTGAGGTCCTCTAAAAAGCGCCATCTGGGACCGTTTTCCGTGCAGAGCCTATTTGAGATAATGCATCTGCTTTCTCATTTTTTGTTCGAGGGATGTGTTGAACTTCAAACCTTTCGAACGATTTAGACAGTTCATCCACGACAGTCCTATATGTTGCCATGTGTTTACTTGCCTTACAATGATCCGACACTTGTTGAGCAACAAGATCTGAATCTCCATAACACATAAGTCATCGGATGTCGATATCCTTAGCAATCCGGATTCCATGCAGCAGTGCTTCATATTCGACAATGTAGTTTGTTGTCGTGAAGTGGATCTGCAACACATAGAAAAGCTTATCTCCTTGGGGTGATTTGAGCAGCACACCAGCCCTCGAGGCCCCGAGCGCCTTAGACCCATCAAAATGCAAGGTCCAGTATTCCGACTCTGGGAGGGTCATATTTTCCATTGTCTCTGTCCAATCAGCGACAAAGTCACCAAGGATTTGGGATTTAACTGTTGTATGAGGTTTGTACTCAATGTCGAAAGCTGAAAGCTCTATTCCCCATTTTGTGACACGTCTTGTAGTGTCGCTGTTGTTAATTATGTCTCTCATGGGAGTTGTGCTAACCACGGTGATTTGATGCTCCTGAAAGTAGTGTCGTAGCTTCCTAGATGCGAAGAACACACCATAAGCCAGCTTTTGATAATGTGGATGCCACTGCTTTGATTCAGTTAGGACTTTGCTGAGGTAATAAGTCGGACGCTGCACCAGGTGTTCATGTTTTTCCTCTAGTCTTTCCACCACCATAACGATGCTGACGACTCCGTTTGTCATAGCTAGATAAATCAACATTAGTACGCGAGTTTCCGACGCTGCAAGGATAGGAGCGGACGAGAGTATTTCTTTCAGGTCTTGTAGCGCAGCTTCAGCTTCATCAGTCCAAACGTATTTTTGGTCTTTTTCAGGAGCTTGTAAAATGGTGCAGCTCTTTCACCGAGCCGGCTTACAAATCGACTAACTGTAGCAATGCAACCAGTTAATCTTTGAACGCCCTTCAAGCGAGTCGGCCTAGAAATATTGAGTATAGCCTTAATTTTGTCTCGGTTCACCTCTATGCCTCTTTGTGACACAATGAAACCTAACAATTTTCCAGTTGGTATTCCAAAGAAACACTTCTTTGAATTAAGCATTATATTGTATTTGCGTAGATTGGCGAACGTTTCCTCCAAGTCGGAAATTAAGGTTTCCTTCTTTTTGGACATCCCCGCTATGTCGACCACATATGCATGTACATTGCATCTGATTTGATCGTGGAGGCAACACTGCATAGCGCGCTGGTACGTAGCTCCTATGTTTTCAGCCCAAAGGGCATCGTAACAAAGCAGAAGGTTACGAAAGGGGTTATGAATGAAGTTTTGACTTTGTATGATTCCTTCATCCGGATTTGATGATAAACAGAATATGCGTCAAGAAAACATTGGAGTTTTGAGCGTGCCGTAGAGTCGATAACTTGATCAATTCTAGGCAGAGCAAACGGATCTTTGGAACAAGCCTTGTTCAAGGCGGTATAATCAAGACAAATCCTTAATTTGGTGGTGTCCTTTTTAGGGACCATTACAGGATTGGCCGACCACTCAGTGTGGATGACCTCTTCTATGAATCCGGCTAACTCAAGCCAGGCTAGTTCCTTAGCTATTGCTTTTCGCTTTTCATCACTGAAATGTCGTAAGGACAGTTTGACAGGTTTAGTGTTTGGTTGTACATTTAGAGAGTGCTCGGAAAGTTCCCTAGGTACTTCGGTCATGTCAGATGGCTGCCATGCAAAGATATCTTGATTGGCTTAGAGGAACTTGACGAGCGCGCTTTTCTATGCGCTATCTAAACCTACACCTATCTGAGTCAGCTTGGAGGGGTCATCATCCTTCAATGGCGTCTTCTTCGTCTCTTTTGATGCATTGAACTCCGGATTCAGCTTTGTCACCTCCTTCATCACGGGCATCTCGGATGGGTCGATGGTCTTCTTGATATCCTGGTACTCCTTGGTGTGCAGTAGGGCTTCAGTGAAGGCGGCATTTCCGTCCTTGCACTCTCATGCTTTCTTCAGGTCTCCCCTAATGGTGATCATGCCCTTGGGACCTGGAATTTTCATCATATTATAAATGTAACATGGACGAGCCATAAAATCCCAGTAAGCTGGTCATCCGAAGATAGTGTGATATGCGCTCTTGAACGGGACCACTTCAAAAAAAGTGCTTCTGTCTAGTAGTTTCTTGGAGTTCCAAAAGTAACATCCAAAGTGATTTCTCCTAGGGAATTTGCTTGTCTTCCTGGGACAACTCCGTGAAAGATCACAGAGATGTGATTTAGCTGAGTTTCCGAGATCCTCATCTGATGTAGTGTTTCGATGTAGAGGATGTTGATGCTGCTGCCGCCATCCATGAGGGTCTTGGAGAAACCATATCCGTCAATAAGTGGATTGACGACTAACGCGTACTTTCCTCGCCTGTGCAACTTAGGCGGATGATCAACACGGTCAAAGGTGATTGTCACTTCTGACTAGTCCAAGAATTGAGGGACAGCCGGAACAGTTGCGTTGAGTTCATGCAAAACTGCCTTCTTGACCTTAGCTGGTTGAGACCCAAGGAAAGTGACATAAGTGTCTTTCTTCATTGGGAAGTTCTTCTGTCCATCCAACTTGGGATTTGAAGGCTCTGCTTCCTCCATGTCAGAATCTTCCTTGGTCTCCTTTTCTTTTTTGGGATTCTTCTTTCCCTTTTTTCGCTTGGCCCTGTAGCCAGCGGATTCATATTTTTTGATGTCGTCATTGAAACGACACTCGGCATTTGTGTGGGACGAGCCCCCGTTGGCATCTAAGTGATGCACACACGAATTGTTGGCAATGTCGGCCCAAGAGTAGGTTTTGCCAGGTTGCTGGTCTCCTCTACCTTGGACTCTTGATGTCCCACGATCGTGTCTGCGACCGCCTCCATGCCCTCCTCGTCCTCCAGACTAGAAACTGGCGTTGACAACTGTCGTTTCCATGTTGGGTTTTTCTTTCGAGGTGTTCTTGCATTTTTGAGTTTGTTGCTTCGGCTATTTTGTCGACTGTGGTACAGCCAGGACGTTCAGAAGTCCCTCTGTGTCATCGTCGGCATCTACATACTTGATTGTCGTCTCTATCATCTCTCCCAGATCAGTGACCTTGTCGCACTTCAAATGGTGACGTAGTAAACCAATTGGGAGTCCTGCAATGAAAGCTTCAATCGCAGTTTGATCATTTACCCCTTCGCAGGAGTTCTTGGTGTCGATCCATCATCCGAGATAATGTTGGCAAGTTTCTCCAGCTTTCTGGGTGCAATGTTGTAGGTCTCCTACCGTATAGGGCCTCCGATATGTGCCTTCGAAATTCTGAAAAAACGCACTTTGCATGTCATACCAGTTGTGGATGGTGTTTTACGAAAGTTCATTGATCCAGGATCATGTCGTCTTCCTCAGCATAAGCGGGAGATACCGGTCGTGACCAAGCTATTTCCTCCTTTGGCGATGCAACAAGCCTAGAAAAAATCCTGAAGCCAAGTATCTGGCCGGGCCACACCGTCGTAGGGTTGGATATGTCTTAAAATAGCAAATCCTTCCTGGAAGTTTGTTTGTCGAATGCGTGGTCCGAAACATTTTGGACCCACATAAATATTGTCGGACTTGTAGTGCTGTGCCTCTATGTTAGAGTTGATCTGGTGCCTCGCGTCTTGGTTGTTCGTTGTGGCTACGGTGCCTTGGAGCCGGACTTCTGCTTCTGCCACCACCTCCTCTGCAACGACACCCTCCTTGGCCTCCTCGAGAGCCGGTGTGATGGCTAATTAGTGGAGAGGGTGGTGCAGGTGGATTGTTTCCAGCTGAGTGCCGGCCTCCATCCGGAGCATCATTATTCCGGTTCTGAGGAGGGTCTTGATTATGATGAGCCCCCTGCTGGCTAGACTCAGCACGGTGTCCGTCGTTCCTTTGTCCATCATTTCTTCCATCATGATGAGGTTCAGCCGGATGGCTTGTATGTCTAGGAGGTGGCATCCTTTGTCGGTCCTCCTCCCGACGTCGCTCTTCTTCATCTTCCCTGCGATATTCGACTTTCACTGGGAGGCTACCTTGGAACCAGTGCTGCAACTGCGTCTCGCTCTGCGGCTGGAGCAACATTTCTCTAGTCACGTGCGGCTCTGTGCCTTTGCCCTGAAGATCCGGTTCTTCAGTAATTGTCTTCCCGACGGTCGGGAAGGTGATGCTATCCCGGGTCCCATCAGGGCCTTATATCATGCCAAGCCAGATTCGTGTGACATTGGTCGGATCTAGAGACTAGTTTTCTGCTCTCGGATTTCGTGGCCTTCTGTTGCTCCAGATCCTTGGTAAGTAGCTTTACGCCCAACCGAACTTGATCTAGGTTTAGATTGTTCGCCATGATATCTCGAGCTACAACAGTGTTTTCTACTGGTCCAGATCTCCTTTGCTATCGAGCCGAGGTTCTCCTTTGATGGCGTCATCTCCCTCAAAGAGGGTCTTGTGGACTTCCGGATTTTTTTAGCCCACACGAAGCTATTCCGGATCTTCTGATGCTACAGAGAGTTGAACTGCCATGCAGATGCGATGCGCTTGTTCTCTTCTGTGAGGTTCATAGCCTCATCCAGGAGTACTTGACGACGCACTTCTAGGGCTTGGGCCCTATCATCCAATTCTGTAGGTGTAAGCTCTATAGCGCTAGGGATCGTCGTAGTTAACACATCTCTGATGAGTTTACGGGCACCATAGGTAACCACGTGTCCATCCACCGGAGTTTCCTTTTGCTCGTCTGGGATTAGGGCTCCATTCGAGTCTTCTTCATATTCTTCGGCAACTACTTCCTCAGTAGGAGGGTCTTTTGCCGGAGTTTTCTTCTTGTTCTTCTTCCTTGCCTTCTTGGCAACGCCAGTGGCAAACACGGCTTTGGGTTCGTTTCCTGGAGTCAAGCTCTTATCAGTACTTTCGGACATCAGGATTATCTCCGAGATCCATGTCATTCTGCGCTTTGGGAGAGTTTTCTCCGGATCCTTCGTCCATGGCTTCTCCTTCTTCTGCATCTTTGGAGTTGTAGTCCTCTTCATATTCCACAGAGAACTTTCGGAAATCCGCCGACATCGTCGAATCATCCAAAGATGTCGGTAAGTTGGTGTTTGTTCCGATCACCTCCAGCACTGAGTCTTTTTTGTCTCCAGCATCAGCAGAGCCGGATCCGCCAACATATCCGATGAAGTGCGATGCGTACATCCTGAGGTTGTTGCGACTTTCCTTGTGGGCTTCCTCGAAACGTCTGATGGTCTCGAGAATTTCATCAATGTTGGCGTCATGCAACATCATACGCCTCAGTGTGTGCCTCAGGAAAGGTTGATCCGTTCCGATGTTGGCAGAGCCAGAACCAGAGTTGTTGTCTTGCTCCTCCTGGTTTCGACCTTGTTGGGAAGATCAATCTGGGATTCGGCCTCCCTAGGGAGATCCACTCAAGATTTGATGTTCACAGTAAGATATGCTTCACGCTCAGATTTCTCCATTATCTCTGCATAGGTGTGGGCTAGGTGGGATTAGGTTTTCCGAGATCCAGAACTCTGCCACCTCCGCGGACAAAGTGAACCCAGAAACTTCTCCTGCCTCTATCATCACCGCTAGGGTGGGTGGGGCAGGTTCAGTGAAACCGATGTAAACATCGATCTCTCACCAAAATACATGATGGTGTAGGCAGTCACGGCCACCCTAGCTAGAATCCAGGACTCATCGAGAACAATGAGAAGGACGTTGATGGCGTAGAGGACATGACCGATGGCGATTGTCTCGCCGATTCTAATTCTTGCAAATTCTGCTCGAAACGCAGATCCGAAGCTCACTTGCCCCACGGTGGGTGCCAACTATCGTCGGACTGATGACAAGTACGCCATGAGGGTGTCCTCAAGGCGTGCGGAAGAGAGGGGTGTGAGACGTATGGTGTTCTGGGTCGGTGAGCACACAAGTTTACCAGGATCGAATCCGCCGGCTTTGGACGGATCCTACTCCTGCTAACAATCCAGTAATACGGCAGAGCCGGATATGGTTTACAAGGGTTTTGCCTATGCGAGTTGAGATTGTAGACTATTGTGGGGTGCCCTAAAGGCTGGTCCCTAGGATGGCTTATATAGATATCCAGCCTAGGGTTTATAGGAGAGACCTATCTGGCTACGACCAAGAGTCGATTACAGAGTACATCTTGAACTACAAGTAACATTACAGGCCTATGTCGGTAAGTCTTCTGTGCCCAATCACTCCCACCAAGTTACAAGAACTTTCTGATGAATTATAATATGCAAGGCATGAATAAGTTGCTACCTGAGCTTCTATCCATGCTAAAAACTGCAGAAGTGGAGATCAAAAAGGAGCATCAAGTGTTGATGGTTAATAAGAACACTAGTTTCAAGAAAGGCAAGAAAGGAAAGATGAAGGGTAAGTTCAAGAAGGGAGACAAGTCTGTTGCCGCACCTGAGAAGAAGACCAATAATGGCACGAAGCCTGAGACTAAGTGCTTTTATTGCAAGAACACGGGGAACTCGAAGCGCAACTCCCCCAAGTATCTGGCTAACAAGAAAGTCGACAAAGTGAACAAAGGTATATACGGTATACATGTTAATGGTGTGTACCTTAATAGTACTCACATTAGCACCTGGGTATTTAATACTGGTTCATATGTTAATATATGTAACTCGAAACAGGGGATGCAGAACAAGCGTCAACTAGCCAAGGATGAAGTGACGATGTGAGTCAGCAATGGATCAAAGGTTGATGTGATCGTTGTCAGAATGCTACCACTTCATTTACCGTCGAGATTAGTCTTCAACCTAAATAACTATTATCTTGTGGCTGCGCTAAGCATAAACATTATTTCCGGATCATGTTTATTGCAAGACGGTTATTTATTTAAATTTGAGAACAATGGTTGTTCCATTTATATGAATAATATATTTTATGGTCATGCACATGTGAAGAAAGGTTTATTTCTTTTGGAGCTTGATAGTAATACGCATATTCATAATGTGGATGCAAAAAGAATGAAATTGAATGATGATAATGTTGCATATATGTGGCACCGCCGCCTTGGTCATATTGGTGTAAAACGCATAAAACAACTCCATTCTAATGGAGCGTTGGAATCACTTGATTATGAATGATTTGATACATGTGAACCATGCCTTATGGGCAAGATGACTAGAACCTTGTTTTTGGTCATGTGGAACAGGCGACATACTTACTATAAATCATACATTCAGATGTTTATGGACCAATGAGTGTGTCGGTGCACAGAGGTTATTGTTATTTCATTACTTTCATGGATGATTTGAGTAGATATGGGTATATCTATTTGATGAAACACAAGTTTGAAACCTTTGAAAATTCAAGAAAATTCAGAGTGAAGTGGAAAATCATCGTAACAGAAAGACTAAATTTCTGCGATCCGATCGTGGAGGTGAATATCTAAGTTATGAGTTTAGCATACACATGAAACAATGTGGAATAGTTTCACAACTCACACCTGCCGGAACACCACAGCAAAATTGTGTGTCCGACCATCGTAATCATACATTATTAGATATGGTTCGATCTATGATGTCTCTCATGGACTTGCCATTGTCATTTTCGAGATATGCACTAGAAACAACCACATTCACTTTAAATAGGACTCTATCTAAATCCATGGAAACGACACTGTGTGAATTGTGGTTTATCAACAAACCTAAGTTATTGTTTCTAAAAGTTTGGGGATATGATGTTTATGTGAAGAAACTTCAACCTAATAAACTTGAACCCAAAGCGGAAAAATGCGTTTTCATAGGATACCCTAAGGAAATAATTGGGTATAGATTTTATCATAGATCTGAAGGAAAAGTTTTCGTTGCCAATAATGGATCCTTTATGGAGAAGGAGTTTCTCTCGAAAGGTGTGATAAGTAGAAATGTAGAACTCGACGAGATTACTGAACCTTCTCTTCATGGGATGGTGAATAATGCTCCATCGGAAACGGTGAGTGGCACAGTGTCGGAAAATGTTACGGTGTTAACTTCACCAAAAAAGAGGGAACTAATGATAATGATCATGAAACTCCGAAAGAGAACACTACCAAAACTCGCAGGTTAACTAGGACATGTACAACTCCTGAACTATAGGGTAATCCAGATATGAATTTCATGGTAGATGGAAATGATGACCATGCGACTTATGAGGAAGTGATGGAAAGTCTGGATTCCAATAAATGGCTAGAAGCGATGCAATTTGAAATAGGATCTATGTATGAAACCAAGTTTGGACCTTGGTGGACCTACCTCATGATTGTAAGGTTGTTGAGAATAAATGGATCTTCAAGAAGAAAACAGATGTTGACGGTAATGTGACCGTTTATAAAGCTCGAATTTTCACAAAAGGTTTCTGAGAAATTCAAGGAGTTGGATACGATGAGACTTTCTCTCCCGTAGTGATGCTAAAGTTGGTTAGGATTATGTTAGCAATTGCTCCATATTTCGACTATGAAATTTGGCAGATGGGTGTGAAAGCCGTGTTCCTTAATGGAAACATTGAGGAAGAGTTGTACATGGTACAACCAAAGGGTTTTATTGATCCTAAGGATGATAACAAGGTATGCAAACTTCAGCGATCCATTTATGGACTAAACCAAGCATCCCGGAGTTGGATCTCCGTTTTGATGAAGTCGTCAAAGGGTTTGGATTTGTCCAAACTTATGGAGAAGCTTATATTTACAAGAAAGTGTCTGAGAGATCTATAGCATTTCTAATTTTATATGTGGACGACATATTGTTGATTGGAAATGATATAGAACTTTTGAAGAGTATAAAGGATTATTTGAGTAGTGGTTTTTCAATGAAGGACCTCGGTGAAGCAGCGTATATAATAGGTATCAAAATCTATAGAGATAGATCAACACGCTTGATTGGGATATCCCAAAGTACATACCTTGACAAGATTTTAAAGAAGTTCAAAATGGACGAAAGTAAGAAAGGATTCTTACCCATGTTTCAAGGCAATACATTGAGTAAGACTCAAAGTCCAGCTACAACAAAAGATAGAGAAATGATAAATAAGATTCCCTATGCCACAGCCATCGGATCTATCATGTATGCCATGATGTGTACAAGACTGGATGTGGAACATGCTATTAGTTTGACTTATAGGTACCAATCTGATCCAGATTTAGAACACTGGATAGAGGTCAAGAATATCTTTAAGTACTTGAGAAGAACTAAAGAAATGTTTCTCATCTATGGAGGTGAAGAAGAGCTCGTTGCAAAGTGTTACGTTGTTGCTAGCTTTGACACTAATCCGAATGACTCTAGGTCAGAATCCAGATACGTATTTCTTATGAATGGAGCAGCAGTGAGTTGGGGGAGTTCTAAGAAACCTGTGGTGGCGGGATCATCGACAAAGGAGGAATATATTGCTTCCTCGAAAGCGGTGCCAGGAAGTGGTTTGGATGAAAGAGTTCATATATAAACTTCATGTGGTTCCCAGTGTGTTGGACCCAAAGGTCATCTATTGTGACAACAATGGTGCCATAGCCAATGCAAAGGATCCAAGGTCTCACAAGAATTCCAAGAATATCAAACTCCGATTTCACTCCATCCATGAACATGTCAAGGATGGCGATGTAATGATTTGCAAAGTAGACATGGATCTAAATGTGGCAGCTCTATTGACTAAAACTCTCCCTATGGGAAAACATGATCAGCACTAGAACTCAATGGGTGTTAGATTCATCACAATGTAATCTACATTATTGACTCCAGTGCAAGTGGGAGACTAAAGGGAATATGCCCGAGAGGCAATAATAAAATGTTATTCCCTTATTCCAAGTTTATGATTGATGTTTATTTCTCATGCTAGAATTGTATTAATAGGAAACATTAATACATGTGTGTTTAATAAACGAACCAAAGTTCCTAGTAATTCCTCTCATTACACTAGCCCGTTGATTAACAAATGATAAAGGTTTCCTAATCATGAACATTGGATATTGTTAATAACATGATCATATCATTAGAAGAATGTTATGATGAACATATACCCAAAGTAAATATAGCAATACGATCTAATCATTAAACACATACAAAGTATCCCTAATCCTTAGACCATGAGATCATGTCAATCACTAACACCAGAAGAGTACTATGATAACATCAAACGTCACACTATAACAGGGTGACTATAAAGGTGGGTTTAGATATTCCGAAAGTGTTATGTAGAGGCCTATGGATCAAGAGTGGGATTTTTCCATCCTAATGATAGAGAGATATACATTAGACCCTCTAACTGATATCACATCAACACCGCTTGCAAGCACGTGACTAGGTCACAAGGATGTTGTATCACATAACTAGTAAAGAGTACTTTTCAGGAACAAGATCGAACTAGGGTATGGTTGATACATGTCATCGGATCTCAGAGAAGTAACATATCATGATAGAAAAGTAATTGAGTATGATGTTGATAGTTCACACAATCACAAGAGTTAACATTGAATGTGCAGGAGTTAGTACGGATCTCTAGGTCCCGCTGCTGATTATTGATAAGAGAAATGTATCTATCATGTCTGCATTATTCGTGAACTGTAGGGTGACACACTTAAGGTACTCTGACACTACGTGGTAGATAAAACATATGCAAGAATATTAGAGCTGAAATTGTTTTGGTGGTCACCGAAAGTGTTTCGGGTCAAATTGCTGAAATTGGTTTCAGATGTGATATCGAAATAATGCAAGGGGTTTTATGCAAATGTTTTTAATTTAATTAATTATCAAAAATCTGAATAAAATAAATAAAAGTGTTTTATTTAATGAGAAATGCTTTAAATTAGTGGGTAATTAATGCATGTGAGTGGAGAGTCCACCCACATGAATGAAGGGAGAGGTGGGTGAAAGAACATTTCATGGTTTCCTATGTTTTGTGTGTTAGATAACAATATCGTGGAGTTTATTCATGTGTGCTAAGTGTGCAGGAAGCTTTGAGGGGGGCCAGATTATCCGCCCCACCAAGGGCCAGATAATCCGGCCTACCTCATTGTTCAAAGGGAGCCAAGGCGCCTCGCTCGGTATCCGGACGGATTTTCTCCCAGAAAATCCGAACTGGGGCGGTTTTTCCTCCCCAGGCCGGATAATCCGGCCCCCAGTTTTTGAGCAAAGTGTGGCAAGGCGCGTCGCTCGGTATCAGGTCAGATTTTCTCCCGAAAATCCGAACTGGGGCGGTTTTTCCTCCCCATGCCGGATAATCCGGCCTTCACAAAGGACCGGATAATCTGGCCCCCAGAAGTTGATCAAGGGCAAGGTTGGCACGACGCTTTGATAGGGGGGCGGATTATCTGCCGGATATTCCGAGTCTGGAGCGGAGTTTTCCCCAGGCCGGATAATCAGGCCCTCACTTGGGCCGGATAATTCGGCCTCCAAAAGTGTCCAACGGCTGGTTTCGGAAGGGGGTATAAATACCCCTTCTTCCCCAACGTTCAGAACTCTTGATTCATTCGAAATTGTCCAGACATTGTGCAAGAGCTCCCATTCTCGATCTCCCACTTCAACCACCCGAAGGCTTTGATCTTTGGGGGAATTGAAGGACACGAATCAAGCGCATCAACTCCTCTCCATTCACTTGGAGAAATCCCTGATCTAGTATTCTTGTCAATACCTAGATCTTGTTCGTTGTATTTGATAACTTTGTTCTTGTGGCAGCTTGTTGTCATTTCGGGAGCCTCCAAGTTGATTGTGGAGTTTTTGCCCCGCTAGTTGTGTAAAGGCATCGGTACCCGCCTCGAAGGGTCCCTATAGTGGAAAGGTGGATCAGGCCTTTGGTGGTGGGATCCATCGGAGAACAGGGTGAGGCCTATTGTGGCGTGGTGGTCTTAGTACCGCCCACCCCTCCAAAGCATAACAAGGAAGGAACTGCAGTCAAACAAATCATGTGTCTCCGCGTGCTTCACTACGGTTTACCCGTTCCTCTTCCACTCGCTCTTTACTCGCTAGTAGATAGGTTTGCATATAGGGAAATTCCACCTAATAGTATATCTAGAGAATTTACCCTTTGTGCTAAGCCTAAAATTTAAAAAGCATTTAAATTTGAAGTAGCACCTATTCACCCCCCCCTCTAGGTGCCCATACGATCCATTTCAATTGGTATCAGAGCCCCAGCTCTTAATTCAGGCTTAACCGCCTAAGAGTAGTATGGGTACCAAGGGTGATGGGAATGAGGATGTGGATAAGGTCACAATGCATGACCTCAAGGCGTTGGAAACAACCTTGTTGAAATCCTTTGAGGCCAAGATGGAGGAGATGAATCAAATGATTGCTCGCCTCACATCATCCATAGCCCCATCTCCATCCTCCTCTAAGGCAGCCACACCATCATCTAAGGAAAAGGGTAACACCGGATCCAAGGATGATGATCCGGAAGGTGAAAAACTTAATGGTTCCACCTCCAAGAAGGGAAGTGGTAAGGAGGAATATAGTGAGGTTCGCCACGTATATTCCCCCGACCCACCTATCCCTCATCCTCATAACCCAAGCTCACTGAATCCTCTTTCAATCAATCGCAATTCTTAATGAAATCACATGTTTGCAGCTCTTGTATTGAAGTTTGGAGGATTATTGAAGAGGGTATTCATATTGGAGATCAAACCAACCTAACAAGAAGACAAGTTGTGGATAGCCAATTGAATGCCACTGCTCTCCACATGATACAGCTTGGTGTGGGTCCCAAGGACATGCCACACATTGAACACCTCAACACAGCTAAAGAAGCTTGGGATGCTCTTACGGATCTCTTTGTTGGGAATGAAAGCATGAGAAGGAACATGTACGATGCCCTTAGTAATGAAGCTGAGGGATTCTACATGTTGGATGGTGAAACCACGAAGACATGTATAGAAGACTCAAGGGCATCGCAACAACATTTAGAAAGCATGGGGACACTCACATTGATGATGCATGGATAAAAAGGAAATATGTGAGTGCCTTAATGCCTTTTGAGCCAACGGACTTGAAGAGCCTGCAAGGTAGACATAACTACCATCAATTGACATCCAATGAAGTTATGCAAGAAAAGGCGTCATTCAAAGTGGCAGCAAAGAATGCTAAAGATGCCCGTGCTCGGGCCATTGGAATGCAAAAGGGTGTCAATGTTGCTCTCAAAGCCAATGTTGTTGAGCAAGAGGAGGATGAAAGAGCATTTGAGGGGGCCTCCATGGACTGCCCCGATGAAATCAAACATGCTCATGGTGAGTACATGGCGTTTTATGCAAGGAACTTTTGGAAGGATCCTGCCAAAGCCAAGTCGGAACTCGAGCGCAAGAACGGGTCAAATGGGAGAAGAGAAATTGGCCCAAAACTGAGAACTTGCTACAGCTGTGGAGATAGAATGCACTTTGTAGCCGAGTGTCTGTATCAAAATAGAGAAGACAATGGTGGCAGGCTCATTCTTAAAGAAAAATCCAAAGCACCCAAGAAGAAGCCATTCATTTAGAAGAATGGCCCCTCCAAGAAGCAACCAAAGATCGTCTTAGTAGCACAAGAAGAATACTCCTCTACAAGTGAAGATGAAGAGGATGAAGATAGTTCTTGTGAGGTGGCTGCTATAGACACCACATCGACTCCTTCATCTCTCTTCGACTCGCCAAACGAGAACGTCATCAACAACAACGCTACTTGCCTAATGGCAAGAGGGTCTGAGGTATCAAGTTCTAGCTCTTCATTTCCTAAGACTAACATAATTTTGGATGTGGATGATAATGACAGTCTTAAAATGAAAGAAGAAGTTATTGCTTTGGACACCTTTTTCACTAACCTGCAAGGTGAACACAAACTCCATTTTGATGCTCTTATGAGTCAACTTTCTCAAGCCGAAGATCTTCTTGAAGAAAAGGGCAGAATTGAAAGAGAAGATGCCTTGGAGATAGCTTCTTTGAAGAATGCCTTTTAAGAGGAAGAGAAAGCTCGAGTATCTTTGGAAGAGAGACTCGACTCCATTGAGGAGTCACAGGAAGAAGCTGTGGCTCAGATCATCAAAGAACGTGACCATGCTCTTACCAAGGTAAAGAAACTAAAGAAAGAAAAGATTGACTTTGGGGCTGTTCATGCTAGACTTTTGGAGAAGTTTGATAATCTTTAAAGTGCTCACAAGGCATTGAAGAGCAATCATTCTACTTTAAATGAGTCTCATGACCAGCTCCAAACTCAATTGAAATGGTATAATGTGCCAAGTACCTCCACTTCATCCTATGGAAAAGAAGACCTTGCAAGAGGTTCTCAACACAAAGGTAAAGAAGTTATTGATGAGATACTGAGCAAGCAAAGGACAAAAAATAGGAAAGAAGGTCTTGGTTACATTCCCAAGACAAAGAGCAAGAAGAAGAAGAAGAAGAAGAAGAAGAAGAGCAAGACTGCTCAACCAAAGACTAGCAACATTACCAATGACAAGACTAATTATGATGGTTTTGCAGGGGTCAACAATCCTAACTTTGAATTATATTGCGATTATTATGGTGATGTTTATGCTAGTTATGTAGGCCCTTATGATTGTTATATTCCTTGGTCTATTTGGGTCCCCAAGACCCTTGTCACTAACATGAGAAGACCCATTGAAAAATGGGTACCTAAAACCAAGAAGTAATTTTCTTGCAGGGCTATGCTTCCGATGGTTCTAAATGGGTACTCGATAGTGGTTGCACGAGTCATATGACCGGAAGCAAGGAGATCATTGCGGAGATGCGGCCAAATCATGATCATATAACAGTCTCCTATGGTGACAAGTCAAAATCTGAGGTATTGGGTCTCGGCAAAGTTGTGGTGGCTCACGATATCTCTCTCGTGGATGTCATGATTGTTGAGACCCTCGGGTACAACTTACTTTCAGTTCGCGCCCTTGGTAAGATGGGCTTTGCAGTTTATATTGATGCCGATTTGGTGGTACTCTTGTGGAGCAAGTCTCTAAAAGTCGCTTTCGTGGGATATGTCGAAAATGACCTGTACGTGGTGGACTTTACGGGGAAAACCACTATAGGCCCGATGTGTCTTTTCGGAAAGGCTGACGCGGGTTGGCTATGGCATTACCGACTAGCCCACGTCAATATAAGAACTTTGCAAAGTCTCCACAAGGGTGGCCACATCCTTGGACTAAAAGAAAATGTCTCCTTTGCCAAAGATCGTGTTTGCAGGGCGTGTGTTGAAGGGAAAATGCATGACTCTCATCGAAGGAAAACTATTATCTCATCAAAAAGGATCTTAGAGATTCTTCATGTGGACCTCTTCGGACCTCCATCTCATGCAAGCCTCGGTGGGAAGAAGTATTGTCTAGTTATTGTTGATGATTACTCAAGAGACACTTGGGTTTATTTCTTCAAGTTGAAGAGTGAAACTCAACAAACTGTCATTGACTTTGCCAATGATGTTCAACATCAACACAACGTCCCCATTCTGGCTATAAGAAGTGATAACAGTTCTGAGTTCAAGAACTACACCTTAAATGAGTTCCTAAGTGAAGAGGGGATAAGACATCAATATTCCGCTGCGTACACCCCTCAACAAAATGGTGTAGCCGAGAGGAAGAATCGTACTCTAATGGATATGGCCAGATAAATGCTAGCCGAATTTAAATCTCCATATAACTTCTGGGCTGAAGCAATCTCTACTTATTGTCACTCATCCAACCGTTTATACCTCCGTAAGAACTTGGACAAGACTCCGTATGAAATACTTACTGGTAACAAGCCAAACATCTCATACTTTCGGGTATTCGGGTGTAAGTGTTTCTCGTTTATCTAAGTTTGAATCTAAGGCTCTAGAAGGTATTTTTGTTGGTTATGGTGTCGAATCCCACACTTATAGAGTCTACAGTCAGCTCTCCGGAACTGTTATAGAATCTTGTAGTGTGGTGTTTGAGGAAAATGACGGTTCCCGTGCGGAGCAAGTTGATGTTTGTGATGCAGATGTTGAAATACCCCAAGATGCCATAAGAAGAATGGGCGTGGGATTTTTCTGCCCCATTGAGGAACCCCTTGTGGCGGATCGGGAAGGACAATGCTCTACTCATGAAGAGCCCTCATCTACACATACCCAACATGTTCCCACCACGGGAGCAACTTCTGCACCATCTCCATCAACTGCTGAAGGTCAAGTTGTTCCAGAAAGCTCCAGGCCAGATTATTTGGTGGACACCGGATTATCCGGCCACCCCGCCCCTGCTGACCATATTGCTCCAGGTGGTGAAGATATCGATGCAAGCTCCAGGCCGGATTTTCCGGCAAGCCCCGGATTATCCAGGCCCTCTCCAGTTCAAGCAAGCCCCAGGCAAACTGATGAAGCTGCTCCATGTACTCCCAGGCCAGATTATCCGCCCCCTCCATCGACCGGATTATCCGGTGCTGACTCATCCGTTCAGCAGCCTCCTGTTACGGCTACCGACTCACCTCAAGGGCATGCTCCATCACCACCTACTGCTGTTATCCCAGCTCCTAGTTAAGGTCGAGCAAATGATCCCACTGAAGATTCAAGTGTTGAAACTACTCCACCAAGAGACAACAAACTTATTGAACTTCGTCGCAAGGCTCGGGCTGATCAGAACCTTGAGTTAAGGGGTCACACCCTCGACAAGGTTGTTGGTGATCTTCGACGAAGGGTTTCTACAAGAAGGGAATTGGCCAGCTTTGGTGAGCATCAAGCTCATATCTCAATGGTGGAACCTAAGAAGGTTTTTGAAGCTCTTAAAGATCTAGACTGGGTTGTTGCTATGCATGAAGAATTGAATAATTTCGAGCGCAACAAAGTCTCGAAACTCGTGGAGAAACCCAAAGATTGCTGCAATGTTATCAGCACCAAGTAGATATTTAAAAACAAGCAAGATGAGAATGGCATTGTTGTGAGGAACAAGGTTTGAGATGTCTATGATGGGGGAATTACGGTTCTTTCTTGGATTCGAGATCAAACAACTTAGAGAAGGGACCTTTATTAATCAAGCAAAGTACATCCAAGACATGCTTAAGAGATTCAAGATGATGGATCTAAATGGTGTCGCCACTCCAATGCAAACAAAATGTCATCTGGAACTTAACCCACATGGTAAAGATGTGGACCAAAAGGTATACCGGTCCATGATCGGCTCTCTTCTTTACATCTGCGCATCTATACCCGATATCGTGTTGAGTGTGGGAGTGTGTGCAAGGTATCAAGCAGCTCCTAAAGAAATCCACTTAGTGGCGGTCAAGAGGATCTTTTGATATTTGGTTCATTCCCCTAACTTTGGTCTCTGGTATCCCAAGGGCTCCAATTTCTCATTATGTGGTTGTACTGACACAGATTGGGCTGGTGATAAGGATGGTCAGAAATCCACTTCTGGAGCTTGTTAATTCTTGGGAAGATCTCTTGTGTGTTGGTCATCTAAAAAGCAGAATTGTATATCTCTCTCCACCGCCGAAGCTGAATATGTTGCTGCTGCCAGCGCCTGCACTCAATTATTGTTGATGAGGTAAACTTTAAAGGAATACGGTGTCAATTGTGACAAAGTGCCTCTTTTATGTGATAATCAAAGTGCAATCAAAATTGCGTACAACCCAGTACAACACACAAGGACGAAGCATATTGAGATTCGGAATCATTTTATTCGAGACCATGTTGCTCGAGGCGATATTGATCTATCCTTTGTGAGCACGAAGAATCAACTTGCGGATTTTTTTACGAAGCCACTTGATGAAGCAAGATTCTGCTACTTGAGGAATGAGCTAAATATCATTGATTCTAGGAGCTTGTCTTGATTACCCATGCACTCACTCGTACCTCTCAATCCTATTTTGGTCTAGGTGTGGGCATGGATATAGGTGGAGTGTGGTCCTAACTCATTGGGCTAACCCTCCCCCCATAATACCAAAAGCAAGATAAATCATTTCTCTTAATATCATTTTGTGATATGTGAGCTTATTGATGAGTATTGGTCGTGAATCCAAGATATATCTTCGCGGTGTCACACCATACACTCCAACAAGGTGGCTTCGGCCACCGCCCTCTCCCTTGAGGAGAATTGGATCTTTTTGGCTATTTTTTGCTCTCTCATGTTCTTATGGGAATCACACTCAACCTTGGCATTTATTTGATTTGGGTCTTGCAATCTTGAGTGTCTAGTACCATCTCAGTTTGGTTCTCTTAATCCTAAGCCTTTCCCTACCCCTAAGCCATCTATCCTTTCCCTACCCCTAAGTCCCTTATACACCTTGTGGGGGTGTTGTTTGGGGACGCGCGGGCCTGGTTCTGTGTACAACAGAATTCCAGATTTGAGGCCAGATAATCTGGCCCAAGTGTAGGACGGATAATCCGGCGCTGGCGGATTTCATCTTAAAGGGCAGGGATCGGGGGGAAGGGCTCATATCGAGCAGCACTTCTCCCCCAACCCTCTCCTTCTCCTCAGCCGCCGCCTGCCGTCCCCCACCCTCCCCGGAGCCTCTCCGGCCACCGGATTTTTTAGGCCTCCCCGGATCTTCTTCTACGCGCCTCCGGGTACCTTCTCATCTGTTTTCTTCCTCCAACGAGTGAGGGTAACTCCCTCTCTCCCCATCTTTGGCTAGATGTGTTACTTGTTGTGTGGAACGTTGTCTAGAAGGATGTGTTTTCCCATAGAAATTGTAGTCTTGCAGTTTCTAGGCCCGATCTACTTTTTTGCATTCAATCTAGGTGGAATCGAAATTTTCTGCCAGGGCCGGATTATCCGCCCTTGGCCAGACCGGATAATCCGGCCTGGCAGGTTCAATTCTGGTTCAGTTTCACTATGGAGTATGCATTGAGTAGATATGTCCTATGAACTTTTTGACTACTTTTTCCATGCTCTCTCCTGGACTTGTGTGTATGCTTATCCCCATCCTATCGCCCTTGTTCTCCTCACAGGTGGTTCCAGTGTTCCCAAGACCTACAAGCGCCGCCCTCGCGGTAAATACTTTCGGGATGACGGAGAGGGTAACTTAGTGGACGAAGTTGAGTTGAGGAGAAGAAAGAACGAAGAGAGGCGCATGGCTGAACAAGCAAAGAGGACTAGGAAGGGAGTGTCCAAGAGAAAGGGCAAGGAGCCCAAGATCAACTACAGGGCTTTGAATGCAATCACCTATTCCTCCATCTGTCACCGTGACCTGTTTGCTGAGTTGCCTCGTGATGATGAGCTGGGGGATACTCGTTTTTGGTGTGCGGAACAGAAAGGTATCTATGATGATGTGTATGCCAGGCTGAACATTAGGCCTATGCACCCATTGGTCCTTGCTAAGGCTTTGGAGAAGGCCCACCTTGTGGATGCAATGTTTGTGGCTGAGAGGATGGGGTTGCACCATCTCATGTCTCTCCAGTGCTCTTTTGACTCTAAGGTGGTGAAGCAGTTCTTCTCCACTTTGGTTATTTGGGGGATGAGCGTCGCACTATGAAGTGGATGACTCATGACAGGCCTATGTCTACTGATTTTCACGTGTTTGCTGAGGTTTTTGGATACTCTTTTCGCAGCAGGGATAGAGTCAGTGGCCATCGCATCATCACCCAGCTGAAGCCCAACAAAGATGCAGCTCTCTCTCCTTGCACTGTGGACAATGGCATTGTGGGCACTCTGGCTGGTCTTGCTCCCATCTATGCTGCCTTAGTGGGTCTGTTCCGTGACTCCATCACTCCGAGTGGGGGCAACAATGACAGCATCCGTGGTCACCTTGTCCAGCTACTTCAATTTTCTCATGAGGTTGCCTCGTGCGAGGACGAGTCGGTGCAGTATAGGCTGGATGTCATGGACTTCATTTACCATGAATTGAATGATGCTATGTTCAACCGTTTGTCCATCCCCTATGCACCCTACATTATGATGCTCATAAGGCACATGCTTCCTTCTGAGGAGTTCCACATTGATTCGGTGCATAAGGCCAAGAAGATCTACACCACGGTTCGGAAGACCTCTCACCCCTCCTCTGCTCCTGAGGGTCTCATGAGGGATGCTCGCAGGCCCCCAGTGCCCCCTGTTGCCCGTGAGATAAAGCAGCTGAACTGGTTCCAGCGTCACATACTTTGCATGGGAGTGGACACGCGCAAGGGTCAATACGAGGCATACAAGCAACGCCATGAGTTGGCTCACTCCCAACAGCTCATTCTCCACCATGTGTCAGGTACTTCGGGTGACCCTCTAGCTCCTACACCTCCCACACTGTATGCTCGGTGGAACTCTTCCTCCGGGTTGAACTATGGAGAGCTGGAGCGTCACGTGTTCCCCTCTGCGGCTGCTGCTGTTGATGAGGATGAGGATGGTGACACCGAGGAGCTTGACGATGAGGATGAGGATGAGAATGAAGACGAGGACGAGGACTACGAATGATCCTGTGGGGCGCTAGCATCGCTCTTCTTCCTTTTTGGTGTCTCGATGCCAAAGGGGGAGAAGTAGTTCTATTAGGATATTCGTGGATTTGCATGGGTCAGGCATCAGCACCTGCATTTTTCTATTCATTGTTTTCTTGCTTATGCCCATTTAGCGTTGAACTTTAAATTTCTGGTTTGTGGTTTGTTTGAGACTCTATGTCAGTGGTTGTCTGGATTATGCTTATGGATTTCATCTCATGGATTATGCTTATGGATCCATCTATTCATATCATATTATGCAGGAAGTCTTTATCAAGGAAGGCGCTTATATTGGTTATCTCGGTAATTATTGAGGCTATGTCAAGGACGCCTTCCCTCTACCTCGGTGGTATGATTTTGTTGCTCATATGTCTATGGAATAGATTCACCTATTTGTGTGCATTTGTATTCCAATGCAAAATTCTAATATGCACACATTGAGGGGGAGTCTCTTCCATGGTTATTGCTGTTTGTCTTGTGACTTTTTCCTGCAAATCCTGGTATTGTCATCTAACACCAAAAAGGGGGAGATTGAAAGAACATTTCATGTTTTCCTATGTTTTGTGTGTTAGATAACAATAATGTGGAGTTTCTTCATGTGTGCTAAGTGTGCAGGAAGCTTTGAGGGGGGGCAGATTATCTGCCCCGCCAAGGGCCGGATAATCCGGCCTACCTCATTGTTCAAAGGGAGCCAAGGCGCGTCGCTCGGTATCCGGTCGGATTTTCTCCCAGAAAATCCGAACTGGGGCAGTTTTTCCTCCCCAGGCCGGATAATCCAGCGGTCGCATGGGCCGGATAATTCGGCCCCCAGTTTTTGAGCAAAGTGTGGCAAGGCGCGTCGCTCGGTATCCGGTCAGATTTTCTCCCGGAAAATCCGAACTGGGGCGGTTTTTCCTCCCTAGGCCGGATAATCCGACCTTCACAGTTGATCAAGGGCAAGGTCGGCACGACGCTCTGATAGGGGGCAGATTATCTGCCAGATATTCCAAGTCTGGGGTGGAGTTTTCCCTAGGCCGGATAATCTGGCCCTCACTTGGGCCGGATAATCTGGCCCCAAAGTGTCCAACGGTTGGTTTCAGAAGGGGTATAAATACCCCTTCTTCCCCAGCGTTCAGAACTCTTGATTCATTCAAAATTTTCCATACATTGTGCAAGAGCTCCCATTCTCGATCTCCCACTTCAACCACCCGAAGGCTTTGATTATTGGGGGAATTGAAGGAGGAGAGGATCATCATCATCACGAATCAAGCGCATCAACTCCTCTCCATTCACTTGGAGAAATCCCTGATCTAGTATTCTTGTCAATACCTAGATCTTGTTTGTTTTATTTGATAACTTTGTTCTTGTGGCAGCTTGTTGTCATTTCGGGAGCCTCCAAGTTGATTGTGGAGTTGTTGCCCCGCTAATTGTGTAAAGGTGCCAGTACCCGCCTCAAAGGGTCCCTATAGTGGAAAGGTGGATCAGGCCTTTGGTGGCGGGATCCATCGGAGAACAGGGTGAGGCCTATTGTGGCGTGGTGGTCTTAGTACTGCCCACCCCTCCAACGCAGACGTACTTCCCTTAACAAGGAAGGAACTACGGTCAAACAAATCATGTGTCTCCGCGTGCTTCACTACAGTTTACCCGTTCCTCTTCCACTCGCTCTTTACTCGCTAGTAGATAGGTTTGCATATAGGGAAATTCCACCTAATAGTATATCTAGAGAATTTACCCTTTGTGCTAAGCCTAAAATTGAAAAAATATTAAAATTTGGAGTAGCACCTATTCACCCCCCCTCTAGGTGCCCATACGATCCATTTCAGCGGGGGCACCCTCGATGGTCCCCTTGGGTTGCCCCCTCCCCTATAAAAGGAGGCCTCCTCCTCCTCTCCATTTGCACCACCTCCTCGTGAAGGTTCTCTTACCCCTCTAGCAATTCCCCATGGCTTCGGATTAGCGAAGTACATGTTCTATTGGATTATCTAGAGTAAGATTTATCTACTCCTTCCGCTGCTCTGCTAGAGTGGAGGCGTGGAGGTTACCGGGAGTTGTACATGTCCCCGAGGATGGATACGATGCTGGGTCGCAGCGTCCTTCAGCTCAATCTTGAGATCGGCAAGTGATCGACTAAATCACCAACAAAATCATTTTTCGTAAAATCTTTCGGTCTTTGAAGGTAAGTGAAGACCTGCAAGTGCACAAGTTCATCAGAGAATGTTTTTGTGGCAGTATTAATTCCAGTTTTTTTATCGTTCCCAACAAGGAGCCTAGGAAAGTGTTTTTTATGCGGTGTTTCTGTCGCACCCAAGGTGTCACAGGTCTTGAGTGAATTGACTGCAAAGGTTGACGGCGGAAGTTGATGAGGACATTCCTATGGTTGATACAACCATTGCACCTACAGCCATACTTCCTCACGTTCCACAATTCCAAGGACCTCTCACAAGAGCTCGTGCACGCTAACTAAATTATCAGGTACTTTCGTTTCTAGGAACTATTCCTAATATTCATGAGAATATGATGCTTCCTAAATCAGATGTGTGTATGTTACTTAGGAATGATGGGCCTAGCATGGATGGGATGGACAAGCATTGGAGCATGATCATGCATGGAGATGATGGCAGCAATCGTGTGAGGATCCAGGATGACGCTGCAAGTGAAGATTTCAGAACTTTGAAGCCACCATAATGAAAAGATGAAGACATGGACGAACTAGAGAGCTACACACTTCAAATTTTCGTCCATGTGATTAAATGGTGTTGCGTCACCTTTAAATATGGGCCAGACCCATGTAATTTTTGTTCAAATAAAGGGGCTGAACTTTTAGAGTCCGTATAGTGGAGGAAACCAGACTGGAGATGGATTTTGACCTCCTCCCCAAGGCTGGCCGAAATTCCCTTCTGTTCCTCCATATATACTCCCATTAAGTCATCGTTTAGACTCAGATTTTGTTTAGTAAAAGACTTAGCCACGAGCTACTCTTGCCATAGGCACAAGTGTCAAACCGACCTTTTGTACTACGCACAGACAGAATCCCATCTCTTTAATAAAGCTTTCATCTATATTCGCAATATCTTGATTGCATCTATAATTCTTGTTGGTTCTTCGATTACTTGTAGGGATTGATCCTCGTGATCAGGTTGATCTAGCTCCGGCGTGATCAATAGCCTCGGAAGTTGGTGTATCGATTGCTAAGGCGCAACGTCTCGCACGTTTGTAGTCAGATCGTCAATGTCGACCTCCACCATAATCGACAGATATCGTCTCATCGAAAGATCGGGCACCTTTACCCTATCAAGTGGTATCAGATTTCGGGTTTCTCGGTGAGATCTTACAGTTTTCGTAGTTTAGATTGCATCTGTTCTTCTTCCTATAAACCATAAAAAGCCAACAAATTAGGGTTAGAACCGTATCCTAGAAACACTTTCAGGCCTATTGCATCGTTTTTTTTCGGTATTTGCTTTGTTGAGTTCTAGTCTGCATCGTCGTGTCTAGTGCTGGTTTTAGATCTAGATCTTTAGAGTTTCGAGTTCTGGTCACAATCATCACCACCGCCACCACCGATTCCGCCATCACCACCGATTCCTCTATCATCACCGCCATACACTTGCTACAACCCTATGCCCACATACCGCCTCCGCCACCACATATCCTTGTTCCAGTCCAGTTAGGTTTGTTATTCATTTTCCTGCTCTTGCTTTCCATCATTGTAGATCCGATCCAAGGTGTAACTTGATTTGAGTTCCAGAAAGTTTCGGCCAGAAGGGAAGAGGGGAGAGCAAAAAAAGTCTAGAAACTCCAACAAAATTCTTTTTTGGCCTATACTGTTTTTAGGCTTCTGGGATTGTTTTGAGCTATACGCCATTATAGTGGAAAAAAATTGGTGTCTGCACGCTTTCCAGAGCAGTTTCATGCAGTTTTTGGAAATTTCAAAAAAAGCTCTTGAGCCTATCCTAATATTCCACTTTGCTAATCGTTTTGAGACACTTCCCATACTAGTGATTTGCGCCTCATTCGCACGCTGTTCAGAGCACTAGTGCCTGTTGCTTTTCGGTGTTGCGGCGTGCCTCGTAGTGTTCTAGGCTCGCGTCTCTAGCTTGGGATAGTCTAGGACTAGCACATTACTGTTGTTGAGCTGTTATTCAACCTTGCATTGCTGTTTTGAAATTGTGTCTACAGATATTGCAGCCACCCAGAACTCCACATATTCCTACACCGTGCGTTGACAACCACCTGGCAATCGCTCTATTCAATCTTCCTGAAGCTTGATCACGACAGTTGCTGCTCACCACCTGCTGCAGGGTAAGAATGGGTAAGAGTCTTGGTTTGCTTGACAGATTAAGCGCATTACCGTAGGTGTTGTGATTGCTACCAACAGATCCGAGTAGATTGGAGCCGAGAGGCAAAGGTTTCCCGCCGCCCAGATGCAAAAGTGGAAGCACCTGATCATTAGATCTATCTCCCGGTCGAAGTTGCAGGAGGCCAAAAGAGGGGTGGGCGGGCGTGGATCAAGATCAATGGGGTCGTAGTGGTCCTCACCAACCTCAATCGTCGGGTTGTTGCTTGCTGAAGATGAAGCCACCGAATTCATGACTCTAGCACTCAGAGTTCCCACAGATGGCGCCAATTGTCGGGGGGTAACCTCGGCAATGCCCATGATTATGGACTTGGGTTTGATGGAAAAGAGAGCACTGGTGATTTCGTTGGCCTATCAGACAAACAAGGGAGTCAAAGTCTTGCCTGATTATCAAAACAAAGGGTTACAGAGTAATTGATCCGCTAGATGCAATCTAACTCACAACGGGTTGTGTTTTGCTCAAAGATATCATGCCCTCTCCGTCGGCTCCTCCCAGCCTATATATGAGGGGTTGGGTCTGAGAGTCCAACACAATCAGTTACAAATTTGGTTACAACTTTACAAATATGTCGGTTGGCACTTCTATCTTGATCAACACGTCCGGTTCCTGGGCTTCGGATGCTTATTGGACTCCTAGTTCTTGGTGGGCTTCATGGGTCGTAGTTTAGGTGCATACCAAGTATACCAATCATGGGAACCAAATAAGTCATACCTATGTCAATCGGTCACATGGTCAGGCATGACTGGACCTCGGCGTAAGGTAAGCAAGTTGGAGTAGGAATGGTTGAAGTCGAGGCCAAAAGCAGGGTGGTGCTGAGACACCACAATAGTCTAGTACATGTAGTCCCGATCAGCTGTGACATCGTTATCGCCCATCTTAGGAGAGAAATTGTATCCGCGAGAGCAGCGTTGAGTCGTACCTCTCTTCGTAGTACATGTAGTTCATGCTCCCTTGTGGCGTCATGGTACACGCATCTGCCTTCGGAATTTCTGAGGTTGGCAATGCCTTCGTTGTGGCCTTCTCCGTAGTAGCTGCCAAGGATGCATCCTAATGCCTCTTGCGGTCCAGCATCATGTACTTTCCCCTAGTGGCTTCATCCCACTCCTTCGAAGGCATGGTGCGTGGATTCTC
Organism: Avena eriantha; assembly: GCA_910589775.1. Lineage (NCBI taxonomy): Eukaryota > Viridiplantae > Streptophyta > Magnoliopsida > Poales > Poaceae > Avena > Avena eriantha. The sequence goes on along the minus strand of OU342742.1, from coordinate 394,214,926 downwards.
CTTCAGTGTCATCTGCCACAACTTTGCCATCCCCGCCGGCTTCTTTTTAGGAGTCATACTACCGGTGAGGGAAGGGAGGATCTGCAAGCTCTAGGAAATGGGAAGGAACAGGAGCACCAATCATAAACCTAGAGTGGCGATGGCGGGGAGGGAGTGGCAATGTGGAGTGGAAATGGGGAAGTAGAAATGGAAATGGAGGGAAGAAGCATGGTATTCACCTAGGCAGCTGCTAGGGGGTCCCATGGATGAAACCCGACGTGGCATGGAGTTTTGATGCTCCCAACGCGACCCTTGCATGAAGGGGCCGACGTGGACATGCTAACTATTTTGTTAGGCTCTGAAAACACCGATAGGTATTGTCACACGCTAATTTGAGCCAAAAATTGAACAAGCATTCAATTGTCCATTGGGTAGTGCTATGGGGCCGCCGATGGAGATGTTTGACAAGTTAGAGCATCTTCATCGGCGCTCCCCAAATCATAGACGGCAGCACAACTGACACATCGTTGTGGGGAGCACCGACACATGATGCACGAAATTGAGGAGGGGTTTCCCACACCGGAGCTCCCACTATGGCCCGCCCCAATAGATATTCGGCCCAAAAACAATACAAATTCACACACAATACGAATTCAAAATATTAGGAACATAAATTAAATCACCGCACAAATTAAACAAGTCTTAGACACATCCGTAGGCCACCAAACATCCATCAAAGTTCGGCTATCAAAATAGCATATGGCAGCATCAATCAAATGAAGGGTGAAGTGATCAAACAAAGAGCAGTGCCTCCACTACCTCCGACTTGTCGCTAATAGAGGGTATCTGCTTGGGTATCGGAGGTGACTCCATTGCCATCATTGTCGTTGCAGGTGTCGCCATCGCCGAGGGGAGTGTTGGTGCAGATGCCGCTGCCACCGCAGAAGCCACTACAATGATCATCTTTTTCCGATGCAATCACAGTATATCTCGTGCCATGCCCATGCCAACGGTTCCTTCATCGACATGTCCACCATGAGGATTTTCCTTCATCTTGTCCAATGCAAACTATGATGCCTCATTCATCGCCTTGAGCATGATGGATTGGGTTACCATCTTGGCAGTCGTGCTCTCGTACCTCGGCGTACTCTGTAGCACCCCGATAAAATCACTACTAAAAAATTGCGTGTTATTTTTATTTTGTGCATCATCATGACCGCATGCTCATGTCATCATGCCACATTGCAGTTGAGCATCGTCATTATCATGCATGGTTTTGCCTAAAACTATTTTCAAAAAGCCTACCTTTGTTTTCTAATTACCCCCCGTCTTTATTCAAATCAAAACTCCGTTGTTTCTGAATATTTTGTTTTGACTAAAAAAAATTTATAAAGACGTTTTAAAATAAAACAATGTTTTTGGGGAGGCAGTCTAGCCGATTGGGCCAGAGGCCCAACCAACCGGACCACCTACCACCCGGTCAAGCCATTTAGACCCAAACCCTAAATCTATCTAGTCCCAAACCCTAACCTGACCTACACCTAGTCCTATCCCTACCGCCGCCACACCCCAACCCGCCAGCCTCCACAGCACGCACCACACATACACGCATGCACCCGCGCAGCAGCAGCGCGCGCGGCACACCGACACGCTCACAGCGCAGCGACCAACCCAGGAACCGATCGGCCGCCCCGCTCCCTCATGCCCCTCTCCCGTTCCCTTTTCCCACGCGACCAACAACCCCCGGCCCCACCGACCGCTGCCCCACGATCTCTCCTCACGATGCAATCACCACCTATCCCATCCCCATGGTGCCCGAGCGCAGCGGCCGCGCATCCAGAGGCCCGCCGCCCTGTGAGTCCCTCTTCGCCACCCTCGCCCCTCCCGCGTCTTCCTGCGCTCACCCGCCGCGGCGGTTCCCCTGGCCCGCCCCATCTCGCCTGCACCAACCCGGTTCCGAGCGCCGCGGACCATGACGCCACCGTCGGCCTCCTCTCATCGGTTTGCTGCTGCGCTGCGTCGCCTCGAGCTCGCCTTCCCGGCTCCCTGCTCCACCTCCATGAGCCTCCGCTCGAAGCCCCAGCCCTCGATGTCGTCTCCTGTGCCTCCGACCTCGCCCTGCCGCCCTTCCTCGCGGCCACCGTCAAGCTGCCCTCCATCGGAGCTCGCCCCGCCGAGCCCACGTCGTCGCGACCCTCCTCCTCGCCGTTGTGTCGCTGGCTATCGCTAGGACCGCCCGTCCTTGCAACCCCACCATCTGCATCGACCGCCATCCGAGGCTGCCCCGCCAGCGCCTAGGCATGGACTTCCCCGACCACATCTCTCTGGCGCGCTTCGCCTGACCGCCTCCTCACCGTTCGGCAGCGCCCTAGTGTGGCCCCTAGCCTCCGTCCTCCTCGCAGCATGTCGACCTCGGCTATGTGTTGCGCCAAGCCCGCCCATGCTGCTGAAGTTTCTCTGCTTGCAAGCCCGTTCGTTTTGTTTTTGGTGATGTACTCATAGTGAGAGATGATGTGGTATTAGTGCTGTTGCGGTGAGGATGTATTGTGAAGTAATGGTGGAAGCTCGATGTCTGCACAAACCTGATGAGAAGCTGGTACGAAGGTGATGATGGAGTGGTATGGTGCTGCAGATGCTACTGTGTGGATATATTGTCTCGGTAAGATGTTTGGGATATGACGGTGCATAAGATTCACCAGCCTGGCCAAGACCTCTGACATGAAACCCGAAAACCATCAACTCTAAAAACCAAGTTCTCCATGAACACTCGAGGACGGAGCTCGGACCTGTCGGAATGCCAAGATCTCCTTCCCGAAACCCATGACCCAAAGATCGTCTACACGGAATGCCGAGACCCTAGAGACCCCGTTCTTGAAGACCGAAGGCCGATCCCGAACCTCGTCGGACCTCAGAACCCCAAGATCTTCGGACACCCCCCAATGTGTGATATCTATATGAGTCCTTATTTTATAATATAATATGATATCCACCTTATTGCTTTTCAGTTGTCATGCTTGCATACATATTGTGGGTGTTTGGGGCTATTTTGATGATTCACCTAAATTAAATATGGAGACCATATGCATGTTATTCTAATCTTATATTGGCTCCATTTAAATTTGTGTAGAGAACTAATGCCATGTTTGCCTTGCTAAGACAACCTATAAATTGCGGGGTACCTAAATAACATGAAGCTTATAATTAATTGTTGGGACCCCGGTTCCGCTTAATATTGCCTAGTTGCATCGCATCCTTGCCATGTCATGCATCATGCCCGTTCTTCTGTCGTAGTATTAAAAAGTGTATCCGGTGTTTCTTCTAGTGTTTTGCTTCTTCACGGACTAGGCCGATGAGTTGATGCGAGTGTCGACCCGATCTCCGGTGAATCTTTTGAAGTGTTTCCTAGGTGAGCATTCTCTCCCTTTCTACTTATTTTGCATTTATAGTCTTTATTTCCTCCTGTTGATCTATTGCTATCCGTGTCGCGATGCTTTAGTGTTCCGTACCAGATATATTCTGTGCAGCCTTTATAATGCCTTGGACACCTCCTATTACATGTTTTTTGGTAGATAGATGGTCTTGCGAGTCGTAGTCGCTTGCTCAGGTGTGATCCCGTGTCGTGAAGTACCACACAGTTGTTGGAATGTTGTCATATGCTTTATGGTGGAGATGATCATGGCTTTAATTACAACTTAATATTGAATTGCTAGATATAACTAATGCAGAGGCATCGGTGGGCAATAGATGTTATTTGGTTCTTCCACGCTCACTTGTGTCCCGTAGGACCCCTGAAAGAACATTTCATGTTTTCCTATGTTTTGCGTGTTATATAACAATACTATGGAGACTTTTCATGTGTGCTAAGTGTGCAGGAAGTTTTGAGGGGGGCGGATAATCCGCCCCACCAAGGGCCGGATAATCCGGCCTACCTCATCTCTCAAGGAAGCCAAGGCGCGTCGTTCGGGGTCCAGTCGGATTTTCTCCCGGAAAATCCGAACTGGGGCGGTTTTTCCTCCCCAGGCCGGATAATCCAGGTGTCTCATGGGCCGGATAATCTGGCCCCCAGTTTTCGAGTAAAAGGAGCCAAGGCGCGTTGCTCGGTATCCGGTCGGATTTTCTCCCGGAAAATCCGAACTGGGGCGGTTTTTCTTCCCCAGGCCGGATAATCCGGCCTTCGCACTGGGCCGAATAATCCGGCCCCCAGAAGTTAATCAAGGGAAAGCTCGGTGCGACGCTCAGAGAGGGGGCGGATAATCTGCCGGATATTCCGAGTCTGGGGCGGAGTTTCCCAGACCGGATAATCTAGCCCTCACTTGGGCCGGATAATCCGGCCCCCAAAGGCTGCAATGGCTGGTTTCTGAAGGGGGTATAAATACCCCTTCTTCCCCAACGTTCAGAACTCTTGATTCATTCGAATTTGACTAGACCTTGTGCAAGAGCTCTAAATCTCGATCTCCCACTTCAACCACCCGAACGTCTTGATCTTTGGTGGAATTGAAGGAGGAGAAGTTCATCGTCATCAAGAATCAAGCGCTTCAACTCCTCTCCATTCACTTGGAGAAATCCCTGATCTAGTATTCTTGTCAATACCTAGATCTTGTTTATTGTATTTGATAAGTTTTTTTTGTGGCAGCTTGTTGTCATTTTGGGAGCCTCCAAGTTGTTGTGGAGTTGTTGCCCCGCTAGTTGTGTAAAGGCGCCGGTGCCCGCCTCGAAGGGTACCTATAGTGGAAGGTGGATCAGGCCTGTTGTGGCAAGATCCATCCGAGAACAGGGTGAGGCCTTTTGTGGCGTGGTGGTCTTAGTACTGCCCACCCCTCCAACGCAGACGTACTTCCCTTAACAAGGAAGGAACTACGGTCAAACAAATCCTGTGTCTCCACGTGCTTCACTTCGGTTTACTCGTTCCTCTTCCACTCGCTCTTTACTCGCTAGTAGATAGGTTTGCATATAGGGAAATTCCACCCAATAGTTTATCTAGTGAATTTAGCCTTTGTGCTAAGCCTAAAATTGAAAAAGAATTAAAAATTGGTGTAGCACATATTCACCCCCCCCCCCCCTCTAGGTGCCCATACGATCCATTTCAATTGGTATCAGAGCCCCGGCTCTTAATTCGGGCTTAACCGCCTAAGAGTAGTATGGGTACCAAGGATGATGGAAATGAGGCTATGGATAAGGTCACAATGGATGATCTCAAGTCGTTGGAAACAACCTTGTTGAAATACTTTGAGGCCAAGATGGAGGAGATGAATCAAATGATTGCTCGCCTTACATCATCCATAGCCCCATCTCCATCCTCCTCTGAGGCTCCCACACCATCATCTAAGGAAAAGGGTAACACCGGATCCAAGGATGATGATGTGGAAGGTGAAAAACTAAATGGCTCCACCTCCAAAAAGGGAAGTGGTAAGGAGGAATATAGTGAGGTTCGCCACGTATATTCCCCCGACCCACCTATCCCTCATCCTCATATAAACAATAGGGGTGATCCACCCAAAGCTCACTGCATCTTCTTTTAACCAATGGCAATTCCTAATGAAATCTCATGTTTGCACCTCCTCTATTGAATTGTGGAGGATTATTGAAGAAGGTCTTCATATTGGAGATCAAACCAATCTAACGAGAAGGGAAGCTGTGGATAGCCAGTTGAATGCCACCGCTCTCCACATGATACAGCTGGGTGTGGGTCCCAAGGACATGCCACACATTGAACATCTCAACACAGCTAAAGAGGCGTGGGATACTCTTACGGACCTTTTCGTTGGAAACGAAAGCATGAGAAGAAACAGGTATGATGCCCTTAGTAATGAAGCTGAGGGATTCTACATGTTGGATGGTGAAAACCATGAGGACATGTATAGAAGAATGAAGGGCATCGCAACAACATTTCGAAAGCATGGGGCCACTCACATTGATGATGCATGGATAAAAAGAAAATATGTGAGTGCCTTAATGCCTTTCGAGCCAACGGATTTGAAGAGCCTGCAAGGTAGACACAACTATCATCAAATGACATCCAACGAAGTCATGCAAGAAATGGCGTCATTCAAAGTGGCGGCAAAGAATGCTGAAGATGCCCGTGCTCGGGCCATTGGGATGCAAAAGGGTGTCAATGTGGCTCTCAAAGCCAATGTTGTTGAGCAAGAGGAAGATGAAGGAGTTTTTGAGGGGGTATCCATGGACTGCCCCGATGAGGTCAAACGTGCTCATGGTGAGTACATGGCATTCTATGCAAGGAACTTTTGGAAGGACCCTGCCAAAGCCAAGTCTGATCTTGAGCGCAAGAACAGGTCAAATGGAAGAAGAGAAAGTGGCCCAAGATTGAGAACTTGCTTCAACTGTGGAGATAGAATGCACTTTGTTGCCGAGTGTCCTTATCAAAATAGGGAAGACAATGGTGGCAAGCTCATTCTTAAAGAGAAATCTAAAGCTCCTAAGAAGAAGTTGTTTGTTAAGAAGAATGGCCCTTTCAAGAAGCAACACAAGATTGTCCTTGTAGCTCAAGAGGAATACTCCTCTGCAAGTGAAGATGAAGAGGATGATGATAGTTCCCACGAAGTGGCTGCTATAGCCACCACATCGACTCCCTCCTCTCTCTTCGACTCGCCGAACGAGAACGCCATCAACAACAACGCCACTTGCCTAATGGCAAAAGGATCTGAGGTATCAACTTCTAGCTCTTCATTTCCTAAGACTAACATAATTTTGGATATGGATGATCATGACAGTCTTGTAATGAAAGAAGAAGTTATTGCCTTGGATACTTTTTTCACTAACCTACAAGGTGAGCACAAACTCCATTTTGATGCTCTTATGAGTCAACTTGCTCAAGCCGAAGATCTCCTTGAAGAAAAGGGCAGAATTGAAAGAGAAGATGCCTTGGAGATAGCTTCTTTGAAGAATGCCTTGGAAGAGGAAGTGGAAGCTCGAGTTTTTTTGGAAGAAAGACTCGAATCCCTTGAGGAGTCACAAGAAGAAGTTGTAGCTCAGCTCATTATAGAACATGATCATGCTCTTGCCAAGGTAAAGAAACTAAAGAAAGAAAAGATTGATTTTGGGGCTGTTCATGCTAGACTTTTGGAGAAGTTTGATAATCTTGAAAGTGCTCACAAGGCATTGAAGGGTGATCATTCTACTCTAAATGAGTCTCATGACCAGCTCCAAACTCAATTGAAACGGTATGATGTGCCAAGTACCTCCTCTTCATCCTTTGGAAAAGAAGATCCTTTGGTAAAGGGGTTATTGATGAGATACTGAGCAGGCAAAGGACAAACAATAGTAAAGAAGGTCTTGGTTACATACCCAAGACAAAGAGCAAGAAAAACAAGAAAAAGAAGAAGAAGAAGAAGAAGAACAAGAACAAGACTGCTCAATCGAAGACTAGCAACATTACCAATAACAAGACTAATCATGATGGTTTTGCAGGGATCAACAATCCTAACTTTGAACTATATTGTGATTGTTATGGTGATGTTTATGATAGTTATGTAGGGCCTTATGATTGTTACATTCCTTGGTCTATTTGGGTTCCCAAGATCCTTGTTACTAACATGAGAGGACCCATTGAAAATGGGTACCTAAAACCAAGAAGTAACTTTCTTGCAGGGCTATGCTTCCGGTGGTTCTAAATGGGTACTCGATAGCGGGTGTACGAGTCATATGACCGGAAGCAAGGAGATCATCACGGAGATGCGGCCAATCCTTGATCACATTAATGTCTCCTATGGTGACAAGTCAAAATCTAAGGTATTGGGTCTCGGCAAAGTTGTGGTGGCTCATGATATCTCTCTCGTGGACGTCATGCTTGTTGAGACCCTCGGGTATAACTTACTTTCAGTTCGTGCCCTTGGTAAGATGGGCTGTGTAGTTTACATTGATGCTGATTTAGTGGTACTCTTGTGGAGCAAGTCTCTAAAAGTCGCTTTCGTGGGATATGTCGAAAACGACCTGGACGTGGTGGACTTTTCGGGGAAACCCACTACAGGCCCGATGTGTCTTTTCGAAAAGGCTGACGTGGCTATGGCATCGCCGACTAGCCCACGTCAATATGAGAACTTTGCAAAGTCTCCACAAGGGTGGCCACATTCTTGGACTAAAAGAAAATGTCTCTTTTGCCAAAGATCGTGTTTGTAGGGCTTGTGTTGAAGGGAAAATGCATGATTCACCTCATCGAAGGAAAACCATTATCTCTTCAAAAAGGATTTTGGAGCTCCTTCATGTGGACCTCTTCGGACCTCCATCACATGCAAGCCTCGGTGGAAAGAAGTATTGTCTAGTGATTGTTGATGATTAGTCAAGATACACTTGGGTTTATTTCTTCAAGTTGAAGAGTGAAACTCAACAAACTGTCATCAACTTCGCCAACGAGGTTCAACGTTAACACAACGTCCCCATTCTGGCTATAAGGAGTGATAACGGCTCGGAGTTCAAGAACTACACCTTAAATGAGTTCCTAAGTGAAGAGGGGATAAGACATCAATTTTCCGCTACGTACACCCCTCAACAAAATGGTGTAGCCGAGAGGAAGAATCGAACTCTAATGGACATGGCAAGATCAATGTTAGCCAAATTCAAATCTCCATATAACTTCTGGGCTGAAGCAATCTCTACTGCTTGTCATTCATCCGACCGTTTATACCTCCGCAAGATTTTGGACAAGACTCTGTATGAAATACTTACCGGTAACAAGCCAAACATCTCATACTTTTGGGTATTCGGGTGTAAGTGTTTCTTTCTTATTAAAGGAGTTCGTTTATCTAAGTTTGAATCTAAGGCTCTAGAAGGTATTTTTGTTGGTTATGGTGCCGAATCCCACACTTATAGAGTCTACAATAAGCTCTCCGGAACTGTTGTAGAATCTTGTAGTGTGGTGTTCGAGGAAAATGACGGTTCCCGTGCGGAGCAAGTTGGTGTTTGTGATGCAGATGTTGAAATACCCCAAGATGCCATAAGAAGAATGGGCGTGGGATTCTTCCGCCCCATTGAGGAACCCCTTGTGGCAGACCGGGAAGGACAATGCTCTACTCATATAGAGCCCTCATCTACACATACGCAACATGCTCCAACCACGGAGGCAACTTCTACACCATCTCCATCAACTGCTGAAGGTCAAGATGCTCCAGGAAGCTCCAGGCCGGATTTTCCGGTTGACACCGGATTATCTAGCCACCCCGCTCCAGCTGACCATGCTGCTCCTGGTGGGGAAGATATCAACGCAAGCTCCAGGCCAGATTTTCCGGCTGGCCCCGGATTATCCGGCTCCTCGCCAGTTCAAGCAAGTCCCAGGCTTCCTGATGAAGCTGCTGCAAGTACTCCCAGGCCGGATTTTCCGGCCTCTCCATCGGCCGGATTATCCGGCCCTGACTCTCCAGTTCTGCAGCCTCCTGCTACAGCTACGGATTCACCTCAAGGGAATGCATCTCCACCACCTGCTACTGATGTTCCAGTTACTGATCAAGGCGAAGAATATGCTTCCAATGAAGACTCAAGTGATGAATCTCCTCCTCCAAGAGACAACAAACTTATTGAACTTCGTCGCAAGGCTCGGGCTGATCGTAACCTTGAGTTGAGGGGTCACACTCTCGACAAGGTTGTTGGTGATCTTCGACGAAGGGTTTCTACAAGAAGAGAATTGGCCAGTTTTTGTGAGCATCAAGCTCATATCTCCATGGTGGAACCTAAGAAGGTCTTTGAAGCTCTTGAAGACCCAGACTGGGTTGTTGCTATGCATGAAGAATTGAATAATTTCGAGCGCAACAAAGTCTGGAAACTAGTGGAGAAACCCAAAGAGTGTCGCAATGTTATCGGCACCAAGTGGATTTTCAAGAACAAGCAAGATGAGAATGGCATTGTTGTGAGGAACAAGGCAAGACTTGTGGCTCAAGGGTACTCCCAAGTTGAGGGCATCGACTTCGGCGAGACCTATGATCCTGTGGCTCGCCTTGAGTCCATCCGTATCCTACTTGCTTATGCTACTCATAACAATTTTAAGTTGCAGCAAATGGACGTCAAGAGTGCCTTCCTTAACGGTCCTCTACATGAGTTGGTATACGTAAAGCAACCCCCGGGATTTGAGGATCCTAACTTCCCGAACCATGTCTACAAACTCGATAAGGCACTCTATGGCCTTAAACAAGCCCCACGTTCGTGGTATGAGCACCTTAAAGAGCTTTTGTTAGATCGTGGCTTCGAAGTTGGGCAAATCGACCCCACTCTTTTTACTAAGAAGGTTAAGGGGGAGCTCTTTGTATGCCAACTATATGTAGACGATATCATCTTTGGTTCTACTAACAAAGCTTTTAACGATGAATTTACAAAGCTTATGACTGACAGGTTTGAGATGTCTATGATGGGGGAATTACGGTTCTTTCTTGGATTCGAGATCAAACAACTTAGAGAAGGAACCTTTATTAATCAAGCAAAGTACATCCAAGACATGCTCAAGAGATCCAAGATGACGGATCTAAATGGTGTCGCCACTCCAATGCAAACAAAGTGTCATCTTGAACTTAACCCTCATGGTAAAGATGTGGACCAAAAGGTATACCGGTCCATGATCGGCTCTCTTCTTTACCTCCGCGCATCTGTTGAGTGTGGGAGTGTGTGCAAGGTATCAAGCAGCTCCTAAAGAAAGCCACTTAGTGGCGGTCAAGATGATCTTTCGATATTTGGTTCATTCCCCCAACTTTGGTTTCTGGTATCCCAAGGGCTCCAATTTCTCTTTATGTGGTTATACTGACTCAGACTGGGCTGGTGATAAGGATGATCAGAAATCCACTTTTGGAGCTTGTCAATTCTTGGGAAGATCTCTTGTATGTTGGTCCTCCAAAAAGCAGAATTGTATATCTCTATCCACCGCCAAAGCTGAATATGTTGCTGCTGCCAGCGCTTGTACTCAATTATTGTGGATGAGGCAAACTTTAAAGGAATACGGTGTCAATTGTGACAAAGTGCCTCTTTTATGTGATAATGAAAGTGATATCAAAATTGCGTATAATCTAGTTCAGCACACAAGGACGAAGCATATTGAGATTCAGAATCATTTTATTCGTGACCATGTTGCTCGAGGCGATATTGATCTATCTTTTGTGAGCACGAAGAACCAACTGGCGGATATTTTTACAAAGCCACTTGATGAAGCAAGATTCTGCTATTTGAGGAATGAGCTAAATATCATTGATTCCGGGAGCTTGTCTTGATTACCCATGCACTCACTCGTACACCTCAATCCTTGTTTGGTCTAGGTGTGGGCATGGATATAGGGGGAGTGTGGTCCTAACTCATTGGGCTAACCCTCCCCCCATAATGCCAATAGCAAGATATATCATTTCTCTTAATATCATGTTGTGATATGTGAGCTTATTGATGAGTATTGGTCGTGAACCCAAGATATATCTTCGTGGTGTCACACCATACACTCCAACAAGGTGGCTTCGGCCACCGCCCTCTCCCTTGTGGAGAATTGGATCTTTTTGGATGTTATTTGCTTTCTCATGTTCTTATGGGAATTACACTCAATCTTGGCGTTTATTTGATTTGGATTTTGCAATTTTGAGTGTCAAGTACCATCTCAGTTTGGCTCTCTTAATCCTAAGCCTTCCCTACCCCTAAGCCATCTATTCTTGCACACAAGTCCCTTGTACACCTTGTGGGGGTGTTGTTTGGGGACGCGCGGGCATGGTTCTGTGTATAACAGAATTCCAGAATTTAGGCCAGATAATCTGGCCCAAGTGTTGGCCGGATAATCCGGCCCTGGCGGATTTCATCTTAAAGGGTAGGGCTCGGGGGGAAGGGCTTATATCGAGCAGCACTTCTCCCCCAGCCCTCTCCTCCTCCACAGTCGCCGCCTGCCGCCCCTCACCCTCCCTGGAGCCTCTCCGGCCACCGGATTTTCCAGGCCTCCCCGAATCTTCTTCTCCATGCCTCCGGGTACCTTCTCCTCCGCGTTCTTCCTCCAATGAGTGAGGGTAACTCCCTCTCTCCCCATCTTTGGCTAGATGTGTATCTTGTTGGGTGGAACATTGTCTAGAAGGATGTGTTTTCACATAGAAATCGTAGTCTTGCAGTTTCTAGGTCCGGTCTACTTTTTTGCATGCAATCTTGGTGAAATCGAAAATTTCTGCCAGGGCCGGATTATCCTCCCCTGGCCAGGCCGGATAATCCGGCCTGACATATTCAATTCTGCTTCAGTTTCACATGTGTATGCATTGAGTAGTTTTGCCCTATGAACTTTTTGACTATTTTTTCCATGCTCTCTCCTGGACTTGTGTGTATTCTTATCCCCTTGCTATCGCCCTTATTCTCCTCACAGGTGGTTCCGGTGTTTCCAAGACCTACAAGCGCCGTCCTCGCGCCAAGTACTTTCGGGACGACGGTCAAGGTAACCTCGTGGACGAAGTTGAATGGAGGAGAAGGAAGAACGAAGAGAGGCAAATGGCTGAACAATCCAAGAGGACTAGGAAGGGGGTGTCCAAGAGGAAGGGCAAGGAGCCCAAGATCAACTACAAGGCTTTGATGCTATCTCCTTTTCCGCCATCCGTCACCGTGACTTGTTTGCTGAGCTGCCTCGTGATGTTGAGCTGGGGGATACCCGTTTTTGGTGTGCCGAACAGAAGGGGATTTATGAAGACATCTATTCCAGGCTGAACATTAGGCCTATACACCCTCTGGTACTTGTTGATGCTTTGGAGAAGGCGCATCTTGTGGATGCGATGTATGTGGCTGAGAGGATGGGGCTGAACCATCTCATGTCTCTCCAGTGCTCCTTTGACTCTGAGGTGGTGAAGCAGTTCTTCTCCACTTTGGTGATTTGTGGGGATGAGCGTCATACTATGAAGTGGATGACTCATGACAGGCCAACGACTTCTGATTTTCACGTGTTTGCTGAGGTTCTGGGGTACTCCTTCCGCAGCAGGGATAGAGCCAGTGGCCACCGCATCATCACTCAGTTGAAGCCCAACAAGGATGCTGCTCTCTCTCCGTGCACTGGACAATGGCATTGTCGGTACTGTGGCTGGTCTTGCTCCCATCTATGCTGCTTTGTTGGGTCTCTTCCGTGACTCTATTACACCTGGGGGCAACAATGACAGCATCCGTGGTCACCTTGTTCATCTTCTTCAATTTTCTCATGTGGTTGCCTCCTGCGAGGACGAGTCAGTGCAGTACAGGCTGGATGTCATGGACTTCATTTACCATGAGTTGTGTGATGCTATGTTCAACCGTCTGTCCATTCCCTATGCGCCCTACATTATGGTGCTCATCCGCCACCTGCTTCCTGCCGAGGAGTTCCACATTGACTCGGTGCACAAGGCCAAGAAGATATACAACAAGGTTCGGAAGACCTCTCACCCCTCCTCTGCTCCTGAGGGTCTCATGAGGGATGCTCGCAGGCCCCTTGTGCCTCCCGTGGCCCGTGAGATCAAGCAGCTAAATTGGTTCCATCGTCATATTCTCTGCATGGGCGTGGACACGTGCAAGGGTCAGTACGAGGCTTACAGGCAGCGCCATGAGTTGGGTCACTCCCAGCAGCTCATTCTTCACCACGTGTATGGTGCTTCGGGTGCTCCTATGGCTCCTACACCTCCCACTATATATGCTCGGTGGAACTCTTCCTCCGGGCTGAACTATGGTGAGCTGGAGCATCACTTGTTCCCCTCTACGCCCGCTGCTGATGAAGATGAGGAAGGTGACACTGAGGAACTTGAAGACGAGGATGAGGAAGAGCATGAAGAAGAGGACGAGGACGAGAACTATGATGAGTGATCCCATGGGGCGCTAGCATCGCTCTTCTCCCTTTTTGGTGTCTCGATGCCAAAGGGGGAGAAGTAGTTCTATTAGGTTATCCGTGGATTTGCATGGGTCGGGCATAAGCACTTGCATTTTTCTATTCGTTATTTCCTGCTTATGCCCATTTAGCGTTGAACTTTAAATTTGTGATTTGGTTGTTTGAGACTCTTTGTGGTTTTCTGGATTATACTATGCCTATGGACTTCATATCATGGATTGTGCTTATGGATCTATCTATTCCTATCCTAGTGCTGGAGGTATATCCCGGAAGGCGCGCCCATATTGGTTATCCGGTAATAATTGTGATTTATGTCAAGGATGCCTATTCTCTACTTCGGTGGTATGTGTTTTTGCTCACATGTCTATGGAATAGATTCTCCTATTTGTGTGCATTTTTATTCCAATGCAAAACTCTATTGTGCACACATTGAGGGGGAGTCTCTTTAATAAGTTATCTCTGTCCGTCTTGTGTCTTTCTCCTGCAAATCCTGGTATTGTCATCTAACACCAAAAAGGGGGAGATTGAAAGAACATTTCATGTTTTCCTATGTTTTGCATGTTAGATAACAATACTATGGAGACTTTTCATGTGTGCTAAGTGTGCAGGAAGTTTTGAGGGGGGGCGGATAATCCGCCCCACCAAGGGCCGGATAATCTGGCCTACCTCATCTCTCAAGGAAGCCAAGGCGCGTCGTTCGGGGTCCAGTCGGATTTTCTCCCGGAAAATCCGAACTGGGGCGGTTTTTCCTCCCCAGGCTGGATAATCCGGGTGTCTCATGGGCCGGATAATCCGGCCCCCAGTTTTCGAGTAAAAGGAGCCAAGGCGCGTCGCTCGGTATCCGGTCGGATTTTCTCCCGGGAAATCCGAACTGGGGCGGGTTTTCTTCCCCAGGCCGGATAATCCGGCCTTCGCACTGGGCCGGATAATCCGGCACCCAGAAGTTGATAAAGGGTAAGCTCGGCGCAACGCTTGGAGAGGGGGGCGGATTATCTGCTGGATATTCCGAGTCTGGGGTGGAGTTCCCCAGACCGGATAATCCGGCCCTCACTTGGGCCGGATAATCCGGCCCCCAAAGGCTACAACGGCTGGTTTCTGAAGGGAGGGTACAAATACCCCTTCTTCCCCAACGTTCAGAACTCTTGATTCATTCGAATTTGACCAGACCTTGTGCAAGAGCTCTAAATCTCGATCTCCCACTTCAACCACCCGAACGTCTTGATCTTTGGTGGAATTGAAGGAGGAGAAGTTCATCGTCATCAAGAATCAAGCGCTTCAACTCCTCTCCATTCACTTGGAGAAATCCCTGATCTAGTATTCTTGTCAATACCTAGATCTTGTTTATTGTATTTGATAAGTTTGTTTTTGTGGCAGCTTGTTGTCATTTTGGGAGCCTCCAAGTTGTTGTGGAGTTGTTGCCCCGCTAGTTGTGTAAAGGCGCCGGTGCCCGCCTCGAAGGGTACCTATAGTGGAAGGTGGATCAGGCCTGTTGTGGCAAGATCCATCAGAGAACAGGGTGAGGCCTTTTGTGACGTGGTGGTCTTAGTACCGCCCACCCCTCCAACGCAGACGTACTTCCCTTAACAAGGAAGGAACTACGGTCAAACAAATCCTGTGTCTCCGCGTGCTTCACTTCGGTTTACTCGTTCCTCTTCCACTCGCTCTTTACTCGCTAGTAGATAGGTTTGCATATAAGGAAATTCCACCCAATAGTTTATCTAGTGAATTTACCCTTTGTGCTAAGCCTAAAATTGAAAAAGAATTAAAAATTGGTGTAGCACATATTCACCCCCCCCCCCTCTAGGTGCCCATATGATCCATTTCAACCCCGAGTACTTGATACCTGTTCCTTGAATATCGCACTATCCGCATATGGGACCATGAATCCCCTTAGCCAGAGCTTGATTCATTTCTTATTTCTTGGGGCCACAAACTAGTTTGGGGCTTTATTACTATCCTGTACCTATACCATGCTTTACTGCTTTATTTACGATTGTGCGTGGAGCACCTGTACTGTTTTGGATCGTGACACGTTTTCGCTGTATCGACAAGTCCAGTCACACTTTCGGGTTCCCGGTCGTTTACCGCCGTCCACACAAACCCTGGGTACTTCTTGGAGCCGGCCAACTTCGTCGCGGGTAGCTTAGTGGGGTGGCCCCCTAAAATATTTTATGAATCCTGTGATTGATTTGTCATGAAAGCCTCGTTGGGTTTTGAGTTGGTTTTTCCGAGGTTGATCGTGTGTGCATTGCTATTTGTGCACCCCTGCATTGTAAATCTTTCTGAAAGCCGTGTCTGTGGTTATGGACGACTTGGAGCACAGTATCTCGATCATAGACAAGCATAACTAAAGTAGTGCTATAAATTTGACTTAATATGTGACTAGTAATCAGCTTCACTATAATGGAATGGATAATAAAAGTGCCAACAACTGGTGGAACTGGTGTGTATCGTCTCTTATTATACCTGCCTAGTAAGTATCGCAACTCCAATGGAATGAAATAAAAGTGCCAACAACTGCTGGGTTTGGAATGTCACATGCTAATTGTATCTGACTAGTAAGTACTGCAACTACAACTGATTGGTTAACTAAAACTGCCCACTACTTATGCTATCAGGATGACTCATGCTATCTATATCTGACTAGTAAGTGCTTCAACTATAATGGAATGAATAAAACTGCCAACTGTGTGAGTTCCTCGGTTTGACTTCCTCGTTTGTTCTCGAGGGGGAATACCAGGATGGGTATGATTGGTGTTAGTATAATGTTGGTCCCGAATAGGTCTCTCTTATCCCTCTCTAATAGTCGATAGTTGCATCGAGTCTCTATAGGTTGTTTATGCATGCTTCGCTGCCGCTTCAATCCACCATACCTATGTAGGCGAGAGCCGCCGAATTCTAGCCTCGCCGTGTACTGGCCTCGGTACTGACACTCCTCTTTTCCTTTGCCCTTTGTTGGCACCCCTTTTGTTTTAGCAGGTTTGAGATCGATGTCGTTAGCGGGGTTACCCTTCCGGCTTGGCCTAGGCAGGGTTATGGATGCCATTGGTTATTCTTCAGGGCTCTTAGCCCCATTTGCATCTTGTCTGTAGTCGGACGCTCTATCGTTTCAAGGTGATTTTGGATCTTTGTATAGTATATATGTATTCTTGACTCATGGAGTCGTTGTTGTATATATATGTTTCTGTGGGTTCCATCGTGGACTATTGTGTAATGTTATTACTTCGTTTTCCACCCGCACGCAAGTGCCTGGTAGGAATCTTTGAATCGTTTCTATGCGGGTTTGGCGGGAATCGATAAAACTTGCATAGGGCCGATTCGAGGGTGTTAAAGAGTGGTATCAGAGCCCAGCAGTTACGATACCCCACTGGTCCAGCCTGTAGGATAACCTAGCTAACGGCCGAAGTAGAGTGTTAAAACTATTTTGCAAAAATCGGTTGGATAGATCTGATTAGGTCTGCTTTTACTCCTTACCCCTCTGTTGTTCTCCTCTTACCTCTACGTGTTTTGATTCTACTCTCTTATCTTTTCTTCGAGTCCAGGATTTCCCGTGGTTGGGTTTCTGTCGTACCTTCAAGGTTTCGCTTCCTCCCTTTATAACGGTGGTTCTATAATCATCAATCTGCTTCTCGGCTATTGTACCTTCATCCAATATTTTGTCCTTGAACTCTTTATCCGTATGTGCCCCTTGACAGATATCTGTATCATTGAAAAGCATATGAGAAGGATGAGCATTGGTGAAGTTGGAGTATACCTTGAGCATGTGTTGTTCATGCCAATGGAACCATCGCAAAACCTAATCATTGTGTCTTTTCATACAATTTTCTTTGTATCTTCCAATGAGTTCCAGCGTGACGACATCATCATCCTCTACATCAGATCCGATGAAGAGCCTGCATCACTCCTTTGTGTTTCAATACATCGTTTGTGAAGATCTTCAGTCTAAATCCCGAGAGTTGGTTGCACGATTCTGCGATTCATTTACAGAAGGATGCTTTGAGTACGGGATGGACTGATCACCCTACCCACCTCTCACTGTGCACTTTTGTACATCGAATCGGTGGATCTGCAATTTACTCCTCCATTGAAGTTAGAGGTGGCCTTACCTTTTGATGCCTTTACCTTCGTCTTTTGTTCTCCGGAGAATTCTCCCGATGAACGTGAGCAACGACCCCTTTTTGGTGGTGTCGCTGAATTCAAG
Source organism: Avena eriantha (assembly GCA_910589775.1). Classification (NCBI taxonomy): domain Eukaryota; kingdom Viridiplantae; phylum Streptophyta; class Magnoliopsida; order Poales; family Poaceae; genus Avena; species Avena eriantha. Next base: position 394,196,963 of record OU342742.1, on the reverse strand, counting down.
ATGGAGCAGAATCTTTGTTAGTGGTGTCGCGAGGATCTACACAAAGCGAGAAGTCCCAGGTCATCGGTCTTGTTCCCCGTACCATGAGGCGGATCTCGAGGGCGAGATCCATTGTTAGTGGTGTCTAATTGTAGCACCCCGATAAAATCACTACTAGAAAATTGCGTGTTGTTTTTATTTTGTGCATCATCATGACCGCATGCTCATGTCATCATGCCACATTGCAGTTGAGCATCGTCATTATCATGCATGGTTTTGCCTAAAACTATTTTCAAAAAGCCTACCTTTGTTTTCTAAATACCCCCTGTCTTTATTCAAATCAAAACTCCGATGTTTTTGAATATTTTGTTTTGACTAAAAAAATATATTTATAAAGATGTTTTAAAATAAAACAATGTTTTCGGGGAGGCAGTCCAGCCAATTGGGCCAGAGGCCCAACCAACCGGACCACCTACCACCCGGTCCAGCCATCTAGACCCAAACCCTAAATCTATCTAGTCCCAAACCCTAACCTGACCTACACCTAGTCCCACCCCTGCCGCCGCCACACCCCAACCCGCCAACCTCCACAGCACGCACCACACATACACGCACGCACCCGCGCAGCAGCAGTGCGCGCGGCACACCGACACGCTCGCAGCGCAGCGACCCACCTAGGAACCGATCGGTCGCCCCGCTCCCTCATGCCCCTCTCCCGTTCCATTTTCCCATGTGACCGACAACCCCCGTCCCCACCGACCGCTGCCCCATGATCTCTCCTCACGATGCAATCCCCACCTAGCCTATCCCCATGGTGCCCGTGCGCAGCGGCCGCGCATCCAGAGCCCTGCCGCCCTGTGAGTCCCTCTTCGCCGCCCTCGCCCCTCCCGCGTCTTCATGTGCTCACCCGCCGCGTCGGTTCCCCCTGGCCCGCCCCGTCTCGCCTACACCAACCCGGCTCCGAGCGCCGTGGCCCAGGACGCCACCATCGGCCTCCTCTCGTCGGTTCGCTGCTGCGCCGCGTCGCCTCGAGCTCGCCTTCCCGGCTCCCTACTCCACCTCCATGAGCCTCCGCTCGAAGCCCCGGCCCTAGATGCCGTCTCCTACGCCTCCGACCTCGCCCTGCCGCCCTTCCTCGCGGCCACCGTCGAGCTGCCCTCCATCGGAGCTCGCCCCGCCGAGCCCATGTCGTCGCGACCCTCCTCCTCGCCGCTGTGTCGCTGGTTGTCGCTAGGACCGCCCGTCCCTGCAACCCCGCCACCTACATCGACCGCCATCCAAGGTCGCCCTGTCGGTGCCTAGGCAGGGACTTCCCCGACCACATCTCTCTGGCACGCTTCGCCAGACCGCCTCCTCACCGTCCGGCAGCGCCCTAGTGTGGCTCCTAGCCTCCGTCCTCCTCACAGCATGTCAACCTCGGCTATGTGCTGCACCAAGCCCGCCCATGCTGCTGAAGTTTCTCTGATTGCAAGCCCATTCGTTGTGTTTTTGGTGATGTACTCATAGTGAGAGATGATGTGGTATTAGTGCTGTTGCAGTGAGGATGTATAGTGAAGTACTGGTGGAAGCTCGATGTCTGCACAAACCTGATGAGAAGCTGGTACGAAGGTGATGATGGAGTGGTATGGTGCTGCAGATGCTACTGTGTGGATATATTGTCTCGGCAAGATGTTTGGGATATGACGGTGCATAAGATTCACAAGCCCGGCCAAGACCTCTGACATGAAACCCGAAAACCATCAACTTCGAAAACCAAGTTCTCCATGAACAGTCGAGGACGGAGCTCGGACCTGTCGGAATGCCAAGATCTCCTTCCCGAAACCGATGACCCAAAGATCATCTACACGGAATGCCGAGACCCTGGAGACCCTGTTCTTGAAGACCGAAGGCCGATCCCGAACCTCGTCGGACCTCAGAACCCCAAGATCTTCGGACCCCTCCCCCCAATGTGTGATCTCTATCTGAGTCCTTATTTTATAATATAATATGATATCCACCTTATTGCTTTTCAATTGTCATGCTTGCATACATATTGTGGGTGTTTGGGGCTATTTTTATGATTCGCCTAAATTAAATATGGAGACCATATGCATGTTATTCCAGTCTTATATTGGCTCCATTTAAATTTGTGTAGAGAACTGGTGCCATGTTTGCCTTGCTAAGACAACCTATAAATTGCGGGGTACCTAAATAACATGAACCTTATAATTAATTGTCGGGACCCCGGTTCCGCTTAATATTGCCTAGTTGCATCGCATCCTTGCCATGTCATGCATCATGCATGCATCATGCCCGTTCTTCTGCCGTAGTATTAAAAAGTGTATCCGGTGTTACTTCTAGTGTTTTGCTTCTTCACGGACTAGGCTGATGAGTTGATGCGAGTGTCGACCCGATCTTCGGTGAATCTTCTGAAGTGTTTCCCAGGCGAGCATTCTCTCCCTTTCTACCTATTTTGCATTTATAGTCTTTATTTCCTCCTGTTGATCTATTACTATCCGTGTCGCGATGCTTTAGTTCCGTACCAGATATATTCCATGCAGCCTTTATAATGCCTTGGACACCTCCTATTACCTGTTGTTTGGTAGATAGATGGTCTTGCGAGTCGTAGTCGCTTGCTCAGGTGTGATCCCGCGTCGTGAAGTACCACATAGTTGTTGGAATGTTGTCATATGCTTTATGGTGGAGATGATCATGGCTTTAATTACAACTTAATATTGAATTGCTAGATATAACTAATGCAGAGGCATCGGTGGGCAATAGATGTTATTTGGTTCTTCCACGCTCACTTGTGTCTCATAGGACCCCGAGTACTTGATACCTGTTCCTTGACTATCGCACTATCCGCATATGGGACCATGAATCCCCTTAGCCAGAGCTTGATTCATTTGTTATTTCTTGGGGCCACAAACTAGTTTGGGGCTTTATTACTATCATGTACCTATACCATGATTTACTGCTTTATTTACGATTGTGCGTGGAGCACCTGTACTGTTTTGGATTATGACACGTTTTCGCTGTATCGACAAGCCCAATCACACTTTCGGGTTCCCAGTCGTTTACCACCGTCCACACAAACCTTGGGTCCATCTCGGAGCCGGCCAACTTCGTCGCGGATAGCTTAGTGGGGTGGCCCCCTGACATATTTTATGAATCCTGTGATTGCTTTGTCGTGAAAGCCTCGTTGGGTTTTGAGTTGGTTTTTCCGAGGTTGATCGTGTGTGCGTTGCTATTTGTGCACCCCTGCAGGGTAAATCTTTCTGAAAGCCGTGTCCGCGGTTATGGATGACTTGGAGCACAGTATCTCGATCATAGACAAGCATAACTAAAGTAGTGTTATAAATTTGACTTAATATGTGACTAGTAATCAACTTCACTACAATGGAATGGATAATAAAAGTGCCAACAACTGGTGGAACTGGTGTGTATCGTCTCTTATTATACCTGCCTAGTAAGTATCGCAACTCCAATGGAATGAAATAAAAGTGCCAACAACTGCTGGCTTTGGAATGTCACATGCTAATTGTATCTGACTAGTAAGTACTGCAACTACAACTGAATGGTTAACTAAAACTTCCCACTACTTATGCTATCAGGATGACTCATGCTATCTATATCTGACTAGTAAGTGCTTCAACTATAATGGAATGAATAAAACTGCCAACTGTGTGAGTTCCTCGGTTTGACTTCCTCGTTTGGTCTCGAGGGGGAATACCAGGATGGGTATGATTGGTGTTAGTATAATGTTGGTCCCGAATAGGTCTCTCTTATCCCTCTCTAATAGCCGACAGTTGCATCGAGTCTCTATAGGTTGTTTATGCATGCTTCGCTGCCGCTTCAGTCCACAATACCTATGTAGGTGAGAGCCGCCGAATGCTAGCCTCGTCGTGTACTGGCCTCATTACTGACGTTCCTCTTTTCCTTTGCCCTTTGTCGGCACCCCTTTTGTTTTAGCAGGTTTGAGATCGACGTCGTTAGCGGGGTTACCCTTCCGGCTTGGCCTATGCAGGGTTATGGACGCCATTGGTTATTCTTCAGGGCTCTTAGCCCCATTTGCATCTTGGCCGTAGTCGGACACTCTATCGTTTTCAAGGTGATTTTGGATCTTTGTATAGTATATCTGTATTCTTGACTCATGGAGTCGTTGTTATATATATATGTTTCTGTGGGTTCCATCGTGGACTATTGTGTAATGTTATGACTTCGTTTTCCGCCCACACGCAAGTGCCTAGTGGGCATCTTTGAATCTTCTATGCGGGTTTGGCGGGAATCGCTAAAACTTGCATAGGGCCGATTTGAGGGTGTTACATACTCATACCGCTCATCGGTCATTTGCTCGAACACATGGCATCGTCGTTGTTGCTGCCCTCGAAGCCGAACAAGTTGTGTGGAAGGCATGTGTCGTTGGTCACGTGACCGGACGAATGATGCAAGGACGTCGAGGTGGAGTAGGAGCAGTTGAGGTCGAGGCTGATTCTAGGGCGGCGTTGAGGAGCCACCATAGGCGAGAAGATGTTGTTCGGATCGGCCATGACATTGTTGTCAACCATATCGGGGGAGAATTCGATCTATGAGAGTGGCGTCGAATCGTACCTCTCCCCGTAGTACGCCGAATATGTCGGCAAGTTCGTGCTCCCTTGCGTGCCGTCCGTGACTTCAGAGATGCCAAGACCGAGGCTAGGAAATATAACGCCGATAAAGAAGATGGAGTGGCGAGTGGGTGGAGGATTTGAGGAGATATGGAAGGAAATTGGGGGAGGGAATGTGATTTGAATCCAACATGGGACTTAGCTTGTGCGGCTTCTAGACGGGTCCGCGGCTGAAATCTAACATGGCGTGGAGTACCGACGCTCGGGATGGGCCCTTGCGCATAGGGACCAATGTGAGCACGCCGACTATTTTATTGGGTTTCAAAACTACAAAATAGATGGAAGATTTTGAGTTCGACTGCATCGTCGACAAGGAGATGGTCCCTTAGTGGCGTACGGCGCTCATGCCGCTCTCCTCCTTCTCCCAAAGTCTTCCCTAGCTTCCCCAACCTTACAGCAATCCGTTCTCCCTAGCCATGAATCCAAACACACATAGAGCTCCTCCACATCCAACCAGACCATCGACACTAGATCTCTACGAGCCACCCTCGCCAAGGCCTCAGCAAAGCATTCATCTTCAGTTCGAAGGAGCCAATAACCTTGGTCTCCTAGAAGCTGAAAACGTGCCCGATGATTTGATGCGAACTCCAACTCACTCCCCGGTGAGGCCGGAAGGAAGCCCCCAAGCACCACATAATCCGCCCATCCTTCAAGCACTAGAAGTTCCTCAGTTAGCACTCAACATGCAAGGTATGTCTCTCCATTGTTCAGAATCAGATCAGTAGCAAGAGCAGGAGGAAGGAAAGTTCGTGCTGTATTTCAAGCTTGCTACAACAAGAGAGGCTCCTAGAGTGATATCTCTCACCACCTTACAACATCAGATGAGGCGTGCATGGAGACACAACTATGGTGACATCACTCTGGTACACCTACACATTTTCAAAGCAGCTTTTAATTCTTTTCAAGCCATGATGTGGGTCTATGAGCGTCAGCCATGGTTAATAGGCCCACATACCTTGCTATTTGAGCTTGTTGATCCGGATGGCCTAGGATACCAAAAGGAGCAAGAACTAGCCATCATAGAAAACAATAGGCCCAAACACTTATTTCATAATGTCTATGTTACGTCGCAGAAACCGACCAGCGTCGCTCCCTCCCCAGGGGTGACCCGGGAGCCGACACAGCCCCGCCACCGTCGACCACCCCCCTCCTCCTCCCCCCCTGTCGTCGCCGGTCGCCTCCACTGGGCAAAGCCCGGGTGGAGCCGGCGGCGGCGGGATCCGGCTTCCCCGCGGCGTCGCTTGGGAGTGGGGAGCTCTCGGCGGTGGCCGTTCATGGCGGTGGGGCGGTTGCGCGCTGCTGGCGGGCGGCCGAGCGGCGGGTCGTGTCCTGCATCAGCGGCGAACGGCGGAGCTAGAGGCGGCGGCCGGCCCTGCACGGCTGCACGGAGGGTGCTGTCCGGGCCCGATTTGGGCCCTGGATGGGCCGTGGCAGCGGTGCTCCTTCTGCGTGCGTTCAGGAGGCCGAGCCGGCGGGCTCGGGCGGGGTTTCGGTCGGGGCGGCGCCCCTCGACCTCGGGCGGCCTGGCAGGGGTGGCCGGACTGTTTCTCCAGCGACAGCGGCGTCTGTTCCGCCGGAGATTTGGAAGCCGGGGTGGCGGCTCCGGGGACGCGGCAGCTCACAGGTGGGCAGCTGCCTGAGGTTTCCCTCGACGCTCCGATGGCGTGGAGGACGGCGGGCTGGGGGTATCTCGGCGTGGTGGCTCGTCAAGGCGCGCCCTGCTCCGGCGGTGCTTTGGCGGCTGCGGTGGGTCGCCGCGGGGTGGTTGGATATCTGCGGCAGTGGCAGTCAGCATGGGGTGTTGCGTTGCTGCGCGCGCAAGCCGGGGCGGCGGCTCCGGATCGAGATGGTGGTGATGCTCTACCTCGACCGTGTGGGCGGCGGGGTTTGGCTCCGTGGGCGTGGACGTCGTCTCTTTTGCTGGTGAGCTAGCTCGTCGGGCGGCAGGGACTGTCTCGGTGACTGTCCCTTGGAGGTGGTGGTCGAGGTCTCCGGACGAAAGTCTAGCTCGACTTGATCGGTGTCGACAACGGCGGCGCCTGTGGGCGCCGTTATCCCTCTTGGGGGCGTTGTCGTGGAGCCCCGACGCCCCTCCGTCCATCATTCCGGGGTGAAAGCCCGAATCTGGCTTGCCGGATTGGATGACGGTGGCGTTTTTTGGACGTCGTTTACCCCCTTGGAGGCGTCATTTTTTGGAGTGTGTGGAGCCTTTGCTTGGGGTGTTAGTGATACCGGTTGAGTCGATGTCTTCGGGCCCTGTCGGCGCGTGGGTACCGCTGGCGAGTCCTCTGCGACCTGCCTCTCGCCATGAAGCCTGTGAGGCCTAGCCGTTCCCTTCGGCTCTGACTTCCTCTCCGGGGACGTGGACCAGGCTCTTCGTAGCGCTCGTCGTTGCCGTTGTGTTCTTGTCGTTTCGACGGTGCTCCAGACCTAGTCGACCTAGGTAGTGCGGCTTCGGGTGGTTTCTGCCAGTTTTTCCTTGAAACTGTGCCATTTGGGGTTTTTTTTTGGTTCGGTTCCCCTTTTAACTGGACCCGTGTGTTTATACGTCTGTTCAGGTTTTGGCCGGTTTCCCTTCCAAACCGGCCAATTCTCTTCTTCTAATAGAAAAGGCAGTGCTCCTGCTGGTTGCTCCCAAAAAAATGTCTATGTTACAGTTAGAGTGTATGGTATACCTTGGAAGAATATGGTATACCTTGGAAGAATAGATCTATTCAGGTGTTAGTAGACATTCTCAAACTAGTGGGTACCCCCTCTGAGTTGCACCAACTAAAAGTAAGTATGCTCTTCACACACCCATACTACATATGGGGAGTCATCGAGCACATAACATGTAATCCTATTTTTGATAGAATCGGACTGAACTATGCACCGTAGCAAGAAGGTATGGTCTATGTACATTATGAAAAAAATTGGGAGAATATGCCTATTCTGTGGAGTATTTTTTTGTACACAGTAGCAAATTATCAATTAAGAAAGAGTACCGTTACACACAGGATTAGACACACTCAAAATCCTGAGGAAGTACCATTTCAGAGATATGGAACATGGATGATTTTTTTTTCGAAAAGGGGAATAAAACCCCGGCCTCTGCATCGGTTGATGCACACAGCCCTTTTATTAAAACACATAATCCAAAAGTATTACAAGTTCAGCGATCACATAAGGTCGAGATAAAGATCAACAAGCGAAAAATATGAAACAAAGGACTAAGCATCATTCTTTAGTCTATTAAAACGTAGCCAACCAGATTGGCTGAAGATGTGCCCAGCGACCATCAAGAGATGGTTGCACTCAGTAGCCATAATATCCCGCTGGTGTTGCGGCGATAGGAGTGTCCATAGCTGCACCCAATTGGCCACCATATGTAAAACCTGCAAAAGATTGAAAGTTTTTGATCTGTTAAAAATGATATCATTTCTACATCTTCAGATAGACCAACATAAGGCTGAGACACCAATGTGAACTCTAGCTTTAGATGATTTATCAAAACCATTCAACCAGTTTCCAAACATATCTGTTACATTAGTAGGAGGGGGTAAGTCATATGCAAAGTAAATAATACGCCACAAAAGGCGAGCAAAAGGACATGATATAAACAAATGCTCTATTGTTTCCTGCGACCCACAGAAACAACATTTTGTACACCCTTTTCATTTACGCTTTACAAGATTGTCTTTTGTAAGAAGAACCCCATTATTGAGGAACCACATAAAAATCTTAATCTTTAGTGGAATTTTTAATTGCCAAAGATATTTTCGCAGGAATACCGTATGATCATTCATTAGGTCTTCATACATAGATTTTACTGAAAATACCCCAGATGATGTCAAGTTCCACATAAACTTATCATGATCCATTAATAACTGAACCATCATGAGTCTTTGACATAGGTTTAGCCAAACATTCCATCTATTACCGGTTAGTACTCGCCTAAACCTGATATTTAGGGGTACCTGGGTTAACACATGTGCTACGGTATCATTTTTCCGTTGTATAATGTTGTAAAAAGATGGATATTGTTGTGCTAAAGGGGAATCTCCCAACCATGTATCCTCCCAAAACCTAGTACTTAAACCATTCCCAACCACGAAATGCCCTCTAGCAAAGAACTCATGCTTTACCTGCATCAGGCCCTTCCAAAATAGAGAATCCGTTGGTTTTGCATGCACTTCAGACAAAGTTTTTTGACCTAAATACTTATTATGAAGAAGTTCTAGCCACACTCCTTCAGATAATAATTTGAAAAGCCACTTACTTAATAAACATTTATTCTTAATTTCTAGAACATCAATTCCTAGCCCCCCTTGATCTTTCGGCCTACAAATTATATTCCACTTTGTTAATCTATACTTTCTTTTATTTTCATCACTTTGCCAAAAAAAGCGAGACCTATAAAAATCCAAGCGCTTCCTTACACCCTTCGGAATTTCCAGAAACGATAGCATAAACATAGGTAAACTTGTCAGAACAGAATTGACTAGAACCAAACGATCACCATAAGATAAAAGCTTGCCCTTCCAGCAACTCAATTTCCCTTCACATCGAGTTTCTACTGGATACCAATCTGAGTTCTTAAGCTTTCTATAATGGATGGGAACACCCAAGTACCTAAAAGGCAAAGACCCAGTGTCACATCCAAATATTTGTCTGTATTGCTGTTCTTCGTCTTTTGCTTTACCAAAACAGAAAATCTCGCTTTTATGAAAATTAATTTTTAACCCCGAGAGTTGTTCAAATATGCAAAGTATTAATTTCATATTCACAGCCTTCTGTAAATTGTTTTCCATAAACAAAATAGTATCATCAGCATATTGTAAAATCGAGACCCCTCCGTCAACAAGATGAGGAATGAGACCTCCAACTTGTCCATCCTATTTTCCCCGTGCAATTAGGATGGCCAACATATCGACAATGATATTAAAAAGCATCGGGGATAATGGATCGCCTTGCCTTAAACCCTTCTTTGTTTGAAAATAGTGTCCGATATCATCATTGACGCGTATACCAACACTCCCCCCTTGAACAAATTGCTCAATTATTTTACACCACTCTGGAGCAAATCCCTTCATGCGCAAAGTTTGTTGAAGGAAGGACCGTTTTACTTTATCATACGCATTTTCAAAGTCAATCTTAAAAAGTACCCCATCCATCTTTTTCCGGTGAAGCTCATGAATGGTTTCATGTAGGACTACCACTCCCTCTAGGATGTGTCTTCCTGGCATGAAAGCCGATTGGGTGGGTCTAATAACCTTTGGGGCAATCCCCGTGATGCGATTAGTAGCCACCTTAGTAAAGATTTTAAAGCTCACATTTAATAAACATATTGGTCTATATTGTTGTATTTGTATGGCATTTTTTTGGGGGAGTAAAGTGATGACTCCAAAATTTAGTCTAAACAAAGGCAATTCCCCTGTATGTAATTGGCAAAATAATGCCAACAAATCATTCTTAATCACATCCCAGAACATTTGATAGAACTCCGCTGGAAAACTATCCGGACCCGGTGCCTTATTGTGTTCCATTTGAAAAATAGCCTCATGCACCTCCTTCTCAGTAAAAGGAGCAATAAGTATACTATTTTCCTCCAACGTGAGTTGTGGTATATCATGATTAACCCCCTCCATCAACGAAATATTTGTTTGTATCGGCTCCCCAAAAAGTTTTTTGTAATATTCAGTAATGTAAACTTTAAGATTTTGTTCACCCACAACGGTCCCTTCATCCTGTTCAAGTTGGAATATTTTTTTTCTTCCTATGCTTACCATTTGCAATCAAATGGAAGTATCTCGTGTTATTTCCTCCCTCCTGAATATGTTTTACTTTTGCTCATTGTGCCCATTTAGTTTCCTCATCCCTTCTTAGGGATGTGACACGCTCGTTAGCACTTCTTAATGACTCTCGCTCATCAACAGACAAAAAATTTGTTTCAGCTTTTAAATCGAGATCATCAATAATAGAAAGCAATCTTTCTTTTTCTTTCTTATATTTCCCACTCAGATTTTTTGCCCACCCTTTTAAGAAACGTCTCAAATGACGTATTTTATTTAGCCATCTCTCGATGGGAGTGGTACCTCCTACAGTCGCATTCCACTCATCCTTCACCATCTCATAAAAACCTTCATGTCGTAACCAATACAACTCGAAGGAGAAACGTGGCATGTTACCTAGATGAGCTTTAATTCCTGAGTCAATAAGAAGCGGAGTATGGTCTGATCCAGTACGGGTAAGTGCCCGTACCGATACCAGGGGAAACTTTTGTTCCCACTCCACACTAGCCAAGATCCGATCAAGCTTCTCATAAGTTGGCGTCTCCCTCCGATTAGCCCATGTGAATTGCCTTCCAGAGAGGGCAATTTCACGAAGATCGAGACTTTCAATGATAGCGTTAAAACCAAAAGGCCAATGCGCATTAAAATTATTGTTATTCTTTTCCTCCCTAGAGCGAATGATGTTAAAATCTCCACCTACCAATATAGGAAGAGGTTCCAACTCACACACACGAACCAATTCAGCGAGGAAATCAGCTTTATGACTATCTTGTGCCGCCCCATAGACGGGTACAAAAGTCCATTGAAAACCATCATTCTTACATTTGATTTGTAACTTGACACAATAGTCACCAGTACTAACATTCATGACTTGCATGGTAGTTGTATTAATTCCTACCAAAATACCCCCCGATTTACCATGAGGTGGTAAACAAAACCATTCAAAGTCCAACCCGCCCGCTAGATATTTTAGAAATGGGATCGCAAAATTAGATCTTCCTGTCTCCAGTAAGGCAATGAAGTCTAAACGATGATCTCTAATAGATTCTTTTACAAAATGATGTTTCGCAGTATCTCTAAAACCCTCACTGTTCCATGTCATTCCTTTTAAATTCTGCATTGCTAAAATATTTTTTTCTTTCTTTTTCTAGAGCTCCGTCTTAAGTTAGCGAGATCATACACCTCTTGCTGACGTGGTCTCTTAGGAAAATCATTCAATTCTGGAGCATCCAATATATCCTCCAGTATAGACTCTTCCTCCTCATCATCAACCAAATTCTCACATAGGCTCCAAACTTTTGTAATGACTAAATTAGAGGGGCCAATATTTCCATCAACTGAATCATTTATATCTTTTTGTAACAAGACTAGTGTTCTATCTTCCTCTAAACCCTTAATTCCACGTACGGAATCTAAAGATTGCGTTAAAGAATTTCCCAACGACACACCAATGCGACTTGCTCTATCCACTATCTCCTTATCATCAATAGACAAAATAGAAAGAGTAGGTTTTGGTTTTTTACCTGGACTGGAATTTAGATTGCGATTCTGCACTTGCCTCATAGCCCTATCCATTTGCGTATCATCAGCATCTGGTTGACTTTGAATACGTGTGCTAGACCTCGCAGTTTTCCCAGTTGGCATAGGAATACCACCAAAAGATATAACTTTCTCCATAGTCGGTTTATGAATAACCGGTGAGACAAAATCTGAATTATTTTGCGCCACATTTGGAGACATCATAATAGGATCAGTATTTTCAACCATAATAAGATCAACGGATTGAAAATTTACGGATTTAGACATACTCATATCAGTATTCTTGTCCAATAAAACCTTCCTTTGGACACCATCCTTCATATGTATCGTTCCTGTTTTGTTTTCCTTCATCTTAGCAGGTGATGAAGTATCTTGCCCGGTAAAAATCCTCTCAATTATTGTTGATGATGCACCACTTGCATTATCGAAACAGTTTAGAATAATAGCCATACCTGTAGAAAAATTCTTCATTGAGGACCCATGCTGCACCTCATCGTCACATACAGCGGAAATATCAGGCCGCACCACAACGTCGCATTCAGAGCCAGATTCATTACTGTCTTTCACCTGCTCAGCAACAGGACCAAGCAATGATTGTTCGGCTAGGCTCTCAGCTGAATGCATGTTCACGTCGGCCACAGCTGCATGCATGCATTCAGTGGTATCCAGTTTGAACATGCAATCATGTGCGTGCGTAGCATCAGTGAGCGCAGAAACGACGACGCTCCCGAACGACGCGACTCTAGTGCCCTGATCATCTGCGACTACAGCGACGGGAAGCATTACTGATGCCCCCTGCCCAGCAACGGAGGTTGAAACCGAGTCGGAATCAACGACTTGCTTAGCACCGCCCACCAAAACAACAGAATCCCAAATTTTAGTACCTCCACTTGTAGCTTGTTGATGGCGGGATTCGTCCTCGCGTACTCAACACGCTCCAGATAGTGCCGAGCGGTACTCGCCATGCTTGAGAACAACCTCTACTATGCATCTCTAAAGAGCCTCAAGTCGTCTCTACAAGCCAACTCGAGCCTCGGAGACTACTCCTAGGCATACTACGTGTGCGCGTGGTTCCACGACCGTGGCTCGCCACGCTCGGGGACTTGCCACCGCGGACTCTCCCTCGCGTACTCAACACGCTCGGGGACTCGCCACCGTGGACTCGCCCTCGCGTACTCAACATGCTCGGGGACTTGCCAACGTGGACTCGCCCTCACGTACTCGCCACGCTCGGGGACTCGCCATCACCGACTCGCTATCGCGGAATTGCCTGCCCCTACTCGACGACTTCATCATCGACGATTTGGTGGCCTCCACGCGTCCGCTATTCGTCAGCCCCTATTTCTACAACAACAAGATAACAAGGCGCCGGTCAAACTTCTCCAAGGGGCGACTCCGCCCAACACTGACTCGCCTGGCACGTCGACTCGCCCAGGCGAATGGACTACTTCATGAGCAATTTCTCTATTTCAGGAGCTCGCCAATGACTCGCCATCGACTCCACCCTGGAATCGCCTATGCCGATTCAACGGCTTGAAGTCATTGCCGAGTCCCTGACGCGCTCAGGGACTACTGATAGGGGAATAACAATCGGGGTATACCCATGAAGCGGAGTCGACAGCTGGATCGAGCCGACTGAAGCCATCCCACAACGGGTCGACTCGCCGAATGCGACGACTGGTGTATTTTGGAGCTAGGCGACTCGCCAACTGGAGGCCTAAGACGGCGAGTCCAATACAAAGCCCATTAGTGCGTTTGGAAACCCTAACTGGCTGCATATATAAAGCCACTAGGAGCACCCCTTTGGGAGACATCTCTCACACCATATTAGATCTAGTCTCTCCCTCCGTCTCCGGCGGCTCCCTTGTAACAATCTATGATCATATACTGGACGTAGCGATCCTCCATTGAGGGGACGTGAACCTGGGTACATCGTGTGCCAATCTCGCTTCCGGATTCTCCTACGTCGCCTTGCCCTTTCCTCTACGTAAGCTACCATGTAGCATTTGCCGTGGTCAATACCACGACATACGGGTACGATTAATATTAGTGCTGCTATTATCAGAGTCATACATGATTTCATTCATGTCGCCAATACAAAGGATAGGCAGGTTGCGGTTATCATACACAAAATTGGCAACCTGCTCCCAAATAGCATTACTTAGGTGGTGGTAGGGGTCACCATAGATGCGAACTGAACCAAACTTGGTGTTGGTACTCTTATCAGTAGCTAGAGCTAGGATTACATAAAAGCTAGTTGAATATACAAAGATTTGTAGATCAGCATTCCACATCAACCAAAGCCCCCATGCTTTCTTCAAAGAAGGCACTACAATAGTATCATGCATATTAAAACAAGTTGAAATATCAGCATGGGTAAATTTTGAGTTCTTGGTTTCAGATAGGAAGATTACCTGCGCTCTTGTGGATGTGATCATTTTGGCAAGGTGGCACATTTTAGGGTTGCCAAGGCCCCTGCCAATGCCTTGGCAATTCCATCCGAGGATCCTCATGGCGCCCGTGGCGCCTCCAAGGCTAGCGCCAGAGCTTGAGATTGAGTAGCAGCAGTATCATCTTCCATAATATCCTGCATAACGAGCGAAGAACCAGCAGCAGTAGTTGTAGGTTGAGTCTTGGTTCCAGCATTTCCTTGGTGACTGGTGCTACCATAGAAATGATAAGCATTGCCAGCCACGTAGAATTCATCAACCATCCGAGGAGGTGAGAAATCCCCAATTCGAGAATCAGCCAAGCCCAGCGAGAGAGACGAAGGGGTACTGAGAGGCCATGGGTCATAGTCTGCCGTGTCCGCTGAGAATGACGGAGATGATCTGTAATTCTGCGGAGATGGGGAGCGACAAACAGTTCCCAGAGCAGAGCTCCCAGCCCTACGCAGAACATTGCCATTGCCCATCTGATCGGTTCTTCTAGGACTGCTTCTAGGGGTAGTACCAGCACGAGAGACAACAAGTCCCCTAGCAGATCTGATGTTACCTCGAGCTTGAGTCGGTGATGGTGAATCCCATCTAGTCTGTCGGAGGCAAGGCCTAGGCGTTGGAGAGGCGCCCCCTACTCGACTAGCGGGATCACTTGCATGTGGGACATTCCACCAGATCCTCCTCTTGGTGATGTTCCTCTTTTTTGTCTTGTGGTGAATTGGATAGCAGTGGGTCGATTCCCGTCATCTCCGGACTGGGCAAGGGTGCGGGGGCAGAATTGCAGCGCAATGCTGCTGTGAGTAATCCCTTGAATTTCTCCGCCGGCCACATCACCGCAAACATTGAGCAAGAGCGGTGAAGCTCCGGTCGCTCCTCCATGGCCCAGTTCCACTGCAGGCGTTTTGCGAGGCGGAAGCAGAGCAAGGCCGGCTTCAACTGCAGTTCTTTTGAGCGGTGGAGGAATTTGCTTCGGAGGTGATGAGAGGTTGGGTGAAGACTGAGGTTTAGGAGTCTGAGCGGAAGGGACTGATTTGTAGGGCTGCTGGTTTTGTGTAGAAGAATTTTCTGGCAAATCGACGGTGGGAATGTTCATGTTCTGCAGTGGTTGTTCAACAGTAATGGCTTGAGTTCGAGAGCAGAGAAGTTGGGGCAGAGTGGCCTTCTGTTCCTCGGAGGGGAGGCCGGCTGAAGGCGAAGCGGCAAGGGGAACCAGCTGGCCAGGCAGATGGCAAGGCCGAGAATTGCCTTGCTGGTCTCCACATTCAAGACGAGAAGCTAGGCCTGATGGGCCAGTACCCGTCCCCGAGATCAACTTTTTCCTTTTCCCCGTCTCATTGAGGTTTTGTCATCCAGTAAGCTAGAGATAATTTATGTGCCCTGTGTAGTAGCCTCTGCAACGTGGACTTGGTCTTGTTGCTGTGGAAAATCCATATCCATCAGTTGTTGTGAACATAGCCTGCCGTGTTGCGAGACTTTTGGGGGATTCTGCCCAAAGTGGGTGTCGGCACCGTGTTGACCTGCTTCTTCTTCTGCAAGTGATGACATGTTAAGGAGCTATGGGACGTTACCTCTTGCATGGAAGGATGTTGGGTATTATTGTGAACACCTTGACCCGATTATGCCTTTTGAACAGTTGCTTCATGTAGCTCCGGGTGCTGCTCCATTGCCGGCAGGTTTTGGTTTTGCGAGCTGCTGGCTCCTTACCTTTGTTTCTCCATCTGCATGAGGATAGAAATTGTGCTGGACTCTGAAAGCCTTCCTCTTCTATTCTCTTGTGTTGCAAAGATCTTGTTGAATTCACTGAGTTGCAGATTCTGGAACATGCTGAAAACCGGGCTGGTCTATACTGATTTCCCTAGAGGAACTTTTTCGCAGTCTATCATCCATGTTCCAGAATTGGTTGATGATGAGGAGTTGCTGGCGGGGTTCGTTGAGCTCGCGGCTATGGAGAGGTCGATGCCGAGCTGGGGCTGGTCCTCCCTTGCGCCCCGCTGGTGCAGCACATGCAGCAGCGACGGGGTACTCCTCCTTAATGGCGAGGCTCCGGGGATAGCAAGGTTCCGCGGCAGGGCTCAGCGTGCGACCACGGCACGGCCATGGCGGCGTCAAGTTGAGCTTGGTTAGGGTTCTCGATGGGGAAGGAGGAGGGAGTAGATGGAGAGGATAGGGATGCCAGCTGCGGGGGGGAGGGGGCTGCTTGCTTTATGGCAGAGCGAGGCAAACACGGAAGAGGCCAGACGCGTTGGCGTGCACGTGCTCGGCGCGGGGAAGAACAACAGGACACACGAGCCTGGGTGTTGGCTTCGATTTGGGTTGCACCAGAGAGAGAACCAGGAGGGGCACCAGGGAGTTGTTGCCCGGCTTGGGTCAGAGAGAGATATTATGTAGCTAGCTTAGCTTAGTTTTAAAGTAAGTTAGATTCAAAACAACAAGCCTTTTATTTGAATTAAAACACACGCAAAAACAAAGAAAGATGGAATATGGAGGGCCCTAAAGTTGCATGTGACATGCACAAAGTTTGTATGCACGTGAATACTACCTAGTGAAAACTAGATAGCCACATGTATGTGGGATATACATGGTTTAAAAGAATTAGAGAAGGGGCTTTTACATGGTCTCCTAGCATTTGGTTTGGGACCAAACCATACGACCATGTGTAGATGAATAATAGGATCCATACAACTATATAAGTGGGCTATAATGAAATAAAAACAAATGAAGATGCCCACATACATGTATATGGTAGAATGAGGATGTGATCACATGGAAGTTGATGTGGACAAGTTAGTAGGTAGAATGATTTTAAAAGATATGCCCTCAACTCAAATTGGACATGAAGCAATATATCAAAAGCCAACTACAATATATCAAAATGCAAATACAAGTAATACAATATGAATGCATATAGGATAAGAACCAACTCAAAGGGTTTTATATGATGCTCAAATGCAAGGTGGCATGGTGACATGATATAATGATGATGTAAAGAATGACATGTAGGAAGTAGCATTTTATTATTAGACCATGTAGCATTACAGATGTTAGACAGATGGGATGCTACAACTCTCCCCCACTAAACAGGAATCTCGCCCCGAGATTCTAGGAAGAAGAAGAAGACACGAAGAGGGTAGGATACTTGGCACGGAGCTCATCCTCGCGTTCCCAAGTGGCTTCATCAATGGAATGGTGCGACCACTGCACCTTGCAGAACTTTATAGACTTGTTGCGAGTCTTTCTTTCTGCGACTTCTAGGATTTTTGTGGGGTATTCTTGATAAGACAGATCTTTTTGGAGATTGATAAGCTCATGGTCCACGGTCCTGTCGGGATCCTTGAAGCACTTCTTGAGTTGAGAGATATGGAAAACATCATGGACCTTGAATTTTTCACGGAGCTCAAGAGCATAAGCGACTTCTCCTCTTCTTCCACGAACTTTGAAAGGACCGATGTATCTAGGAGCCAGCTTTCCTTCGATACAAACCGGTGCGTGCCTCTCATGGGAGTGACACGAAGGTAAACGAGATCACCAGGGACATACTCCATGTCCGTGTGCTTTCTGGCATAGTTGCTCTTCTGGCGACTTTAAGCAACCTTCAGGTTTTCAAGAATGATGTGAACCTTTTCCTCCGCTTGAGTTACAATGTCGGGGCCGAACAATATTCTTTCCCCTGCGCCCGACCAACCAATCGGAGTTCTGCATTTGCGTCCATAGAGAACCTCAAATGGTGCCATCTTTAGACTCTTCTGGAAGCTATTGTTGTAAGAGAACTCAGCATAAGGAAGACATTCTTCCCACTTCATGCCGAAAGAGATGACGCAAGCATGGAGCATATCTTCTAGAATCTGATTGATCCTTTCAACTTGTCCTTGCGACTGAGGGTGATAGGTAGTGCTGAAGTTCAACTTTGTTCCCAAAGCATTTTGGAAACTTCCCCAGAACTTGGAAGTGAAGATGCTTCCACGGTCTGAGCTGATCTCAAGAGGAACCCCATACAAAGAGACAATTTTGTTGATATAGAGCTCAGCCAACTGAATTGCAGAAATTGTTTCCTTAACGGGAAAGAAGTGAGCCACTTTAGAAAGCCTGTCGATGACAACAAAGATTGCATTGTTGCCCTTCTGCGACCTTGGAAACCCAGTTATGAAGTCCATCTCGAATTTCTCCCATTTCCATTCCGGAGGCTTCAATGGCTGTAGAAGACCGAAAGGTTTCTGATGGACAGCTTTAACTCCGCGGCAGACGTCACACTCGGAGACGTACTTGGCACAATATCGTTTCAACCCAGGCCACCAATACTGTGTTTTCAAGTCCATGTACATCATTGTGCTGCCAGGATGGATAGAAAGAATAAAATCATGCGCCTCCTTAAGAACTTGCTCTCTCAAACCCGGATACTTCGGAACGAACATCCGGTGCTCAAAGAATAGCGTGCCTTGGTCATCGACGTGGAAGGACTCATACTTCGGCAGCTATTGGAGATGAACTTTTTGGTGTAAGGATCACCAAGTTGAATGGAGCAAACTTTTTCTTCCAAGAGAGGGGTTGCTAGAAGATTCAGAAGATACCCTTGATCCACAATTTCAAGGTTGAGCTGCCCCAAGAGGAAGTGCTATGCTGAATGAAACCCAACTTCTCTTGTTCATCAAGCTGACGTTTGAGTTCAGCCAACTCAGCAGGACCCATTTTATAAGGCTGCTTAGAGATAGGAGCGGTTCCAGGTTCAAGCTCAATCACAAACTCGACCTCACGATTAGGAGGCATACCTGGCAACTCTTCAGGAAAAACATCTGGGAACTCACGGACCACCGGAACACTCTGAATAGCATCCATAGCATCATCATTCAGAGCCGCCAAAGAGAAAAGCTGAATTGCAGGAGTCAGACTTGGAGAATAGACTATATGGCCTTCAGGAATTTTCAGAGAAGCCGAGCGTTTAGCACAATCAATCACACCTACATTTGCTGTTAACCAATCCATGCCCAAGATAACATCAATGTCAGAATTGCCCAGAATGATTAAGGAAGCCGGGAACAAAGAGCCACCAATCTCAATTTGATTGCCATGGCTGATTTTAATAGCCCTCATGTTTGATCCAGGAGATTGCACCATGAGGCGAGTTGGTAAAGCATCACAAGGTAACCCATTACTCTCCGCAAACTTGTATGACACGAATGAATGTGATGCACCAGAATCAAATAAAACTCGTGCAGGGACTGAGTTAACGGGAAGCGTACCCATCACAACTCCAGGTGCATGTTCAGCTTGAGCGACGTTGACACAGTTGGCACGAGCAACAGTGGACCCGGGCTTGGTGTTGATGTTGAGAGCCCGAGGTGGAGGTGCACGAACCATAGAAGAACTTGCTGCAGGTCTTGGAGGTGGTGGAGGAAGAGCTTTGTTGTTCATGGGACAACTCCAGTGTTGATGCCCAGTGTTCCCACAAGTGTAACAAGCACCAGGTGGACATGGAGCAGCGTAGCCAGGGACTCCGCCAGGCGTTCCAGGGTAGTTGTGGTTGTAGCCCCTAGGAGCCGCGGTGAAGGAGTTTGGTGGCCTTGCCGTATAGCTTGAAGGTCTTGGTGGAGCTGGGAGCGGCGGTGCGGTATTAGGAACCCACACGCGGTGCTTAGAAGGAGCTGTCATAGCTGAAGAGCTTGCTGCGTCACGGCTGTGTTTCTTGGACTCCTCGAACACTTGCCTACTGGCTTCTTCCTGTAGAGCTGTATGTTGGAGTTCCAGAAAAGACCCCGGCCTTGCATGAGTGATTGCATATTTGATAGATGCATTGAGCCCTTGCCTGAACCTCTTTTGCTTCTTCTTGTCATCAGAGATCTCATCGCCACCATACCGAGAAAGATTCATGAAGAGGTGTTGACATTGTCATTGCCCTGCTTGAGGTTGAGAAACACTTCCTTCATCCTTTCCATTACAATTTCTGACAGATATTGCTCTCTGAAAGCCCCAGTGAACTGCTCCCAAGTAGGCTGAAAAACAGAGTGGTTTGCCTTGAGGTAATTCTCCCACCATACAGCTGCGTCTCCTTTCAGAAGATGCGTGGCGCATTTTACCCATTCTTGCTCAGGAACATCAGCAGTCATCAGCAACCTTGACATCTCACGCAGCCAATCATCAGCATCTAGTGGCTGATCAGACACCTCAAAGTGGCGCGGGTGGGTTAAACTTCAGAAAGCTCTTGATGTCTCCTCGCTTGGGAGGTGGAGGTAGCGGAACAAACTCATTCCTCCTGACACTTTCTTCAAAGCGTTGTTGGTTCTGTTGCATTGTTCCCAAGGCATTAGCAATACTTGCCAACGCAGCCCCTAGTTCAGGTGGTATGTCCTCCTCATTGCGGCGTGGTGGTGCCATCCTGAGATTGATATAAAACTCGAGTCAGTACCATAATGGAGAATAATAATAATCCAAAATAGTACCAAATTGGAATTAACCAAGATTAAATGATACAATTACTAAGATGATATTAAAATATCAACAAAGTTTAAAGCACCTAGAAGATAGTAAGCATATCACACACGACTGAACAAGGAGTGTGGTACACAAAGCTATCAAAGAAAAAATTCGCAATTTCGGCATTAAAACACCACTATATGCGCAAAAACACTTAACGAATCAAGATTAGTAACTCTACCAATTCAATATACAAGAGCGAATGATAAAAGTAGTGGTATGGTTGCGACTCCATCCCGCACTCAAATCATTACTCCGCACAAGAATAAGTAAACACATATCTCAACTCCCTTCCTTTTTAATATGAACCTAAAGATTAGCAACTATGGAAACAAACACCCCAAACAAGATAGTGTCGGATAACAAAGAGTAAGACAGATCGCGTCGGTTTACAAAAGCCTGTCGATATGGAATGTACCAATAGTTGATAACCAAAAGGCAGATAGCGACAACAAGTTGGATGCAACAGATAGACAAGGAATTACACACGCACACACACACTCACACAACATATGGTACTATGGAACCCCGAACACGTGAATCCTAGTTTGAATTTTAGAAGAGGATTAAAAACGTTACACTTCCTTACCAGAAAAAGGGTGGGTGGGTGGGTAAGAAGAAAAATGGAAGCAATCCTACTCTCGCGTTTTGTTTTTCCCTAGTATACATAGCTACCAAAATATTTGCCAGACTGACAACGACCATTTGGCTAAGACTCTGAAGGGCGGGATGGCTCTGATACCACTTTGTAACACCCGTCCACTCCTGGGCCCGGGGGGTGTCACTCCTGGTAGCTTAATAGGATATCTAGACTGGCCCCACAGACCAACACTAGTCTTTTCTACGCACTTTGTCCTCACTCGTGCGCACCCGGTACCCACTTCTCGGTCGGTCACCCATCCTAGAATTGCTCTAGGCCAAACACGCTTAACCTTAGAGTTCTTTTTGAATGAGCTTCCGAAAAAGAAGTTGCAACTTGTTGATATGGGTATCCTATCAATCCTATTAAGCCATGTGCCTAGATCTCACACCGAGTGTGGCAAGTCCGCGATGATTGCAAGTCCACGAGGGGAGAGTCCCCGAGTGTGGCGAGTCCGCGATGATTGCGAGTCCGTGAGGGGGGAGTCCCCAAGTGTGGCGTGTCCGCGATGATTGCGAGTCCGCGAGGGGAGAGTCCCCGAGTGTGGCGTGTCCGCGATGATTGCGAGTCCGCGATGATGTTGATTGCGCTGTTTTTGTTAGTGAGTCTCTCGTCTTGGCCCGGGGGGTCAGTCGCATGGTGACTCCAAAGACGGCTCTCGGCTGGGCATTTTTCCTGGACGATCCGAGGCTCGGTTTGCGAGTCCTCGTCCGCAGTACTTGGTCGTGCGAGTCGCACTGTCTAAGGTTGAGGAGGACATGGTGCTGTTTGTGTAGTACTGCCATTTGTCTTGGCCCAGAAGGCCAGTCGAGCAAGGCGACTCCAATGATGGCTCTCGGTTAGCATCTTTCGTGGACGATCCGAGGCTCGGTTTGTGAGTCCTCGTCCGCACTACTTGGCCATTGTGAGTTGCTCTTTCAAAGGTTGACAAAGGCGAGTTGATTTTTCCCGGAGGGAAGAGACACCTAGTGGTGAGTCCATGCAGCGTGGCATGCGACCCTCTCTGGTGACTCGGACGATGAATGTCCTTTAATAGGCGCGGCGTACGCATTCGACGTAGCGGAAGTATATGCGCGCTTTAGCGGAGTTGACACGGTGGACATAGAGTCGACGCGGCGAATGGAGGTCGCGTTATGGCGAAGTCGACGTGGCGGACACGGGGTCGACGTGGCGGACGTATGGTCACGCTTTGGCGAAGTCGACGCGGCGGACAGAAGTCACGCTATGGCGAAGTCTACGCGGCGGACACGGGGTCGACGCGACGGACAGAGGTCGCGCTATGGTGAAGGCAACGCGGTGGGCACGGGGTCAACGCGGCGGACGGAGGTCGCGCTATGGCGAAGTCTACGCTGCGGACACGGGGTCAACGCGGCGGACATAGGTCGCTATGGCTAAGTCGACACGGCCGACACGGGGTCGACGCGGCGGACGGAGGTCACGCTATGGCGAAGTCGACGCGGCGGACACGGGGTCAACGCGGCGGACATAGGTCGCGCTATGGTGAAATCGACACGGCGGACACAGGGTCGACGCGGTGGACGTATGGTCGCGCTTTGGCGAAGTCGAAGCAGCGGACACGGGGTCGACGCGGCGGACGGAGGTCGCGCTATGGCAAAGTCGATGCGGCGGACACGGGGTCGACGCGGTGGATGTATGTCACGCTATGGCAAAGTCGACGCGGCAGACACGGGTTCAACGCGGCGGACAGAGGTCACGCTATGCTGAAGTCAATGCGGTGGACACGGGGTCGACGCGGCATATGTAGGCGTGTGATCAGAGACATGTGGCGTTTAGCCGGTAGCATGACGAGTCCGTGACAAGCAAGTCGCCAAACGTGGCGATCCACGATGGCGAGTCTGCGAGAGCGAGTCCCCGGGGGTGGAGAATCTGCGAGGGCAGCGAGTCCCCGACCGTGGAGAGCCAGCGAAGACGGCGAGTCCACGATAGGAGAGGCGAGTCCCCAAGTAGGCGTTTAGGCAGAAGGAGTCGGGACGGTGGACTGGTGTAGCGTTTAGTCGGGAGGAGTTGATGTGGTTCTAGCCAGCGTGGTAGGATGCTGCTGTGGGGCGAGCAACCCCCGGCCCAAGTCGCCAACATCCGAGCAGCACTAAAGTGCAAAATCTGCGCACAAATTATAGCACAATCCAAAAAAGTATTCGATTGAAATAATTTACGGAGAGTAACTAATTAGAAAGATGGCACCTAATGGTTCTCTCCCAGGTAGGACGAAGTCATGGTGGCGAATCGGTCAGACTTTATAGTCAGAAGTCGATGTAGTCGCATAGCACGTGGCACATGAGTCGCATGTGCGTACGAAGTCGATGCCGATGTCGATGTCGAGGTTGCATCGAGGTCGGCGAGCCTCTGTGCGGCCGCATGTGTCCGTGGCGAAGCTGTTCGAGCGGTACGGAGCTTCCGACCGGGTGACTGAGTTGGCTCCTTTGTGACTTAGAGATTCTCAGGATGATCGCATGTCTCTTCAGCTAGTACCATCGATCAGATAGCTTTGATGCACTTTTTCAATTGAGTAGTACTGCCAACACGATGCAAGTAAGGAATTAGATGTTAAATAATTAAATAACGACTGAGGAGAGAGATGGGTTGTATAAAAATCCCCTCAGGCGTGAACGCATGGAATTTTGAACGCCGAGTCGCTAGATTCACTTTTCAGCTTCTCCTCTCCAGCGGTGGACAACATCTGCCGCCGCTTGCGTGCGTGGTCGGTAGCATGGCGAGTCTACGACAGGCGAGTCACCGAACACGGCGAGTCCGTGATGACGAGTTCGCGACATACGAGTCCGCGGTGGGCAAGTTTGGAGACGACCCGTCGGGGTCGTTTGGTGTAGTCTCCACATCTTCCGTATTGCGTTTTATACAGATTATTCGGGACGACTTGATTGATAAATCTGTATCAAAGATATAGTACAAACCCAAAAAATATACTTGTAGATTGAAATCTGCATACCGAGGTGAATGATTGAAAAAATAGCACCTGATACGAAAGGTGTGATAGAGGTAATCCTCGATGATGCCGCCCGCTCGCATCGCAAAGACGCCGATTTAGGTTGTGCCCATGAAACAGTATACCGGTATGCCACTGTTGGTACGTGTGGCCTGGTCGAGTCTGATTGCAAGGCTTCCAAACCATCTCGACTGGGGTTAATTCGCCGGGAATCAGCTTGCAGCCGTACGAGTCCTTGGTTTCAAGGTCGTGGCCGAGGCAGTATGGCGTATCCAGCGCTCTTCACCGCCGACTAGTAAACTGATTGTTTCAGTCTGATCTGCCATCTATTAATTAATTCTAGGAACCTTGTCATATCCACAACAACAAATTGAAGGCGAACTCATTAGCTCCAAATAAATAACAAACTGATAAATAATGATTGAGAGAGATGGATACAGATCGGCAAAATCATTCGCCACGGCCGCCTGCAGCTAAGCATGCACGGCGAGGATGAATTCTGCCGGCGCGTCGCGGATGAATCAATCAGACACGATCTGGTAGTCGATGATCCTAAGAGATCCCGCCCGGATCATCACCTCCAAACACCGCTTGCCTTACGGTGGGCGTCAACTGTCGTGGTATTGACCCCGGCAGATGCTACATGGTAGCTTACGTAGAGGAAAGGACAAGGCGACGTAGGAGAATCCGGGAGCGAGATTGGCACACGATGTACCCAGGTTCACGTCCCCTCGATAGAGGATCGCTACGTACTGCTGTCAATCCAGTATATGATCATAGATTGTTACAGGAGAGCCACCGGAGGCGAAGGAAGAGACTAGATCTAATATGGTGTGAGAGATATCCCCCAAAGGGGTGCCCCTAGTGGCTTTATATATGCAGCCAGTTAGGGTTTACAAGCGCACTAGTGGGCTTCGTATTGGACTCGTCGTCTTGGGCCTCCAGTTGGCGAGTCGCCTGGCTCCAAAATACACCAGTCGCCGCATTCGGCGAGTCGACCCGTTGTGGGATTGGCTTCAGTCGGCTCGATCCAGCTGTCGACTCCGCTTCATGGGTATACCCCGATTGGTATTCCCCCATCACCGTATGTATACCTTCCGCTCCATTGTTAAAAACTGTGGTTTATTTGATCTTGGTTTTTGCGGCCGTGCTTACACCTGGACTAACAAAATATTTTCTGATCAACCTCTTTATCAACGCTTATATAGATGCCTTATCAACCGTGAGTAGTGTGTCAATTTTCAGATTTCAAATGTGTATAACATTCCTCTGCTACACTGCTTCAGTGATCATGCACATATTTTGATGTCCATGAATGGTAAAGAAAATAAGCCTGTCAACCCCAAATTTGGAACCTGGTGGCTAAAAGAAAATGATTTCCAAGATTATGCCAAAGCTAGCTG
The DNA here is from genome assembly GCA_910589775.1 of Avena eriantha. Taxonomy (NCBI): domain Eukaryota; kingdom Viridiplantae; phylum Streptophyta; class Magnoliopsida; order Poales; family Poaceae; genus Avena; species Avena eriantha. The sequence continues at coordinate 394,171,120 of OU342742.1, read as the reverse complement.
GAATCGATCTATCACTAAACCATTTGCTCACCGTACTAAAATGCTTGCTTCAGACCTTAAAGTGTGGTGCAGGAAAAAGAAACCTCTGCATGACGTGATCAAAGAAACAGAACAGGAAATTGGAAAACTACAAGCTAAGCCTCTCCATACTCAGAACCATGCCAAGGACCAACAACTTATTACCAGGTATGAGCAATCCATTACCAAACTAAATGATTTCTATGTGGAGAGAGCGAAAAAGAACTGGGTTAAGGATGGAGATAGGAACATCTCTTACTTCCACAGAGCGATTGCAAAAAGGAGAAGAAGGAATACAATTTTATCAATTAAAGATGAACATGATGTCACTCACTTCATGCCTGAGAAAATTGCAAACATCTTTGTTACTTATTTCAGGTCCATCTTTTCTTCTTCTGTTCAGAATCCCACTAACATGCAGGCCAGTCAACAACCTTCAGAGGAAGACCCTACCTACTCCATTCCCGACAAAATAGAGATCTTGGAGGTACTCAAATATATGAAAAGGAATGCTTCACCAAGACCGGATGGTTTCAATGTTGAATTCTACATTGCAACCTGGAGTTGGATTGGAGACGATGTGCTTAAGATGGTCACATGTTTCTTCACCACTACTTCTATTCCTCATGGCATAAATAATACTCACATTACTCTAATTCAAAAAAAGTTGATTCCTTTAGTACCAGCTGATTATCGTCCTATAAGTCTTTGCAATGTGATCTACAAGATTCTTGCGAAATGTTTGGCCAACAGACTTAAACCTCATCTCCTTGATCATATCCACCCCTCACAACAAGCTTTTATTGAAGGGAGAATAATAAGTGACAATATCATCGTAGCTTAGGAAATAACTCACTCCTTTCAACTTTCCTCTTGGAATCACAAAGCTTTCATGCTAAACATTGACCTTTCTAAAGCGTTTGATAGATTAGAATGGAATTTTGTGGTCCAAGCTCTTGCTCGCAAGGGGCTGCATCGTCACTTCATCAATCTTATTCATGCCTGCATTTCCTCCCCGAGATTTTCTGTCATTATCAATGGTCAAATCTTTGTTAGTTTCCTGAGCACAAGAGGGATTCGACAAGGGTGCCCCCTTTCTCCTTATCTCTTTGTGTTAGCAATCAATGAGTTATCTCTTGCCCTCCAGGATGCCTTGTCGAATGAGAATCTTTTAGGTATTACTCTTGGTCCTCATTGCCCTCCTATCCACTCTCTTTTATTCACTGATGACCTCCTCATTTGTGGTACTGCTGCTGCTACTACTACTACTACTGAAGTCCATCGCATGAAGCACATCCTTTAGTTGTTATGTAATGCCACTGGCCAACTTCCAAATTGGAGTAAATCAGGAATTGTTTTTAGCAAAAAGGTGGATGCCAACGACATTTAGCAAATCCTTAATATTTTCCCAGTGCCTATCATGACAGAAAACTTTATTCACCTTGGTCATCCTCTTATTCTCCCGGCCAAAAACAGATCTCAAGCTTATAGTTTTATTCTTGAGAAATTTAGATCTAAGCTTTCCACTTATAAATCCAACACCTTATCCCATGTTGCCCATATTGAGCTCATTAAATCGGTCTTCTCCTCCATTCATGTCTACTACATGTCCAATATTATCTTTTCAAATAAATTTTTGTCCAAAATCACAGCTATCATTCGATCCTTCTAGTGGTCTGGTATTGATCATGAGCCTACCTCTAAATCCCTTTGTTTAATAGCTTGGAAAAACATTTGCGCGCCAAAAGAAGGAGGGATGAGAATTTGAAATCTGTAGGCTGTTAATCATGGGCTCATTTTCTTGGCAGCCTGGCGCATTGCTGAAAAGCCCAATAGTACACTTTACAGGACCCTTAAATCTAAATACTATGTGGATGGATCCATTTGGAGGCCCACAAACAACACTCAGAAATCTGCCTTCTAGACCTCTATTCTCAAAGATTTACCCATCCTAAAATCTAATGCTTTCTACAAAATTACTAAAGGGAACATTTCTATCTGGAGTACTCCTTGGTTTTCGGATTGGGCAGCTATTTACGATGGCCTTATTATTCAGCCTCATGGCTTTGACTACCCAGCTAAGGTCTCAGATCTATGGATACCAAACCAAAAAGTTTGGAACAATTCTCTCATTGACAAGATCTTTGTACAACGAGCGACGCAAGCTATCAAGGACACTCCGATTCTTCAGACTGATGCCCAAGAAGATATTTTATGCTAGAACCCCACACCAAATGGTAAGTGCACTTCTAAATCCATATACAAAACTTGTTTGCAAGCTTTATACTCTGCAGGTATGCCATCTCCAGAAGTTATTGACAATCACACAAAAAGTCCTAATGGAGGTTTGGAATTCAAAAACCATGATCCCAAGAATAAAGACGTTCATGTGGAGGCTACTTAGAAGAGCAATTCTAACGGGAGTAAGAGGTGCAGCTTTTTCCACTCACATTTCAGGTAGTTGTTGCAGATGTGGGCTACCAGAGGATGAATATCATTTGTTTTTTAATTGTACTTTTGCTAGAGCAGCTTGGTTTAATTCACCCTGGTGCATTCGCTCTGATGTCTTCACTCTAAACAACAACTGCATGGCTGATTCAATTCTGAAACTTGCTAAAATGAACAATCCTTTTGCAAACATTGTCAATATTTCCACTTTCCTCTGGTGTCTATGGAAGTGCAGGAATGAAAAACTCATTAACAACAAGGAATCTTGGTCCCATCAAGTTGCCATCAGGATGCAGGCCCTTCTAAAAGACCCGGAGCTTCCCGAAGATATCATGGCTCAGAACAATGCACCGGCTCTCCAAACTAGCCTGATCAACACTCCCCAAGGAGAATCAGTTTCCTCTGATGTTTTATTCGCATGTCCAAAGCTCTACACTGACGCGTCCTGGAAGCAAGGACCTACATGACACAACACAATGGTAGGCTTAGGAGTTTATCTACACTTCCAAGAGCAGAACCAAGACTCGACGACTGATGTGTTCCTAATGGCGAAAATGATGAATGCTAATTTAGCTCTCCAAGCTGAATCTTCTGTCTTACTGCTTGCAGCAACTCTTGCCAAAGAGTTAAATCTTCAAGAACCAATTTTCTTTACAGACTCCATCAACCTGGCTAGGTCGGTTGCAGCTGCAGGAGGGACGGATCCAACCGTGCTCTGGGAAATTAGAAGTTCACTGTCAGAACCTCATGAATCCTACTCCCTCCGTCCCAAAATAAGTGATGTGAGTTTGTCTAGATTTAGATGTATCTAGACATGTTTTAGTATATAGATACATACGAATCTAGATAAACTCAAGTCACTTATTTTGAGACGGAGGGAGTATTAGAGCTAGGATCTATCATGTCAACAGGTCAATCAATGGAGTAGCTCATTGTTGTGCTCATCGGGCAAAAAGATCTTCACGATCTGAGCCTACTAGTTCATGCAGGAACACGACTCATTCTGGCTTAGAATGTCCGGTGCTTGCAGTTCAGAATTGACTGCAAATGCCTAGAATTGTAATCTCTTTGTTAAAAAAAAAGATAGCGGATTTTGATGAGCACACGTGCGGGCCAAAGTTTAGACGGCGCTAAAAAAAAGACTTTGGGAGCGACGTAATGTACCGGGTTTGTAAATTGTAATTCGTCCATTCCGACTTCAAATGAGATCGGGAGCAGCACCACCATGTCCGCTCCCCAGCCCAAACCCTAATCCCGATGCCCCCCCTTCGCCGGCGATGACACCGCGCGTGCCACCATTCCGCCACTACCCGGCGCACCTTGTCCTCACCGACGCCGTTGCTGCCTGGTACCCCTTCAACAAGAAACCATGCCTCTCCGATCGCTCCACCGCTCCCCCCTCCGCCCAATTCGGCGATGGAGCCTCCGTAGAAGCCGCAACCCCTCCCCCTTCCGTCGGTGGCAGCGGAGGATCCTTCCGGTGGCTCGGGCTCCGCAAGCGCCGCCGCCGCGGAGGAGTCTCGCGGTCGGTCTCTGGCCGCAGTAGCGACCGCCGGAGATCCGGCACGTGCTCCGACTTCCACGTCACGTGCGGTCCCGGTGGCGGTGGCGCCACGGATTCCAGTGGGGAGATGTGGGCATCGGATGTTGGTGAGTTGCGGGCGAGGGACGTTCCTATGGCGCCGGATTTCGCCTCGCCACCCGTTGGTGGGGCTGGATCAGGGGCTGGTGGTACGGCTGCCGGGGTGGAGACGGCAGCGACCGAGTCTGGCTACGGCAGCGAGCCTGGATACCGTGGGGATGTGGAGCTTGGGTACGGGGATGACATAGACGAGGAGGAGGAGGATGGCAGGCAGCAGGTGTTCTTCTGGGGCGGTGAGATCGGAGGTGATGGACGTGCTTGATTTCAGTTCTTAGATACTACTCCTTCGGATGCACAATATAAGACGTTTCTGCAAGCTGTTTTAACTTGCAAAGACATCTTATATTTTGGGACAGGGAGTATTCGTTTTACCTTTTCTTTTCCCCTTCATAGCTCTGAGTTGTTGGCATCATTACCATGTGCAATTGTGAACATGAATCTTCTTACAATAGGCTTCGTGAACTTTATGGATAGAGATTTGGTTATAGTGGACATTTCTTGCTTGCGGTAAAGGGATTAGGTCTTTGAGCTTCTCGAGTCTTTCTATCCGAACTATGTTCTTTATGGATAAAGATTTGGTTATAGTGGAAATTTCTTGCTTGGGGTAAAGGGATTAGGTCTTTGAGCTTCTCGAGTCTTTCTATCCGAACTATGTTCTTTCTCATCAGACGTGGATTTTACCTATGATTGTTGCATGAATGTTGGTATTTTATTTGTATCTTAGATTGGTTGCAGGTCATTGCTGGAGTAAATGTTGCAACAGATTAATGGAGTCACACTGGCTTTAGTGAACATGTATTTGGTTAGCTGTACACTTTAGTGCTTTGGTTGATTAATTAACTGCTTGATTGTGTCATGGGATTTTTGTTGGCCCTGTAAGAAATTGGGTAAAATATAGCCCTGATTGTGTTGATAGCTACAATAATTGACCATTAGAATTCATGCATCAGAGTTAAAGTCGTTTTGTGATGCATGGTTCTTTTATAGTTATGTATCTTGTAAGGTAATGCTAAAAAGAATGTATCATGTAATGTAAGCAATTTCCATATGGAACAAACAAACCTTAAGTTGGAATTTGCAGTAACTTGGCTTATGCTATCTCCACTAGGAATTTCTCAGAGTTATGTGTTGCATAACACAAGTGAAACTTTCAAATGGAATGAGTAAACTCTTCCTTATTTTGGTTTGCAATTGGATTTTAGGAGTCAAGCCTCATGCGTAAACAAATCAATTAACTGTGGAGATTATTCATATTTCACCAGGATAATGGATGTACTTTTCAAATTTATCTTTGTTCAGTTTGTGAGTAAATTATACTGGAAAATGTATTTCATTTCTTTTAGTGAACGGCTTGGTTCATTCCTTAGTGAACCACACAACAGGGTGCTAGACTAATTTTGACCGCTCAAAAACTTCGAACCCCTATGGAATAACATAATTATTTCTTGATGACAATTTTTTCCAAAATGTTGCTGTTTCTACCCTAATTTTAGTGGCACCTAAATTGAACCTGTATACATTTGATAACATTGTCCACTTATACTGAAATTTCTTTACAAGTGTCTCACCAGCTAGACCAAAATTTTAGGAACGGAGCTGCTAATTCTCGCATGTACATATGCTAGTCTACAAAATAAAGTAACACTTAACTGCTAGTGTGGACACAACAAATCGACTCTGTAAGGTTGCTAGTGTGCCTGCTAAAGCATATTCACATCACTTCAGAATTTTTAGAGCTATTCTTTTCATGGGCTGTCATACCTTCCTATTGTGTCATTTAGTTGTACAAAATATAAAATATATTCTGCATGCTGCTTGGTATTGTTTAGTCACCCATCTAGTAGCGGTTATACAGTATAACTAACAGAATTATAGGTCCTAACTGATGATTAAACATAACAGGTAGGGTTCCTGTTTCTTCTATGCAGCCTGGTAGAACTGCTTCTATCTAGAATACTAATTAGTAATGGTCGTGTCCAGTTTTGCTTGATTATTTTGTTAAAAGTAACTGGATTTACAGAACAAATAGAAGATTGCTACGGTTCATAAATGGAACTAAATGCCCTAGCCTACTGCTAGCACTCCAGTCTGGCCAAATGCTGGAACTACTAGCTAACCTGTAATTTCAGAATTGGTATGGCAAAGGTAACTTGTAAGTTGCAATCCCATGGTTTGGTTGGGGCTGCTTTTACCATATATTTCTTTTTATGCGTTTTTGTTGGAAATTATGTTTATGGGATGTAATTCCTGGAAGTGTAATCACGCTTTGCAGGTTCTTAACTTATGCCCACTTATATAATTTAATAAACTCGGTTTGTTATGGTTCCAAATCCTTGCTAACCTTTCAAATTTTTTTTTTTGCTACTTATTGTACGCTTGGTTTGGTAGTTTTAGATTGTGACTTGGAATAGGCTTAATACCATCTCAAGATTGATAAAACAATGGGGCTAAAATATATACTCCCTCCAACTGAAAATAAGTGACTTGGCTTTTTCTAGATTCGCATGTATGTAGACGTGTTTTCTAGATTCGCATGTATGTAGACTCCCAACATCCTCACATCCAGTTTTTGAAATCTTCAGTTGTCCTCCAGCGAACACGGAAACCTTCAGTTAGTGCACAAATGCACAAATGTCTACTACGACTTTCCACATCAAAATGTTTTCACAGTACTAATCGCTGTTTATGCAGTCTATTTGAAATTTATACCCCCCTGCATGTGCGATCAGTCTCTTTCTTTCTGCTATAGACTAATTGACTGGAAATGATCATTAGTGCTAAAAGGGGTGATGGTTTGTTATTGTGATGTTGATTCTAATTTATGGTGCTAGTATTTGTGTCCCTTGCGGCTACCTATTTTTGAAATGATGTATTGCATTTGTGCATATTCTATGTATTAAATCCTGTTATTCTAAAATCTGTGTTACTCACTACTTTTTTTTTCTATTTGGTTGCAGATTGCATCGCGGATATGGATAAGATGGCCATTGTTGGTGACAATAATTTTGGGGAGCAGAAGAGTCATCACCGATGCAGGCGCAAGAAGCATGATGTGAGGATGTTGGATGCTTTGAAATGACAAGGTTAACAGCACTGGTAAATATCTAGACATGTGTTGTCTCATGGCTTGCGTGCCGGAGGCAGTTCTCCCTCCGAACCAGCTACTGGTGTTTCAGGATGTTTCAGTTGTTTCCGGGCAACCAGTAGTTTCCCTGCCTGTAGGTGTTGTGTAGGATTGTTTCTGAAGAATTATGTACAGTACGTAACTACAATTTGAAGTTACTGCTACACTTCGTATGAGTGCTTTTCTGGCAGAGTTTACTTTTCGTCTGTATTCACACAATAAGGCCTTGTTACTTCTCTCGTATTCACTAGTGTATTTGCGGGAAATGCAGCAGGAAGGTTATAAAAACGAGCTATGCTTTATGGGTTTGAAGAAAGAGAGCAGTTCCCGCAAAATCCCCGTAGTCTGTTTACTATCTGAGTTTGGCCAGGATAATCCTGATACTAGATGCTCAAGCGCGCTTTGCCGCGTCGCCTACAATAGGTTTTGGCATTCCATGGTATGTGATGTGGACTTGCATGTTTGTTCAGTGGTGCTGCTGCCGTTTCGTTATAACACGTTTTCATCTACCTTTCATTCAAGTAGCCTGTAAATTAAAAGTGGTATCCGTTGTGGTTATAACACGATGATTATCAGTTACATCTTATGTTATACATTATTTCAATGTACTCAACTGTTGATAACCGTTAGTTCAATACCATGAGCAGGCACAGGTAACAGGATTTTTAGTTCAATGATCGATCCATTTATCCTAGTTAAAAGCTAAAAAATTGGAGTATGCATGTAAGAACACACTATGATAGTTCTAAAAAGAATACGCTCAATGTATATTTCTATCTTGGAGAACATTCTTGGCCTTCGGAAAACTTTTGGTCATTCATCTCCTCCTTTCCACCTCTTTGTCCTTAGCCTTCTAGCTTGTCTTCTAATTTTTGTAGGGTTAATATAGGTTATTTCCCTCGTTCCATTCTATAGTGCCTATAATTTCTGGCAGGGAAATTAAGAAACACATGTGGAGAGAAAATTAAAATAGTTTTGGGTGAGATTTCTTGTAGCTAATTGGCGTGATAAAATAGAGAAGTTTGTGGGAGACATGAAACGCTATATACTTTATATAAACTTCCCAAAAAAGTTGTCCAAATGAGTTGTGTAACGCAGTATATCTTATATTTTGTAATTTTTCTTAAAAGGCTATAGGCACTATAGAATGGAATAGAGGGAGTATTTAGGTAAGTAGCCGTCTTAGAGTAGTGGTTGAGTACAATGAGACGGATGGATGAATAAGCAATGCAGACAACCATGCCTCTTTACTTATGCATTTGAAATAATGGTCCATGAATAATGATGATTATGTACCTCTTACATTGATGTTTTCCATTTGATAGTGAAATAAAAAAGGTTTGATTGATAATGTGAAGAATACCTTGAATGGTTGGCACCGAAAAGTTGTAGTTAATATTTTCATCTCTAGAGACACAACCTGGAAATCTTTCCACTTAGATCCTCTGGTAGTCATCTGACCTAATAAGTCACACTGACAGCATTACGTGTACCATAAAATATACTCTCTCCGTTCACAAATATAAAAATATAAGACATTTTAGGTTTATAAAATGAATGTATCTAGACACCTTTTAGGTAATAGGTTAACCTCTACAAATCTATACATTAAAAGACATCTAGATACATTCCATTCACAAAGCTAAAACGTCTTATATTTCCGAACGGAGGAGTAGTACATTGCTACATCCAAATCCAAAAAACGATGTGCATTTTAAATGGAATTTCCTTTCCTGTTGGATTAAACGAAACCTGCCATGAAATAACAGGGAAACATCTCCTTAAGGACTAGTTATATCCATAACTCCATATACATGAGAAATGTAGTAGTCCCACATCACGTGACCCCTCAATATCTAATGATGAAAGACTTCGATGTAATAATGCTTTCTCTCTTTTAGTGTAAGCAAAAGCTAAACAATAATTAACACTAGGAAAGATGGCGCGGCGTGCGGCGAATATTTTCTATCCGAGTGTATATTAAATAGGATGTTGATCACAACAGGAAGAACATAAAGTCACTGTTACATCTATTCACATCGTATTGCATGGTAGATTACAGCTGATTAGATCACACTACTAAATATACGATTGGAGCAAGCTCAGCCTCGTCCTCGAATGAGATTGATGGCTCAGCATCGGTTGGCCTGCAACAAACACAACAGAGCTCAGAGAGTTAGAAATCACAAAGAAAAGTGAACAAAAGACGTGACCTGCTCTTATAAATTAAGCGACCAACAATTCAACACTTTGTGGCACAGATTATCACAGAACTAACACAATAAGATGTTAACGTACTATCCAGACGTTTTATGTCCCATAGGAGCTCATACTTATCAAGACTAAGACATATTATTCTTATAGGAACTCAAACAAATTATGCACTGTGACAGCGTGAGGAAATTATAGTTCATACTTAGATTAATAGATGCTGCTCTCTCAGAAATTCAAATTGATTCTGCACACTGAGAAAATCGAATGCCTGGATTTGTAGTGGAGTACCTCAATCAAAAACAATGAAGTCAAACTTGTATAAGCTCGATGTGTTTCTTGATCCATGTGTTCCTCAGTGTGTGCAAACAGTGCGAGAACTTATGACTGATAGCTTCAGTGAGACACACCTTTGACCAGAAAAATCCAAATATTTTCTCGTTTGACCTATATGCAAGTATAATTTTTTAGTGAAGGAAGACATACACTACGATGAAAATAGAGAAGTGAACAGTGCAACGCGCAGGAATAATTGATTTTCTATGAATATAAGAATATGTGATATACCATAGAAAGAAACAGAATAAAGGAAACAATTGTTGTGTGATACCTGGATGAATACCATCCATTAATTGAAATTGGAGCCACTTGATCTAAATGGAGCAAATTAATAGCATTGGTATTAGGAATCAATATACATCGCATACTTTCTTAGAAGTGTTGTATAGAATCTTCTGACAAAAGAAAAAATAGACTTACCACTGATAGCTTCAGCGCAAAATCCGAATATTTTCTCTGTTGACCTATATGCAAGTAATTTTTTTTAATGAAGGCACACACTACGATGAAAATAGAGAAGTGAACAGTGCAACACGGAGGAATATTTGATTTTCTATGAATACAAGAGTATATAACTTTTAGTGCTCGAAGAAGATAGACCTAGAAGAAAACAGAATAAAGGAAACAATTGTTGTCTGATACCTGGAAGAATACAATCCATCAATTGAAACTGGAGCTACTTGATCTAAAGAGAGCAAATTAAATAGAATTCGTATTAGGATTCAATATACAGAGCATACTTTCTTAGAAGTGTTGTATATAATCTGCTGACGAAAGAAAAAATAACCATTATAAATGGTCTTGTATCTGGTAATTCAATAACTGTTCCAGACATCAAACTCGTGGTGCCGCCTAGAAACATCTCTTCTATCTTTAAAGTTACCGAAATGGAAACACAGGCCATACTTAAGAATATGTTCACATGTCCCTGCTAATAATTTGGTGGACTGTTGACTTGTGTGGCAACAACGACAATAGAAACCCGTTGCACAGAAAGTGCCCAGGTTGGTCTCTCAACGGGCACTAGAATTCCCATTAGAAAATCTGCAAGTGATCTAGGACATGAACCAACCATATTGAAAAAAAAATTGGTCAGTCTTAATCGAAAACTTTCACCATGTAATTAGTTCAGGCAAATATGGACTATCCACACTTACCTTGCTATAAAAGAGTGCACATTTCAAGCGGATCCCAATTTGTAGACAAAAGATGTTGATTGATTAGCACTCCCCAGGTGATTAACTGTAAGTAATATATATGTGTACATATTTGCAAAGCCTTCTAGATCCTACTCGAAGATTTAAGAGACCTCACTTCTCCAAAAACTTTATAAAAAACTACATTGTTTATTTCGTTAGTCACATCATTTGTAGGGAAAACTACGGAAGGAGCAAAATAATTTTTAGAGGCAAACTACGGAAGGAGCAGATGATTTTCAGAGATATGAACATATGTTGCATCGACTATAGCAGAAGTATGATCAGAAATACAAAATAACCTGCACTGTAGCCCAATGTATTCCATTACGGAGGACACTTGGGGCGTCTCATCTAGCTAATAATCTGTCTCATCCATCCCATTTATCCTCTCAGCTTGTTGTGACTTACTCGTAGTCAGTGTGAATCTCTTCAAATAATCCATGGTCTGAATGGAAGGATCAGAAGTAATAAAGAGGTGTGAACTGATAGACCAATAAATGGAAATGGCACCAAGAATACTAATTCTAATGAGCAGAGTGTCGCAAAGAAATTAGATGATACCTTGCGCCTTTGGAAATAAAGAGTTAAGAATTGTCATCCAATTCGGTTGTGAACAGAAACACAATGCACAAATCGCAAAAGTCTTTTGCTCTCAGTTCTTTCTTCATGCACTATCCAGACGAAAGAAAAGCATCACTGATTTCTTCACAAAAGTTGAAAGATAAAACATGCACTCATACAGCAAGTGGATGTAACCTAGAACTATTAACCATGATTTTGTGAAATGCAGGAAGTTGGTTAAACTGAAATGATAATGTACAAAGTCCAAGCATCATATCTTTTTTTTAAATCCTCAAAGACAGATTTAGTAAATTACCATGCAGAAGATCTGATATTTAGTGTTTACTGGAGGTTCCGCGTTTATTAGAGGAAGAACATACACCATTCGCATCTTCTCCATAGTTGAAACATCAGTAAAGTTTTCTATAAACATTAAAGCGAACTGCTTCATTATTGGCTGATCTGTAAATGCAGAGAACAAAGGCTTACTGCAGGGTTTAACTGAATATGTTGCAGACCACTCTAAATAGTGCCAATCTGTATCTACAAAATTAGGAGGTTCAAAATGAGATTTAGTAATATTTATTTCAGGTCATGCAATATCTATAAGCATGATCTAAATACAGCTAAAGAACAAACATGATATTACTATATGTACACATTAATCCGACAAAGACTAAAAAGTATGATTTGTAAGCTAATATTCCCATATATATAGATGATAACTTTCCCCCTACCATACACGTGAAAATGCATGGTAAGAGCTAATTAGTAGAATGCATTTTTATATCCTTTTTCTGAAAATGTTTTCATTGGCTTTAGTAGAGTGCAAAGACAGAGATGTAAACAAACCAGAGAAGACTTGAATTTGAACTCTCGAAGCAAGGGCAACACATATATACATGTTCATACGGAACCAGAAAAAACAATCAATTATGTTATTAAGAGTGCAGGCTTAAAGCTAACAATCAAAATATTGTCGCGTGGAAGAACCGATTATCCTTCTATAAGCACAACATGATTTCTTATACTTGTTGTCTCACTAAACAACTCTCATAATAATTCACATTTCTCGTATGCATCATATCCATACTGGACTTCAAGACATCTCTATTAGACTCATAGGGTAAGAAGCTAACCTTCAGATGCTGATGAATTCATATTCCAAAGGCGCCTCATCCAAAAAATAAGCTGCTTCAACAGGTTAAAAAATCTGTAACAAAAAAAAGCACGGTTAGACCCCACACCATGAAAAGCAACCAGGAACCATTCCGAACTGGTAACCTCCATTAGAGCATTAAGCATGGAGAATAAATATTGACAATGCCTCATCGAGTGAAGGGTAACTGTTAGTGGCATCTCCACTGAAAATCGACCGGGAGGTCGCCACACTACTGCTAGTAAGCATTTGGTCAAACACACAACATGCAACATATGGAAAAAGTATCGCTTTTAAATGAGCACAAATCATATAGAGAAAATCAAAGGAGTGCCCTGAAATCGAAACCATCGAAGGGAGAGAGAGAGACACACTACCCATGTAAGCACATTGACCTCCTCCTGGCCATCCCCAATCTCCAGCAGCGTGCTGAGGTCCTTGATGATGTAACACATGACGCCTCCGGACGCGAAGTTCAGCTCAGCACGCGCGGGCCAAAGATCTCCAAGACGCGAAACCTGCCATGCCCTGGACACCACGTCTAGGAACTGACGCACGTTGAGCCTAGCGGCGTCGGTGAAGGCCAGGGACTCTTAGGTTGACCATGGCGCCGACGGGCGCCATCTGGTTGGCGGTCTTACTGCTCTGGCTGCTCTCGGGTGAGCCCATGTAGGTGGACCGGCCGAGTTGGGCGAGGAGTGGGGCGAGCTAGGCCACCACGACCTCGTCCCCGCCAGCGAGGATGGCGAGGAGCTCGACAGCGGCCTGTAGAGCGCGAAGACCAATGTCATGGGGGAGGGAGGAGAAGAGATGGCCGACACAGCGGAAGCGCTCGTGGTCGTCATGCTGACTCTCGCCGTTGGACTCCAGATCCGCGGCCAAGGGAATATTTTGGAAGAGAATTCCGGCCCTGGCTGGAGATCTAACGGCCTGGTCCTGTCCGCCTCTTTCATCTCTCCGTCGGTGTCTAGGCTCTCCCGCTGCTCCCCGCCGGTGTTGTGGCTCTCCCTTGCTCCTTCTGGTGCTGTTGGCCCCACTATGTTAAACTAAAGAGGGTACCTGACCCAGTTGCATTTCTAAGTACTATCGCCAGCAAGGTAGTTGTGAAGAATATGGGCGCGAGCGCGGGCACGTTTGGTAGCCTGGGCCCACAGCCAATTACTGGTAGGCAGGGTCCTCTTCTTTGTGCAATCTCTGTATTTGATAGCCCGTGTTAGAAATAATGGGTTAAATAAATAAGCTCATATAGATTTCAGGTTTTCCCTAAATCTCAAAGCCCATGTGTGTGAAAGCCCATGTGTGATTTGGTCCAATTTGGTGGCAGCTCACATATGAGTGGAGTGGGAGCTAAAGTTTAGTCCCACGTGAAAAGTTAAAGGAGAGTTACACCACCTTATAAGGTGGAGTGGTTCACCACTTACTAAAGTGAGTGAGAAGAGGAGAACTACACGCGTGCTCCTCCTCTGACGACGCCGCCGCTCGCACGCATGCCCGCCCGCTCGTCTCGTCTCGTCACGACGCGCGCGCGCCGTGGGTTGCAGGAATCTCGCCGAGCGGAACTTTATTTTTGCTGCTTGGAAAAACTTGTGCGGTTTTGACAGACGTGTCAACAGTCAGCCTATTCGGGTCGCTCCCGAATCGTGGGCTATCTGTAACCGACCCGAACGTGCGCAACGTGGGCTTGGTCCACGACGTGCCATATGCGGGACTCCCGAGCCGCTCTATATAAACTCCAGTGCGGCTTCCACCACGTACATACCGAAAACCAATCTAGGGTTTGCCAACCTCTCTGCTTGCGCCGCCACCGTAGTCTACTCCATCCCGCTTGCCGGCGTGCACCGGCGGACGGGAGAGCAGGTCTCCGGAACCACTCGCCTTTGCGATCCTGTACGGGAGAGGGCGAATAAGGTATTTGGGAAGCGCTCTGCGCGACTGCTCGAGTTCTGCATCACGGCTCGTCTTCCATCCAAGTCAGGCGGTGCTGCCTATCGTCGTCTTCGCCGCCGTCTGCTTCGACCAATCTTCCCCAAGGCTACTGCTGCGATTACTGCAATCGAACTGTACGTGCGACGTGCTGCTGTCTGGTTATTAATCATGTTTAGCTGCTGTCTGTTTCCGTTCATCTTGTTGTTTAGTACATCTAGTATGTTCGAGTTACATGTGCGAGTAGCTGGTATTGTCATGTTTAATATTCTGGAATTAATCATGGAAATTGTGCCTAATTATCCAACAATCCAAAAACCTTATTATAGGCAATTTTCCGAGACAAACATGGGACACTTGGCCGATGCGATGAAGCCGGAAAAGTTTACCGGTGTTCACTTTAAGAGGTGGCAGTATAAGACCACTATGTGGCTGCAAAATCTGAAAGTATTCGAGGCTAGTGAGGGTTTATCTGAAGGAACTATATCTGAAGAAGATCAGAACAAGTTCAAGAAAACCAATCTTGCCTTTGTGGGATGCGTTATGAGTGTTCTTGACAACAAGCTGTTTGATGTGTACATGCACTTCAAAGATGGCAAAGAGCTCTGGGAGACACTGAACGCTAAGTTTGGTGTAACAGATGCTGGCAGTGAACTGTACATCATGGAGAACTTTCATGATTACAGGATGGTTAACAATCGTTCTGTAGTCGAACAAGCTCATGAGATACAGTGCTTTGCCAAGGAGGTTAAAATCCTTAAGTGTAACTTACTCCACAAGTTTGTGGCTGGGTGCATCATTGCAAAGTTGCCTTCTTCATGGAGGAATTTTGCCACAACCTTCAAGAAGAAGAAGAAGCCGAACAAGGCCGAGCTAGGTTGCTTTACCTGTGGAGAGCTCGGGCACTTTTCCAAGGACTGCCTAGAACGTGCAGATCGTAAAGGGAAAAAGGGGAAGACTGTCAACGTCGTGACTGCTAGCAATGCTGATGGGTATGGTAATCTATTTAATGTTCTTTCAGTTTTTCAATAACCATGTTGGTGGATTGATACGGGTGCTAATATTCATGTGTGTGCTGACATCTCTATGTTCACTTCTTATCAGGTCGCTCGGGATTCATCCGTCCTAATGGGGAATGGGTCACATGCTTCTGTTCATGGTGTTGGCACGGTGGATCTGAAGTTCACTTCGGGAAAGATCGTGCAGCTGAAGAACGTGCAGTATGTCCCTTCCATGAACAAGAATCTCGTTAGCGGCTCCCTTCTATGCAGAGATGGGTTTAAGGTTGTTTTTGAGTCTAATAAAGTCATTGTGTCGAGACATGGACAATTTATTGGTAAAGGATATGAGTGCGGAGGGTTGTTTCGCTTTTCACTTTCAGATTTTTGTAATAAGTCCGTAAACCATATTTGTGGCGGTGTTAATGATGATACCAGTGTTTGGCATTCTCGTTTATGTCACATTAATTTTGGTTTGATGTCCAAGTTGTCCAATATGAGTGTAATTCCGAATTTCACTATTGCCAAAGGTTCCAAGTGCCATAGTTGTGTGCAATCAAAGCAACCTCGAAAGCCTCACAAGGCAGCCGAGGAGAGAAACTTGGCACCTCTAGAGCTCATACATTCTGATCTTTGTGAGATGAATGGTGTGTTGACAAAAGGTGAAAAGAGATATTTCATGACTTTGATTGATGATGCGACTAGATACTGCTATGTTTATTTGTTGCGCACAAAAGATGAAGCTTTAGACTACTTTAAAATTTATAAAGCCGAAGTTGAAAATCAACTAGAGAGAAAGATCAAACGTCTTAGGTCGGATCGTGGTGGTGAATATTTTCCCAAAATCTTCGATGAATTCTGTGAGGAACATGGCATTATTCATGAAAGGACGCCTCCCTACTCGCCTCAATCAAACGGGGTTGCCGAGAGGAAAAACCGCACGCTGACTGACTTGGTGAATTCCATGTTAGCCACCGCTGGTTTATCTAAGGCATGATGGGGGGAGGCCTTGTTGACAGTGTGTCATGTCCTAAATAGAGTTCCTAACAAGAATAAAGATAAAACCTCTTATGAGGAGTGGGCTGGGAGAAAACCATCACTTTCTTACTTGCGCACTTGGGGGTGTTTAGCTAAGGTCAACTTACCGATTCCTAAGAAACGCAAACTTGGACCAAAGACAGTGGATTGCATCTTTCTAGGATATGCTCCGCGGAGTGTAGGCTATAGATTTTTAGTAGTTAAATCTGAGGTTCCTGATATGCATGTTGATACTATAATGGAATCTCGTGATGCAACATTCTTTGAGAATATGTTTCCTATGAAAGATATGCATAGCACTGCTAGAATTTCTTCTGAAATACTTCCTGAAACTAGTGCATCTAGTGAGAATTTTGAGCAACCACGTGAGGAAGAAGTCCTAGAGAAGGATGACAATGAAGCTCCTACACGGAGTAAGAGACAGAGGGTTGCAAAATCCTTTGGAGATGATTTCATTGTGTACCTTGTGGATGATACTCCCACTTCCATTGCAGAGGCATATGCATCTCCTGATGTAGATGATTGGAAAGAAGCTGTTCATAATGAGATGGACTCGATTCTTTCTAATGGAACTTGGGAACTATCAGAACGACCCCATGGCTGTAAGCCTGTGGGTTGCAAGTGGGTGTTCAAGAAGAAGCTAAGGCCTGATGGTACTATTGAAAAGTACAAGGCTCGGCTTGTAGCAAAAGGCTACACCCAGAGAGAAGGTGAAGATTACTTTGACACCTATTCACCTGTTGCTAGACTGACCACCATTCGAGTACTACTATCCCTAGCTGCCTCTTATGGTCTTATCGTTCATCAAATGGACGTTAAGACAGCTTTCCTCAATGGAGAGTTGGAAGAGAAGATCTATATGGATCAGCCTGACGGGTTTGTGGTAAAAGGTGAAGAGAGAAAGGTGTGCAAGTTGTTAAAATCTTTATATGGCCTGAAACAAGCACCTAAGCAATGGCATAAGAAGTTTGACAAAACATTAACTTCTGTTGGCTTTGTCGTTAATGAGGCTAACAAGTGCGTCTACTATCGCCATGGTGGGGGCGAAGGTGTTATATTATGTTTGTACGTGGATGATATCCTTATCTTTGGTACAAACATGAATGTGATAAATGAAGTTAAGTCCTTTCTATCAAAGAGCTTTGATATGAAAGATCTGGGAGAAGCTGATGTTATTCTGAATATCAAGCTGATTAAGCACGAGAGTGGGATTACTTTGACGCAATCACACTATGTTGAGAAGATCTTGAGCCGTTTTGGTTTCGTTGATGGCAAGTCTTCCCCAACACCTTATGATCCCAGTGTGACATTACGGAAAAACAAGAAAGAGCCGAAAGAACAATTGAGATACTCTCAAATCGTTGGCTCACTCATGTACTTAGCTAGCGCGACAAGACCCGACATCTCTTTTGTTGTGAGCAAGTTGAGTAGGTTCATGTCTAACCCGGGTACTGAATATTGGTGTGTACTTGAAAGGGTCATGCGCTATCTATGTGGTACAATGAGTTATGGGATACACTATTCGGGGCATCTAGCGGTGCTCGAAGGATATAGTGATGCGAACTGGATCTCAGATGTAGATGAACTCTACGCCACTAGCGGGTATGTATTTACCTTTGGAGGTGGCGCGGTATTATGGAGATCTTGCAAACAAATCATATTGACAAGGTCGACTATGGAAGCAGAACTTGCTGCTTTAGACACAGCCACTGTAGAGTCAGAATGGCTGCGTGAACTCTTGATGGACTTGCCGTTGGTTGAGAAACCTATACCGGCCATCCTCTTGAATTATGATAATCAAACTGTTATTGTCAAAGTGAACAATTCTAAGGATAACGCGAAGTCATCAAGACACGTCAAGAGACGTTTGAAGTCTGTCAGGAAATTGAGAAACTCCGGAGTAATTACTGTTACATATATTCAAACTGACAAAAACCTGGCAGATCCCTTTACAAAGGGACTATCACGAAACGTGATAGAAAGTGCATCGAGAGAGATGGGTTTGAGACCCATGGATGTTACACAGTAGTGGTAACCCAACCTTTTTGATCGGAGATCCCGTGAATTAGGACCTGAGAAAAACAAGCTAGTGGTGTGACGGAGGAGAGTATTAGACAACCCTCTCTATGTGAAGATGTACAACTCTCAAAAGCTGTAAGGCAGGTTGGCAACATGCCTTAATGTGTTTCTGTTGGCTATGATTAGCAAAGATGCTGTCCTACAGAGCATTCTTGAAAGAACACACATATACGAGTTCCGATTGTTAAACGCCGCAATCTATGAGATTTGGGTGATCTCTAGTAAACTCATGAAGAGACCAAGTAGTATGACGCATATGCTACACCCGCGGGGTAGGCTACTGGAAGCCAGGTACTAGTTATAACTTTGTGTGAAATCTAAAAGCACCAAACTTGCAATTCAAGGTTCGTCCATTGTTCAAGTTGCTGATAGACGTAGCTCAAGGTTCTAGGCGGAAGTTCAACTTAACAGTCTCTGCTGAAACACTGGTATATAAACAAGTAGCGAGAATTGGCAAATCTTCAAATGGGCATTTGAGATCTGGTGGGGGATTGTTAGAAATAATGGGCTCAATAAATAATCCCATATAGATTTCAGATTTTCCCTAAATCTCAAAGTCCATGTGTGTGGAAGCCCATGTGTGATTTGGCCCAATTTGGTGGCAGCTCACATATAAGTGGAGTGGGAGCTAAAGTTTAGTCCCACATGGAAAGTTGGAGGAGAGTTACACCACCTTATAAGGTGGAGTGGTTCACCACTTAGTAAAGTGAGTGAGAAGAGGAGAACTACACGCGCGCTCCTCCTCCGACGACGCCCGCCCGCCCGCCCGCCCGCCCGCCCGCCCGCTCGTCTCGTCACGACGCGCGCGCGCCGCAGGTTGCGGGAATCTTGCCGAGCCGAGCTTTATTTTTGCTGCTTGGGAAAACTTGTGGGGTTTTGACAGACGTGTCAACAGTTAGCCTATTCGGGTCGCTCCCGACCGACCCGAACGTGCGCAACGTGGGCTTGGTCCATGACGTGCTCTATGCGGGACTCCCGAGTCGCTCTATATAAACTCTAGTGCGGCTTCCACCACGTACATACCGAAAACCAATCTAGGGTTTGCCAACCTCTCTGCTTGCGCCGCCACCGTAGTCTACTCCATCCCGCTTGTCGGCGTGCACCGGCGGACGGGAGAGCAGGTCTCCGGAACCACTCGCCTTTGCGATTCTGTACGGGAGAGGGCGAATGGTATTTGAGAAGCGCTTTGCGCGACTGCTCGAGTTCTGCATCACGGCTCGTCTTCCATCCAAGTCAGGCGGAGCTGCCTATCGTCGTCTTCGCCGCCGTCTGCTTCGACCAATCTTCCCTAAGGCTACTGCTGCGATTACTGCAATCGAACGGTACGTGTGACATGCTGCTGTCTGGTTATTAATCATGTTTAGCTGCTGCCTGTTTCCGTTCATCTTGTTGTTTAGTACATCTAGTATGTTCGAGTTACATATGCGAGTAGCTGGTATTGTCATGTTTAATATTCTGAAATTAATCACAGAAATTGTGTTCATTTTTTCCACCTTGCTAAGAAATGTTTGCTCCTGTTTGGTTTACATGCATGTTTGAACGCAAGGCTAACGTAGCTAGCATTATATTTGGTTGTCTACATTAATGCTGGTAAGGTGTTCGTGATAGGACATGACACAAGTAGAGGTCAGGCGAATGATCAACATTACTTATTAACAACGACATTTTTGATAAACAACAGGCCAATAAACATAACTCACTTATCGTGCCATGTTGAAGTGAAACTAGACTTATATGATTGCATATTAAGCATATCCTTGGTTTTACTTGGACAATCAGAACTTATATGATTGTATATTAAGCATCTCATTGGTTTAAAAACATACCACTTGGATTGTCTAGAGTCACCTTCCTGTACTTTCCTTAAAAGAGAACATGAAATGCCCGTTGTAACTATATCTTCGCGGAGTCAATATATGTACTTTTCTCTGTAAGCGTCTGAGCTGTCTTGTGAAGCACATCTGAATTGCCTAGGTACTTACCACTTAAGCACCTGAACTATCTCAGGAAGTGCACCTCACATGTCTAGGTACCTCCCTCGTAAGCGTATGAACTGCATCGTGGAGCGTGCCTAGACTGCCCAGTGTCGGTGTCATAATGTAAACTGTCCGAAGTCTCTCCATGAAATCAACGTAGTCACTACGTGTATTGCCCGCGTATTTCCTGAAATGCTAGCGACATCGCGCATGTACTGTCCGTTGTACTACATCTGATCTGCAATATTTTCATTAGCGTGTTTCAACTATTTATCGGATTGTGCAAACAATATACCGTTGGAAAGCTATTGAATTTTCTCAGAGTTTTAAAATAATTATAAAATTACTAAACTATGTTTAAAATCGCTAGAAATAAACTTTGGACGTGGGATTCTAGGAATTGGGCAAATAATGTATCGTTGGAAAGATACTAAAATTTCACAACATTTCTGTATAGAAATTGTCTTTAGATTTCTCAGAGTTTTAAATTAATTTTGAAAATATGAACTGTGTTTAAAATCGTGTAAAAACATTGAAGTTTCGCATACTTTTTAAACTGCCCCATAAGTGCACCTACTGCCTGCACACTTGATTCATGAGCGCAGCTGAAATGCAGACGCACTTCCTGAACTGTCGTGTAAGCGCAACAGAACTTTTCGCGAACTTCCTGAACTGTCTCATAGGTGGACCAGAACCGTCCGTACAATTTACCATGTGAGCGAGATGAACTTACTACGCACCTCCTAAACTGGTGCATAAGCGCAACTAAATTTCCCGTAGCCGCGTTAGTCACACTTGAACTGCTCGCATGTTTCCCTCGTAAGAGCACTTGAACTGTCGAGCACTTTCTGAACTGTCGTGTAAGCGCACCGAACCGTCAGTGTACTAATGTGTACTACCTACGGAGGATGGGTCGCGTGTACTTCCAGAGTTTCCCACGTGTACTACCAAGAGTCATGGCGTGTACTATCCAAATACAAGCAGTTGTACTACTTAAATACGTGTGTTATGCCTACGAAGACACGACTTATATTGCCCGAAATAAATGGTTATAATCCCCAAAGATACCGCTTATGTTGCACGAAGTCACTACCAAAACTTCCTCAGAGTCACTACCCGAAATGCTCCAGGCACTGCCTAAACTACTGGGAGGCACTGCATTAACTTACCGATAGCGACTACTTGTACTGCCCGGAATCAATAGTTATACTTCCCTAAGATACTGCTTATGTCTCCCGGAGTCACAGCCCGAGGCACTACTTGTACTGCCCGAAGTCAATGGTATACTCCCCGAAGACAATGCTTATGTGTAAGGGCAAAATGCCCTTATCTATTATTTTGGTTAATGCTGAAACCGGAGTTAGGGTCTAATGCTTCTATTAAGTGCATACACATGAATTATTCATAGTTGGTGATGAGAGGTGCTGTGAGACCCCCCATTCGTTTACTCAAGAGAAGAGCCGGTGTTTTGCTTTATGTTCATCTCTCTTTGTTTTTGAGTCAAGTAGAAAACACCGCACTATTAAGAGGGTGGTCTTGATGAGCTCTTTGGGGATGCATTTCCATCACCTACACATCCTACCACCAAATAGCCATCACACCCAATCGAGAAGAGCAAGTAGCCAAAATAGAAATTAGCCGAAAGGGGGGATTCTACGAAATCGGCGAGAAATCCGGTGCCACCGGAATACTCGTCGGAACATTTCGGCAACCGCCGGTTTTTCCCGGTCTTAACCGAAACTTCTCTCTATGGTGTGTTTCAACTGACGACGAAACTTTCTACGGTCGCCGGTTTGTTTTGGCGAGGAACTCGGCCCGCAGGGTTTGCCACCAAAATATTTCGGCACACCGTCCGGCTCCACCGGACTGTTCGCCAGTTCTGGCGCAGACTCCCCAAAACGGCTAGTTTCCCTCCCAGACTATATATACCCCTTTCTTCTCCATTGAGAGGTTAGGCATTCCATTTCAGATTCTATTCTTGAGAGCTCTCTCTCTCCATTATATTATTGAAACACCAAAGCTTGAGGATCTCCCATTCTACCCAACCAAATCCAAATTCCTTTGGTATAAAGAAAGAGGAGGTCCCGATCTGCGTTTCCACCAAGCTAAAGTCCATTCCCCTTGAGTTCATCGAGTTTTCTTGTTACTCTTGGGTTTGTGGGAAACGCTAGGTGGCTAGAGTAGCCTGGAGGCATTTGTCTTGTGGTTTGCTCCGTCTAAAGTTTGTGAAGGTTTGGAGACTACCTTAAAGTCTACCACAAGTAAGTGACCTATTCCTTAGTGGGATAGGCTCGGAGAAGAAGGTGAGCCTTTGCGGCGTTGGATAATCCTTCGTGGAACCTCACACCTCTCCAATGTGACATATCCCCCTTCCCAAAGGGAGTGAACACATGAATATATCTTCATCTCCGCATGCCTCGGTTATCCCTTAACTGATCTCTTACTTGTGTTGTTTACTTTGTGATAGCCTTCGTGCTTGAAGTATCTTGTATCATCATCTAGGTTGCCTCACCTATTTGAATTTAGGCACACTTATATTCCGCAAAGCCTAAAACTTGCAAAAGATTATAAAGAAATTTGTAGAAACCTATTCACCCCTCTAGGTAAACCATCTTACACTTTCAATTGGTATCGGAGGCTAGGGCTCTTTTAAGGGCTTCATCGCCTAAGAGAAAAGATGGCTCCGATGAGGACGAGGATGAGACTTATTCGGTCAAGGAGCTCGATGAACTCTTTGCCAAAAGTGCCCGTGAAAAGATTAAGGCATATTATGATCTCCTTGCTCAAATAAGTTTCCTTGAAGGATGTTTTATGGGGATTGGCGAGGGGGGCATGCTTGCCAGACCTTCGGTAGTACCTCATGGGAGGCCGATTGATACGTCCAAACCGTATCTACTTTCCCGAACACTTTTGCTATTATTTCTTCTCTAATTTGTGTGATTTGGATACAACTAATGCGGACTAACGCTGTTTTCAGCAGAATTGCTTTGGTATCTTGTTTTTGTGCAGGAAATCAACTTTCAGGAAAAATCCTGGAAAATATTGCAAAACTCCTATTTTACCAGAAGACTCACGTAGCTAGAAGACGAGACGAAGAGGGGCCACGAGGGGCCCACACCACCAGGCCGTGCGGGCCAGGCCAGGCCAGGCCACACCAGGAGGTGGTATGGCCACCTCAGACTCCGCCTCGACCTCTCCTTTCGCCTATATAAGCCCTCTGACCTAAAACAGATGAGGGGTTCGACGTTTTTCTAGATAGAGTTCCACTGCGCTGCTACCACCAGAAACTGCGATTCGGGACCAGAAACTCCGTTCTGGCACCCTGCCAGGACGGAGAATTGGAGGAGATCATCGCCATCATCACCGACGCTTCTCCATCAACCATCCATGATTCCCCCATCCATGAGTGAGTAATCCCCCACAGTAGGCCATGGGGATGGTAGAGATTGGATGAGATTGGTCATGTAATTGCATAAGATTATTAGGGCATGATGCCTAGTATCTATTGTTAGTGCTTTTTGACATTGTTGCAACTTGTTATGCTTAATGCTTGTCACTAGGGCCCGAGTGCCATGATTTCAGATCTGAACATGTTATTGATTCATGATGATATTATTGTTTATGATCTTACTTGCAAGTTGTATACACATATTGTTGTCCGAAACCCGAGGCCCCGTAGTGACAAGAATCGGGATAACCGGAGGGGATGGCTATGATATGAGGATCACGTGTTTTCACGGTGTTAATGCTTTGCTCTAGTGCTCTATTAAAAGGAGCACCTTAATTGCCAGTAGATTCCCTCGAGGCCCCGCTGCAACGGGCTGGCAGGACAAAAGATGTTGTGCAAGTTCTCATTGCAAGCACGTATGACTATATATGGAACACATGCCTATGATTATTTAGTACTTGGATACTTTATCTTATTTATCTGCAAATGCCCTATATCTTGGTTGTTACATGAATTGTCTTGTCCATGCAACGCCCGTCCATCCATCCCTATGCCTACCGCGCTTTAATCCTACGGTTTACTACAATTGTTACTACTGTCTTTATTTTACTACTGCTATTACTTTGCTATTGCTACTACAAAACTATTGCTACTGATAAACTACTACGAGCAAGACTGTTTCCAGGTGTAGCTGAATTGACAACTTAGTTGTTAAGGCTTATAAATATTCTTTGGCTCTCCTTGTGTCGAATCAATAAATTGGGTTTTACTTCCCTCGAAGACTATTGCGATCCCCTATACTTGTGGGTCATCAAGACTATTTTCTAGCGCCGTTGCGAGGGAGCATAGCTCTTTTTATAAAGTTCACTTGGAATCATTATTGTTCGCTGCTATCCATTCATCATGGGTAAAACTCGTGATGGAAAAGTTTCTATATTACCATCCACTACAAGGAGAGGTATAGTTCTGAACACCTCTGTTGCTCTTGATTCACCATCTGTAATGAGTAAGCTCCTTACACCACCACCACATATACATGCTACACATACTGCTACTTCTGCTGAATCTGAAATTGCTTCTGATACTTATGATGCTACTTCTACTGTGTTTGATAAGAGTGGTTCATTAGGTCCTTTCTTAGATGCTACAATTGCTAGAACTATAGCTGGAAATACTAAAACTCCTAATGAAGATACTACTACACCTGTCAGTTCACCTGGGTCTAGAGAGAACTATGATATTGAAGACAGTTATATAGAAATGACTGATGAATTTATTGAAGAATGTAGAAACACTCATGGTACAAGTGCTATTAAGAGTCTTCTTGAGAGACGTACTATTAAACCTAAATTATCTCCTAATGCTAAGTTTGCCACATCTCCCATAAATATTAAAGATAAGGATTATGATTTCTCTCTAGATTTATTTTACATAACCATTGTTGAGAAAGAACCTTTTCGTGGGACTAAAAATGAAAGTGATGTAGCACATATGACCGAGCTTTCTACCATGAGTGGCCTATTTTCTGATGATATTAAGATGCGCACCTACTTTGTTGCTAAAATTTCCCTTTTTCACTGAAAGGAGAAGCTAAAGCTTGGTTTAATAATTTACCTCCTGAATCTATTAATAGCCCTGATTGCCCGATTGATACTTTCTTTCAGAAATATTTCCCTCCTAGTGCTCGACATGCCATTTTGCAGGAACTTTTTGATTTTAAAGAGGGAGAAAAGGAGATATTGCCTGAATCATGGGCAAGGTTTTGTGCTTTAATTCACGCACAGCCTGTATGTCCAATACCTAAAAATGAGCTTCTTGACATATATTATAATGGACTAACTGATGAATCTAGGACATACCTGGATAGTTGTGTCGATTGTGTTTTCAGTAAGAGAACTCCCAAAGAAGCTGAGGAATTAATGGCTAAAATAAGCAAGAATTATGATGACTGGACTTCACCTGAGTCAACTACACCTGAGTTAGCTGTGCCCGAGCCAACACCAACACCAAAGAAGAGGGGAGTGATTGAACTAAATGATGAAGTGATGAAGGAAGCTAAGAAATGTCTTAAGGATAAGGGTATTAAATCTGAAGATGTGAAGAATTTACCTCCTATAGAAGAGTTATGTAAGCCAATCTCCCACTCATCCACTATTGAGGTACACTCTCTCCAACATCTTGACGAAGGTGATATTCCTTATTCTAAACCTCCTGATTAATGCTTAGAAGAATTTGATATCTTTGTTGTTAAGCAAGATAATTTTAATAAGAGGGTGCAAAATCATTTAATGGAAAATTCTGGAGATATTAACGAGTTGAGGGATATTGTGGAAAGAACCTCCAATAATGTTAAAATGCTTGTTAAACATTTCCAAATGGTTCAAACTAAAATTGATCAGCTTATTAAAGTACAAAAGATTTGCTAGTTAATGCTTCTAAAGAAAAACATGCTTATGAAATTAGAACTAGAAGTGGTGCTGCCACTCAGGATCCACTATATTCTAAGAGGCATCCTAAAAGAATTGAGCATGATTCCCAGCGAATTCAAAATAGTGGTATTACCTCTAAGAGAAATAAAAAGAAACACAGAACAGTTGTAGAATCTTCTAAACCTGCTAAAGATCCTAATAGTATATATGCCGCTGATGCTGAAACTGAGAGTGGTAATGAGAAAAAGGATGCTCCTGATAAATAAGAAATTGAATAAGAATCTGAAAGGCACACTAAGAATACTAAATACACTAAGGAAGATTTTGTTGCTAAGAAACATGGTAGTGAAAGAGAGCCTTGGGTCCAAAAACCAATGCCTTTTCCTGATAAGAAACATAAGTCATAGTAAGTTTTGTGAGTGGATGAAACCTTTATTTTTGCAAATTCCTTTAACTGATGCTATTAAATTGCCTCCTTATTCAAATTATATGAAGGATATTATCTCTAATAAAAGGAAGATCCCTAATGATGAAATTTCTACTTTACTTGCTATTATTCCTTTAATGGTAAGGTTCCAAAGAAACTTGGAGACCCAGGGATTCCAACTATTCCATGTTCTATTAAAAATAATTATGTTAGAACTGCTTTGTATTTGGGAGCAGGAGTTAGTGTTTTGCCTTTTTCTCTCTACAAGAGACTTCAATTGGAAAAATTGATACCAACTGATATATCTTTGCAAATGGCTGATAAATCTACTACTATTCCTGCTGGTATATGTGAGGATGTCCCTATTCAAGTGGCTCATAATTGCTTGATATTAACTGACTTTGTTGTGCTTGAAATGCCTGAAGATGATAATATGTCTATTATTCTTGGGAGACCTTTTCTTAATGCTGCAGGAGCTGTTATTAATTGTAATAAAGGAAATGCAACTTTTAATGTTAATGACAAGGAGCATACTATGTATTTCCCCAAGAATATTGATAGGACTTATGGCTTAAATTCAATTGAAAATATTGAGGGCATCCAAGTTAGAGATATATATTGTCCCATACCACGAGAAAAATATGAAATCATTATGATTGGGACTATTGCTATCAAGGTTGAGGTAACATAATCATTTAAGTGAAATGCAAAGTTTTGTTTCATATAAATTTGTTTTGGTAACAAGACCTGATCAACCTTGTTAACAAAGGGATTTTAATGAACAAAACAATGTTTTCACCATGATTATCCTTGCTTACTTTTATTTTATCCATTTTAATTTTTTGCTTTCACTTAGTTTACTTTCTATTTTGCTAGTTGATTGCATATTAGAGTGTCTTAGAACTTCTAAATTTTTAGTTTTGTTTTGTTATTGCATCATTCCAAAAGTCATCTTTCTGCCAGAAAATCACTCATCAATACGTGAAAATTGCTCAAAAATAAAGTTTCTCAAAAAATTCCAGAAAATTCATATTAAATTTACATGAAAAAAGGGGAAGAGAAGTACCTGGAGTGACTCAGGGGGGCCCACGAGTCAGGCACACCACCTGGTGGCGCTGGCCATGGTGTGGGCCACCCCTGGCCCTCCACTTATTCTCCTACCTGCCACTCCTTTCTCTCTCCCGATAAAATACCAGTTCATTGCTCAAACTCGAGTTCCTGCTGTTATTGCTCGCGATTTTCGATCTCCTTGATCAGCCCACCTTTGCTGCTAACATTTGGAGCATTTGTTCTCCGGTATGTGACTCCTTGATGTGCTCGTCGTTCGAATTAGAGTTCGTTGGGAACCCCAAGAGGAAGGTACGATGAGCACAGCAGCAAGTTTTCCCTCAGTTATGAAACCAAGGTTTAATCGAACCAGTAGGAGCAAGGAAACTCCCCAAAGGTGTTACTAGCTGAGCTTTGGCAGGGCACACTACCAATGCTAGTAGCAACGTGGAGACCTGCACAACACAACCACAGAACTTTGTCCCCAACTTGCGATGAGGTTGTCAATCTCACCGTGTTTTGCGGAAAACAAAGGATTAAACGTATCGAATGGAAAGAAGTAAAAGTTTGCAGAAAGTAAACACAAAGCAGTAAAAGATTGTAGATTGTATGTAAAAGACAAGGACCGGGATCCATAGTTCACTAGAGGTGGATCTCCTTAAGATAGATAACATGCTGGGTGAACAAATTACAGCGGGGCAATTGACAAACACCGAGAAAGCAATACATGCATATACTAATCATCTTGACTCCTTTGAGACTTGATTGGGCATTACAACATTATACATAGACCGCCATCCAACTTCATCTATGATTAATAATCCACCTCCAGGTTATCATCTGAACCCCCTCCAGTATTAAGTTGCAAGCAACAGATTATTGCTTTACGAACTGCGTGTAAAGTAAACAATATGATTGTTCTATGAACAAAGGATTGTTGTTTTCTCCCTAGTAGCAACAACACATCTAGTACCTTAGAGATTTATGTCACTTCCCTAGATTACCAGAGGCATGAACCCACTATCGAGCATAAATACTAACTCTTGGAGTTGCTAGCATCTACTTGGCCAAGATAGCTACTAACAACGGAAAGCATGCAAGATCACAAATAACAAAGACATGATAGAATCAATAATCAATCTAAAATAGCATCTCAATATCCATCGGATCCCCGCAAACACAACATGCAGAATTACAAATAGATGATATTGATCATGAACGGAGCTCACAAGATCTAAACATGAAAGCACAAAGGAGGTGAACCAGCCATCTAGCTACTACATGGATCTGTAGTCCAAGGATGAACTACTCACGCATCACACCGGAGGCTTGCATGGTGATGAAGAAGGCCTCCAGGGTGAATTCCCCTCTCCGGCAGGGTGCTGGGAAGAGCTTCAGATCCCTCCCGATCTAGGGATGGAGATGACGGTGGCTATAGACCCTTTCGTGGATTTTTGATCGGGTACTTAGGGTTTTCGTCCCGAGGGCAATATATAGGCGGAAGGAGAGGCCAAGGGGGTGCCGGGAGCCACCACACCACCCCCTGGCGCGGGCCCAGCCTGGCCGCGTGGCCAGGTGGTGTGGCCGGCCCCTGGCCCTTCTCCGTCTCGTATTCTAGAACTTGATCCCTTCCGGAAAAATAAGCACTTTGGCTTTTGTCCCGTCCAATTCCAAGAATATTCATTTTCTGACTTTCCTGGAACCAAAAACAGCAGAAAACAGGCAGCTGGCACTATGGCTCTTGTTAATAGGTTAGTCCAAGAAATCATATGAAAAGAACTCCAAAGTTGGAACAAAACACAAGAAAGTAGATAAAACAAAGCATGGAACATCAAAAATTATGGATACATTTGCAATGTATCAACATCCCCAAGCTTAACTCCTGCTCGTCCTCGAGTAGGTAAGTGATAAAAAGAAAGAATAATTTTTGAGGTGACATACACCATCAAAGACTTGATCAAAGTATTTGTAAAACATTCAAAGCCGGGATCATAGTACTTTAATCATAACATGAAAGATAAGGTTCTAGCAATAAGACAAAGAAACTATGATGCAACATGAAAAGGCACAAACAAAAGATTCATGAATAACAATGCTTTGCAAGACGTTTGTTTGTTTCACATAAAGAAAACATAGCATAATAGTATTCAGCTTGTCCCTCAATAGAGTAGCAAATATAAATGCATAGGACACCTTCAAAGTTCATAAGAGTGACTAGATACAATAGTTTAAAACAAGCAATAACAAGTTATGCATCAATCAACTAGTCTTGGGACAATACACATAGAACTAAGAATGGCCACTATGCTCTCAAAGTAGGTGCATAAAGATAGAAGGTGGAGACTCAATATAATGGTGGAAGAAAGGCCTTTTGTAAAAGGAAGTAGGGATTCAAGTCTCATAAAGAGCTTCCAGAAATTATGGTACTTGTAGTTTTAAGCTCTCATTGCCCCTATCATAAGCATCTTGAAGGTGATTAAGGTTAAAGTGACACAACTAAGAGGATATGCTTGACAAGTTATAAACCGAAATCTCATGCCCCTTACTTACGAAGACCGATCCTCATGCTACTCAACTTTAGTCACGAGTAAGCTCTTGTCATTGTAAGTATATGTGTATCATTAAGAACCTCCAACAGGGTACCCCTTGCACATGATACGGGAGCTTTCCCATAATCAAAATGATAAGGCAAGCAGACAATGAGCATCTCAACGATCTTTTTATTTGCTATTTGCATAGGTTTTTATTGAGGATGCTTCATAGAGTGTGCATTATGGTGATGCTGCAAGTTTCCACCATGATTAGGCATGGCTTAGGCTAGCGGCCCAGGTGTTTCTCTAACACACATACAAACTCCATGATATTACAAGTTCCACTTTTATTTCACACCGCCGGGATCCGTAAGCAAAAGAACATGATATCAACGGGGTACAAAGTACAAGTGCAATGTTGAAAGCGTTCCTATGAAACATGGTTCTGCTAATTTCAACTTATAAAGTGCAAGCATATACGCAACAAAGAAGGACCCAATGGTTCAAGTTTATTAGAGGCAAAAAAGTAAAGTGTGCCATCAAGTTCGTGAGAGCTTTAATCACTAGTTTTCTCATAACAAGTGGAAGGTAAACAAAAGCATGAATATACTTGGAATAACATAAGCTAGTAGGTAGGTATGGTGGACTCTTTGGAATAACTTGGTTTAGGGAGTTGGATGCATGAGTGGAACTCATACTTTGTTGTGGAGGCTAGCAAAGGACTGGGAGTGACAAACTAAGAGAGCAATAATGGCCATAATCATGCAGAGCGACAAAACATCATTGATCAAAGCATAAAGTGATACTACAAGTTGAAAACTAAAGGATCATAAAGGCTATGGTGACTTGAGATAGTCATAACATGGTGTGAGCATGTGCCAAGTCAACCCAAATAAAGCATCAAAGGAGAATACCACTATAGTATGCTTTAATATACTAAAACAACGCATGATTCATCCAAGGCACATTAAGCAATCTCAATTGTTTATAAAAAGTCATGATACATCAAAGAATACTAAGCATAAATCCAAAATAATATCAAGCATGGCATGACAAAGCATATGCCACAGTCAAAAACGAGCTCTTTTTACCACATAAGTATGAACTTTCCTAGTCTTTTCCAAACCAAACCAAACTATTTGCAAACCAATGTATGAAAGAGGGGGTCCAACCAATTTATTCAGCAAACTAAGCAAACCAAGACAAACAAAAACCAAAACGAAAACAAAAAAGAAGACGCTCCAAGAAAAACACAACTGTGCATGAAACAATAAAATGAAGCGTTTGGAAGAAACCTGGGATTTTTATTGATGAAGAAGGGGATGCCTTGGGCATCCCCAAGCTTTGACGCTTTTACTTCTTGGATATTTATTGGGGTGACATGCGTGGCATCCCCAAGCTTGAGCTTTAGTCCATCCTTCATCTCATTACTCATTCCTTCCATACACCTGAAATTTTTCCATCATACAAAACTTCACACAATCTTTATTAGCAACATTAGTGCACTCAAGATAATAAGTCTTAAGGTTCAGTTCTAACACCAAATAAACTTCTATTAGAACACTATCTACTGTAGCACTTTCCTCAAAAAGCTCAATTCCCAAAAGAACTCAAGAAGGAACCTACAAGAAGCAAATGCAGAAAATGGCAGAAATCTGTCAAAA
This sequence comes from Avena eriantha, assembly GCA_910589775.1. Taxonomy (NCBI): domain Eukaryota; kingdom Viridiplantae; phylum Streptophyta; class Magnoliopsida; order Poales; family Poaceae; genus Avena; species Avena eriantha. Next base: position 394,138,859 of record OU342742.1, on the reverse strand, counting down.
TAGACTAGCAGGTAAAGACGAATTTTTTCGAAGACCTTCTGTTGCTCAAATAAAAATGTGTTAAACTAACGAAAGTTAGATAACAACCTGGGGCAGAAGCAAAAAAACATACAGCTCAATCGGACATACAGAACTCTCTCAGGATTTTTTACGGTGAAGCACAAAAATCTGTTTCAGGACAACAACTTTCCCAATCATTACTTCTCTCTCATTAGAGGTTACTCTTGGCACAAAAAGAAATAAAAAGGATAAGGAGAGGTTATTACAGAGGTAATAACTTCTAAGAATCATCTAAAACTATTACTAGCCTCAACACTAGTGGTGGTAATAGTAGAAACACTAATGTTTCTAGCAATTTCATCTTCTCTTTCCCACTTAGCATGTAATTAAGCTAATAGTCTAACATTTTCATCAATTCTTACATGTATGGTATTAGTGGCCGCAAAGGGATTCTCATTAGTTTCAGGTTTAGCAGCCATTTTATTCAAAGTAGATTGAGCTTCAGCCAAAGATGCTATATTTCTTTCAGCATTAGAGAGTTTTTCCTCAATAGTTTTATTGAAAGCAGTTTGTTTACTAATAAACTCTTTAAGCATAACTTCAAGTTTAGAGGGAGCACTCTTAGTATTGTTGTAAGAATTTCCATAAGCATTACCATTGTTGGGAGGATATGGCTTATAATTGTTGTTACCAAAATTGTTCCTATAAGCATTATTACCATAAGCATTGTTGCCAAAATTGTTATTTCTTATGAAGTTCACATCAACTTGCTCTTCTTGAGCAACCAAAGAGGCTAAAGGAACATTATTTGGATCAATATGGGCTTTCCCATTAACAAGCATAGATATAATAATATCAATCTTATCACTCAAGGAGGAGGTTTCCTCAACATAATTTACCTTCTTACCTTGTGGAGCTCTCTCAGTATGCCATTCAGAATAATTAACCATCATATTGTCCAGAAGTTTTGTTGCAGCACCCAAAGTGATGGTCATAAAGGTACCTCTAGCAGCTGAATCCAATAGGTTCCTTGAAGAATAGTTCAATCCTGCATAAAAAGTTTGGATGATCATCCAAGCAGTCAGTCCATGAGTGGGACAATTCTTTACCAAAGATTTCATTCTTTCCCAAGCTTGAGCAACAGGCTCATTATCAAGTTGTTTAAACTTAATTATTTCACTTCTCATGGATATAATCTTAGCAGGAGGATAGTATTTTCCAATAAAAGCATCTTTGCATTTAGTCCAAGAATCAATACTATTCCTAGTTAAGGAATTCAACCATTCTTTAGCTTTTCCTCTCAAAGAGAAAGGAAACAATTTCAGTTTAATAATATCACCATCTATATCCCTATGCTTTTGCATCTCACAAAGTTCAACAAAGTTATTTAGATGGGAAGCAGCATCTTCATTACCAATACCAGAAAATTGTTCTCTCATAACAAGATTGAGCAAAGCAGGTTTTATCTCAAAGAAAGTATTTTCAGCCACAAGTGGAGCAATAGGTGTGCTCATAAAATCATTGTTGTTGGTGCTAGTAAAGTCACACAACTTAGTGTTTTCAAGAGTAGTCATTTTTTTGGGTTTTCAAATAAGAAAGCAAACTTGTAAAACTAATTTTTTGTGTTTTTGATAAAGAAAGCAAACTAGTAAAACTAATTTTTGTGTGTTTTTGATAAAGAAATAAGCAAACAAAGCAAAAATAAAACTAAGCAAAACAAAAACAACAAAGTAAAGAGATTGGTTATGAGGGACTCCCCTTGTGAAGATGTCCTTGACTCCCCGGCAACGGCGCCAAAAAATCTTGATGTGCTCGTCGTTCGACGTAGAGCTCGTTGGGAACCCCAAGAGGAAGATACGATGAGCATAGCAGCAAGTTTTCCCTCAGTTATGAAACCAAGGTTTAATCGAACCAGTAGGAGAGGTGAAACACCCCAAAGGTGTTACTAGCTGAGCTTTGGCAGGGCGCACTACTGGTGCTAGTAGCAACGTGGAGACCTGCACAACACAACCACAGAACTTTGTCCCCAACTTGCGATGAGGTTGTCAATCTCACCGTGTTTTGCGGAAAACAAAGGATTAAACGTATCGAATGGAAAGAAGTAAAAGTTTGCAGAAAGTAAACACAAAGCAGTAAAAGATTGTAGATTGTATGTAAAAGACAAGGACCGGGATCCATAGTTCACTAGAGGTGGATCTCCTTAAGATAGATAACATGCTGGGTGAACAAATTACAGCGGGGCAATTGACAAACACCGAGAAAGCAATACATGCATATACTAATCATCTTGACTCCTTTGAGACTTGATTGGGCATTACAACATTATACATAGACCGCCATCCAACTTCATCTATGATTAATAATCCACCTCCAGGTTATCATCTGAACCCCCTCCAGTATTAAGTTGCAAGCAACAGATTATTGCTTTACGAACTGCGTGTAAAGTAAACAATATGATTGTTCTATGAACAAAGGATTGTTGTTTTCTCCCTAGTAGCAACAACACATCTAGTACCTTAGAGATTTATGTCACTTCCCTAGATTACCAGAGGCATGAACCCACTATCGAGCATAAATACTAACTCTTGGAGTTGCTAGCATCTACTTGGCCAAGATAGCTACTAACAACGGAAAGCATGCAAGATCACAAATAACAAAGACATGATAGAATCAATAATCAATCTGAAATAGCATCTCAATATCCACCGGTTCCCCGCAAACACAACATGCAGAACTACAAATAGATGATCTTGATCATGAACGGAGCTCACAAGATCTAAACATGAAGGCACAAATGAGGAGAACCAGCCATCTAGCTACTACATGGATCCGTAGTCCAAGGATGAACTACTCACGCATCACACCGGAGGCTTGCATGGTGATGAAGAAGGCCTCCAGGATGAATTCCCCTCTCCGGCAGGGTGCCGGGAAGAGCTTCAGATCCCTCCTGATCTAGGGATGGAGATGACAGCGGCTACATACTCTTTCGTGGATTTTTGATCGGGTATTTAGGGTTTTCGTCTCGAGGGCAATATATAGGCGGAAGGAGAGGCCGAGGGGGTGCCGGGAGCCACCACACCACCCCATGGCGCGGGCCCAGCCTGGCCACGCGGCCAGGTGGTGTGGTCGGCCCCTGGCCCTTCTCCGTCTCGTATTCTGGCACTTGATCCCTTCCGAAAAATAGGCACTTTGGCTTTTGTCCCGTCCAATTCCGAGAATATTCATTTTCTGACTTTCCTGGAACCAAAAACAGCAGAAAACAGGCAGCTGGCACTGTGGCTCTTGTTAATAGGTTAGTCCAAGAAATCATATGAAAAGTACCCCAAAGTTGGAACAAAACACAAGAAAGTGGATAAAACCAAGCATGGAACATCAAAAATTATAGATACATTTGCAATGTATCACTCCTCCGCTTGTCCAAGTAGATTGGTGTTTAGTGGATTATATCTTGAGTATTTTGCTACTATAGGTGACAGGTTATGTGAGCTTGCATGCTTGTTCTTTGCTTAGAGAAATTGTTTTGATGCATGTTTAGGCCCCTTACAAATACCTATAAGTAGTTCCTTTCATTGTGTAATCACTTTGCAATCACTTGTATGATGGTTGTCTAAAATTTCAGAAAAAGGAGAGATGAACAATCACACTTTTGGAGAAGTATTTGAGTGAGACACACCCAGGAGGGCAAGGCCTTCGAGATCAGCGTCTCAATTTAGGCCATCATATAATGAAGATCTTATTACACCGCGCTTTGGCAATGAGGGAGATGCTCATCCATCCACCTTCCCTTGCTTCGCCTTTTTGCAAGCTCCAGGGATCCTTCATGATTTTTTACTCCTTGTTCAGAGGGTTGGTCTAACCACTTACATGTAGGATGAGAGTGAGCAATTTGTGAAATGGATCGTATGGGCACATAGAGAGGGTGAATAGGTGCTACTTCAAATTTTAATGCTTTTTTCAATTTTAGGCTTAGCACAAAGGATAAATTATCTAGATATACTATTAGGTGGAATTTCCCTATATGCAAACCTATCTACTAGCGAGTAAAGAGCGCGTGGAAGAGGAATGGGTAAACCGAAGTGAAGCACGCGGAGACACAGGATTTATTTGACCGCAGTTCCTTCCTTGTTAAGGGAAGTACGTCTGCGTTGGAGGGGTGGGCGGTACTAAGACCACCACGCCACAATAGGCCTCACCCTGTTCTCCGATGGATCCCGCCACCAAAGGCCTGATCCACCTTTCCACTATAGGGACCCTTCGAGGTGGGTACCGACACCTTTACACAACTAGCGGGGCACAACTCCAGAATCAACTTGGAGGCTCCCGTAATGACAACAAGCTGCCACAAGAACAAGTTATCAATAACAAAGAACAAGATCTAGATATTGACAAGAATACTAGATGAGGGATTTCTCCAAATGAATGGAGAGGAGTTGATGCGCTTGATTCGTGATGACGATGATGATCCTCTCCTCCTTCAATTCCCCCAAAGATCGAAGCCTTCGGGTGGTTGAAGTGGGAGATCTAGAATGGGAGCTCTTGCACTGTGTCTGAACAATTTCGAATGAATCAAGAGTTCTGAATGTTGGGGAAGAAGGGGTATTTATACCCCCTTCCAAAACCAGCTGTTGGAGACTTTGGGGGCCGGATTATCCGGCCCAAGTAAGGGCCGGATTATCCGGCCTAGGGAAAACTCCGCCCCAAACTCGGAATATCTGGCAGATAGTCTGCCCCCCTATCAGAGCGTCGTTCCGAGCTTGCCCTTGATCATCTTCTGGGGGGCAGATTATCGGGTCCCATGTGAAGGCCGGATTATCCGGCCCGGGGAGGAAAAACCGCCCTAGATCGGATTTTTCGGGAGAAAATCCGACCGGACTCCGAGCGACGCGCCTTGGTATGCTTTGCTCAAAATCTTGGGGCCGGATTATCCGGCCCATGCGACAACCGGATTATCCGTCCTGGGGAAGAAAAACCGCCCTAGTTCGGATTCTCCGGGAGAAAATCCGACCAGTCTCCGAGCGACGCGCCTTGGCATCCTTTGAGCAATGAGGTAGGCCGGATTATCCGGCCCTTGGTGGGGCTGATAATCCGCCCCCCAAAGCTTCATGCACACTTAGCACACATGAATAATCTCCACAGTATTGTTATCTAACACGCAAAACACAGGAAAACATGAAATGTTCTTTTCAATCTCCCCCTTTTTGGTGTTAGATGACAATACTAGGATTTGCATGAAAGGATCACAAGACAACCAGCAAAAAAACATGGAAGAGACTCCCCCTCAATGTGTGCATATTAGAATTTTGCATTTGAATACACATGCACACAAATAGGTGAATCTATTCCATAGACATATGAGCAATATAATCATACCACCGAGGTAGAAGAGAGGCATCCTTGAAATAGCCTCAATTATCAACATGATAACCAATATAAGCGCCTTCTTTGATAAAGATTTCCAGCATAATAGGATATGAATAGATGAATCCATAAGCATAATCCATGAGATAAATCTAGACAACCACTCACATAGAGTCTCAAACAAACCACAAATCACAAATTTAAAGTTCAACACTAAATGGGCATAAGCGAGAAAACGACGAATAGAAAAAATGCAAGTGCTTATGCCGGACCCATGCAAATCCTCGAATGATCCTAATAGAACTACTTCTCCCTCTTTGGCATCGAGACGCCAAAAAGGAAGAAGAGCGATGCTAGCACCCCAAGGGATCACTCGTAGTCCTCATCCTCATCATCGTCTTCATTCTCGTGCTTGTCCTCATCTTCAAGCTCCTCGGTGTCACCATCCTCATCATCAGTAGTGGCCGCAGAGGGGAACAAGTGACGCTCCAGCTCTCCATAGTTCAGCCCGGAAGAAGAGTTCCACCGAGCATATGGTGTGGGAGGTGTAGGAGCCGGGGGGTCACCAGGCGCACCTGACACATGGTGAAGGATGAGCTGCTGAGAGTGAGCCAACTCATGGCGCTGCTTGTACGCCTCGTACTGACCCTTGCGTGTGTCCACGCCCATGCAAAGGATGTGTCGCTAGAACCAGTCCAGCTGATTGATCTCACAAGCAACAGGAGGCACTGGAGGCCTGCGAGCATCCCTCATGAGACTCTCGGGAGCAGAGGAGGGGTGAGAGGTCTTCTGGACCTTGGTGTAGATCTTCTTGGCCTTATGCACAGAATCAATGTTGAACTCTTCAGAAGGAAGCAGGTGTCGTATGAGCATCATAATGTAGGGTGCATAGGGCATGGACAAACGGTTGAACATAGCATCAGTCAGTTCATGGTAGATGAAGTCCATGACATCCAGCCTGTACTGCACAGACTCGTCCTCGCACAAGGCAACCTCATGAGAGAACTGAAGGAGCTAGACAAGGTGACCACATATGCTGTCATTGTTGCCCCCACTCGGAGTGATGGAGTCACCGAAGAGGCCCACTAAGGCAGCATAGATAGGAGCAAGCCCAGCCAGAGGGCCCACAATGCCATTGTCCACTGTGCAAGGAGAGAGAGCTGCATCTTTGTTGGGCTTCAGCTGGGTGATGATGTGGTGGCCACTGGCTCTATCCCTGCTGCGGAAAGAGTATCCAAGAACCTCAGCAAACACATGGAAATCAACAGACATAGGCTTGTCATGAGTCATCCACTTCATAGTGCGACGCTCATCTCCACAAATAACCAAAGTGGAAAAGAACTGATTCACCACCTCAGAGTCATAAGAGCACTGGAGAGACATGAGATGGTGCAGCCCCATCCTCTCAGCCACATACATTGCATCCACAAGGTGGGCCTTCTCCAAAGCCTCAGCAAGAACCAGCGGGTGCATAGGCCTAATGTTCAGCCTGGCATACACATCTTCATAAATACCTTTTTGCTCAGCACACCAAAAACGAGCATCCCCCAGCTCATCATCACGAGGCAACTCTACAAACAAATCACGGTGACGGATGGAGGAATAGGTCACTGCATCCAAAGCCTTGTAGTTGATCTTGGGCTCCTTGCCCTTCCTTTTGGACACTCCCTTTCTAGTTCTCTTTGCTTGTTCAGCCATTCGCTTCTCTTCATTCTTTCTTCTCCTCAACTCAACCTCGTCCACTAAGTTACCCTGTCCGTCGTCCCAGAAGTATTTACCGTGAGGGCGGCGCTTGTAGGTCTTGGGAACACTGGAACCACCTGTGAGGAGAACAAGAGTGATATCATGGGGATAAGCATACACACAAGTCCATGAGAGAGCATGGAAAAAGTAGTCAAAAAGTTCATAAGACAAATCTACTCAATGCACACTCCATGGTGAAACTGAACCAGAGTTGAATCTGTCAGGCCGGATTATCCGGCCTGGCTAGGGGCAGATAATCCGGCCCTGGCAGAAATTTTCGACTTCACCTAGATTGAATGCAAAAAAGTAGATCGGGCCTAGAAACTACAAGACTACGATTTCTATGCGAAAACAACATTCTTCTAGACAGCGTTCCACCCAACAAATAACACATCTAGCCAAAGATGGGGAGAGAGGGAGTTACCCTCACTCATTGGAGGAAGAACACGGAGGAGAAGGTACCTGGAGGCGCGGAGAAGAAGATCCGGGGAGGCCCGGAAAATCCGGTGGCCGGAGAGGCTCCAGGGAGGGTGGGGGACGGCAGACGGCGACTGAGGAGGAGGAGAGGGTTGGGGGAGAAGTGCTGCTCGTTATGAGCCCTTCCCCCCGATCCCTGCCCTTTAAGACGAAATCCGCTAGGGCCGGATTATCCGGCCTACACTTGGGCCGGATTATCCGGCCTCAAATCTGAAATTCTGTTGTACACAGATTCAGGCCCGCGTGTCCCCAAACAACAGCCCCACAAGGTGTACAAGGGACTTGTGTACAAGAATAGATGGCTTAGGGGTAGGGAAAGGCTTAGGATTAAGAAAACCAAACTGAGATGGTACTAGACACTCAAAATTGCAAGATCCAAATCAAATAAGAGGCAAGATTGAGTGTGATTCCCATAAGAACATGAGAGAGCAAAAACAACCAAAAAGATCCATAAAAATCCAATTCTCCTCAAGGGAGAGGGCGGTGGCCAAAGCCACCTTGTTGGAGTGTATGGTGTGACACCGCGAAGATATATCTTGGGTTCATGACCAATACTCATCAATAAGCTCACATATCACCAAATGATATTAAGAGAAATGATTTATCTTGCTTCTGGCATTATGGGGGGAGGGTTAGCCCAATGAATTAGGACCACACTCCCTCTATATCCATGCCCACACCTAGACCAAATAAGACTGAGATGTATGAGTGAGTGCATGGGTAATCAAGACAAACTCCTGGAATCAATGATATTTAGCTCATTCCTCAAGTAGCAGAATCTTGCTTCATTAAGTGGCTTCGTAAAAATGTCAGCAAGTTGGTTCTTCGTGCTCCCAAAAGATAGATCAATATCACCTTGAGCAACATGGTCTCGAATAAAATGATTTCGAATCTCAATATGCTTTGTCCTTGTGTGCTGTACCGGATTGTATGCAATTTTGATTGCACTTTCATTATCACATAAAAGAGGCACTTTGTCACAATTGACACCGTATTCCTTTAAAGTTTGCCTCATCCACAATAACTGAGTGCAAGCACTAGCAGCAGCAACATGTTCAACTTCGGCGGTGGAGAGAGAGATACAATTCTGCTTTTTAGATGACCAACACACAAGAGATCTTCCCAAGAATTAACAAGCTCCAGAAGTGGATTTCCGATCATCCTTATCACCAGCCCAATCTGAATCAGTATAACCACATAGAGAGAAATTGGAGCCCTTGAGATACCAGAGACCAAAGTTAGGGGAATGAACCAAATATCGAAAGATCCTCTTGACTGCCACTAAGTGGCTTTCTTTAGGAGCTGCTTGATACCTTGCACACACCCCCACACTCAACACAATATCGGGTCTAGATGCGCAGAGGTAAACAAGAGAGACGATCATGGACCGGTATACCTTTTGGTCCACATCTTTACCATGTGGGTTAAGTTCAAGATGACATTTTGTTTGCATCAGAGTGGCAACACCATTAAGATCCGTCATCTTGAATCTCTTGAGCATGTCTTGGATGTACTTTGCTTGATTGATGAAGGTTCCTTCTCTAAGTTGCTTGATCTCGAATCCAAGAAAGAACCGTAATTCCCCCATCATAGACATCTCAAACCTGTCAGTCATAAGCTTTGAAAATTCATCATTAAAAGCTTTATTAGTAGAACCAAAGATGATATCGTCTACATAGAGTTGGCATACAAAGATCTCCCCCTTAACCTTCTTAGTAAAAAGAGTGGAATCGATTTGCCCAACTTCGGAGCCACGGTCTAGCAAAAGCTCTTTAAGGTGCTCATACCACGCACGTGGGGCTTGTTTAAGGCCATAGAGTGCCTTATCGAGTTTGTAGACATGGTTCAGGAAGTTAGGATCCTCAAAGCCTGGGGGTTGCTTTACATATACCAACTCATATAGAGGACCGTTAAGGAAAGCACTCTTAACGTCCATTTGCTGCAATTTAAAATTGTTATGGGCAACATAAGCAAGAAGGATACAGATGGACTCAAGGCGAGCCACTAGAGCATAGGTCTCGCCGAAGTCAATGCCCTCAACTTGAGAGTAGCCTTGTGCCACAAGTCTTGCCTTGATCCTTACAACAATGACATTCTCATCTTGCTTGTTTTTAAATATCCATTTGGTGTCGATAACATTGTTGCAATCTTTGGGTTTCTCCACGAGTTTCCAGACCTTGTTGCGCTTGAAGTTATTCAATTCTTCATGCATAGCAACAACCCAGTTTGGATCTTCAAGAGCTTCAGAGACCTTCTTGGGTTCCACCATTGAGATGTGAGCTTGATGCTCACCAAAACTGGCCAATTCTCTTCTTGTAGAAACCCTTCGTCGAAGATCACCAACAACCTTGTCGAGGGTGTGACCCCTTAACTCGAGGTTCCGATCAGCCCGAGCCTTGTGACGAAGTTCAATAAGTTTGTTGTTTCTTGGTAGAGTAGTTTCATCACTTGAATCTTCATTGGACTCATTTGTTCGACCTTGATTAGAATCTGGGATAACAGTAGTAGGTGGTGATGAAGTGTGCCCTTGAGATGAGTTAGCCGCCGTAACAGGAGACTGCTGAACAACAGGTGAGTCAGGGCCGGATAATCCGGCCGATGGAGAGGCCGGATAATCCGGCCTAGGAGTACTTGTAGCAGCTTCATCAGGATGCCTGGGGCTTGCTTGAACTAGCGAGGGGCCGGATAATCCGGGGCTTGCCGAAAAATCTGGCCTGGAGCGTGCATCGATATCTTCAGCACCAGGAACAATATGGTCGTCAGGAGCGGGGTGGCCGGATAATCCGGTGTCCACCGGATAATCCTGCCTAGAGCTTTCCGGAACATCCTGACCTTCAGCAGTTGATGGAGATGGTGTAGAAGTTGCTCCCGTGGTTGGAACATGTTGCGTATGTGTAGATGAGGGCTCTACATGAGTAGAGCATTGTCCTTCCCGATCCGCCACAAGGGGTTCCTCAATGGGGCGGAAAAATACCACGCCCATTCTTCTTATGGCATCTTGGGTTGCTTCTTGTAGGGGCCATTCTTCTTAATAAATTGCTTCTTCTTAGGTGCTTTGGATTTTTCTTTAAGAATGAGCCTGCCACCATTGTCTTCTCTATTTTGATACAGACACTCGGCTACAAAGTGCAGCCTATCTCCATAGTTGTAGCACGTTCTCAGTTTTGGGCCGCTTTCTCTTCTTCCACTCAACGCATTCTTGTGGTCGAGTTCCGACTTGGCCTTGGCAGGGTCCTTCCACAAGTTCCTTGCATAAAATGCCATGTACTCACCATGAGCACGTTTGACTTCATCAGGGCAGTCTATGGAGGCCCCATCAAACGCTCTTTCATCCTCCTCTTGCTCAACAACATTAGCTTTTAGAGCAACATTGACACCCTTTTGCATTCCAATGGCCCGAGCACAGGCATCTTCAGCATTCTTTGCTGCCACTTTGAATGACGCCATTTCTTGCATGACCTCATTGGATGTCATTTGATGGTAGTTATGTCTACCTTGCAGGCTCTTCAAGTCCGTTGGCTCGAAGGCATTAAGGCACTCACATATTTCCTTTTTATCCACACATCATCAATGTGAGTGGCTCCATGCTTTCTAAATGTTGTTGCGATGCCCTTGGGTATTCTATACATGTCTTCATGGTTTTCACCATCCAACATGTAGAATCCCTTAGCTTCATTACTAAGGGCATCATACCTATTCCTTCGCATGCTTTCATTCCCAACAAAGAGATCAGTGAGGGCATCCCAAGCTTCTTTAGCTGTGTTGAGATGTTCAATGTGGGCATGTCCTTGGGACCCACACCGAGCTGTATCATGTGGAGAGCAGTGGCATTCAATTGGCTGTCCACGACTTCTCTTCTTGTCAGGTTGGTTTGATCTCCAATATGAAGACCCTCTTCAATAATCCTACAAAGTTCAATAGAGGAGCTGCAAACATGAGACTTCATTAAGAATTGCCATTGATTGAAAGAGGATGCAGTGAGCTTGGGTGGATCACCCCTATTGTTTATATGAGGATGAGGGATAGGTGGGTCAGGGGAATATACGTGACGAACCTCACTATATCCCTCCTTACCACTTCCCTTCTTGGAGGTGGAACCATTAAGTTTTTCACCTTCCGCATCATCATCCTTGGATCCGGTGTTAGACTTTTCCTTAGATGATGGTGTGGCTGCCTCAGAGGAGGATGGAGATGGGGCTATGGATGATGTGAGGCGAGCAATCATTTGATTCATCTCCTCCATCTTGGCCTCAAAGTATTTCAACAAGGTTGTTTCCAACGCCTTGAGGTCATGCATTGTGACCTTATCCACAGCCTCATTCCCATCACCCTTGGTACCCATACTACTCTTAGGCGGTTAAGTCTGAATTAAGAGCTGGGGCTCTGATACCAATTGAAATGGATCGTATGGGCACCTAGAGGGGGGGGGGTGAATAGGTGCTACTTCAAATTTAAATGCTTTTTAAATTTTAGGCTTAGCACAAAGGGTAAATTCTCTAGATATACTATTAGGTGGAATTTCCCTATATGCAAACCTATCTACTAGCGAGTAAAGAGCGAGTGGAAGAGGAACGGGTAAACCAAAGTGAAGCACGTGGAGACACAGGATTTGTTTGACCGCAGTTCCTTCCTTGTTAAGGGAAGTACGTCTGCGTTGGAGGGGTGGGCAGTACTAAGACCACCACGCCACAATAGGCCTCACCCTGTTCTCCGATGGATCCGGCCACCAAAGGCCAGATCCACCTTTCCACTATAGGGACCCTTCGAGGTGGGTACCGGCACCTTTACACAACTAGCGGGGCACAACTCCACAATCAACTTGGAGGCTCCTGTAATGATAACAAGCTGCCACAAGAACAAGTTATCAATAACAAAGAACAAGATCTAGATATTGACAAGAATACTAGATGAGGGATTTCTCCAAATGAATGGAGAGGAGTTGATGCGCTTGATTCGTGATGACGATGATGATCCTCTCCTCCTTCAATTCTCCCAAAGATCGAAGCCTTCGGGTGGTTGAAGTGGGAGATCTAGAATGGGAGCTCTTGCACTGTGTCTGAACAATTTCGAATGAATCAAGAGTTCTGAATGTTGGGGAAGAAGGGGTATTTATACCCCCTTCCAAAACCAGCTGTTGGAGACTTTGGGGGCCGGATTATCCGGCCCAAGTAAGGGCCGGATTATCCGGCCTAGGGAAAACTCCGCCCCAAACTCGGAATATCTGGCAGATAGTCTGCCCCCCTATCAGAGCGTCGTGCCGAGCTTGCCCTTGATCATCTTCTGGGGGGCAGATTATCGGGTCCCATGTGAAGGCCGGATTATCCGGCCCGGGGAGGAAAAACCGCCCTAGATCGGATTTTTCGGGAGAAAATCCGACCGGACTCCGAGCGACGCGCCTTGGTATGCTTTGCTCAAAATCTTGGGGCCGGATTATCCGGCCCATGCGACAACCGGATTATCCGTCCTGGGGAAGAAAAACCGCCCTAGTTCGGATTCTCCGGGAGAAAATCCGACCAGTCTCCGAGCGACGCGCCTTGGCATCCTTTGAGCAATGAGGTAGGCCGGATTATCCGGCCCTTGGTGGGGCTGATAATCCGCCCCCCAAAGCTTCATGCACACTTAGCACACATGAATAATCTCCACAGTATTGTTATCTAACACGCAAAACACAGGAAAACATGAAATGTTCTTTTCAATCTCCCCCTTTTTGGTGTTAGATGACAATACTAGGATTTGCATGAAAGGATCACAAGACAACCAGCAAAAAAACATGGAAGAGACTCCCCCTCAATGTGTGCATATTAGAATTTTGCATTTGAATACACATGCACACAAATAGGTGAATCTATTCCATAGACATATGAGCAATATAATCATACCACCGAGGTAGAAGAGAGGCATCCTTGAAATAGCCTCAATTATCAACATGATAACCAATATAAGCGCCTTCTTTGATAAAGATTTCCAGCATAATAGGATATGAATAGATGAATCCATAAGCATAATCCATGAGATAAATCTAGACAACCACTCACATAGAGTCTCAAACAAACCACAAATCACAAATTTAAAGTTCAACACTAAATGGGCATAAGCGAGAAAACGACGAATAGAAAAAATGCAAGTGCTTATGCCGGACCCATGCAAATCCTCGAATGATCCTAATAGAACTACTTCTCCCTCTTTGGCATCGAGACGCCAAAAAGGAAGAAGAGCGATGCTAGCACCCCAAGGGATCACTCGTAGTCCTCATCCTCATCATCGTCTTCATTCTCGTGCTTGTCCTCATCTTCAAGCTCCTCGGTGTCACCATCCTCATCATCAGTAGTGGCCGCAGAGGGGAACAAGTGACGCTCCAGCTCTCCATAGTTCAGCCCGGAAGAAGAGTTCCACCGAGCATATGGTGTGGGAGGTGTAGGAGCCGGGGGGTCACCAGGCGCACCTGACACATGGTGAAGGATGAGCTGCTGAGAGTGAGCCAACTCATGGCGCTGCTTGTACGCCTCGTACTGACCCTTGCGTGTGTCCACGCCCATGCAAAGGATGTGTCGCTAGAACCAGTCCAGCTGATTGATCTCACAAGCAACAGGAGGCACTGGAGGCCTGCGAGCATCCCTCATGAGACTCTCGGGAGCAGAGGAGGGGTGAGAGGTCTTCTGGACCTTGGTGTAGATCTTCTTGGCCTTATGCACAGAATCAATGTTGAACTCTTCAGAAGGAAGCAGGTGTCGTATGAGCATCATAATGTAGGGTGCATAGGGCATGGACAAACGGTTGAACATAGCATCAGTCAGTTCATGGTAGATGAAGTCCATGACATCCAGCCTGTACTGCACAGACTCGTCCTCGCACGAGGCAACCTCATGAGAGAACTGAAGGAGCTAGACAAGGTGACCACAGATGCTATCATTGTTGCCCCCACTCGGAGTGATGGAGTCACCGAAGAGGCCCACTAAGGCAGCATAGATAGGAGCAAGCCCAGCCAGAGGGCCCACAATGCCATTGTCCACTGTGCAAGGAGAGAGAGCTGCATCTTTGTTGGGCTTCAGCTGGGTGATGATGTGGTGGCCACTGGCTCTATCCCTGCTGCGGAAAGAGTATCCAAGAACCTCAGCAAACACATGGAAATCAGCAGACATAGGCTTGTCATGAGTCATCCACTTCATAGTGCGACGCTCATCTCCACAAATAACCAAAGTGGAAAAGAACTGATTCACCACCTCAGAGTCATAAGAGCACTGGAGAGACATGAGATGGTGCAGCCCCATCCTCTCAGCCACATACATTGCATCCACAAGGTGGGCCTTCTCCAAAGCCTCAGCAAGAACCAGCGGGTGCATAGGCCTAATGTTCAGCCTGGCATATACTCATCATTGTGGGCATGCTTAGTCTGTTCCTGTAAGGTGTATGTTATTTAATGGATTCTTAGTAGTTCTTGCTCTCTTATGATCAGTCCCAATCCATTAATAGTTCATAACATGTCATATAAATGTTTGATTGCATTGTTCTATTCATAACTTGGTATGACATTGTGGTGTCCTCCTCTGAATGTTCTATTTGAATCGACTTGGCACATGCTCACGCATGCATATGTGTTGAGGGCAAACCTCAAGGGTGGCCCGATCTTTCACGATTCCCTTTCAAATCGAGGGTGGAGTGCGGGGGAAGGAGGAAAGGATGAACACGGCGAACACACGCACGAAGAACG
The DNA here is from genome assembly GCA_910589775.1 of Avena eriantha. Taxonomy (NCBI): domain Eukaryota; kingdom Viridiplantae; phylum Streptophyta; class Magnoliopsida; order Poales; family Poaceae; genus Avena; species Avena eriantha. Next base: position 394,123,573 of record OU342742.1, on the reverse strand, counting down.
CGATGAACACACACACGCAAACCCGCGATAAACACCAATAGCTCACACCGGCGGTGACCGGTCCGACACAATCCCTAGGATCGGCGTCGGGCGGAGGACTCTCTCTCGAACCGGCACGGTGAGATGGGAGACTCGGTGAGATCTTGACGTCTAGGCAAAGGAACACCGGTGCCTAGGCCTTGTACAACGCGGAGGCACGATGCAAAATCCAACGAGGTTTGGGGATATTGGTGCTCCTTAGTCAAGGAGCATGAGGCAAGAATTAGATAGATCCACAAAGGGGTTTCCACTAATTCCAATATCAAGCCTAGGGTTTACAATGGAGGTGGGGGTCTATATATAGGCCAGCCACAAGTTCAGGGGTAATTCAGGCATTAAAGTAGAGTTCTGGGCGAAGTAGAGGGGTACATGGGCCATATGGCCTAGCTAGGCTCGCAGGCTCATCGCTTGGACTGGACAGTCCGGGTCGGCACGGCCGGACAGTCCGGGGTGGCCAGACACTCCGGGCGGTGTCCGGGAAGTGTCCAATTTGACCTTCTGAATGTCCACGCCAGACTCGGGCTCGGGCAGGCCGAATACTCCGGGTAGAGTGGGCCGGACACTCCGGCTTGATCCGGGCGGACATTCCGACTCTGGCAGCTTCAGGCCAGGTGCAGCTTCAGGGCTCGTGGGTTGACGCGGTGGGGGCTCGTACCTGTTGATGCACAAAGTAGTGGTATGAAGTAGCACGCCATCCAAGGAGGTATCTAATTGGCACGAAGAGAGGAGCGAGTTCACCTTAGCTTGGAGGAGTTTGGCTCGGGCACGAGTCATGGGTCCACTTGGGGGACTTGTTGGTGTAGATGTAGAAGCGTCCGTAGGACGGGCTGCATCATCTCCCCCCCTTGGGAAAGAGTCGTCCTCGACTCTTCATGGATATCATCTTGAACATCTCCATGGTAGGGTGAGAGATCCTTGACATTGAATGTATTGCTTGCAAGGTACTTGGAGGTCGGGATGTCGATGATGTAGGTGTTGTTGTTGATTCGTTTGAGGACCTTGAAGGGACCATCTCCTCTTGGCTTGAGCTTGGAGTCACGTTCCTTGGGGAAGCGATCCTTGCTTAGGTGTATCCACACAAGGTCACCTTCTTCAAATATCATCTCCTTCTTGTCCTTGTTTAACCTTGAAGCTTGGCGAAGGACTTGTTGTTCGATAGTTGCTCTTGTTTCTTCATGAAGCTTCTTCATAGCTTGTGCGCGCTTCTCGACGTCCATGTTTGTGCGCTCATGGAGAGGTAGTGGTAGGATGTCGAGCGCGGTGAGGGGCTCGAAACCATAGACGATCATGAATGGACTCATCTTGGTTGTTGAGTGCTTGGCTCGATTGTAGGCGAACTCGGCGTGTGGAATGCATTCCTCCCAATCCTTCAGGTTTTTCTTGATCAACACACGACGGAGAGTTCCGAGGCTTCGGTTGACAACTTTGGTTTGGCCACCAGTTTGAGGATGTGATGCGGATGAAAAGAGGAGCTTGACGCCGAGCTTGGCCATGAGGGTCTTCCACAAGTAGCTCATGAATTTGACGTCGCGGTCGGAGACGATTGTCCTTGGCACACCATGAAGACGGACGATTTCCCTGAAAAACAGATTTGCAACATGTGAAGCATCATCGGTCTTATGGCATGATATGAAGTGTGCCATCTTGGAAAAACGATCCACAACAACAAATATAGAATCATGACCATGCTTAGATCTAGGCAATCCTAACATGAAATCCATGCTAATGCTGGACCAAGGTGTATGAGGAATAGGCAATGGCATATAAAGACCATAGGGATTAGCTTGCGACTTAGCTTGAACACATGTCGTGCATCGTTGAACGTAGCGCTCCACGTCACGCTTCATCTTGGGCCAAAGGTAGTGTTGCCAAACTTGAAGGACACAAACTTTGGAGACGAGTTGGTTGATTTGACGTTCGATCTCCTTTGTCTCCTCCGGGTTCGTGCGGTAAGCGGCACGGTTTGGAAGTGGTGCACCGGGGATGAGGTCGATGCGATGTTCTATGCCGCGAAGAGGAGGTAGTCCATGTGGAAGCTCCTCGGGGAACACATCCTTGAATTCCTGCAAAACACTCATCAAAGATGGAGGAGCATTGGTTAATTCGTTAGTTCCTTGCGCTAGTCCCTTGTAAAGGAGGACATAGTGCAAGATGGATGGGTTGTTCCAAACATCTCTCATCTCACTTTTGGTGGCAAGGAGAACACTCTTCGTTTTTCCACTCGAATTTGGCTTGTGGCTCTCACTCACTATGAGGTGGTTCTCTCTCTCACCGCTCTTCTCACAAGTAGGTGTTGTGCTTTGCGTCCTCGCTAAAGCCTTTGCATTGTCCACAATTATTTGGCTAGGAGTCATCGGTTGCAAAACACATGTTTTGTTGAGCCATTTGAAGGTGTATATATTGGTGCGACCATCATGTTGAGCAGCCTTGTCAAATTGCCATGGTCGACCAAGAAGCATGTGATAAACTGTTATAGGAACCACATCACACTCCACTGTATCTTTGTAAGGACCAATGGCGAAGGAGACCGATACAGTATGCTTGATCTTCACGGACCCTTGGTCACTTAGCCATTGCACGTGGTAGGGGTGCTTGTGTGGATGGAGGGTGAGGTTGAGCTTCTCACACAACTCGGTGCTAGCAAGGTTGTGGCAACTCCCTCCGTCAATGATCACCTTGATAGATTTGCCATTGATGTCGACTCTTGTTTGGAAGATATTGGAGCGTTGGTCTTCATGCTCTTGTGCTTGAGTGGTCAAGATTCTTGTGACGACAAGCGATGGACTTGCGTCATGTTCACACATGAGGAGTTCTTGATCATCTTCCACTCGTTGCCTTGCCATTGCTTCCTTGACAGGGGCATCAAACTCATCTTCACTCAAGTACTCTTCATCACCATTGTCATGGATGAACAAGACTTTCTTGTTTCCACATTCGGCCGACTTGTGTCCTTTACCTCCACACTTGTAGCATTCACCGTTGAAAGGTGTATCACTTTTTGCTTGCTTGCCATTTGGTGGCAGTTTTCCTTGAGGAAGTGTGGGCTTGAAGGAAGGCTTGGAGGTACTTGAGGAGTTACCATTGAAAGTTGTTGGTGTAGGGGTTGAAACTTGCTTGTAGGTGAAGTACGTCTTGGGCTTGTTGTACTTGATATCCTCTTGCACTTGACGTTCAGCCTTTGTTGCAATGTGCACAAGCTCAACCATGGTGTTGTATGTTTGGAACTTGACGATGCGCTTGATTGGGTGATTCAAGCCAATAAGGAAACGTGACATTGTTTGCTCCATGCGCTCATCAATGTTGGCGCGAATCAAGTTGTGTTCTATTTCCTTGAAGTACTCTTCCACGGTCTTTGTCCCTTGACGAAGCGCTTGAAGGTTGTTGAAGAGGTCACGCGTGTAGTGTGCAGGGACGAACCGGGATCTCATGTGAGCCTTCATGTCATGCCAAGTTGTGATTGGAGGCTCTTGTCTTGCATCACGAGCAACTTGAACTTGTTCCCACCAAAGGTTGGCGTAATCATCAAACTCTAGCGAAGCCATGGCGACCATCTTCTCGTTGCTATAGTTGTGCATGCGGAAGATCTTGTCGACTTTGAGTGCCCACGAGAGGTATTCTTCAGGGTCATTGGATCCGGTGAACTTGGGCATTGTGAACTTGAGCTTGCCAAAGGTTTCTTCATCGTTGCGGTCATTGCGACGAGCTTGGTGACCTTGTTGATGATCTTGTAGTTGGGGAGGTGGAACTTGGTTCTCGCGTCCTTGTTGCGGAGCTTTCTCTTGATATTGTTGTTGAGGAGGAGCTTGCTCTTGCTCTTGGCGCGGTTGTTGACGTGGTTGAGGCGCTTGGGCCTCATGGTGGCGAGGGTGTGGAGCCTCTTGACGCAGTTGATGATGAAGAGGAGGCTCGTTCCTTGGTTGGTGATGTTGGTTAGGCACATGGGCCTCACGGCGAAGAACATGGTCATGAGCCTCTTTACGTGGTGGGCGTCGCTCAACTTGTATCACTTGACGCTCCAAGTTTTGTTGATGTGGAGGAGGCGCCTCGTGATGACCATGGTGTCGTTGTTGACGTTCATGACGTTGATGATGATGAGGAGGATTTTGAAGAGCTTGACGTCGATGACGAGCTTGATTCTCCAAGTTGGAGTCATCACTTGTTGTGTCACGTATGTGTCGCGGTCGATGGTGGTAGACTTGCGGTTGCGCTTGCGGTTCCTCTTGTGGTTGCTCTTGTTGAATCACTAGTGCCCTTGCGTGATGACGGTGTGCTTCTTGCCTTGCTCGTGGCCTTGAAGAGAGGTCACCGTCATAGCTTGACGTTGTGGCCAGCCGTGGGGAAGGTACATAGTTCGAAGAGATTCCATCTTCAACCACAGGGGCATCATTGCGTCTTTGAGCACTTTGATGTAGATCTTGTGGAAGAGGTGCATGGCAATGCGAAGAACTTGCCGAGCTTGATGAGCGTGACCGTGGTCTTGCCATGCCATCGATGAGGCGTCGAAGATTGTCATTTGTTTCGGTGACAGAGCGTTGAAGCGCTTCATTTTGGTGGCCGAAGTTGTAATGCATTGCATGCATTTGTTGTTCGAGGCCGTCGAAGCGGTTGTCGATGTTCTTGAACTCGGCTTGCGTCTCGCCAAATTGTTCATCTTGTCTCGTCTCAAGTGCTTGGCAACGTTCATGGAACTCTTGTCGAACGATGAAGTGACTTGCGCGCGTCATGTACGGACCTTGATCTTCTTCTTGGGGAGGTGGTTGGCTCGTCTCACCGTGCCTATCCATCATGCAAAACACACAAGTATTGTATATGGAAGTGGAATATGGTGGTGTTAGCCTTGTACCTCACCTTGGGGATTGCACCAAACTAGAAACCACAAGTGAGAGCTATAAGCGTGCAAAGTGGAAATGCAAAGAAAACTCACACTCTCAAAAGCTTGTTGGTGGTAGGTTAGGGTTGTGGAAAGCCAAAGAACCAACCAAAATAAAAGGGATAGTCAAAAGTGGTAAAAATCCAACAAAACTCAAGTCAAAGACGAAGGTCAACAACTCAAAAGGGTGACGGGAACCTACGACTATGTACACACACGTGGAGAAAGTTGGGATTGACACGACTATGAAAATGAGCAAACAAAACGTCCTAACGAAGACTAAGCTCGTTGTCGTGCCAATGCAAGGAGAGACCGTGGCTCGTTTGCAAAGATTAAAATTGAGCAACGGATTTATGCACTTGCCTTGGGCGCTCTTCTTTCTCTCTTGCTTACAAGCTTTGAGACTCTCTTTTGCAAGGGGAGACTATTTTTCTTTTGCTTTTTCTTTGTTTTTTTTTGCTCTCCCTTGATGCTACCTAGTCACACTTGATATTGCTCTTGCACTCTCACTATCCAAGAACAAATGCACAATGCTCAAGCAAACACAAGATGAGCCACTCTCATGGGATAGGTACACACAAAGGAAGATGGGGGTTAACAAGGTGACACAAGTTATACCTTCTTTGATGATGAACTTGGCGTCGGTGGTGCGGGATGATGTTCGTGGTCCGTGGTGTCGATGAGCGCGGAAGTTGATGATGCGGAAGCTTGCTGGTACTTGCTGACACGCACACGGGACACGAGCAAACAAAGGAGATTAGCCAATGCGAAAAATGAGGCAAAACTGTCAAAACTGGTGTTACAGCCGGACACTCCGGTCTGTCTGGGCAGGACACTCCGGTCTGGCCGGACACTCCGGTCTGGTTCAGCCGAACACTCCGGTCGGTACATGCCGGACACTCCGGCGCGAGTTTCCAGCTCGTGTTCTTGAGCAGAAATCCTCGCCTTCGGCCCTCAAATCCGCGAAAAACTGGCCAAATCGGGCTGGGAAAACGCAGGATAAAGCTGGACCAACTCCTTAGACAAGGTTTGGTCAGATCAAAACCACAAATAACAATCCAAATCAAGAGATCGATCCAAAGGCAAATATGGGCTGTATTTTGTGGGATTTTCGAATTTTTGATGGATAGAAGAAAAATTTGTGGGGGAAATTGTGAGCAACGAAGCGCTTGATACCAATATGTTAAGGGCAAACCTCTTGGGTGGCCCGATCTTTCATGATTCCCTTTCAAATCAAGGGTGGAGTGCGGGGGAAGGAGGAAAGGATGAACACGACGAACACACGCACGAAGAACGCGATGAACACACACACGCAAACCCGCGATAAACACCAATAGCTCACACCGGCGGTGACCGGTCCGGCGCAATCCCTAGGATCGGCATCGGGCGGAGGACTCTCTCTCGAACCGGCACGGCGAGATGGGAGACTCAGTGAGATCTTGACGTCTAGGCAAAGGAACACTGATGCCTAGGCCTTGTACAACGCGGAGGCACGATGCAAACTCCAACGAGGTTTGGGGATATTGGTGCTCCTTAGTCAAGGAGCATGAGGCAAGAATTAGATAGATCCACAAAGGGGTTTTCACTAATTCCAATATCAAGCCTAGGGTTTACAATGGAGGTGGGGATCTATATATAGGCCAGCCACAAGTTCAGGGGTAATTCAGGCATTAAAGTAGAGTTCTGGGCGAAGTAGAGGGGTACATGGGCCATATGGCCCAGCTAGGCTCGCAGGGCCATCGCTTGGACCGGACAGTCCGGGTCGGCACGGCCGGACAGTCCGGGGTGGCCGGACACTCCGGGCGGTGTCCGGGAAGTGTCCGATTTGACCTTCTGAATGTCCACGCCAGGCTCGGGCTCGGGCAGGCCGGATACTCCGGCTGCGCCGGACACTCCGGCTTGATCCGGGCGGACACTCCGGCTCTGGCAGCTTCAGGCCAGGTGCAGCTTCAGGGCTCGTGGGTCGACACGGCGGGGGCTCGTACCTGATGATGCACAAAGTAGTGGTATGAAGTAACACGCCATCCAAGGAGGTATCGAATTGGCACGAAGAGAGGAGCGAGTTCACCTTAGCTTGGAGGAGTTTGGCTCGGGCACGAGTCATGGGTCCACTTGGGGGACTTGTTGGTGTAGATGTAGAAGCGTGCGTAGGATAGGCTGCATCAATATGACTAAACAAAAAGTCAGTTAAGCCTCGATGATTTATTCTGCCTCAGAGTTCTTGTGTCACTTTTATGCCACTATTAATTTTGTTTTGTCGCAAGCATCATTATGACAGTTACTGCTCTCTCGATTGTTGCTCGCTTTCTATTGCTAGCCTTCAATTATGTTGAGTATAAGCTTTACTCGTGCATCCAACTCCCTAGAACCAAATTGTCAAAAAGAGTCCACCATATCTACCTATTAGCATCATTTCTACTCCTTGCATATTTATTATGCTTTGTTTTCTTCCAATAAAAATGTTTGCTTGTTATGAGAAAATTAGTTAGTAAAGTTCTCACGAACTTGATGGCACACTTTATTTTCTTGCACTTAATAAACTTGAATCATTGTGTCCATCTATGTTGCATACATGCTTGCGCTTTATAAGTTGTGAATTAGCAGAACCATGTTACCATGGGGAACACTTTCGACACTGCACTTATTTAGTTAATATCATGTTCTTTTGCTTATGGATCCCGACGGTGTGAAATAAAAGGGGAGCTTGGAGTTTGTATATGTGTTAGAGAAACGTCTGGGCGGCTAGCCTAAGCCGTGCCTAATCATGGTGGAAACTTGCAGCATAACCATAGTGAGCAATCTGTAAATCATCCTTAATAAAAATCTATGCAAATATCAAATAAAAAGATCGCTGAGGTGCTCATTGTCTGTTGCCTTGTCATTTTGATATGGGATAGCTCATGTATCATGAGGCAAGGGGTACCCCGTTGGCGGTTCTCTATGATACACATGTACTTACAATGACAAGAACTTACTCGTGACTAAAGTTGAGTAGCATGAGGTCCGGTACTCGTAAGCAAGGGGCATGAGATTTTCAACTTATAACTTGTCAAGCATATCCTCATATTTGTGTCACTTTAACCTTAATCACCTCAAGATGCTTATGATAGGGGCAATGAGAGCTCAAAGCCAATGATTACCATACTTTCAACATTTGGAAGCCTTTCAAACTTTTCAAAAAAATTATTTCACTTTTATGTTGAGTCACCATTTATTCTTTGAGCACCTTCCCGAGAGCATAGCTGTCATTCTTAGTGTAATGTTCTTGTCCCAAAACACGGTTAGTTGTGACATAACTTTGACGCTTGTATCTTTGATATGTTTATTTCTAGTCTTCACTTAAACTTCAGAGGTGCCTTGGCATTTATGTTTTGCTCCGAAGAAAGGCAAGCGAGATACCACTTTATCATATCTTCTTATGAGCATTACAATCCTGCATATGCTTTTGTGTCATGTTGCTTATTATTAATGGGTTGAAATCTCTTCATAGCTTACATGACTACTGGGTAAACTTATTTGCATACTGTTTATTATGAATTGCCTAAGTATTTGATCATATGCTGGGAATATATACATCTTATGAAGCAAATGTGTTCGTGAAAGTTTCTTTTGTCGTACTCAGTTTTCAACTGAATTGCTTGAGGACAAGCAATAAGCTAAGCTTGGGGGAGTTGATACGTCCAAAACGTATCTACTTTTTCGAACAGTTTTGCTATTGTTTCTTCTCTAATTTGTGTGATTTGGATACAACTAATGCAGACTAACGCTGTTTTCAGTATAATTGCTTTGGTGTCTCGTTACAAGAAAAAATAATAAACTTGGTATATTGATTGCATCTCAAAAAAAGCTTCACATAAATGAGCTATCATGTTCGAGGTTTCATGGCTTTTAGGCCAAACGACCAATGTTATGGCTAGAATCGTGACATATTTTATGATAATATACCCATATTATGCACACATGTGCATCATGGGATGACGAACAATGTTGCAGGAGGAAGTTTTCCTTTTTGTCACAAAAAAAAACATTTTTCATTTTCCAAGTGTTAAAAACAGGGTGTTTTGTGAAGCAACCACCAAATGAAAGTTTCAAAATGGTACCAACCCATTAGGACACCTTACATGGACACTGTACCAACCAGGATATCTTAGATCTTTCTGTCCACCCCTCGTGAAAAAGACAAATTCCTGCCGAATCGGTAGAAAGTGGATCAGATTTGAACTACAGGTACATGATCTGATGCTTATGATTTTTTGGAAAAATATTTTTAGGTTCAAAATATGCTATTTCATTAGAGATCCACTGCAAGTTTAGCGATGCTCATCCCCGAGCTAAGAATCTTCATGCCTGCATTTTGATCATAGTTTGAAATGGGCATAAGAAATTCAAAAACAATCCAAACAATGTAAATCTTCGCGTGGTGTCATATTATGTGACATATTTACAAGTAAAAATAACAAACTTTGTATATTGATTACATCTAAAAAAACCTTCACAGAAATGAGCTATCATGTTCTAGGTTTTATGACTTTCAGGCTAAACGACCAATGTTATGGCTAGAATCACGGCATAGTTTATGGTAATGTGCCCATATTTTGCACACATGTGCATCATGGGATGGCGAACAATGTTGCAAAAAGAAGTTTTCCCTTTCGTCGCACCAAAATGCCATTTTCTAATTTCCAAGTGTCGAAAACGGGGTGTTTTGTGAAGCAACCACGAAATAAAAGTATCAAAATGGTACCACCTCATTTAAAAAAATACTAGGCCACCTTTCATAGACCGTCCATCCCTCGTGAAATAACAAATTCTTGCCAAATAGGTAGGAAGTGGGTCAGATTTGAACTACAGACACATGATCGGATGCTTATGATTTTTTGGAAAAATCATTTTTAGCTTCACAATATGTTATTTCATCAGAGATGCACTACAAGTTTAAGGAGGCTCATCCCCGAGCTAAGAATCTTCATGCCCGCCGTTTTGACCATAGTTTAAAATGAGCATATGAAATTCAAAAACGATCCAAACAATGTAAAACCTTCGCGTGGTGTCATATTATGTGACATATTTACACGTAAAATTATCAAACTTGGTATATTGATTGCATCTCAAAAAACCTTCACAGAAATGAGCTATCATATTCGATATTTCAGGGCTTTCAGGCAAATGACCAATGCTATGGCTAGAATCGCGGTATATTTTGTGATAATATGCTTATATTATGCACACATGTGAATCTTGAGATGGCGAAGAATGTTGTAGCAGGAAGTTTTTCTTTTCGTCGCACCAAAAAGGGATTTTCTATTTACCAAGTGCCAAAAAGGGGTGTTTTGTGAAGAATGCATCAAATAAAAGTTTCAAAATGGTACCATCATATTTTTCAAAACTACTAGACCACCTTAAATGGACAATGTCCCAACCAGAATATCTTAAACCTTTTCGACCACCCCTCGTAAAAAAGAAAAATTCATGTCGAATCGGTAGGAAGTGGGTCACATTTGAACTACATATACATGATCTAATGCTCATGGTTTTTTGGAAAAATAATTTTTAGGCTCACAATAGGCTATTTCTTTAGAAATCCACTTCAAGTATTCCTATTCATCGCACCAAAAAGCCATTTACTATTTTCCAAGTGTCAAAAAGGGGTGTTTCATGAATCCTGACATAGTTTCGGTTGATCCAGTGTTAAGAAGATATGATACATGATTAAAAAGATGACAATGATGTCATATTTGAATTCCTCTCATTTTTCTGATCGATTTGGATATATTATTTATCGAATTACGATTTACAGATTTGTAGATATGAATTATTTAATAGTATATAAAAAACATAAAAGAAATAAAATTTATTTCATTTTTATTTGAATGCAAGAATATTATTACTTATTCATTGTTGATTAATTAATAATTATTTGGAATGTAAAAAAAATAAAGACATGTAACATCATGGTCTAATGGTTAATAGGATTAATATGATAATATTAATAACAAGGTCTAATTTCTTTCTTGGATTATCCGGAAGGAACGAAGAAGTTAAACGTTTTGGGGCTATAGTAGTGTTAGAATGAATAACCGATTTGGAAGTTTGATCACGAGGTCAATTTGACTTGAGAATAAGTGTACTTAGAGTTAAAAAAATGTCCATATGAGATTAACGGGTTAAACAATTCAAAAAAATTGGGAATTTTTTTAAGAAATTTTTGATTTTTTTTTGAATAAAACTAGGCCGACGGTAAAACCGTCGTCGCAGCCAAATGGTCGTTAGCCATCTAGGTGGAGCCCATCTAGCCTACATCGATGACAAAGCCGTCCGCGTAGCTATATACGTCGACGACAAGAGGGGCTACGCCTACGGGGAAATACACCGACGGCAGCCGTCGGCGTAGCCTACGCTGACGGCAATCGGGGTCTACGCCGACGGGAGTCGGCCGTCGGTGCCTGTCTTCTTTTCTGTAGTGGATATAGCAGTTGAAATACGTGCGCAATTTCTCATGAGCATAGTTGAAATATCCGTGCTAAACTTCTCGCGAACTTGTTGAACTGTCTCGTAGACGCACCTGAACTGACTGCATACTTTTCCCTCATAAGAATAGTTGAACTAACAAAGGATATCTGGAACCGTCGGCGTAAGCACATCTAAACTTTCCTAACTACGACGTAGGCACATATAAATTGTTACCAAATCTGTACTTTGCCACCATGTATGTTTCAACCAAATTTTTGAAACTTAAAAAATATTATTCATGGTTAAACTGTCTTGGTGGAATAGTTGTACTTCAGATCAATTAATAATCATACTGCCTTAGTTGTCAAAGAAAGCATGATGTACCTGATTACAAGCATCGAGCATGCTTTATCTAACTATTTCTTTCTCCATGATTCGTGGAGTGGAACTAGCATGAGATGACACTAATTTTGTTAGCCGCCAGAGCAGGCGCAACTGTTGCCGCTGTCATCGTCGCCTGCCAGAATATCGAGCAGCACCGCAGGCCATGTGCGTTGCCGGAGTTGACTGGACGTGCCGCAGGCCATCCCACCGCCCTGGCCTCCGCCTGTCAACTGGACGCGCCATAGCCTCTGGAGTGCGTTGCACACAACCTGTTCGGTCGTTTTCCTGAGGTACATTCGTCGGTCCTTTCTAGGTTATATGGTCCGCTGCAGGAGTTGGCATGATCACTGACGACCGTATACTGAACAGATGGGTAGCAGTCAAAGGGCAATCGAGTTCTTCTACAAGAATTTTGTTGAGTCATCATCTGAGGAGGAGTCCGACGGTGAGGCTGAAGTTCTGCTGGCAGCTGCATAGATGGTGCACGACCACTACCTCCTACCACCGCGTAGAGGTGGCTCGGCGAAGCAGCGCGAAGCCAACCATGAACACGACCGGGAAGCTGGGCACATACGCCTTTACATGGACTACTTACACCCAATTAATCCTGTCTTCAAAGAGAAGGCATTCCGTCGCCGCTATCGGATGTCCAAGAACCTACTCTTAGACATTCTCAATGGGGTGAGGGGTATGATAACTACTTCGAGGCCAAGTACGATTGTACCTGTAAGATTGGCTTCTCCTCTTACCAGAAATGTTCTGCTGCCATTTGGCAGCTTGTATATGGAGTGCCTGGTAATCTCCTGAACGACTACATGCACATGAGCTATTCCACATGCCACGAGGCCATGTACCGGTTTTACAGTGCAATTATTACGGTGTTTGGCAAAGTTTATATGAGAGAGCCAAACACTGAAGACACTGCCCGCCTTTTTTCCATCAACGAGAGTAGGGGTTTCCCGGGATGCTTGGCAGTATCAACTTCATGCATTGGCAGTGAAAGAACTATCATTCTGGTTGGCAAGGGCAGTTGAAAGGGCATGCGGAGGGTTGCACCGTCATCTAGAGGCGGTTGCATCACATGATCTCTGGATTTGGCACTCTTTTTTTTTGGCATGGATGGATCAAGCAATGACAACAATGTGCTACAATGGTCTCCGGTGTTTGCTAGGATGGCAGAAGGCAATCCCCACAGGTTCCTATGAGATCAATGCAATCCATATGATATGGGTTACTATCTAGCTAACGGTATCTATCCATCCGGGGCCACCTTGGTGAAGACAATCCCCAACCCTAGAGATGAGAAATGCAAGAGGTTTGTGAAAGAGCAAGAGGCCGCTAGGAAGGATGTGAAGCGAATATTTGATGTGCTTCAGTCAAGGTGAGCTATTGTTCGATACCCTGCTAGAACCCGGAGCATGGAGAGGATGTGGATGAGATGACTGCTTGTGTTATCATGCACAACTAGGGATGACAATGGGACCCCGAAACCCGCAAAGCCGACGGGTACCCGCCTTAAACGAGAGGATTTGGTAAAAAGTTAGACCCGCCAAGTCTAACGGGACGGGTCTGGGGGTGACAAACCCCTACCCATAGACCCACAGACCCGCTCTAAGCCTTAATCCTACCCCTAATAATCATATGCCTAACCACAAGTCCCACGCGACCACGCACACACACAACACATATCACATGCACGCGGTGGAATATGGAGTCCTAGAGACAACACACGCATGCATGCCTCCATTTCCACCAACCCCATTCCAATATCCCATTGTTTTCTTCCCTCATGTGCCAGCATTGCACCCCTCTCACGCGTGACGGGTACCCGTTGGGGCCCCAAACCCAACCGGGTCGCGGGTCTGGTAAAAATGAGACCCGATTAATTAAACGTGACGGGTATGGGGGAGCCAGACCCGGCCATCCCTATGCACAACATGATCGTCGAGGACGAGCGTGATGACGATATTTTCGACCAAGGCTGGGATTTTCAGGGTCAATTGGTTGAGCCAGAACCAGGTGTAGCATTTTGAGAAGAATTCATGCAAGTGCATGAAAATTTGCGTCATAGGCACACTCATAACCGACTTCAACTAGATTTAGTTGAGCATATATGGTTGCATGCGGAAAACCATAACTATTAATCGCTTATTTGTTTTCTATAATTTCACTTACGTTTGGTTAATTTTTATCGAACCATGTGAGTGTAAACTATATGTAATCTAGTTTATTTGCTTGTAAAATATACATTTATCTATGTATTTTGTATTTAAATCTGCAAAAAGATGAAAATTCTGGCCAGGCTAGCCAGCGCGGACAAATGGATCGCGCCGCTGAAGGCGGTTGGCCGGACAGGTCGGACCACGACCCAAAAGTGACTGTGGTCTGATCCAAACGGACAGAAACATAACGTTTCAGTCGGCCATTTGGGTCGGCCCGGTAGAGATGCCTTTAGGAATCAACTTTTTTTCCTATTGGAAAATGCTGTCACACCGTTTTTCAATTTTCTTGGAAATCGGTGGCACGACGCAACCTTTTCCGAGGTTTTTCTTCTCGCTTGGTGATAATGAGCTGATCCTCGAACAAATGATCCGATTCGATCTAGGATACTTCACCATCTATGCAAGAAAACTCCATACTTCTCGCTCGATGGCCATGTCCTCCAATAGTGTACACCCCTCCACAAAGAAGTCGCGAAACTCCATACGTTGGAGAGTAGTCCATGATCGGAGAATAACCGTGGCCTAATAGATCACCTGTATAGAAGAAGAAACAATGTTTTCTTTTTGAGATGAGAAGAAACAATGTTATTAAAGATCTTGTTATTTATACATAGCCAAAGTGACCAAATAATGGCAAGCGCTCCCACCCTAAATAGAGTCATATATTCATCATTAATCCCGTACAGCCAGTTACCAAATACATTGGTAACCGAGCAGGGAGGAGATAAACCAGAGGCTATTTGGATGATTGACCATATAGTACGAGCAAATTTACACTGGAAGAATAAATGCCGAATTGTCTCACTATGATGACAAAAAATGTATTGTGTACTTCCCTGCCAATTCCTCTTAACAAGATTATCCTTTATAAGAATAACCCCTTTTCGAAGATACCAAGCGAAAATCTTCGTTTTCAGGAATATTTTCATCTTCCAAATCTTACTATTATCATCGACTAGAATATCAGGTTGGATCATCGCTCTATACAATGAGTCAACATAAAATTTACCACTCTCAAGTAAATTCCATTTAAACTGATCCACGCCCTCTGAAAGTTGTATCATGGATAATCGAAATAAAACTTATTTGCTAAAATAATCCAATTATGTTTTGAAGCTATTCTACTAAATCGGCAACCCTTATTATAGATCAAAGTGAGTACATGTTTCCATTCTTAAATTTGCCAAAACTTTTTTCGTCCTAATTCGTACATGTGAGTCCACGTGTAGAAAGAACAGTCTTGTGTATCACTTGTCGTGTTTGAAGTTCTATCAAGAGCCTCAACTTTGTACATCACGGTTAAATTTAAATTAGTACTAATTTTAGATAGAAAGAACACTCGTACGGAATCCTATTGAAACCAAGAAATATAGATCCGCTTGCCATCCACACCATAATAGATAGAATTTTTCGAAGAAAAGTGGAGGAAGGCCTCCTAGGGATAAGAGACATAGGGAGGGAGAGAGAGTCAAAAAAGGATCTTTCGTGTATAATCTTGCATAATCTCGAAAGTTATTGAAAGGACATTTACTGTCATTATCACTTTTGGTGTTCGTTAACAACAAATAGAGCTTTTTACTGTATGCTATTGTCTACAGGTTGATACATTGCAAAGTGAAAAGAACCTTTGACATGCGGAACATTCCCTGCATATTTGCTTGACTCTTGGGAATTCCAGACCAGAGTCTCCGGTCTGCCTGAATCAGAGTCTCCGGTGTGGACTGTAGTTTACCCAGGAGTCTACGGAGGAGCCTCCAGTTTCCTGTCTGTGTCAAACTGTGTGGTGGTCCGGAGCTTGGCCCGGAGTCTCCGATCCTTGCCTCCGACCGGAGTCTCCGGTGCATAGGGACCGGAGTCTCCAGTCCACTTGGCTCGCAGAAGGGCTGGGTCATTCTGTTCAACGGTCCGTAGGCTGGTCCGGAGATTAACCGGATTCTCCGGTGTAGACCGAAGTCTCCGGTGTGCAGACCAGAGTCTCTGGTCTGACTTTTCTCCAATGGTCAGAAAACGGTTCAATGGAGTGAAGGGATATAAATAGAGGACCGTATCCCCTTCCTCCAGCTGCTCGTCCACCTCAAGAACACCATGCCCATTTGAGTCACCAAATCAACAAGATCTCTTTATCCAACCATCCAAAGTCATTGATCTTTGGAGAATCGAAGGAAGAGGCCTTGATCTACAACTTCACCAAGAGAGATCTTCATTTCCCCCTCATTCACTTGAGG
The DNA here is from genome assembly GCA_910589775.1 of Avena eriantha. Lineage (NCBI taxonomy): Eukaryota > Viridiplantae > Streptophyta > Magnoliopsida > Poales > Poaceae > Avena > Avena eriantha. The sequence continues at coordinate 394,107,383 of OU342742.1, read as the reverse complement.
GCCCCCATGCTCTAGTGTTTCTTTGGAAACCCTAGCTTTTGATTTGGTTCTTACAAGCTTGTCTTTGATTGTTTGACAGCTTGCTTGTATTTGGGAGCCTCCAATTAAGTTGTGGATGTGTGCCTCAAACTCGTTGTAAAGGTGCCGGCTTCCACCTCGAAGGTTGTCGTATAGTGGAAGAGGTGAATTGAACCCCTTGGGGTGAGGTTCATCGGAGAACAAGGGAGGCCTCTCGTGGCATTGGTGGTTTGAAACCACCCCCTCTCCAAACGTAGACGTACTTCCCCTCAAAAGGAAGGAACTACGGGAAACAAATCTTTGTGTCTCCGAGCGCTCCACTTTGGTTACTTCTATCCTTTACCGCACTTTACTTATCTAGTTCTTGCTTAGTACTTGTGCTAGGTTGACATATAGGTAAATTCACCTTAGTTGTATAATCTAGAGAATTTACCTTTTGTGTCAAACCCTAAATTGAAAAAGAGAAAAATTTGGAGTAGCACCTATTCACCCCCCCTCTAGGTGCCCATACGATCCTTTCAATTGGTATCAGAGCCTCGGCTCTTTATTCAGGCTTAACCGCCTAAGAGATTATGGACAACATAGAGGAGGGAGAAAGTGAGGCTAGCCATTCGGTGACCATGGTAGATCTCAAGAAGTTGGAAACAAGCTTGAGCTCTACCTTAGGCAACGAAATCCAACAGTTGCGCCAACTCATTGAGCAACTTGTTAGGGATAAGCAAACCTCACCTCCTCCCTCTCAAGAGAAAACATCACCTAACCCAAAGGCTAATGCTCCGGCTAAGCCTTTGGAGGAAGTGGCGGGGGATGAACATAATTCCACTAACTCCACCACCAAAAAGTGTGATGGGAAGGAAGGGCACCATGCGGTTCCCGGATGGTACTCTCCTGGCCCTCCTATCCCTCACCCACATATAAATAATAGAGGCGACCCAGCTAAGTTAGCTGCACATACTTTTGCACAATGGAAAGTTTTAATGAAATCTCATGTGTGCAGCTCTTGCATTGATTTGTGAAATATTATTGAAGAAGGACTCAAAATTGAGGATCCAACCAACTTACCTAGAAGAGAAGTGGTCAATATCCAACTCAATGCGACTGCCTTGCACATGATCCAACTTGGAGTGGGGCCAAAGGATTTTCCCCACATTGAGCACTACAACACCACGAAGGAAGCTTGGGATGCTCTCATTGACTTGTTTGTTGGCAATGAGAGTATGAGAAGAAATTGATATGATGCCTTAAGCAATGAGGCCGAAGGTTTCTTCATGAAGGATGGTGAGGATCATGAAGACATGTATCGAAGACTCAAATCCATAGCCACCGCCTTCAGGAATGTTGGTGCCTCTCACATTGATGATGCTTGGATCAAGAGGAAGTATGTGAGTGCATTCATGCCTTTCGAGCCTACTGACTTGAAGAGTCTCCAAGAAAGACACAACTACCATCTTATGACCTCCAATGAAGTGATGCAAGAGATGGCCGCCTTTAAGGTTGCTGCCAAGAATGCCAAAGACGCCCGTGCTCATGCCATTGGAATGAGTAGTGGTGTCAATCTTGCCTTGAAGGCCAAGGTTGTGGAGTATGATGAAGATGAAGGAAGTGATGAGGGACTTTTAATGAGCCACCCCGAAGATGTCAAGGTTGCTCGTGGTGAATACATGGCCTTCTATGCAAGAAACTTTTGGAAAGATCCCACCAAGGCCAAGATGGAAATGCAACAAAGAAGCAACCCCATGGGAGAAGAGGTAATGGGTCCAAGTTGAGAACTTGTTTCAATTGTGGTGACCGCTATCACTTCATTGCAGCTTGTCCCTATGAGAAAAGAGAAGATCATGGGGGTAAACTTGTGTTGAAGAAGACCTCCGAAGCTCCCAACAAGAAACCTTTCATCAAAAGGAACTCAACCAACAAGAAGCCGGGAGAAATTGTCTTGATCACACATGCAGAGTTCTCCTCCTCCGATGATGATGAAGATGAAGAAGAGGATACATCAAGTGGTGTGGAGGCTCTTGCCACTACCTCTACACCTTCATTCTCACTCTTCAATTCTCCAAATGAGAATATCTCCAAGAAGAACGTCACTTGCCTTATGGCAAGAGGAACAGAGACCTATGCTTCCGGAGGGTCAAAATGGGTGCTTGATAGTGGATGCATAAGTCATATGACTGGAAGCGCGTCTTGTGTCAAGGAGTTGAGACCAAATGTTGATCAAATATCTGTGATGTATGCCCACAAGTCAAAGTCTAAGGTAATGGGTTTCAGCAAAGTTGTGGTTGCACATGATATCACTCTCGTGGACGTCATGCTTGTTGAGACCCTTGGCTATAATTTACTTTTAGTCCGTGCTCTTGGAAAGATGGGCTTTGCCGTATTTATTGATAATGATATTGTGATCCTCATGTGGAGCAAGTCTCTAAAGGTCGCATTCATTGGGTACATCGAGAATGACTTGTATGTGGTGGACTTCTCGATGAAAACCACTGCAAGTTCGATGTGATTATTCAGAAAGGCTGATGTGGGTTGGCTATGGCATCGCCGTCTAGCCCATGTCAACATGAGAACTTTGCAAAGCCTCCACAAGGATGGTCATATTGTTGGACTAAAAGAAAATGTTTGCTTTGCCCAAGATCATGTTTGCAGGGCATGTGTTGAAGGAAATATGCATGATTCTCCCCACAAGCCAAAGAACTACATCAAGTCCAAGAGGATCTTGGAGCTCCTTCATGTGGATCTCTTTGGTCCTCCATCTCATGCAAGTCTTGGTGGGAAGAAATATTACTTGGTGATTGTTGATAACTACTCAAGATACACTTGGGTATATTTCTTCAAGCTGAAAAGTGATACACAAGAGAACTTCATTGACTTCATCAACATGGCTCAACGTCAACACAATGTCCCAGTTTTGACAATAAGAAGTGACAATGGTACCGAGTTCAAGAACTACACATTGAATGGATTTCTTAGTGATGAGGGAATAAAACATCAATATTCCCCTGCATATACCCCTCCACAAAATGGTGTAGCTAAGAGGAAGAACTGGACTCTTATTGATATGGCAAGGACCATGTTGGCGGTGTTTAAATCTCCATACAATTTTTGGGCTGAAGCAATCTCCACCGCATGCCATGCATCAAACCGCCTCTACCTCCGGAAAAAATTGATCAAGACTCCATATGAAATTCTTACCGGTAACAAGCCCAACGTTTCATACTTCCGGGTGTTCGGTTGTAAGTGTTTCTATCGCATTAAGGGCATTCGTTTGTCCAAGTTTGACTCCAAAGCATTAGAGGGTATTTTTGTTGGTTATGGTCTCGAATCCCACACTTATAGAATCTATGACAAGCTCTCCGGAACTGTCATAGAATCTTGTAGTGTGGTGTTCGAAGAATATGATGGTCCCTAAGCGGGGCGTGTTGATGTTTGTGATGTAGATGATGAAATGCCTCAGGATGCCATAGGGAGAATGGGTGCGGGTTTCATCCGTCCTGTTGAGGAACCCCTTATGGCGGATCGAGAAGAACTATGCTCTACTCAAGTGGATCCCTCATCTTCACAACATCATCAAGCTTCTATCGAGGGGGAAAATGACCCATGCCAAAGACAAGCTGTGAACTCTCAACCTATTGATCAAGCTGAAGCATCTAGCCAGGAGGTTCTTGAGTCACCATTTGACATCATGTCCATTGGGGCTAAGGCTATTACCTAAGGAAGATCTATAGAATCTGCCATAAGGGAAGCTCAATGCCTGTCTAGAAGTATGCTTGATAAAGACCAAGGTCAGTCTTTGCCTCTTGTAGAAGAAAATGATTCCAATGATGATCAAACTCAAGTTGATGGTCAAGACGAGGACCAAAATGATTAAGTTATCCCCCCAAGAAACAACAAGGAGATCAAAACTCGTCGCCAAGCTAGAATGGATAGAATATTGGAATTAAGAGACCACACTCTTGAGAATGTGGTAGGAGATCTAAGAAGAGGGATATCTACTCGAGCTTAACTGAAGAACGTTGGTGAGCACCAAGCACACATTTCCATGGTGGAACCAAAGAAAGTATGGGAAGATCTTGAAGATTCGGATTGGTTGGATGCTATGCAAAAGAGCTCAACAACTTTGAGAGAAACAAATTATGGAAGTTAGTTGAAAAGCCAAAAGATTGCCGCAATGTTATAGGCACCAAGTGGATTTTCAAGAACAAGCAAGATGAGCATGGAATTGTGGTGATAAACAAGGCAAGATTGGTTGCACAAGGGTTCTCTCAAATTGAAGGCATTGATTATGGAGAGACTTATGCACCCGTGGCTCGCCTTGAGTCCATCCGTATCCTTCTTGCTTATGCGACACATCATAAATTTAAATTACAACAAATGGATGTAGAAAGTGCATTTCTTAATGGTCCATTGCATGAATTGGTATATGTGAAGCAACCCCCGGGGTTTGAGGATCCCAACTTTCCAAACCACGTCTACAAACTCGATAAGGCACTCTATGGGCTCAAACAAGCCCCACGCACGTGGTATGAGCATCTTAGCGAGTTGTTGTTAGATCGTGGGTTTGAGGTTGGGAAAACCGATCCCACTCTTTTTACTAAGAAGGTCAATGGGGAACTTTTTGTATGCCAAATTTATGTAGATGATATTATCTTTGGCTCATATAACAAAGCTTTTAATGATGAATTCTCAAAGCTTATGACTGACAGGTTCAGGATGTCTATGATGGGAGAATTGAGAGTATTTCTTGGTTTTGAGATCAAGCAAGTGAGAGGAGGAACATTCTTCAACCAAGCCAAGTATACTCAAGATATGCTCAAAAGATTCAACATGAAAGACCTAAATGGAGCTCCCACTCCCATGGCGACAAAGACTCATCTTGAACTAAACCCAAATGGTAAAGATGTGGATCAAAAGGTATACCAGTCCATGATTGGCTCTTTGCTTTACGACCTGATATTGTGTTGAGTGTAGGAGTGTGTACAAGATATCAAGCGGCTCCTAAATAAAGCCATTTAATGGCAGTCAAGAGAATCTTTCGATATTTGGTTCATACCCCAAACTATGGTATTTGGTATCCTAGGGGCTCAACTTTCTCTCTTTGTGGATACACGGATTCGGATTGGGCTGGTGATAAGGATGATAGGAAATCAACCTCCGGGGCTTGCCAATTCCTTGGGAGGTCCTTGGTGTGTTGTTCTTCTAAGAAGCAAAATTGTATATCTCTCTCCACCGTCGAAGCCGAGTATGTGGAAGCTGCTAGTGCTTGTACATAGTTGCTATGGATGAGGAAAAATTTAAAGGAGTACGATGTCCATTGTGACAAAGTGCCTCTTCTATGTGATAATGAAAGTGCTATCAAGATTGCCTATAACCTAGTGGATCATACAAGGACAAAGCATATTGAGATTCGTCATCACTTCATTAGAGATCATGTTGCTCGAGGTGATATTGAGCTATCCTATGTGTCAAGCAAAGATCAACTTGCCCACATTTTCAAGAAGCCACTTGATGAAGCAAGGTTTTGTTATTTGAGGAATGAACTAAATATCGTAGATTCTAGGAGCTTGACTTGATCATCTTGCATACTCACCTATATCTTGATCCTTATTTGGTTTAGGTGCAGGCATGGAGATAGGGGGAGTGCGGTTCTAATACATTGGACTATCCTTCCCCCCATAATGCCAACATTAAGAAATTCAATCCTCTTAGTATCATTTAGAGATATGTGAGCGTCATTGTTGAGTAGTGGTTATGAACCCAAGGATAATTCTTCGGGGTGTCATGCCACAAACTCTTCCATGGTGGCTTCCGTCACCACCCTCTTCTCATTTGAAGAGTTGGTTCTTAGTTCGGGTTTATTTGGCGCATTAATGAAAATTTGAATAGATTTCTGTGGTTTTCTTGATTTTTCACAGTATGTCATCTTAACCCAAGCCTACTCTCTGTCCTGAAAACTCTCTCTATCTAATATATGTCCCCATACACATATCTTGGAGTTTTTGGTCGAGGAGGACCGGAGTCTTTGATGTGCTGACACCGGAGTCTCCGGTGTGGGCTAGAATCTCCGGTGTAGACTGGAGTCTCCGGTCCGGATGGCTTCTGGCCACTTAGAGGGAGGACGGGGTGAACTGAAACAGCCAATTTCATTCATCCACCCCCGTCCTCCCCTCTCTACCCTGTCACCTCCACTCCCAAATCTCCTCCCCGGAGGTCAAGAAGCCCACGGGATTCGCCGTGCCGCTGACCAATCTTCTCCCCTCCACCATTGGGTGATTCCCAATGGTTGAATCAATCCCATGGATAGATCTAGTACCTCTCCTCCTCTTTTCTCACCTAGGGTTCATCCCTTGCTTTGTTTTTGAGGATTGGTACTATTTTGCCCACGGGAATCTCTTGTTTGCGTGCACACGAGTACTTTACCCTTGTTGCCATGCCCGATCTGTTGGATTCAACACTACTGGAGCCTCCCTGGTCTTCCCCCGAGTCTCTAGACCGGAGTCTCCGGCCCCAGGCCGGAGACTCTGGTCCCTTGGACCGGAGACTCCGATGTGGACCACAGAGTCTCCGGTGTGGGTTGAATCAAACAAATCTTGCAATGCCTCAAGGGTCCTGTGCTGCCTCCTTGGGACATATATACTTACCTCCATGCTATCTCCCTCGCTGTTGTTCATAGGTTCTAGCTCTCATCGTCCTCCTCGCACCAAGGCCAAGATGAAGAGAGCGAATCCTTGCTATGATGAGTCTGAGGGTCAGTACATTGTGCCCCCGTCCAACCGTAGACATCAGGCCCACGATGCAGCCTATATGAGGAGGAAGCAAGAAAGGGCTGAGGAAGAGAACCGTGCCAAGAGGGCAAAATATGACAACCTTCAGTCTTTGGCTCGCATGTCAAAGTAGGAGTACCATGAGCTGCGAAAGACAGATTTCTATGCCTTGCCTCGCACCAGTGATGACCCATGATATTGAAGGAAGGAGCAAGCTGTCTCCATGAAAGACATTTACAACGTGCTCAAGAGATCACCCGTGTGCCCCCAGAAGTACTTGAGTGTTGAGCAGATGAGGAAGAGCCCCTACTTCTCTGATGCGCTGTGGATTAGTGAGAAGTTAGGGCTATTCAACTTGGTGGAGCTCCGTGAAGACTACAACATCACCCTTGTGTAGCAGTTTTACGCCATAGTTGTGTTTGGGACTGACCAAGCCAGGACTATAACTTGGATGACTGGAAACTACCGCTATTCTGCAACTTTCTATGACTTTACTGAGGCCATCTTTGAGACATTCCAGGGGGTGTTTACTCATGTTGGGGTGTGCATGCACTCAACAGCTCTTGGGGTGAACAAGAACAAGCTTGCCCCTTTATATGGTAGCGAGGGTGTTGTGGGAGGGTCCAAGGGACTCAAGCCTCTCTACAATCTGATGTTGAGGATCTTCCGCCAGACCATTTCTCCTAGTGCTGGGAATGATGATGCCATCAGATGTGGTTTGGTCAACTTGCTATATCATACCCATAGGATTTACATGGCTAGCAACGAGGAAGATGCAGATCCTATTGATGTTAGGGATTACATATTTGAGGAGATGTACCATGCCATCTTATACAAGAAGGCTCCACCATATGCACCACTTGTCATGAGACTCATCAACACACATGAACATGGTTCTCCACTTGCCTTGCCTTCCAATCTTACCGAGCACTCTTGTATCTCTACAGCAGAAGGGGGACATGAGGGCTCCTCCTAGACGCTCCCATGCCCATGTGGAGGAGGAGATCTCAGACACCGAGAGGGCCCCCTCTCCTACTAGGGCTTGGAGGAAGAATGCTTCCAATGCACCTCTTCCTCCCATGACGCGTGACTATGTACATGAGAAGGTCAAGAAGGCCTTATTCTGGGAGAGGACCCTGTGTTGCATGAATGTGGACATCCGTAAGCAACAACATGCCTCCTACAAGGGCAACCGTCGCATAGAGAAACTACTCAAGGAGACCAAGGCTCAGAGTGAAGCGAATGATGAGGAAGGTGAGGATGAGTACACTGATGAGCATGGCACTCAGCCATCCACCGAGTCAGACTACACTCTTTCTTTTGGGGCATGGAATGCCCAACATGATAGCTTGGTGGATTGGAAGACCTTTTCTGATGTCACTTATGGATATGGGTATCAAGGTACCTCCTCTTCTCGCCCTCACGGCAAAGGACCTGGTGCTCCAGATGGTGATGAGGACTATGATGATGAGGATCAGGATCAGGATATGGATGAGGAGGACAAGGAGGATGATGACAAGGACTACTGATCTGTTGGGGCGCTAGCTTAGGTCTTTTCCCTTTTCGGCGTTTCGATGCCAAAGGGGGAGAAGACATTGTCATCGGGATTTGCATGGGCTTGGGCTATTTGATTCTTATTTGCTATCTCGACCTTTGTACCTATTTGCCTTATGTTATTGCGAGACACTATTTGCTATTTGTGTGTGACTCTGTGGGTGCTCCTACATTATTGTAACTCGTGTGAGAACTATGTGTTTTATCCATGTACTACCTACAATGTTTGCTTTACATGTATATATGTGCTACCTACCATGCTTGCTTTACGTTTTAATCTTTGTGCACATAGTCAGGGGGAGCATGTTCATACTGTCATAAGTCATTGCAAATTATTTTCCATGCAAAATCACTTGTTGTCATCGAACACCAAAAAGGGGGAGATTGAAAGGACATTTACTGTCATTATCACTTTTGGTGTTCGTTAGAGCTTTTTACTGTATGCTACTGTCTACAGGTTGATACATTGCAAAGTGAAAAGGACCTTTGGCATGCGGAACATTCCCTGCATATTTTTTTGACTCTTGGGAATTCCAGACCAGAGTCTCCGGTCTGCCTGGACCGGAGTTTCCCCAAGAGTCTCCGGAGGAGTCTCCAGTTTCTTGTCTGGGTCAAACTGTGTGGTCGTCCGGAGCTTGGTTCGGAGGAAGGTTCGGAGTCTCTGGTCCTTGCCTCAGACCGGAGTCTCTGGTGCAGAGGGACTGGAGTCTCCGGTCCACTTGGCTCACAGAAGGGCTGGGTCATTCTGTTCGACGGTCCGGAGGCTCGTCTGGAGATTGACCGGATTCTCCGGTGTGCAGACCGGTGTCTCCGGTCTGACTTTTCTCCAACGGTCAGAAAACGGTTCAGTGGAGTGAAGGGCTATAAATAGAGGACCTTACCCCTTCCTCCAGCTGCTCGTCCACCTCAAGAACACCATGCCCATTTGAGCCACCAAATCAACAAGATCTCTTCATCCAACCATCCAAAGTCATTGATCTTTGGAGAATCGAAGGAAGAGGCCTTGATCTACAGCTTCACCAAGAGAGATCTTCATTTCCCCCTCATTCACTTGAGGGCCCCCATGCTCTAGTGTTTCTTTGGAAACCCTAGCTTTTGATTTGGTTCTTACAAGCTTGTCTTTGATTATTTGACAGCTTGCTTGTATTTGGGAGCCTCCAATTAAGTTGTGGATGTGTGCCCCGAACTCGTTGTAAAGGTGTCGGATTCCACCTCGAAGGTTGCCGTATAGTGGAAGAGGTGAATCGAACCCCTTGGGGTGAGGTTCATCGGAGAACAAGGGAGGCCTCTCATGGCGTTGGTGGTTTGAAACCACCCCCTCTCCAAACGTTGACGTACTTCCCCTCAAAATGAAGGAACTACGGGAAACAAATCCTTTTGTCTCCGAGCACTCCACTTTGGTTACTTCTATCCTTTACCGCACTTAACTTATCTAGTTCTTGCTTAGTACTTGTACTAGGTTGACATATAGGTAAATTCACCTTAGTTCCATAATCTAGAGAATTTACCTTTTGTTTCAAACCCTGAATTAAAAAGAGTAAAATTTGGAGTAACACCTATTCACCCCCCCTCTAGGTGCCCATACGATCCTTTCAGTTATCAGTTCTGATACGTAGACCAAATAAAACAATGCAAGCAAAAGTTCCTAGATTCATGGAGATATATAACAACATATAAGTTATCATGCTTGCATATCCATCATTTGTGTCTCCAACAATATCTAAAGATCTTAAACTTGTAGGCTTCTCTATTTGTGAAAATTTTGGGCTGGCTTGAGGATTTTGGAGATGACACGTGTTCAGTATGAATGTTTGCATATTTCCCTATGTGTACTCATGTTGCCGCGTTGTCCCACGCGGCAATGATGTGGCGTCCACGTGCCTTTGATCCGTGTGGTGGGGCCTACGTGTCCTCCTCTCATTCCTTTGTTTGTTTTTCTTCTCTGGTGCACTATAGTGTGACCATAGTTGTTTCCATCCTGATCGACATCGTTTTCATGTGTTTGTTTTTATCATTGTTCTTGTCTCTATGTGTGACTCCTCCTTTTCATCATTAGGTCTTGTCTTCATATGTGCCTATACTGATTTCTCTTCTTTTCTTTCATCATTGCATGCGATGTTGCTTCCCTTCTTTCCTTTCATCATTGCATGTCCACTGCTCTTGCTTTTCTTTTTGTCTTCATCGTTGCACCTTCTCTTCTCTATCCTTGCCATCTCTTGGCAGATCGACATGTCTTTCTTTTGGTAGTGGCAGATCGACACGTCTTTCTACTATATGATCATTGTCTCTTTGTCTTGTGTGTGATTGCTTCCATGACTAGACGCGCTTGGGGTTTTCTTATTGCAGTAGCTTTGACCCACTGTATATGATTGTATGATTTGTTTGTATGTGTGATTGCTTCGTGGCCTCTATGTGGTGTCAGACACGCTATGGGGTTCTTCTCGTAGTAAGTTTGGTGGTTCTGTAGCTTGCATGACTAATGTGGGCCAGGTGCTTTGACGTGTGTGACCTGCTCCGGTTCTTCTGGTAACACCTAACACTGCTTTCGAACTGATGTTCATTCTATCTCCTACACGTTGGCCTCCCTAGTACTCACGAGAGACTTCTTTTATCTTTTATATATCCATGTGTCCTGGTTACCCTCCCACTCATCCACACCTCACGACCTAATCTATCTTGGCTCGGTGCCCTAGGTGGTGGCTGCCTGGTCGGCGCCGGCCATAGATTGCACACATCCGCCTCTGCATCGGCACCTCCGCTACCCACACCATCCCCTCCTCTGTCCAACAGTTGGCCCCGTCGTTGCCATCGCTTCTGTGGCCACGACCAAGAGCCGAGGCATTCTCTGCATTATCGGGTGCACAAATGGAGGGGGTATGGCGGTGTGGCAGCTCTAAAGTGCAGGCGGCCATGTGCGGTGGGATCGGGGGTACTCCCTCTCTCTCTTGGCTGCTACACGCCCGAGGGAGGGAAAAAGGTTGGGGGCCTCCTGCCTGCCGCGCTTCTCGACTAGACCAGCCAGGAAGGCAGGACAACCAGGGTGAGCGAGCAAGTGAGACTGCGAGTTGAGTTGGGAGACAACTCAACTCGCCCTACAACTGCACGCACGTGCCAGCGATGCGCGCTCGATCCGCGGTCGGGATCTGATTACTACTCTCACGATGGCAGAGGCAAGGACATCGAGGCAGTGCCACGGGAGCATGATGCTCGAGGACCTGCTGCAGCGGGAGGTGGGCGACGGAGCAGGCCGACGAGGTGAGGGCCGGCCAGTAGGGCCAGGGAGGATGAGGACTACGATGATGCTCAAGTAGGGCCTCGAGCAACACTTGGGCGCCTCCTTCTTCGCAAGATATGGTCCTCCATCTCGCTCGCATTCTACATTTATCTCGCCCGCCCGATCAACAATCTGGTCCGCGCCGGCCTATCTGCCTGCTCTCTCGCTCGGTTCTGAATGGTGTCGATCGTTTGGTTTTCTTTCCTTCGCGGATGTTCTATGGCCACAACGGGGGGTGCCGCTGCGGTGTACGCCAAGGAGAATCTCCTCCGCAATGTGCTAGGGTGCGTCCTCGCCGATCTGACCAGGGACGAGTGGCTTGCCGCGCTGCCTAGGGTGCTCGGTTTCGCAATTCATGTATTAGACTAGTAAAGTGCATGTGTGTTGCTACGGTAACACATGACATTGTTAGGAAAATTAATTATGTTATACGATATGTCCTGATCCTGCCCATCATTTATTTGATCCAACGCGTGTTAGCAAAAAGTTGTACCGCCAGGAAGTTAAACAAACGTACATACACCAATCAGCGACATATCTAAAACATTTTGCAGATTCTAAACTGGTATGTTATAGTTTACAGTCCAAGATTTAAAGAAAAAGTGTGCATATTGCAAGTATTACACTATGTACCCACACTTACAACACCAAAAAACTAAAATAGAGTATATTCCGAATACCCATTCCTTTGCTGGTCGAAATATAACATACATCTAGTTCAGAAAAAATTAACGTCAAATATAACTTCAATCTCTAGTTCACAACGGCATAGTGATTCAAGTCAAGTACTTGTGAACGATAAATTTTTAAATAAAACAAAAATCTATAGATTCTACCATGTATAGGATCGAATGCATACTAGATTAAGAATATGAGCTAATGGCAAGCTCACTTGTTTATCTTGGTGCATCCAGATCTACTTCATCATGCTATGCTTTTTTCTATTAAAATCCATTCTCCTCCATCCCTTTGCTCCACTGAAAGCCGCTCTATCTGAAAGAAGCAGGAGAGTTCGGTACATGGAAAAAATATTAGCTTACCTAGACATAATATCATATATTAGTAGCTTTAGCAAAATTTCATTGGTCGTTACACCGTGCACCACCTTCCCTGTGGCCAACTGGTCGCCCTAGGCTCTGCCTCGTCACCCTAGTCCTCCACTCCTCCTTGCCACAAGATGCCCTGAATCGCTGGTGTGGTGGTTGTCTTCTTCCCCTTGGGTGAGACTCCGTCGTTGAGTCGATCAAAGCCGCAACTGCATTCCCTCGGAGCCACACGTCCCCGAGCACCACCGTGACCATGCCTTGCTCCAGGCTCCGACCACTGCTGTCGATGACTGTGTTGATTGCCATAACTGCCAGGTTCATCGCGCTATAACTCTTCAAAGTATACAACAAAGACATATTCAAGCACCAACTGTCTAGAAGATACTCATATACTCATACCATTACTGTAGTTTCCATTCAGAGTAATTTCATCCTTGGTATCAAAGATGGTGGACCTATGATTTAAACATGAAAATGACGAATAAGTATGATGACCAAAAAATCAGTAACACTGTATGGAAAGGTAATCAAGCATGTGAAGGACCTCATAACACGATAATAAACTATTTGGCCATATTAAGAAAAGAATGCAAGTAATTTTGAGTTCGTAGTGGGTGAATCGATAATTTCGGAAGAAAAAAATCCTCACATTCTCATGTAGTGAGAAATCAACTTCAGTGGATTACACCAAAATATCAAACAGTGCATTCAGATAAACACGATTCAGATCTAAGCAAAAAAATGAAGTAAAACTTCTAGATTAAATCAACTTAAGTTGTTCTGGCAGATATAAATTATTCCTAGTACAAAGTGGTAGTAAGCTGCAGGTATAAAACGATAAAGAAATCAACGTCATCATTTCCTTGTGGAATATGCTCCGTGTTAGAATCAAGAATGTGCAAAATAAACCTAAAACAGTACCCAGTTCCCAAATCAATGTCTCTAAGTCTAAACAATTGAGCAAGATCATAAGGAAAAATTCCGTATCACGCAACGAAGGGCTCTTACACTTATGCAATTGACAAAATTGTGTGTTTGCTTAGTCCAAAATCTGTGTATAAGTCAATTTTGTCAGACTCAACTCATAAACCTTAGATTCATTGTTCATTTTTGGTTCCATGCAACCATTTTCCTTTCCATTGTCACCTTGCTTTAGCCTAGAATTCTTTATCAAGTTACTAATACACCAAATGGTCCTGCACAAAAGATTAGAATTTAGGAAAACGCCAACATACAGTCATAGAATCTAGTGATAGATCTCAATTAGTTCCTACTAGAAAGGAATTTAGAAAAACTTCAACATACAGTCATAGAATCTAGTGATAGATCTCAATTAGTTCCTGCTAGAAAGGAATTTAGGAAAACTTCAACATACATTCTGATGACAAGCACGCCAAATACACCATGACTTACAAAAGTAACTTTTTACAGAATGTACAAAAATACATCAGATCAAAGTTGGAAATTGAACAAATCGAACTCAGTTCAACAGAAATCCGATGTATTTATCCATCTATGAATCACTTGGTTTCATGAAAAAAATCTTAGCAATAGCCAAATTCAAAACAAATAATAACAAAAAATTAGTCGTGTAACGGGTTGTACTGGGTTGCATATATTCAGCTCATAGAAACAACAAACGGATCGGTGTATAAGAACCAGAAAGACAATACATTTTGCTAGAAGAGATGACAAGCACAGAAATTACACAAATGTGAGCGCGACAATGACATGAACAACATTTCCATGGATTTTAGCCGGTATGGGATGTTGCCAGCCTCCTACTCCGGGTCCTTCCGGGCGACACGGCTTGGGTATAATGATGTGCATCAGCTACAGCGATCCCAAAAAACTCACTACCGGTCACGAGCAGGTCGAGTTGTCGTACTCCGCTACCCTCGGTAGGGACACGAGGAGCCAGAACTCGCCAGAAGCGGTGGGCGTCAGTGGTTGCCATGACGGCCTAAAATGGGATGAACTTTTCTGCTAGTCAGACAATGTATAAGATATTCAAAACTAAGTACGAACAAACAAAATAGAAGAAATTCTAGGAAGAAGAAACGGCGATGCTAACTCTTTATGATGCTAATTTGGTAGCCGCATGGACAAACAAGCCACTAATTAAGTTGAGAATAAGTACGAACAAACAAAATACAAGAAATTCTAGGAAGAAGAAACAGTGATGCTAACTCTTTGTGATGCTAATTTGGTAGCCGCATGGACAAACAAGCCACTAATTAAGTTGAGAATAAAGGTACCCACACTTGAATTATGAAGCCACATGTGTACGTATCTTAATCCTCAACCTATATACTCCCAGCCTTGTATGGTAATTGATTAGGCTTACCTTTTTCTCTCTAGGAGTTAGCCTCTAGCGATCGGTAGAGCACGCGGCCAGGGAACCAAAGCTCCCGTTGCCGCCGGAGTAAATAGATGCGATAGATCCTGGATGGAGGCTTGATAAGAGCCTTGGCGTCGTGCCCAAATTCTGATTTTCGGCTGCAACTCGGATCTGGGCAAACCGGCGGGCATAGGATGCCTCCCCTCTGCCCTTGCACACGTATGTCATTGGGGGAGTCACCACCTAGGACGACGTCGACGAGCTCGGCGGTCACGAGCGACTGAGATGGAGTAGCCAGAGGGACACAGCCATCCGTCGTGGGGAGTGATGTCTCTGGTGGAATGGTGGCAACCATGGTCCGCGGTGGAGCGACGGCTACGACTAGGTTTAGGCTACGAGGAAGGAGGAGGTCGAGAGACGGAAGCCAGATTCTTTTCAGTTAGCTGGGGACTTGGGCTTGGCCCATGTGCGTGCGTGGGTGAAGCAAGGGGAACTGGCTCTAGACACGGTCTTGTATGACATGAGCTTGAAGAACTTGCGCATGAGAATACCACAGTCCCATCTATTACAAAAGAAGTTCAGCTCAAACAAATCCATCTTTACTTGAATCTGGACGATACAAACAAACAAGGAAAGGAGAATTCAGTCAGAGGAAGAGGAGTTAGCTCACCTTCCAGATCGAATCTATGACATCCCTCCTAACGGTGTGTTGCGACCTCGGATCGTTAAGGATCCTAAGTCCCTCTGATTAACATGCTAGTGCCTGGATCAATAGCTAGCACTTCACAGTCGATGAATATCATGTAAAACACAAGTCATTATTACACGAATAATCCAGAGTATAATTATTACAACTTGCATAGCTTATAGCTAGCTCAAATAAAACAGTGGAAACTAGGTAAAACTTGAGTCCATCAACGCCTCAGGCTAGCTGCGTGAAGACCCGCGATCCCTATGCACCTTTCAATCTTCGGATTTTGCACATAAGACGCGCAACCAACAAGTTGGGTCAATACTTTGAATGTATTGACAAATTACACCAAGGAAAGAGTAATTCTATCTCTACATGCAAGGCTAAGAGTAGGCTCTGAGGTTCATTTGCGTAAAGCCAATTTTATCAATGTAATGAGAAAAGATGAAGAATTTTACCCTACTTTGTAAACATTGCTTAAGTAATATAGGGTCGAATGGAACACGAGGATATTACTCACCAAGTGCCCAAACAACCTAACACTTGGATATTACTCACCAAGTTCCCAAAATCCCACCCAATGGCGATATTACTCACGCCTTGGGGTTTATAAAATGTTAAGTTTGGAAAAGAGAGAGGAAGATCTTTCAGGGGCTCCATCCTTCAGATGCTCAAAGTTGTTCTGTTTCCATGAACACGTCTAATCGATCAGATTGCAATACTCTCGAGAGGTTGTGCACTTTCCCCACAATCCACGATCAAGTCCTTTTATAGACAAAACCATGGTGAAGCCTTCCCTTAGTAGCCCCTCTACCAGCTGGATCCAACCGTGCCAAGAACCTCCAGATGTTGGTACCCCGGTGAGGTTTCCCACTAAGTACTAAGCCAAGACAGAGCCCATATGTATTGTGGTTGCACGGGAAGCTTCTGAATTCTGAAACATGGCAGACTTCTTTGATTCCTGGGTGGCCGTCCTCCACCAAAATCCCACTCGTTGTCCCGACAACCATTCTGCCTAGAAGAAAACTTAGTTTTATTTTGAAGGGGGTTTTGGAGAAGAAAAGTTCGCTCGAGGGAGCTCTCTTACTTACAAATTTTTTGAGTCTTTCGAACCCTCCCAATGGTACTTGATATATACAAGTATACATCATAGCAAGCATAATTTAGAAAAATAGGATAACCTATTGGGATGGAAATTCCTAAGCATAGAGCTACTCATGGCATACTACAAAACCGCACTTGCGAAAATAGTACTATAAAAATCTACCAAAATCCTACACATGCATACAACAGAATTTGAAGAGTAAAACATGCATAGTCAAAACTGGGACATAAACATGAACAAGTGGTGTAACTTGCCTTGATCCGAGCAGCAATCTACACAACAGTATTCCTCAGCGCACTCCGAGCAACCTAACGAAACAAACATGGATCCAATCACAATTTGCACAAAACAAAGTCACAAAGTCGAATATGCATGCATGCAACACGGTAATATGCAAGGGTGGATTCAAAATTGACCAAGGGTTTTATTCAGGGGTGTTGTTAAGTTGGGGATGTTATTAGAATCGATTCCCCACAGATTTTAAGTATTTTGGATAAAACCCTAAATAACCAAGCTCAAAACTAGATCTACAACTCCAATCTACCTTGAGACAGATCTGAACACCCAAAGCATGATATGACAATTTTCTACGGAAGGTCTCATTGAAACAAAGCCAACGCAACAAGAATCAACTAAAACGGAGCTACGGATAAAATTCTAGAATTAAAATACTCTAATCTAAACTTTAAATCCTACTATAAGATTGCTGTGGTAAAACAGCAATATTATTATAGATCTGTGTTCTACTCAAAATTATGAATCCAACGGTATATTATACGCAAATTTTGGACCAATACTCGAATTACTATGGATTTTACAAGATTAAAGTGTTTTCTGCCTATTTAAAAGAAAACAGGACGGTGGCCAGCTGTGCAGCGCCAAGTGGCGGCACGGGATTGGTCCAGAGCGGGTACGCGGAGACGACGCGGCGCTGACGCGTGCGCGGACGCGTGGCAGCACGAGATTGGGCGGTACCGGTTCGCTGGGTCAACGCGGTCTGTACCGCCGGATCGAGATCCGACGGCTGGGGACGGAGGGGCTTACCGGCGGTGACGTTGACGACGACGGCGACGGCATCTGCGCGTCGGTGGCGATGGCCGGCGGCGTCCCGGCTGGCCCCCGGCTGCGCGAAGTGGACGACCACGTTCCCCTCCTCCTCGCGGTCGCCCTGGTACGGTTGGCGTCGGTCCTCCCCTTCTCTGCCCGTGGTGGTGCTCCGCCGTTCTCTCCCGTCTCCGGCGAGACTCCGACGACCAATTGCCGGCGGTTCACTGTGCTAAAGAGAGGGAAAAAAGAGGGGGAGACATAAGAGTTAGCGGCGGTTCCGATTTTGGAAGAAAGAGAGGAAGAAGAGCTCGGTATCGATGACGGCGACAACCTCCCGAGGCGGAGCTCCAGCGGTGCGTCGGTGGCGATGAAGATGGGGCTAGGGTTTGTGGTTTATTTGGGAAAAGAGCCAGGGCTCGATGGGGAGGATTATAAGGGGGGTTTTTCGTGCGGAAGGGGCCGGATTCGTCTCCGAATCCAACGGAATCCGGTGAGATTGCGTCGGCAGAGGAGTTAGCGACGAACACGGTTAGGACGGGGATGACTGGTGGGGCCCTCTCGTCAGTGAGAGGCGGGGGGGGGGGGGGGGGGGGGGGGGGGGGGGGCTGGCCGCTGGTGCGGCCTGCTGGGCCGTCCTGCGCGTCGGCTACGCTGTGCGCCGCTCGCTCGCGGTGCGCGCGGGTAGATAGTTGCGGGCTGGCTTCGGCTGGCCCGCTTAGGTTAGACTTATTTTTTTATTCTTTTTATTTTCTGTTTCACTATTTGTCTAATAACTTTTGCAAACAGACTCCAAATTAAGTGAAACCGGTCTCTAAAATTTTGTAAAAAGAAGAGGATTAGAATGAGATTATAAAAATAACACTTTTGCAAAGGTTTAGGAGGATTGATATTGTTTAACCCTTTTAGTCTTTTATATGACTATGGGGTTTTGGAAAATACCTGATGCAATTTTTGTTATGTGATGCCATGATGCAAGGATATGATGCATGCTTCTAGTAACACCTGTAATTGCGAAATTTGGGATGTTACACGGTGGCCAAATCTAGGAGAATATCATTTTGCGGCCCGAAAGTTGGGGTGTACAGGAAACACGGTACCCAAGTTCCCTAAAATCAGCCGGGATAACTACAGTTGGTGTGCCAAATACTCAGAGGATCTTTTTCGGCACGAATTCAACTTTATATTTCAATACAAAAAATCAGGTGAACGGGCGTCAAGTTGGGCCCCCCTGTCAGTTCTCGCCGTTATGTCGCTCCCGTCTCTTAGGCGGGGTGGCTGACACGTAGGCTTGCAGCGTTGGCACAGTGGATAGGACAACAGCCCCTACCTAGTGTATTGACGTGACAAAACAGGGCACATGTATCGGCATTATAATTATTTTTTGTTTACTCAGAAGCTGGAACGGCCACCGCCACACGGCTCTCCTTGGACTTCCGTCCCAATCGTTAACCACTATCTTAAAAGCGCATTGACAGTTCTACCGTTCCCCTGCCTCGCAGAAACCACTCTTCTTCTTTCTGTCATCTACTATCTTCTTCCTGTCTTCTCCTTGCCGCCATGGAAGATCTACGCACTCTAGAGACAAGCTTCACTACCCATGACAATAAGAAGATAGAAGTTCTCTACACCAACGAGGAGGAGACATTGGTACGTATCCTGAGGATGTACGAGGGTTGGCTTGGGATAGATGAGGACAAGTTTGTGGGATTGGACCTCAAGTACACCCCGGAGCACCCATATAAAGGGAGTGAAGTCGCTGTCGTTCAACTGGCCATGCGGAAATACGTCCTTGTCTACCACCTCTCCTAATTTGTAGATCTGCTCTCTGTAGCTAACCGCTTTTAGGGTTTTCTCCTCTTGTTCTTTATCCACTTGCTCATCTTGCAACTACTGGATTTTATTTAGGACCAAATAAATTAGGGTTTGCCAATGTCTCAATCGACTGAGATTTTCTTTAGTCTCAATCACGTAAGAAAAGTGCAACTGTAGTTAAAAGAAATGTGCAACTCGTTCAGTCCACTAAGAAATAGCAAAACCGAATAAATTATGACAATACAATGTTGAGAGTCTTGATCTTGCATTTACTAAACTTTTCAAAATTATATTGAGATGATGATCTTGCATTGACAAAATATTTGTAGTTACAAATTTTGGTGATGACAAACTACATACTTTCAGGACTGACAGGAATGTCCGGCGCTGCGCTAGTTCCTTGTAGAAAAGGGATTGTTTTCTGCACTGTCGATAAAAGAACTGATTTTTCAAAATTGTAGCAAGAGGACATTATAATTCCTGTGCATAAGTGGATCGATATTCAGAGTATTGTCAAGATCCTAGGGGGCTCGAAGAAGGATGGAATGGCATCACTCGCAACTAGATTCCTCGATGAGTCGTACGACAAAATGAAGGAAGATTTCCCTACGGATAGGCACGATTTCTGTGACGAGTGGCCGTTGTCTGATATAAACCTGAAGTATGCAGCCATAGATTCTTACGTGACCTACCAGCTGTACAAGAAGATCCATTTTTTCCACGTTACCTCATGTTTTTCCCTATTTGCAAGAGGGAAGACGAGCTTAGGGGAGCCTTTTGTAGAAAATGCGGAATAGCTGAGTTTGAAGCTGCATATGCAAAGAAATTAGTTGTATATGAAGCAGCTGAAAGAGAGCTTGCAGCTGAAGAAGCAGCTGCCAGAGAGGCTGCAGCTGAAGCGGCAGACAGAGAGGCAGCATCTTCTAGCGGCAACAATCAGGCATGTGATGCACCGCTAATTGTGCCGTAGGACGCTGAAGATAGGGAAGCCAAGTCAGATGCCAGGTGGGACAAAGCAGTTCGTGAGATGTGGAGTACCTGGAATGGTCGCAGTTCATCGCCTAGGAACGATGGCAAACGCCTCAAGTGGTTTGATGAGTAGTGAATTAAAATTTACTTGTCAGTGTTATGTTTCTGTTTTGTGGAACTCAGTTAGCTTGCCAAGATGTCTAGCGCCTCAAGCGATACTAGTAAAATAAATTTAACCCTCGTTGTGTTATGTTTATGTATGTGTCTTGTAGCTTGTCAAGATGGTAGCTTCTTAACTGGCAGTTTGAAAGAGTGCCCTTTTCCTCTCTCGCTAAACATATATGTTTCATTTTGCCCAAATTGGTAGCAAATCTAGAGAAGATTCTCACTTCGATATTTCGTTCCCTTTTGGACCTCTTTTTGCCTCCGATCAGGTAGCAAATCTAGAGCAGCAAATCACACCAGGCAGAATACATTCATTCAGAAAACAAAACAAATGTAGATATAGCTGTACGCAGCTAAATAGGATATAGCGATAGAAAGTAGGTTGCTTAACAAGGCTCGATGCATTTAGCCAGAAATATGATATAGCCAGGAGACGGGGGCCTTCTCGCTGGCGGCCACGGAGGCAACGATGGCTACCTTATCCTCCTTGGCCATCGCCGGCGCAGACGTGGTATTCTCACGAGTTTGCGGATGCTAGTGGGACAATGGAGAGGGTTGCATGGGGTCAGTGAGCTCAATAGTTAAGGTGGATAGAAGCAAGGAACGTTTCGTTGCACCACCGCGCAACGTGGCGCGCAGTCTACTGCACCATGCACCGCGACACGCGCACGGTACGTCACGTTTTTTCCCGGGCCATGCATGGCAGTTCTGTATTGAGCCGCATGCAAAGGGCGCACACACAATTTCTATGTACGAAGTTTGACACGACCCTAAAATTGGCGATAGTTAAAAGTAGAAATGTAGAGGGGGAGGTAGGTGGCTGTATGGCGAGATTTGTGGGGTTGTGCTAGATTCGCTTGAGGGATGTGTTGATGACTGCGAGTGACTTGATGAACCGGAGACATTAGGTCTCGTCGAGCTCAGCTGTTCGGCCTCCGGCTAGCGCGTGTAAGCTTCTTACGGTGAGCCCCAGTTGAAAGTGAGATTGAAAGCCGCTGCGTAAAAAATGGGATGTGTCTTATTAAAATCAAGTGGCAATAAATTGCAGTTGTCCATCGACGACCGTGCACTCGATGGCGCATGTGTTGTGGTGTAGTAGTAGCAGTAGTAGGCTTTTCAGACTTGATTAAACGTGACATGACTGCTTGACGACTTTTTCCATGGACGACATCGTGTTCCTTCTTGTAGAGGGAGATGTCAAGATGGTAGCTCGTTAACTAGCAGTTTGAAAGAGTACCCTTTTACTCTCTCGCTAAACAGATATGTTCATATTTGCCCAAATTGGTAGCAAATCTAGAGAAGATTCTCTCTTCGATAATTTGTTCCCTTTTGGACCTCTTTTTGCCTCCGATCAAGTAGCAAATCTAAAGCAGCAAATCACACCGGACAGAATACATTCATTCAGAAAACAAAACAAATGTAGATATAGTTGTGCGCAACTAAATAGGATATAGCGATAGAAAGTAGGTTGCTTAACGAGGTTCGATGCATTCAGCCAGAAATAGGATATAGCTAGAAAGAAGCTGCTTAGCAGCAGCGGCAGCCGCCGCAGCTGCAGGCACATCCTGCAAGCGCCTGCGCCTGCGCCTCCTCCTCCTCCATCTGATGATTCCTCCACTTCTTGTTGTCCAGTCCCTTGATCTTGGGGACCTTGGGCCTGATTGGAGCGATGCCACCCTCTTTGATGGCCAACCGCTAGAGGTTTTGGAGGTGAATGTCGAGAGCCCGGTGTTCAGCAATGTAGGCGTTGATGTTCACAGTCTTGCGCTTGTTGCCTTTGTGGATGCCGGAGCCCGCGACCTCTGCATGCTTCATTAAGGAGAGGAAGTCGGTGCGGTCGGGGCCACTCGCACAACTGTAGGTGATCCCCTTGCGGAACGGGCAGCGCCAAGGGCCGCCCCTGAAGAAGGCGGCCTACTTGCCGGCCCGCAGCCTTCTCAGCACTTGACGAGTCTTGGTGTGTATGGACTCATCATCACTGCAGACGTCGCTGCCGGAACCTATTGGAAGAAAAGGAAAATGGGGGAGTAGATGATGTAAGAAGATCGAGCAATCGAAATGCGAACAAGCGAATCCTAATAAACCAACATCTAGCATCCAACGATGGGAACGGTAGAAGAACCAGGGGAGGGGAGCAAACCCTAGTTACCTCCGACCATGGGTCGTCGATGCCGGTGTCGTAGGGGTTCAGCAGAGCGATGTACTTACCTGGATCGTAGGTGCCCAGAAGTGCTTGATCCGCTTGTGACCAGCAGGGGCCTCCTCGCCGGCGGGGGGCTCCGCTTCGGCGACTCCGTCGGTAGCAGGGACAGGGGCCTGGACGGGAACGACGGCAGCCATTGATGCCTCGACTGGGGCCTGGATAGGGACGGCGGCTGCTTTCAACGCGTCGTGGGGGGCGGCGAGGAGATGGGGGCCTCCTCGCTGGCGGCCTCGAAGGCGACGATGGCCACCTTATCCTCCTCGGTCATCGCCGGCGCGGACGGGGTAATCTCGCGAGTTTGCGGATGCTGGTGGGATAGTGGAGAGGGTTGCGTGGGGAGAGTGAGCGAGAGTGGGAGTGGGTGTGCGGAGAGGGGCTTTATAGTTAAGGTGGATGGAAGCAAGGCACGTTTCGTTGCACCACCGTGCACCGCGACACGCGCACGGTACGTCACGTTTTTTCCCGGGCCATGCATGGCAGTTCTGTATTGAGCCGCATGCAAAGTGTGCATACACAAATTCTATGTATGAAGTTTGACACGGCCCTAAAATTGGCGATAGTTAAAAGTGAAAATATAGAGGGGAAGGTAGGTGGCTGTATGGCGAGATTTGTGGGGTTGTGCTAGATCGGGTAGATGGATGTGTTGATGAAGGCGGAGACGTTAGGTCTCGTCGAGCTCAGCTCTTCGGTCTTTGGCTAGCGCGTGCAAGCTTCTTACGGTCGGGCCCAGTTGGAAGTGAGATTGAGAGTCGCTGCGTAAAAAATGGGATATGTCTTATTAAAATCAAGTGGCAATAAATTGTAGCTATCCATCGATGACCGTGCTCTCGATGACGCATGCGTTGTGGCGTAGTAGTAGCAGTAGTAGGCTTTTCAGACTTGATTAAACATGACATGACCGCTAGACGACTTTTTCCATGGACGGCATCGTGTTCCTTCTTGTAGAAGTCTCGCTGAGGGAGACGTCTGTGCTGTCTCACGCTGGGGCCACGTTGTACTGTGAAGGGCACGACGTGTGCAACGATCATCGTTGGATCGCACAGAATCAACGGTTGGTGCGCACGATCCGCGTGACAACTGTGATAACCAATCAGGGAGTAGCAGACAGGGTGAGCACATGTTTGTGCTTCTACGAAAGATAGAGAGGGGGGCAAAACTGAGTAGTACCACATAAAAATAAGGGCGATACTGAGTAGTATAAAAATGGAAAGTGAGTGTCTTGTACAACGAAATACATCATGGCATACATCAAATTATGCCAAGATAGATCTTCCCATGAACCACACATGGATCCACCAGTGTCATTGCATGTGTGTTCTTTTCACAGACCACATATGGATCCACCAGTGTCATTGCATGTGTGTTATTCTCACAAACCACGTAAGGATCCACCAGTGTCATTGCATGTGTGTTATTCTCACAAACCACGTAAGGATCCACTGGTGTCATTGCATGTGTGTTCCTCTCATAGACCACACATGGATCCAACAATGGCATCGCATGTCTGATGTTTTCATGAAGCACAGTTAGAGTCATCGCATGTCTGCTCTTTTCATGAACCACAGCGAGAGTCATTGCATGTGTGTTCTTCTCATTAACCACACATGGATCCACCGGTGTCATTGCATGTCTGCTCTTCTCATTAACCACAGCTAGAGTCATTGCATGTCTGTTCTTTTCACAAACCACATATCACCAGAGTCATTGCATGTGTGTTCTTCCCCCAGACCATATCATGAACCACACCCAGTGTCATTGCATGTGTGTTCTTCCCATGAACCACACATGGATCCACTAGTGTCATCGCATGTCTTCTCTTTTCATGAACCACTGCTAGAGTCATTGCATGTGTGTTCTTCTCACAGACCACATATCACCAGTGTCATTGCATGTGTGTTCTTCCCACAGACCACACATGGATCCACCGATGTCATTGCATGTGTGTTCTTCCCATGAACCACACATGGATCCACCAGTGTCATTGCATGTCTGCTCTTTTCATGAACCACGGCTAGAGTCATTGCATGTGTGTTCTTATCACATACCACATATCACCAGTGTCATTGCATGTGTGTCCTTCCCACAGACCACACATGGATCCACCGGTGTCATTGCATGTGTGTTCTTCCCATGAACCACACATCGATCCACCAGTGTCATTGCATGTGTGTTCTTTTCACAGACCACATATAGATCCACTAGTGTCATTGCATGTGTGTTATTCTCACAAACCACGTAAGGATCCACCGGTGTCATTGCATGTGTGTTCCTCTTATAGACCACACATGGATCCACCGGTGGCATCGCATGTCTGCTCTTTTCATGAACCACAATTAGAGTCATCGCATGTCTGCTCTTTTCATGAACCACGGCTAGAGTCATTGCATGTGTGTTCTTCTCACAAACCATATCATGAACCACACCTAGTGTCATTGCATGTGTGTTCTTCTCATTAACCACACATGGATCCACCAGTGTCATTGCATGTCTGCTCTTCTCATTAACCATAGCTAGAGTCATTGCATGTCTGTTCTTTTCACAAACCACATATCACCAGAGTCATTGCATGTGTGTTCTTCCCACAGACCATATCATGAACCACACCCAGTGTCATTGCATGTGTGTTCTTCCCATGAACCACACATGGATCCACCAGTGTCATCGCATGTCTGCTCTTGTCATGAACCACAGCTAGAGTCATTGCATGTGTGTTCTTCTCACAGACCACATATCACTAGTGTCATTGCATGTGTTTTCTTCCCACAGACCACACATGGATCCACCGGTGTCATTGCATGTGTGTTCTTCCCATGAACCACACATGGATCCACCAGTGTCATTGCATGTGTGTTCTTTTCACAGACCACATATGGATCCACTAGTGTCATTGCATGTGTGTTATTCTCACAAACCACGTAAGGATCCACCGGTGTCATTGCATGTGTGTTCCTCTCATAGACCACACATGGATCCACCGGTGGCATCGCATGTCTACTGTTTTCATGAACCACAGTTAGAGTCATCGCATGTCTGCTCTTTTCATGAACCGCAGCTAGAGTCATTGCATGTGTGTTCTTCTCACAAACCATATCATGAACCACACCCAGTGTCATTGCATGTGTGTTCTTATCATTAACCACACATGGATCCACCAGTGTCATTGCATGTCTGCTCTTCTCATTAACCACAGATCGATCCACCAGTGTCATTGGATGCATGTTCTTTTCATAAACCGCATATGGATACTAATTAACCTTAGGAGAGCCCTAACCTTAGCGTTAGACCGAGTATTCTAGAAGGCACGCCCTAACACAGTTGTTCTGCTTGATGATTGTTACATACCGTTCGATCGGGGCGCTTGGACGATTAGGATGGTTTTCGTGAGATTGATCCACGAGTAGTTTGTTCTGCGGCATGATTGGCCACGCTTGCTCTGGACAAACTAGCAACACCTCCCCTATTGCGAGTGTCACAACTCACGAGTTGAGCGGGCCATATCCCAGTGTCACGTCCCCATTACTTCTCTTCCTTCCCGTACTTCTCTTCCTTCCCCTCGAAGCCACATTCTCCACTTCACTCCCATCCTGCCGTAGTCGCAAGCCGACGACGCCTCCATCCCAATCCCCTCTCTAGAAGCCACCCCTCCCCTCTCGCCATGGGTTCAAGGGGAGACGGTGAGGAAACGCATGGTGATGACAGGGACGATGATTTCGATGTGAGTCGTCTCATCTCTATCTCTATCATCCATGGCCAGTTATCTATTTTTTGAGCTAGGTCTACTCCGTTTACTCATGCGTGTACGATGTGTTAGGCCAACCAGACGATGTATGATGCCGACTATCACGGTTTAGCGGATGAAGACAGTCCTCTGCTATGTAAACATGGATATGTGCCCGCTAAATTTGTAGCGTTCGAAGGACGAAACGCAGGCAGGAGGTTTCTACGGTGTCAAGGACATCGTGCAATGATGCGAGGCGGAAGTTGCGGTGTTGTCAAATGGGTAGATCCAGAGTGGCCCAAATCGATGCAGAAAACACTGGACAAACTATGGGAAATGACTGTTGAGTTGAAAGAATCCACATTCATCTCACTTCTTGACAGTGTTGAGATGAAGCTATGAGAACTAGTTGACACGACCAAGCATAAGCGAGATCTCATGGGGGTGGAAGACAAGGTTAACAAAGTCGAGAAGGAGAGGGACGCGGTGTTGGCCCTGAAGGCTAAAGCAAAGCAAGAACTGACTCAAGCAAGGAAGGATCTTCACCAGGCCAAAGTCCTGCAGTACACAACTACGAGTACTGAAAAGTGCATGAGGAAAGATGCAGAGAAACAATTGAAGCTGTGCAAGGAAGATGCTAAAAGGAAGGAGTAGATGATTCGATCCTTGCTCTCGTAGGAAGATGCGCATAGGGCTAAGATTAGGAAGATCAAGGAGATGTGTGATAACTAGTTCTATTTAGCTTAAGCTCCGTGCCTTTTTTAAGTTGTAATAGTTGTACTTGTTGACCTAGCGGTCTGAACTATTGGCCCCGGAGTCCTGGGAGTAAAAAAATTGGTCGCCCGTTAATTTGTCTTAACCCTGCATTACTTCCTTTTGTTTGACCAATGCCCCTTGGATATTCCGCCCGTCGCTTCATCGTCCTCGTGTACAAATAGGAGGCGCCACAACGTGTCGCTTCGTCGCCCATCCCCTCGCCCTCTCCAATCTCCACCGTGTCGTCGCTTCGTCGTCCACCCCCTCGCTCCCTCTCCAATCTCCACCACGCCGCCATGGAGATGCCCTCGCTGAACTTCTACGAGGCGGTGATGTTCGCGCACTTCGACATCCTCGCGCCGCCGGCCACAACGGTGCCCCAAGGATGGCGCATCAGCTATGCGGGGGTGCCGGTGGCTCCGCTCCTCATCCCCCGCGGAGCCGTGATGGAGAGCGAAATCACGGCGCGCCACAGCCAGATGCCCGCGTGGAAGAGGGCGCTACCCCGGTATGCGGCCGCCAGCCCGTACTGGCCGACACTGTTCAAGAAGGAGCGGAAGGCCAAGATTGGCAACCGCATCATTTACGGGCGCGTGGTGCACTGGGATCTCCTCAACCGAGAAGGGCGGGAGAGGTTCTGGTCTGTCCCTGGACGGACCAAGTTCACCGTCATCGCCGCCGCTCGCCGCGAAGAGGTGCTCCATCTCGCGTACAATGCGGAAATCGTGGAGGTTCCGTCCGACGAAGACGAGGAAGCCGGCGGCTCGGAGGACAGCGGCAGCGGAAGTGAAATTGTTGACTAGTGGTTGAATTAATGTAGGATGTGAAATCACACATTTGTTTAGAAGAATTTGTGGTTGAATTAATGAAATGCCTCGATTTAGATCTCTGTCTCGATTAATTTGTGGAAGAATTTGTGATTTAGATCAATTTCTGCCTCGATTTAGATCTCTGTCCCGGATTGGGAACGTGACCGTGGACCAAAGACCCCTTTTCTACTAGTGTATTCTGACATTGGTGGTTTGTTTAAATGTAATCTACGTGGATTTGGCCGCATGCAAATGGCACAACCACAATTTATAAAGTGGAAGCACATACACCCGGTTACTGGAGATTCGGGAGCTTCGCCAGATGCAGGGGATGCAGGAGCAGAGAGACGGTGAGATAGACGGACTCAAGATTAGGCCAGAAAGTGGTACCGATTTCCTCCTCATCTGGGCATTATCGGTGAGAACATTGCTGTTTATGTTGCCACGTCGTTGTGCAGCATCTGAAATAAGTTACTGCCTCGTGGAGTGTGGCAGCTTAAATAATTTATTTCTTTGCCACTTACATTCCGTCATATTTGGAGACCTCCTGCCCCTCAGCAATCGTGGAACTGGTGGATCCTTGTTTTTAGATAGCAGTGGCACAATCACAATTTCGGATTCAACTACTGACTCAGGCGTTTCCAAACCCTAAGTCGCGGTACATTTTACTCAGAGAACGTGGGTAGATTGTTTTGCCCAACAACGTGCCACACACAGAGCAATCAGAATTGAACAGAATTACATATATAGGTTCAAGTTCAACACATTACTATGCATCTTCATTGCCAGCATCCTTCTTCCGCAGCCTGGGTGCCAAGCCTTCACGTCCAATGGCTTCTTCATTTCCTGCCTTCTTCCTCTTCTTCGGTGCCAATTTTCTTAGCTTCACGTACTCTGCATCGCCAGGACAATGGGCACCAGAATCGTGTCCTACATCATCTTTCCACTCGTTTTTAATTTCTTCGGGCAGCAAAATGACTGACCCGGTAGTCATGTTTCTAACCTTGTGACGCTTCCTGTCAAAGAAACAAGACTGTTGCATAACTGCCCAATATCTACAGAGTAAATAAAACAAAAATTAGAATTCAGCACAAACATGCGAACCCCAAGTGACCTTTGCTTACCAGGAGCTAATTGGGTTCGAGCAACCACCCTGTCCAAGAATAGAAGGGCGACTCCTAGTTGCAGCAGCTTTCACATCTAGTACATAAATTTTAGGTCAAACATGGCAGCCGAAGCATACCTTTTCATCAACCCAATTAGTTGACTGTCACACGTTATAGGAACCATGATGCCACGTTCATCCATGAAGCTGAACTTTGCTGTCTGCTTCGGCCATAATTCAACATGATTACGCAGAGCAGCAACCATACCAGATATAGTGCAGATCTACGCATGCACTTCTTCCATCGTGAAACAATGGCTTCCATACCACTTGCCCTTAGAGTCATACCTGTAGAGGACTACTGTAACCAGGTAAGGGGGGGTCCACGCAGATCCCACTTGACAGAAAACTGTGGACAAAATATGTTTGTCAGCATTGGGCTAACAAACAATTTGAGATTCAGTAGCCAGCTAGCAGTTATAATTAGTGCGAATAGCAAAGAGAAGGGTAGCTCACCCGCTTGTAGCCAGAACTTCTTCTTCCTTGATAGTAGGATCTGCCATCCTCTAAACTGCTCGGCTCGTCGGCGGCGGAGGCGGGCTAGAGCCTCGCAACAGCGGCTACGGCATGCGCCATTGGAGCTCGGTATCAGCGACTGGGCGCAGCAACTTGGCCCGAGAAGTCAAATGTCCGAAGGAATCGTCCTGCCTAGAGGGTGGATTCTGAGGCCGCCAGTGCTAGAGGAAAGCTGGGAATGGATTTGTGAATTTGGTCAATGCATCCAATCCACTTAGCTGCTTGATTTGCCTAAGAGGTTGCCACGTTGGCGCCCGCGTCATGGACAGATGACCACATGTGGGTCCCGACCGTCTACTTCACGGGGCGGTTTAACGGAATGTTTGAATTTGGCAGGGGTGAGATGAGTTTGCCTCGAAATGGCCCCTCTCAGTAGTTGGCGGCCCAACTTTTCAAAACACGGTAATTTTAGGCAACTTAGGTACCGTCATGCGCTGGCCTGCCAACTTTGGTACCGCAGACGAACAAGCCCCAAATCTAGACCCTTTATCCACCGCATCAACATCTAGGGATACCTATCATTGGCATATGATTCTCCTCTCTCTCGATGAGCGCCGCAATGCAACCATCAAACTGCACAGAGTAATCCATCCAGAAATCCTCCGCACCACCATAGTAGTGCCTCTGAAGCTTATGTCTCATCGAGTCTTCCTTGCAATTTCGAATGAAGCCATCAAAAATATTGAGCCTTCTATTTATAGCATCGACATCCATTAGCGGATGGAATATCCATCTTCTTAGTTCAATCTCATCAGATGTCGTTGTGTAGTGAGTAAGGTGCTTGTACAAAGTACCTGCAACAAAGTAAAGAATATATAAAGCTTACTGTATCTATATGCTTGGATACATTAGGAAAATTGTCAGGATACAAAAATAACTTGAGCAGAACATAGGTAGAAAGTGCAATGCAACATGATGGTCAAAATTATTAAGTACTAAAAATCTCTTGGTTCACAAGAGGCAAGCCACCAATCCTTGAACAAAATGTAAGGTAAGACTTTCCCATTTTGTAGAGCGTCGTCTACC
The DNA here is from genome assembly GCA_910589775.1 of Avena eriantha. Taxonomy (NCBI): domain Eukaryota; kingdom Viridiplantae; phylum Streptophyta; class Magnoliopsida; order Poales; family Poaceae; genus Avena; species Avena eriantha. The sequence continues at coordinate 394,076,410 of OU342742.1, read as the reverse complement.
TCATTTTAGATTGTAAATTATGAGAACTTAGACTCTTCGGGCTGAAGTTGTAGCAGACAGTCTAATGACAAGCACGCCAAATACACCATGACTTACAAAAGTAACTTTTTACAAAATGTACAAAAATACATCAGATCAAAGTTGGAAATTGAACAAATCAAACTCAGTTCAACAGAAATCCGATGTATTTATCCATCTATGAATCACTTGGTTTCATGAAAAAAATTCTTAGCAATAGCCAAATTCAAAACAAACAATCACAAAAATTAGTCGCGTAACGGGTTGTACTGGGTTGCATATATTCAGCTCATAGAAACAACAAACAGATCGGTGCGTAAGAACCAGAAAGACAATACATTTTGCTAGAAGAGATGACAAGCACAGAAATTACACAAATATGAGCGTGACGATGACATGAACAACATTTCCATGGATTTTAGCCGGCATGGGATGTCGCCAGCCTCCTACTCCGGGTCCTTCTGGGCGACACGGCTTGGGTATAATGATGTGCGTAAGCTGCAGCGATCCAAAAAACTCACTGCCGGTCGCGAGCAGGTCGAGTTGTCGCACTCCGCTACCCCCGGTAGGGACAAGAGGAGCCGGACCTCGCTAGAAGCGGTGGGCGTCAGTGGTTGCCATGACGGCCTGAAGCGGGATGGACTTTTCTGCTAGTCAAGCAATGTATAAGATATTCAAAACTAAGTACGAACAAACAAAATACAAGAAACTTTAGGAAGAAGAAACGGTGATGCTAACTCTTTATGATGCTAATTTGGTAGCCGCATGGATAAACAAGCCACTAATTAAGTTGAGAATAAGTACGAACAAACAAAATACAAGAAATTCTAGGAAGAAGAAATGGTGATGCTAACTCTTTGTGATGCTAATTTGGTAGCCGCATGGACAAACAAGCCACTAATTAAGTTGAGAATAAGTACGAACAAACAAAATACAAGAAATTCTAGGAAGAAGAAACGCTGATGCTAACTCTTTGTGATGCTAATTTGGTAGCCGCATGAACAAACAAGCCACTAATTAAGTTGAGAATAAAGGTACCCACACTTTATGAAGCCACGGTAGGAAGATGTGTACGTATCTTGATCATCAACCTATATACTCCCAGGCTCGTATGGTAATTGATTAGGCTTACCTTTTTCTCTCTAGGAGTTAGCCTCTAGCGATCAGTAGAGCACGCGGCTAGGGAACCAACGGTCTCGTTGCCGCTGGAGTAAATAGATGTGATAGATCCTGGATGGAGGCTTGATAAGAGCCTTGGCGTCGTGCCCAAATTCCGATTTTCGGCTGCAACTCGGATCTGGGCAAACCGGCGGGCATAGGATGCCTCCCCTCTGCCCTTGCACACATGTGTCATTGGGGGAGTCACCACCAAGGACGACGTCGACGAGCTCGGCGGTCACGAGCGACTGAGATGGAGTAGCCAGAGGGACACGGCTGTCCGCCGCGGGGAGTGATGTCTCCGGTGGAACGGTGGCGACCATGGTCTGTGGTGGACGATGGCTGCGGCTAGGTTTGGGCTACAAGGAAGGAGGAGGTCGAGAGAGGGAAGCCAGATTCTTTTCAGTTAGCAGGGGACTTGCGTAGGTGAAGCGAGGGGAACGGACGAAACGCGACGAGCGAAACGACATAGTGGCTGTGGCAGAAAAGGAAACATCGATTTTTTTCTTTTAGATTTTAGATAGATTAGATTAGATAGACTAGTTCAATGCCCGTGTGTTGCGACGGGTTTAAAAATTCTAACAACAAATGTCAAAATATAATGCTCGCAATACCGTGTGTTGCCACAATATTTTCTTTTTACAAATATGGAGGCTATCTGTATAATTTTTGAACAATTTGAATATTGCGTGTGGCCACAATATATTTTTTCTCGTGCAACACATGCTAAAATAATACATGTAAACATTCACGCGCATAAAAAATATGGCAACAAAGTATATAAAATGTCAAGATTTCACCTAGCTTAAACTATATTGCAACAAAGGTGTAACTTGACATCATTTGAAAATAAAACAAAGAGCTAGCTAATTATGTTTTACCAGGCTTAGGGCTTATATCCGTGTATTCTTTATGAGAAAATCCATTTCTATACAAGCATATCAAAATAAAATTTTAATATTGGCAAATGGAAAATGCAAAAAAAACCGTATGCATGTAACCCCTTTGATTTTGGAAAACTCTGTGAGTTTTCAATATCTTTCAACAATGTCTAGACCTATGTTGATAGTTTATTTCGAAGCGTGAATTTATAAAAGTTGGATACCACCCAACCGTCTACCATATCTTGAGAAATAGAAGAGTTCTTTTATACAGACTGCTAAACTCGAGAATATACATTTATGTCCCATTCATGATTTACAAAAGCAAAACATATATTCGTAACACAAATTTTAATAAAGTCATATAGAACATGCATGGAAAGAAAAATGACAATACTCTGCACACACCTTAAAACCCGGTGAGTTTTTTCACCTCAAGCATCATCGCGTCGAGACCTATTGTCTCCATGATCTCAAAAGGTTGGAACACATCACGGAAATTTTAAAATCAAATGTATTTGCATTGATACAGCAAAGAAAAATTGGCGTTCTGTTTTCTGCCATCATCGCACTACGTCGTTGGCTTTCGGTGCGCTCGCCCGCACGCGCCCAAATGGGCTAGGCCCAACGAATCCACGCCAGAGTCATTTGGCCCCCTACTTTGGTCGCTCCCTCCCATCTTACCTCCCACACCCATTCCTCAAAAAACAAAAAATCTCCCCTACCACACCCAGCCGCCCTCCGGCGACACGACACCCCTCTCCTCTGCATACGACGCCCATCACAGCTCCTCCTGCAGCGCCTCCTCGCGCCGGCTGCCGGATCCCGTCTCCCCTCCCGCACCCAGCCGCCCTCCGGCGACACCCCTCTCCTCCGCATATGACGCCCATCACACCTCCTCCTAACGCGCCTCCTCACGTCGTACGCCGGATCCGGTCTTCAATTCCTTCTCCTCGCCCGTCATCGCCTCCACCACGCGGATCCGGCCGCCGTCGCCTCCCCCTCGACGTCCATGTCTTCCACTGCACCCTCCAAGCCACGTCGAGGGTAGAGACACTGCCTGTGCCGTGGCTGATCTACAGCCTCCTAGATCCAAAGAAAAGCCCTACGCCGTGGTGCCCGAACCACGACTCTTCCATCCTCCTCTGAGCCGGAGTCGAGGAGACGCTGCCCACACCAAAACACCTCAGTTATGTATTAGCTTGTGTAACTAGGAATGGATTTTGACTTGCAGCCATGATAGTTTGTGTTGTTTCCCATGCCCGTGTAATGCTAAGAGCTTTTTCATTTATGTGCTTATATGTGTTACGCCCCTTGGCCGATGTGATTGCCGACGTGAGGTCCAGTGAGATCGACCGACTTGTGGAAGAAGAAGAACAAAAGAGAGAGACAGAGAGTAGAATTCAGATTTCTATTCCATAGTTCAGCCTTGGCCTGTTTGGTTTACAACTGTTGCTTATAAGCAGACGCACATAATACTGAGGGCACACATGCCTCACACAACACACAGATGACCATTGGGCCCACTTGACAGCTACGACACACTATGTAGTCACGTTTTCATCCGTAGCACAGTCTTTCGGTGACGATGTACTGGTATGAGACGTGACACTGCCCCCTGGAGAAATTGTTGCTTGTCCCCAAGCAAGGACAGCCGGAAACTGAACCTTCAAGATCTCCCAATCTTCCCAGGTGGCTGCATCGGCTGGAAGGCCAAACCATTTGATCAGAACCTAAGGTGCGACATTGTTACCCTTCTTCACCAGTCGCCGGTCAAGCACAGATTCAGGTTCAGTATCAATTGCATCTAAAGACGAAAGCTGGGGAAGGTCAGCGAACACTGGAGTGTAGTCTAGGCGGTAGTCCTTCAGCTGAGAGACATGAAAAACGTTGTGCACCTGGGAGCTAGCTGGCAACTCAAGACAGTATGCAACCTTACCTACACGCTCCAAGATCTTGAAGGGACCAAAAAACTTGTACGCCTGTTTGGGAATGGTCGATTAACTACCGATGCTTGAGCATATGGCTGCAACTTGAGCAAGACACGATCTCCAACAGAGAATTCTTTTTCAGTTCGTTGCCGATCAGCATAGTGTTTCATGCGTACCTGAACTTTCTCCAAGTTGGTCTTCAGAATGGCAATTTCGTCAAGTTGTGTCAGAACATCAGCCACAGGAGAATTTGGATCAGGCGGAAGATCGGGCATAACACCAAAGTTTGGATCATGACCATAGAGCGCCTTGAATAGAGAGCAACCAATAGATGTATGAAATGTTGAATTGTACCAGAATTCAGCAAGTGGCAAACAACGACGCCACTGCCCAGGTGAGTCGTGCACCATGCATCTTAGAAACATCTCTAGACACTGGTTCACACGCTCACTCTGCCCATTAGTCTGCGGGTGATACGCTGTTGTGTACTTGAGTTTGGTTCCCAGCTAATAAAATAGTTGTTTCCAGAAGTGACTTGTAAAAATGCGGTCCCGGTCAGAAATGATGGAGCGAGGCATACCATGGAGCTTGACAATGGAGTCAACGAATTGGCGAGCAACCGTAGGTGCAGTATATGGATGTCGAAGGGGCACGAAATGTGCATACTTAGTGTACCGATCTACCACAACCATGATAACATTGTAACCATCAGATAGTGGAAGCCCTTCGACAAAATCCATGGTGATTTCCCGCCATGCACCAGTGGGTGGAGGAATAGGTTGCAAGAGCCACCAGGATGTGTGTTGCTATGCTTAGCATGTTGGCATATGTCACACTGCCGGATGAAGTCAGTTACCTGTGCTTTCATGCTTGACCAAGTAAATAGCCGCTTGACACGCTGATATGTCGCTTGTACACCAGAGTGGCCACCAATTGCACTTGCGTAAAATGCTGAGATGATTTTAGTCTGCAGTGCGGAATTGGCTCCAATCCACATGCGACCATGAAAGCGAATAAGTCCTTCCTGGAACGCATAGCCGTGTTCATCGGGACTGGCTAGTGCAAGCTCAGTCAGTCTGCGTTGAGCATCAGGATCTGTCACATATGAGTTAACCACCTCCTGGAACCATGCAGGTTGCAGCTCAGAGCAAGTTTGCAGTGCCATCAGATGGCCAACACGCGAGAGAGAATCGGCTGCTTGATTCTCCTTGCCTTTCTTGTATATGATCTTGAACTGAAGATCCATCAGCCGGCCCATGGCTTTGCGCTATAGCGGTGACTACAAATTCTGATCCTCTAAGTAGCAGAGGTTGTGATGGTCCGTGCGAATTAAAAATTCGGCACGTTGCAAATATGGGCGCCATCGATCCACAGCCATTAACAACGCCAAGAACTCTTTCTCATAGATTGATAGAGACAAGTGAGCTTTACTAAGTGGTTTACTCAAGAATGCCACATGATGTTCCTCCTGCATCAGAACATCGCCAGTGCCCAAATCATAGGCATCCGTCTCGACCACAAATTGCTTGCTGAAGTCAGGTAGACACAACACAGGGGCAGACGTCATGGCCAACTTCAGCTCACAAAAAGCCGCGGTAGCTTGATTGGACCAAAGAAATGCCTTCTTATTGAGTAAATTCGTCAACGGTTTGGCAATGATGGCATAATTGCGAAAGAATTTTCGATAGTACCCTGTCAGTCCAAGGAATCCACATAACTCTGTGATATTCTGAGGAATGGGCCAATCAGTCATTGCCTGAGTCTTGCGGGGATCGGTCGCCACACTGTCTGCAGAGATAATGTGGCCCAAGTATTCCAAACTATCATAGGCAAATGAGCACTTGCTTCGTTTGACGAATAACTGTTGTTGACGAAGAAGACCGAGAACTATTTCCAAATGTTTCACATGTTCAGCCTCCGATGAGCTGTACACCAATATGTCATCCATAAACACAAGCACCGATTTGCATACACAAGGGCTTAAAACCATGTTCATCACACATTGGAATGTGGCCGGTGCGTTGCAGAGTCCAAACGGAACCACCTTAAATTGGTAGTGGCCCTGGTGTGTTTTAAATGTCGTCTTCTCCTCATCCTCTTGCCGCATGCGGATCTGGTGATAACCCGCGCGCAAGTCAAGTTTTGAGAAGATGCGTGCACCCGCTAGTTCATCCAGCAACTCGTCGATAACTGGCATTGGGAATACATTCTTAACCGTGAGTTCATTAAGCCTACGGTAATCGATGCAAAAGCGCCACGAGCCATCTTTTTTCTGCACAAGGAGAATAGGAGAAGCGAAAGGAGACATGCTTGGTGTGATAATTCCTGCTTCCAGCATAGCACGAACTTGTTTCTCAATTTCTGTTTTGTGCTCTAGCGAGTAACGATACGGACGAGCGTTGAAAGGTATTGCTTCACGCTTGAGTGTAATTGCATGGTCATATGACCGTTCAGGTGGCAAGGTGGTGGGTTCCGCAAATACATCCGTGATTTGATCTAGGACTGCTTGAATTTCCACAGAAGGTGCAGTCTCCATGTGAGCGGACTTTGGGTGAACCACATCTAATGACCATATTTCATTCCCTTTTGCCCATTTTGCTAGTTACTCAACTAGGAGTTCTCTGATTGAAGAAGCAGCAGGAGTCTGAACACCACGAAGTTTCACTTCCTTGCCATTGTTCTTGACAATGATTGTTTTTTGCTCCCAATCACCAGTGATGGGGCCGTTCTTCTTTAACCAGTCAACACCTAAAATGGCATCATATGCACCCAGATTAGTACTCTCATGGTAGTATGGAATGTTTCCCCTTCAGTCCACCGAGACAAATCAGGAACCAAAGTGTCACATTGCATGTACTGGTTGTTGGCCAACTTAACTGACACTGGCTGTGTTTTCTGAACATTACAGTTGATGCAAGACAACATATCAGCATTGAGAAAACTTCTACTGCTGCCTGAGTCAACCAAAATCAAAAGTACCTGATTGCCAATCATAGCCTGCAAGAGAATTGTGTCCCCATGATCAGAACCAGCAATGGCATTAAGGGATAAACTCAACTGAGTAGCCTCTGCCATGTCCTGCAACTCTAGCATATTTAGAACTTCATCAGACAATTTTTCAGGTGTTTCAGTAACTTCTAGTGCGTGCAGTTCTTGAGCTTGTTTCTTAGCACACTGATGCGTTGGGTCATTCTTCTCCCCACACTTGAAGAAAAGCCCATTCGCTTTGCGATAGTCACAGAGTTGCCTATCTTTCCAATAATCTCCATTGCTAACTTTGATGGCTGGACGTGGGGCTTCAATTCGTGCAAGTGCATGATCATGACGGATAGCTGCATGATGAGGAGCCCACTGCTTTGCATCAGCTAATACTTCTTGCTGAGCAACCGCAAGCAGATAAGCATGCTCAAGTGTTTCTGGAACCTAGGACTCCACTGAACCACGCAACTCTAGCTTGAGTCCTGATGACCCACAAGTATAGGGGGTGTATCGCAGTATTTTCGAGGGAAGTGAAACCCAATTTATTGATTCGACACGAGGGGAGCCAAAGAATATTTATAAGTCTTAACAACTGAGTTGTCAATTCAGCTGCACCTAGAAACAATCTTGCTCACAACAGTTTATCAGTAGCAACAGTTTTGTAGTAGCAATAGTAAAGTAACAGCAGAGTAATAGCAATAGTAAAAGTAGAACAGTAGTAACAGTAGCAGTAAACAATAGGATTCGAGCGTGGTAGGCATAGGGATAGATGGACGGGCATTGCATGGACAAGACAATTTCACATGGCAATCAGAACATAGGGAAATTGCAGATAAATAAGATAAAGCATCCAAGTACTAGATAATCCTAGACATGTGTTCCATATATAGTCATACGTGCTCACAATGAGAACTTGCACAACATCTTTTGTCCTGCCAGCCCATTTGCAGCGGGGCTTCAAGGGAACTACTAGCAATTAAGGTGCTCCTTTTAATAAAGCACCAGAACAAAGCATTAACACTCCGTGAACACATGTGATCCTCACATCAAAGCCATTCCCTCCGGTTATCCCGATTTCTGTCACTTCGGGGCCATTGGTTCCGGACAACAACGTGTGTAAACAACTTGCAGGTATGACCAAAAACAATACTATCATAATGAATCAATAACATGTTCAGATCTGAAATCATGGCACTCGGGCCCTAGTGACAAGCATTAAGCATAACAAGTTGCAACAAAGTCAAAAATCACTACTAGAAGATACTAGGCACCATGTCCTAACAATCTGATGCCATTACATGAACTATCTCATCCAATCCCTACCATCCCCATAGCCTACAGCGGGGGATTACTCACTCATAGATGGGGAAACATGGATGGTCAATAGAGAAGCGATGGTGATGATGATGGCGATGATCTCCTCCAATTCCCCGTCCCGGCAGGGTGCCAGAACGTAGTTTCTGGTGCTGTTTTGTGGAATCTGGTGGTGGCGGCGGAGCGGAACTCCTTCTGGAAAAACGTCACCCCCTGAGTTTTTAGGTCAGAAGGCAACTTATAGGCGAAGAGGGAGACCGAGGGGGTGTCTGGGGCGGCCAGACCACCCCCTAGCGTGGCTAGGCCTGGCCCGTGCGGCCAGGGGGTGTGGCCAGGCCCCAGCCCCACTCCGTCTCGTATTCTGGCTCCGTGAGTCTTCTAGTGAAATAGGATTTTTGGCATATTTTCTGGGATTTTTCCTGATAGTTGATTTTCTACACAAAAACTAGACACCAAGGTAATTCTGTTGAAAACATTGTCAATCAGTGTTATTTGCATCCAAATCACACAAGTTTAGAGGAGAAACAATAGAAAAAGTGTTTGGGAAAGTAGATACGTTTTGGACGCTCCCCCAAGCTTAGCTTATTGCTTATCCTCAAGCAATTCAGTTGAAAACTGAGTGCGATAAAAGAAACTTTCATGAAAACATTTGCTTCATATGATGTATATATTCTCAGCATGCGATCAACTACTTAGACAATTCATAATAAGGAATATGTAACTAAGTTTACTTAATAGGCATTGCAAGCTATGAAGAGATTCCAACTCAAAAATAATAAGTAGCATGAAACATAAAGATAAGCAACATTACAATGCTCATAACAAGGTATGAAAGAGTGGTATCTCGCTTGCCTTCGATTATGAATGCCAAGGCACCTCTGAAGTTCAGGTGAAGACTAGAAGTAAAGATATCAAAGATACAAGCATCAAAGTCATAACACAAATAATCAAGTTTTGAGACAAGCACATTACACTAAGAATAACAACTATGCTCTCAAAAAGGTGCTCATAGAATAGGTGGAGACTCAACAAAGAAATGAAAAGATTTTGAATAGTTTGAAAGGCTTCCAAATGCTGAAAGCATGGTACTCGTTAGCTTTGAGCTCTCATTGCCCCTATCCTAAGCATCTTCAATATGGTTAAGGTGAAAGTGACACAACTAAGAGGATATGCTTGACAAGTTATAAATCGAAGTCTCATGCCCCTTACTTACGAAGACCATTCCTCATGCTACTCAACTTTAGTCACGAGTAAGCTCTTGTCATTGTAAGTATATACGTATCATAGAGAACCGCCAACGAGGTACCTCTTGCACATGATACATGAGCTATCCCATAATCAAAATGACAAGGCAAGCAGACAATGAGCATCTCAGCGATCTTTTTATTTACTATGTGCATAGATTTTTATTGAGGATGCTTCATAGAATACTCATTATGGTTATGCTGCAAGTTTCCATCATGATTAGGCATGGCTTAGGCTAGCGGCTCAGGCGTTTCTCTAACATACATACAAACTTCATGATCTTACAAGTTCCACTTTTATTTCACACCGTCGGGATCCATAAGCAAAAGAAAATGATATCAACGAGGTACTAAGTACCAGTGCAATGTTGAAAGCGTTCCCCATGATACATGGTTCTGCTAACTTCAACTTATAAAGCGCAAGCATATACGCAACAAAGAAGGACGCAATGGTCCAGGTTTATTAAGTGCAAGAAAGTAAAGTGTGCCATCAAGTTCGTGAGAGCTTTACTAACTAACTTTCTCATAACAAACAAACATTTTATTCGGAAGAAAACAGGGCATACTTAATATGCACGGAATAGCAAATGATGCTAATAGGCAGATTTGGTGGACACTTTGGCAAAATTGGTTTTGGGGAGTTGGATGCACGAGTAATGGTTATACTCAGCACAAGTGAAGGCTAGCAATAGAGAGGGAGCGACAAACGAGAGAGAAATAACGGTCATAATCATGCTTGCAACAAAACAGGACTAATCATGGCATGAAAGTGATTCAAGACCCTCAAGGCAAAATAATTGATCGAGGCTTAACTGATTATTTCAGTCACATGCATGCGTGAGCATGTGCCAAGTCAATTCAAATGAAACATTCAGAGGAGGATACCACGGTGTCATACCAAGTTATGAATAGAGTAATGCAAGCAAACATTCATAAGACATGCTACAAACTATTAGCAAGCTGGAACTAATCATATGAAAGCAACAACTACTAAGCATCCATAAATAACATACACCCTTCACGAACAGACTAAGCATGCCCACAATGATGAGTATATGTACAAAAATGAAAACAAATAGAGTTCATTACCATCCTCTTACCACACTTCAAGTTGTCATTAATCCTCATTATTGCCCTTCACTTGTGTGGCTTGAATAATAATATGAAACCAAATCCCAATGAGGACTGCAGAACCCTGCAACAAAACACAAAAAACCAAAGAACAACAAATATTTTTGGTGTTTTTGATTTTTTTAAAACAAGAACCTAAAAGGAAGAACAAGCAAAGCAACATCTTTTTGGGTTTTTCAAATAGTTCAAGCAAAGCAAAAAGAGAAAACCAAGGCCAAAAGAAGAAGCAAACAAAAGAGAAACAACAGAAATATTTTTGGTCTTTTTGTGATTTAGAAAGCAAAAACAAAGAAAGAGCGAAAACTAAAAAGAGAATGAAACATGAATATACAAAGTATCGACACAAAATGATATGGAGATGAGTGTGATGTCGATGTACCTCCCCCCAAGCTTAGGCTTTTGGCCTAAGTGGGTATCAATCCCAAGCTGGCCAAGATGAAGTGTCTCCGTGGTACAACAAGGAGGTACCCTTGTCCTGGTGCAAGATCGAGTACGTCCCTCCATAGTGCGCGGAGTAATCATAGGAGGGCACATCCTCCTGGTGCTGCCCGTGGAACCCCAGCAAGCGAAGCTGCTCGTCCACCTCCTCCTTGGAGCGTGACCACGGTCTCTGGTGAACACTAAACAAAATAGATTGCGGCAAAGCGATCTCCCTCACATCCCCGTCAGTAAACAACATCCTATATACTAGACTGTCCAAATCAGAATTAGCAGTGACAAAGTGATGTGTTTTCATAACAGCAAGGTCAAGCCTTTGTGGCACCAATATAGTATCATTGGGGTCTACTGAAAGCTCTAATGCATTGACCATACATGAAGCAATGATGCCCCCATAGATAGGCCCCCTAGCGTCTAGGCGGCGAGCAATAAGTGAGCCAAGGTTGTACCGAGTATCATTGTTTAGCACGGCAACAAGGAAGGCCAAATGATAGTTGGATATTTTACTCGTATTCTCCCTACCAAGAACGCTAGTAGCAAGATAATATGTAAAGTATCTAAAGCAGGGAGTTGGATGTTTCTTATCTTTCCGCGCTGAGCTACGCGGTCATCATCATTGGTCACCCCTCGGTAGAGCTCTAGCAAATCAGCAGGTCGCCCTTGAATCTTCTTCACGGTCCCTGTCATGCTTACACCTACAATACCGCAAAATCTTTCCAATGACATGGTAAAGGGTAGATTATAAATTATGAAAGAGACAGTTGACTGATAGGGCATGTTAGTAAACACGAAGCTCTCAACAAAAGTCTTGGTGAGCATAGCGTATTGCTCACTCTCATCTTGCATGTATGAGGTCAAACCAACCCTCTGAATCAGTAGCAAGAAATCATAAAGAATCCCTGCAGCTTGTAAGAAAGTAAAACAAGGAAAAGTAGATGGGTGAGCATCCCCATCATCTCCTTCATTACCAATACGAGGTGCAACGAGATCTTCGTTGTATGATGGCCTAAACTGAGAGGCTGATCTTAAGGGCTTGACCTCCTAGGTGCATCCCTCTCAAATATTTCTCCAAAGGTACGGTTGTTCATGTTTGATATTCTGAAATTTAAACATCTATTAAACAAGTGATTGTAAAGTGAATATATAATGAAGGACACTACTCATAGGGACTTGTAAGAGGCCTAAACATGCATCAAAACTATATCTCTAAGCAATGAACAAGCTTGCAAGCACTCAAAACCTGTCACCTACAGCAGCAAAATACTCAAGATATAAACCACTAAACACAAATCTACTTGGACAAGCGGAGGAGTCACATACCGGAGAACAAATGCTCCAAATTTCAGCAACAAAGATGGCCTGAGCAAGGAGATTGAAAAAATCGAGGGCAAGCACAGCAAGAACGCGATTTTGAGCAATGGACTGGTGTTTTCTTGGGAGAGAGAAGAAAGTTGCAAGTGAGAGAGTGAGTGGAGGGCCAGGGGTGGCCCACACCATAGGTAGGCGCGCCCCAAGGCTGTCCGCGCCACTAGGTGGTGTGCCTGCCTGGTGGGCCCCCTTGGTACCTTCCAGGCACTCCTCTGCCCATTTTTCACGTAAAAATTTAATATGAATTTTCTAGTATTTTTCGAGACACTTTATTTTTGGGCAATTTTCAAGTATATATGAATGATTTTCTAACAGAAAAGGATTTTGCTGGAATGATGCAATGACAAAACAAGGCTAGAACTACAGAAGTTCTAAGACACTCTAATATGCAAGCAACTAACAACAGAAAAGAGAACTAAATGAAAGCAAAAACTAAAATGGATAGAATAGAAGTAAGCGGAGATAATCATGGTGAAAACATCTTTTTGTTCAATGAAATCATTTTGTTAACAAGGTTGCTCAGGTCTTGTTACCAAAACAATTTCATATGAGACAAAACTTTGTATTCCACTAATGATTATGTTACCTCAATTCTGATAGCAATGGTCCCAATCATAATAGTTTCAAATTTTTCTCTTGGTATGGGACAATATATTTCTCCAACTTGAATGCCCTCAACATGTTCAATTGAATTCAAGCCATATGTCCTATCAATCTTCATGGGGAAATAGACAGTATGCTCCTTGTCATTAACATTGAAATTCACATTTCCTTGATTAGAATTAATAACAGCTCCTGCAGTATTAAGAAAAGGTCTCCCAAGAATAATAGACATATTATCATCTTCAGGCATTTGAAGCACAACAAAATCAGTTAATATCAAGCAATTATGAGCCACTTGAACAGGTACATCCTCACATATACCAACCAGAATAGTGGTAGATTTATCAGCCATTTGCAAAGATATATCAGTTGGTATTAATTTTTCTAGTTGAAGTCTCTTATAGAGAGAGAAAGGCATACCACTAACTCCATCTCCCAAATCACACAAAGCAGTTCTAACATAACTATTCTTAATAGAGAAAGGGATAGTTGGAATCCCTGGGTCTCCAAGTTTCTTTGGAACCTTACCATTAAAGGAATAATTAGCAAGCAAAATAGAGATTTCTTCATTAGGGATCTTCCTTTTATTCGAGACAATATCCTTCATATACTTTGAGTAAGGAGGCAATTTAATAGCATCAGTGAAAGGAATTTGCAGGAATAAAGGTTTCATCCACTCACAAAACTTATTATAGTGTTCATCTTCCTTTGACTTGTGTTTCTTATCAGGGAAAGGCATTGGTTTTTGGACCCGACGCTCTCTTTCACTACCATGTTTCTTAGCAATAAAATATTCTTTAGTGTATTTAGTATGCTTAGTGTGCTTTTCAGGTTTTTTTCAACTTTTTCTTTATCAGGAACATCATTTTCCTCACTACCACTTTTAGTTTCAGCATCAGAGATAGATATACTATTAGGATCTTTAGCAGGTTCAGAGGGTTCTACAATAGTTTTATGTTTCTTTTTCTTTTCTTACGAGTAGAACCACTATTTTCAGCTTGTTGAGAATCCTGCTCAATTCTTTTGGGATGCCCCTCAGGATATAGAGGATCCTGGGTAGCAGGACCACTTCTAGTTCTAATTTCATAAGCGTGTTTTTCTTTGGCAGCGTTAACTAGCAAGTATTTTTGCACTTTAATAAGTTGATCTATTTGAGTTTGAACCATTTGAAAATGTTTAACAATCATTTTAACATCATTAGAGGTTCTTTCCACAATATCTTTTAACTCAACAATAGCTCTAGTGTTTTCCATTAGATGATTTTGCACCCTTTTATTAAAATTATCTTGTTTAACAATGAAAATATTGAATTCCTCTAAGCATTGATCAGGAGGTTTAGAGTAAGGGATATCACCTTCATCAAAGTGTTGGAGAGAGTGTACCTCAATAGTGGATGAATGGGGGATTGGCTTACATAAATCTTCTATAGGAGGTAAATTCTTGACATCTGCAGCTTTAATTCCCTTCTCCTTAAGACATTTCTTAGCTTACTTCATCATTCAATTCAATAACTCCCCTCTTCTTAGATAATGGTATAGGCGCCGGTATAGCTGGTTCAGGTATAATTACTTCAGGTATAGCTTGTTCAGGAGGAGTCCAATCTTCATAATTCTTGCTTATTTTAGCCATTAATTCCTCAGCTTCTTTGGGAGTCCTATTCCTAAAAACACAATCAACACAACTACCTAGGTATGTCCTAGATTCTTTAGTTAGTCCATTATAAAATATATTAAGAAGCTCATTCTTAGGTAATGGACTTCCAGCCTGTGCATGAATCAAAGCACAAAACCTTGCCCATGATTCAGGCAATATCTCATTTTCTCCCTGTTTAAAATCAAAAAGTTCCTGCAAAATAGCATGTCTAGCACTTGGAGGAAAATATTTCTGCAGGAAGGTACTAATCAAGCAATCAGGGCTATCAATAGATCCAGGAGGTAAATTACTAAACCAAGTTTTAGCTTCCCCTTTCAGTGAAAAAGGGAAAATCTTAGCAACAAAATAAGTACGCATCTTAATATCATCAGAAAACAAGCCACTCATGGTAGAAAGCTCAGTCATATGTGCTACCGCACTTTCATTCTTAGCCCCACAAAATGGTTATTTTCTCAAAAATAGCTATGCAATATAGATCGAGAGAGAAATCATAATCTTTATCTTTAATGTTTATGGGAGAAGCAACAAACTTAGCAATGGGAGACAATTTGGGTCTAATAGTACGCCTCTCAAGGAGACTCTTAGCAGCGCTCCTATAATGGGTGTTTTTACATTCTTTAATAAATTCATCGGTCATCTCAACATAACCATCTTCAATATCATAACTCTCACTAGACTCAGGTGAAGTAACAGGTGTAGTAGTGTCTTCATTAGGAGTTTCTGTATTTCCAGCTATAGTTCTAGCAATCGTAGCATCTAGGAAAGGGCCTAATGAACCACTCTTATGAAGCACAGTAGAAGCAGCATCATAAGTATCAGAAGTTTCAGATTCAGCAGTAGTAGCAGTGTGTGTAGCATGTGTATGTGGTGGTGTAATGAGATTACTCATAATAGATGGTGAATCAAGAGCAACCGAGGTGTTTAGAACCGTACCTCTTCTTGTAGTGGATGGTAAAATAGGAACCTTGTCATCATGAGACTTACCCATGATGGATGGATGGCAGCGAATAATAATGAATCCAAGTGAACTTGATAAATAAAGCTATGCTCCCAGGCAACGGCGCCAGAAAATAGTCCTGATAACCAACAAGCAGAGGGGGTGTACCGCCAAAGAATATTTATAAGCCTTAACAACTGAGTTGTCAATTCAGCTGCACCTGGAAACAATCTTGCTCACAACACTTTATCAGTAGCAACAATTTTGTAGTAGCAATAGTAAAGTAACAGCAGAGTAATAGCAATAGTAAAAGTAGAACAGTAGTAACAGTAGCAGTAAACAATAGGATTCGAGTGTGGTAGGCATAGGGATGGATGGATGGGCGTTGCATGGACAAGAAAATTCACATGGCAATCAGAACATACGGCAATTGCAGATAAATAAGATAAAGCATCCAAGTACTAGATAATCCTAGGCATGTGTTCCATATATAGTCATACGTGCTCACAATGAGAACTTGCACAACATCTTTTGTCCTATCAGCCCGTTTGTAGCGGGGCCTCAAGGGAACTACTGTCAATTAAGGTGCTCCTTTTAATAAATCACTGGAGCAATGCATTAACACTCCGTGAACACATGTGATCCTCACATCAAAGCCATTCCCTCCGGTTATCCCGATTTCTGTCACTTCGGGGCCATTAGTTCCGGACAACAACGTGTGTAAACAACTTGCAGGTAAGACCAAAAACAAAACTATCATAATGAATCAATAACATGTTCAGATCTGAAATCATGGCACTCGGTCCTTAGTGAGAAGCATTAAGCATAACAAGTTGCAACAAAGTCAAAAAGCACTAATAGAAGATACTAGGCACCATACCCTAAAAATCTGATGCCATTACATGAACGATCTCATCCAATCCCTACCATCCCCATAGCCTACAGCGGGGGATTACTCACTCATAGATGGGGGAAACATGGATGGTCGATGGAGAAGCGATGGTGATGATGATGGCGATGATCTCCTCCAATTCCCCATCCCGACAGGGTACCAGAACGGTGTTTCTGGTGCTATTTTGTGGAATCTGGTGGTGGCGGCGGAGCGGAACTCCTGGAAAAACGTCGAACCCCCCTGACTTGTTAGATCAGAAGGCAACTTATAGGCGAAGAGGGAGACCAAGGGGGTGTCTAGGGCGGCCATACCACCCCCTGGCGCGGCCAGGCCTGGCCCGCGTGGCCAGGGGGTGTGGTCAGGCCCTAGCCCCACTCCGTCTCGTATTCTGGCTCCGTGAGTCTTCTGGTGAAATAGGATTTTTGGCATATTTTCCGGGATTTTTCCTGATAGTTTATTTTCTGCACAAAAACTAGACACCAAGGTTATTTTGCTGAAAACAGCGTCAGTCCGTGTTAGTTGCATCCAAATCACACAAGTTTAGAGGAGAAACAATAGCAAAAGTGTTCGGGAAAGTAGATACGTTTTGGACATATCAAGCCCTTTTGTGAACTGAGAAATGAAGAATCGCTCATCATAGTAAGGATTCTCCACAGACACTTGGAACATAAGAGTATTGAAATTGCTGTTGATAATCCTCTACTGAACCCAGTTGCTTCAGATTCAATAATGCTTTCTTTGCTCGACGATGATCATCACTGCCAAATTGTTCTTCCACTGTAGTCATAAGTTGAGGCCAGGTGGAGACTGTATGACGCAATTTATACACCTGATACCACAAAGGAGCGTTGCCCTTCAGATGCAGTGTGGCAGATGTGAGCCATAGTGATGGATTAATGTTGAAGAGCCTGAAGTAATCAAGACATTTGTCCTTCAAAACTCTAGGAAACTCACCATCGAATTTAGGAAATGACATCTTCGGGAGTTGATTGCGTGGAGCAGCATCGTTCATGTTTGGTCTACCGCCGCCAACATCGCCAGCCCCGCCGCCACCCACTCCTCCGGCACCACCACCCGCTAGGAGGCCATCGCCTGCCAAACGCGGTCGTGGTGACACCATGGTCGAGCAACCACCCTGTGTTGCCCCAGTCCAATTTGGTGTGACGACACACAATGTCCCTTTCCCCGTCCTGGGAATAGCCTCCGGGTCGGGATCATCTTCCTCCAAGCCTAGGTGAAGTGAGGTGCACCTAGTAAGATGCTCTAGATTGACCTCCATGGCCGCAAAACGGCGCTCCGCCGCGTCATGCTTCTACGCCCCGTCCTGCACCATCTTCGCGATGAGATCCATCTGGGTAACAAGCTCTTGTTGCAGAGTGCTGGCGCTTGCCAATTGAGACTGCATCACCGCCAGAATCACGTGGATCTACGCCATGGCCGCCTCCGAGCTCCCCACCGCTTCACCCATGGCTGCCAAAACGAGCTGGGTCTGCGGGGATGGCTTGACTGGCGCCGTGGTGATTCCGCCCAAAACCAAGCCTACCACCGTCGGGATTTAGTAGATCAAAGGCAATTTACCAAAGTAAATCGCGCAATCCCACCCTCCGCTGGAATTACAAGCTTAAGGACTGACTTCGGGACCGGCTTTAGGACTTGACCCGTTACGGCGACATCTCCTTAGGGTGTGACTCATGGTCTCGGCGAAAATAAGGTAAAGGTCGTGGTCAACCACTCTCTGCCGGCCTTCCAAGGAAGAGGGCTAATCTTAAGTGGCATTAAGAATCGGTTGGTATGTGTGGGTAAAGTTGTGCATCCCTGCAGGGTTATTAATCTTTTCGAAAAGCCATGTCCACGGTTATGGACGACTTGGTTACAGATTCTAAGATCATAGAGAAGAATAACCTAATCGTAAAACTCGACAAGAGAAGTGAGGTGTGCTTAAGGATGCTTCCCCAGGGATCGAGGGGTGATCCTAGTTGGTAGGTTCAGCTGATAAAGATTTGGTGGATATCAAAAGAAGATCAAAGTTAGAGATATCGTTTTCTTATCCCCTTTTAAAAGGTTCTATTTAGTCGAGCTTCTCCTACCTCTTTTACAAAGAAAGATAGCTTTATGCAAAATAACCCCACCAGCCATATGTCTTGCGGAGTATACCCTGTACTCAGCCTTGCTTTGTTGATACTTTTGCAGTAGGTAAGTGTTACCATAGAAGATGAGTTTGTTATGGCATCGACATCGACGAGGAGCTTGGGGTTCCCGGTCGGCAGCCTGGAATCTATGGATTAGGACGTCACCGTTATGCTTCAGGCCTCTTAGGCCATTTGTTAAGTTTGCTATACTTAATAGCATAATTTGCCTTCCGTTGCTTGATGTTTGTGGTTAGTGACCTCTGCTTGTAATAATTTGGTTCTTCGCTCAAATATGAGCTTTTTGTAATGATTTTTGTGTCGTAGGGTCACTGTAATGTTACCGATTCTTCCTTTGTATGTTTCCGAGATTTAGGTTAGGCTCATATCAGATAGATGTCTGGGATTTGTCTAGCCCTAATCCCGGGGGTGTGTCACACTGTGCCTCCTCCCGCTTCCGCTGCCGCCGCAGCAGTCGATCTCGGTGCCGCCGCCGCCGCCGATCTCGGCGCCCAGCCTCTACAAACCACCCACCTCTCCTCTTCTAGCCTCGCCGCCCCTCTGCAATGGGTTACGATGCTGCATGGATCACGCAAGCTGCGAAGGAAAAAGAAGACCGCGAGGCCCAAGAAGCTGCTGACGCCCAGTCGAAGCTTGCCCTTGCCACTGCCCCCTCCTCTAGCGAGAGGGCCTTCTCGCTCACCTCGTTGCATGCCCAAGCCGTCGACCTCCACTCCATCAAGGGGCACGTCCCCATCGAGCTGGCCCTCGACACTGGCGTTCATCGCTAATGGCGCACCTTCTTCCGCGCCGCCCTTCGCAAGTATGCACTGCTCGACCATGTTGACGCCCCTACTCGGTCCGTTCCGACTCTGGAGTGGGCTCTCTTGGATGCCACGGTCGTCTCCTCGCTCTACGAGTCCATGTCCCTCGGCCTCCTCGACACCGTCATGACACCGGGCGAAGACCCCCTCGCCGTCGAGCTATGGACAAGCATCAACGGGCTCTTCAACAACCACAAGATCAACCGCCAGCTCCACCTCTCCACCAAGCTGGGCTAGATGAACATGACCGAGTACTTGTGCTGGCTAGTGGTATAGATCAGGAATTCTCTACAAATACTTAACAAACAGATTTGTACTGGTTTTTGATAATGCAAGTAAATAAAGTACGAGTAAATAAAAGACAAATAAGAATAAATGCAGCAAGTGGCCCAATCCTTTATGCAGCAAAGGACAAGCCGGTTGTATTACTTAAGATGACCAAACGTTCTAAAGGACACACGGGAAGACTGTCAAGTGCTTTCGCTTCATATAGTTGATTAATCTTCTTTAGCTTGCTAAGTGTTGTGTGGGTGAACCTGTGCTAATGTACCGACCTTCCTAGGACTAATACATACTTGTGATTATACCCCTTGCAAACATCTATAAGTACAAGAAAGTAATTAAGGTAGAAACCTAACCACAACTTTAAACTCTAAGACCCTTACGTCCCTTGTGCAATGGTTTCCTAACGGGGGTTCAGGTTTCTGTCACTCCGACAACCCCTACGATTAGTATCCAAATACACAATGCATTCCCCTAGGCCCATATAGGTGAAGTGTCATGTCATCGACGTTCACATGACACCACTAGAAGAAGTACACCACAACTTAAATATCAAACTATTGAATCTTTCTCAACACAATTCCACTACTAACAACATGACTTCTCCCATGTCCTCAAGAACAAAACGAACTACTCACAAGACATCATATGGATCATGATCAGAGATGGAATAATGATGTATAACAATCTGAACATAAACAATAATTCAACGGTTCCACTCAATAGCATCAACTACAAAGAGTAATCAACACTGGGAAAGTTTCCCCTAAGAACAATGCAAGATTCAACCAATTGTTACAGCAATATGGAGATGGTTGTGATGGTGTTGGTCGTGATGGTGGTGGTGATGATCATGATCCCGATGAAGTCCATCTTGATGGTGGTGTTGATGGCAACAATCTCCCCTCTCCGGGAAGGAATTCCCCCGGCAGATATCTGTCTGCCGGAGAGATCTTTCTCTCTCGGTGTCCCCCCCCCCCCCCCCCCCCCGCAGAGGCGGCGAAATCTTTCTGTGGTCGCCCCCCGAGTATTAGGGTTTCAGGAGGATTATATACGCCAGAGGGGAGAGCTGGAGGTGGACCAGGGCAACCACACCACCTGGTGGCGCGGCCTAGGCTGGCCCGCGCCAGGGGGTGGTGTGGGCCCCCTGTGGCCCATCTCCATTCCTTCTTCTGGCTTCCTTCGTCTTCTGGAAAAATAGGATTTTCCATATATTTTCCTAGATTTTCTCATCTTTGCGAATTTTGCCTCCAAACAGCACCTTTTCCATCAGAATCCTGACTACAGCGGTCCATGCTCCAAAAGTCATCAACCATGCAAAAATAGATAAAATTACATAAGTATCATCTCTTAATATGAAATATATCAATGAATAACAGTAAATTATGATATAGAATAGTGATGCAAAATGGACGTATCAACTCCCCCAAGCTTAGACTTCGCTTGTCCCGAAGCGAAACTGAGCTCAAAAACATGACCTCAAGTTTATGGAGGGAAGAGTCGATAAAAGAATACAGACATGAAGCATCACATTCATCAATACATAGATCACAATAGAAGACAAATCACTATTATATAACTTAACTTGCAATAAGTAAAGGAAACACAATAAAGATATATAAAGTAAATCATAATTGGTAATGGCAAACTTAGCTCTTGGTCAAAGAATAGTTGACAATTTGCTGGAGTTCACAAATAACAGGTTTTCAATGATAGCTTTCAAAGTAGTAAACACCCAGATAAGAGCAATGTGCAAAACAGGGAACATAAGAAACATGATTGAATAAATCACCATATGAATGAATGAAACACAACAACTCAAAAATACTTGCTGAGATAGAAAGGAATAGGTTTACTGACTCAACTAAAAAGTAAAAGAAATGCCCTTCGTAGAAGGAAGCAGGGATTTCAAGTTTGATAAAGAGCTCCCAAAAATTATGATACTTATTAGATTTCAGCTCTCATTGCCCCTATCATAGGCATCTTTAGGTGTTTAAGGTTAAAGTGATCAAATACGAGGATATGCTTGACAAGTTTTAAATTGGGAATCTCATGTCCCTTGAATACGAGGGACGCTCCTCATGCTACTCAAGTTTAGTCACCGGTAAGTTCTTGTCATAGTAAGCACATGTGTATCATAGAGAACCGCCAACGGGGTACCCTTGCCCGATGATACAGAAGAATCCCCATATCAAAATGACAAGGCAAGCAGACAACAAGCATCTCAGCAATCTTCTTATTTACCATGGGAATATGGTGCTTTTTTCTCTCTTTCCTCTTTTCTCATCTCTTTTTTCTTTTTCTCTTTTTCTCAATCTCAAATCTCTTTTTATAAGAAGAATGCTTCATAGATGCTCATTATGGTTACGCTAAAGGTTTCCACCATGACAGCATGGATTAGACCAGCGGCCTAGGCGTTTCTCTAACACACATGCATAACTCCATGAACTTACAAGCTCCCCTTTCATTTCACACCGACGACATCCATAGACAAAAGAACATGATATCAACTAGGTACAAAGTACCAGTGCAATGTTGAAAGCGTTCCCCATGACAGCATGGTTCTGCTAATTCTCAACTTACAAAGCGCAAGCATATACGCAACATAGATGGGCACAATGGTTCAAGTTTATTAAATGCAAGAAAGTAAAGTGTGCCATCAAGTTCGTGAGAGCTTTAATCACTAATTTTCACATAACAAGTTTAATTTGGAAGGTAGATAAAAACAAGAATTTACTTGGAATAGCAATAGTGCTAATAGGTAGGTATGGTGGACTCAAATGGCATAGGTTTTGGTTTAAGGATTGGATGCACGAGAAGAATTCCCTCTCAGTACAGGTTTTTGGCTAGCAAGGCTGGGTAGCAAGTATAAGAGTTGAAGGAAACAAACAAACATACAAGTGATAAAACAAACATGCAATCTTCCTTGGAAGCACAAAAGATCTTAACTAGAGAATACTAAACTTATGAGCAAATCAAGAAAGAAAGATGATGAAATTATATTTTCTTTAGAGTACTTTTATCTTTTTCATTCAACTCTCAAAAATAGTGTTGCTACTGACCAAGCCAGGTTTGCTAAAACCAACTAAATTAACTCAATGATCCCAAAGTGATACCAATACTAACAACAAGATCAATCATATAACCACGAATTTAAAACTAATATAAGATATGCAAAAGAGTAAATGATAGAACTTCTCATTAATATTCCATAACGGCAACTCACACCAAGGGATACATATCTAACAAGAGAGGGGACACTTCCAAAATGCAAACCATCCTACATTATAACTTCTCTATTCATGATATGACTCTACTAAAAAGGTAAAAAGATAGAAGATAGTGATGTGATACCGCAGCACTCCCCCAAGCTTGGAACAAACCAAGGGGATACCAAACCTGATGACGAATTACTCCTTCGTTGGTGGTATTCTCTCGATGAGCTTTTTGATTAGTTTCCCCAAGTACTCAATCTCGAAGGTGAGATTATGAATAAGCTGTGAGTTTGCTCAATGTGGCTCATGATCATGTTGGGTTGCGAATTCCAGCTCTTGTGATTCTTTCCCCACTCTTCCTCCTTGAAGTCTTCTTTTCCTGCATGGCTAGAACGAGGCAAATCCCAATTGGAGGGTAATTTCTCATTGGGCATATTCTGGTATTGATGCTCATGGATAAGGGTATGGAAAGGATCCTTGGAGCGTGGAGGAAGTGACCATGGATCTAAACAATGACGAGGAGGCTTCCCTCCAATTGACATAGTCTTGGCAGGGTTTGCCACCACTCCAATGCTTGCAATGGTAGTGCCGGTGTGAGGATGTTGGCCTTGCTTTGTCTCCTCTTCACCATCACTCTTGATCTCCTTCTCCTTCCCGTGGTCTTGGAGATCTTCCTCCATAGGCTCCTTTCCCTTA
This sequence comes from Avena eriantha, assembly GCA_910589775.1. NCBI lineage: Eukaryota > Viridiplantae > Streptophyta > Magnoliopsida > Poales > Poaceae > Avena > Avena eriantha. The sequence continues at coordinate 394,052,720 of OU342742.1, read as the reverse complement.
TCCTCGGCGGACACCATTGTGCTTCTAAACTTTCAAGAATAGTTCCTGGCAGAAACAGATCGAAACAAAAACACGATGAGAACACGATGTACGAATCTCGGGGGATCCGAGGGATTATATATTACGAAGTTTCACAACAAAAGGAAGGTACTATGAGAAAACGGGTCAGAGACGGAGGCCGAGGTGGCCACACCACCTGGTGGCGCGGCCAGGGGTGGGCCCGCGCCATAGGGTGGTGTGAGCCACCCTGGCTCCGTTTCTGTCCCTCTTTCGCTTCATAGCTTTCCTTGTTGGATAAAAACTGCAAAAATATAATTTGACAGATCTTTCGCGGAACTTTTCTTACCAAAACTATTACCTATTTGAAAACGGACTCTACAGGTCTCTGAATTTGGTATCTAGTAGATTCTTCCGGAGTCACCACTTGAATAACATCAATATCTTCATCTTCATACACTTATTGCTTGATTCATGAAACCTTTCACTTCCTTATTACACCATTATCTCCACTAACCTGGAAATTTCTTTAACACAAAACTTCAAACAGTTCTCATTAGCAACATTAGTATAAGTGAAGTGATAAAACCTTTTGAGTCCAATTTCAACCGAAAACCATCAAAACATAAGCTACTGTAGCAACTCCTTCCAAAAACCAAAAAATAATTCAAAAAGGAAATCGACTAAAGAAGCAAATGCAAGAATGGCAAAGTCTGTCAAAACAGACCAGCGGGTAAAGATCAATTTGTTCGAAACTGTTCTGTTGCTCAAATCAAAAAGTGCAAAACTAACGAAAGTTAAATAACAACCTGGGGCAGAAACAGAAAAAATTACAGCTCAATCCGACATACAGAGATCTCTCACGAATTTTTACGGTGAAGCACAAAAATCTGTTTCGGAAAAGCAACTTCCCCAAATATTACTTCCCTCTCATTAGAGGTTGATCTTGACACAAAAACCAAACAAAAAGGATAAGGAGAGGTTATTACCGAATTAATAACTTCCAAGACTCAAAGAAACAAAAACAAACTGAAAGCAAAAATAAATTGGGTTGTCTCCCAAAAAGCTCTTTCTTTATAGCCATTAAGATGGGCATGATAATTTTGAAGATGCTCACATAGGAATATGAATTGAAGTGAAAGAGAACATCAAGAAGCAAAAACTACATATGTTTAAGTCTAACCCACTTCCTATGCAAGGGAATTTTGTAAACAAACAAGTTGTTGAAACTAGAGGCTACTAGCATAGGAAGGCAAAAGAAGTGCAACATAAAAACTTTCAGCATAAAACGAGGAAACTTGATATTATTGAGATGCATAAGAACACTTTTCCCTCTCTCATAATAACTTTCAGTATCATGCATAAATTTAGTGATATAGCTATCACAAGCACTATTGTAGCCATGATCACTTATCCTAACAGAAAACACGGGAATACTAGTTCTTATAACACTACTTTGTGAAACAATATTAGAGGTATCCTTACAAAGGATAGTGTGTCCCTCTAATACATATTTAGTGACAAAGTCTTTCACATTTTCTATTATAGGTTCATCATCCATTTGTTTATCGGGTTCAACAGCTTTATTTATACTTTCACTAACCATACTAGATATCATAGAATGTTCCTTTATCTTAACTGAGAAAGGTATTTTCTCAATGTAAGGTTCAGATAAAACATGATTGGCAGTATAAACTTTAGTATTTCTTGCAGGAACACTCTTAGCAATATCTTTATAAGGTTTATTATACTTATTCCACTTCTTTTTAGGCAGTTCAATGTAGGAAGTAAAAGCCTTAAAATAAGTTGCAATAGCTTGAGAGTCTAGACCATAAGCATTTTTAATATTTTGAAAGTCACCAGTTCCCATAAAAGATTCAATGCATTCATAATCATAATTTATATCTGACTTTCTACCTTTGCCATTCTCCAATGCTTCAGCATTATCTTGAATACGGTCCAAAAGATCCCATTTAAATTCTTCTTCCAAGCGAGTGAACGATCCAGCACAACAAGCATCCAATAAATCCTTATCATGAAGAGAAAGCCTTGCATAAAAGTTATTGATAATAATATTGTTGGGGAGCTCATGAATGGGACATTTGAGGATTAGTAACTTCAATCTCCCCCAAGCTTGAGTTGTACTCTCTCCATCAAGAGGCCAAAAGTTGTATATTTGATTCCGATCTTTATGAATCTCATTAGGAGGATAAAACTTTGAATAAAAGAGAGGTACTATTTCCTCCCATTCAAGAGCTTGACCATTCTTCAGCAGCTTATACCACTTTTAGTGATAATGAGAATAACTTCTTATTAACTTGATCTGTAGTAATACCTGCACACTTGAACAACCCGCATAATTCGTGTATAAAGAGGAAATGATCACCGGGGTGGACAGTTCCATCCCCAACATAATAGTTATCCATAACACGATCAATAATTCTCGTAGGTATTTTGAAAGTATCATTCTCAGCAGGTGGTGGTTCATCTACTACCTTAGCAGTGGTAGTAGCATTACGAAATAAGAAACTCAGCGAATTATCCATAACGAAAATAAAGCAACGAACAAAAGTAAACAATACTCACAGTAGAAGTTTCCTTTACTAGTTCCACTCTCCAATAGCGCATCACATCCTCGGCAACGGCGCCAGAAAATAGTCTTGATGACCCACAAGTATAGGGGGTGTATCGCAATATTTTCGATAAGTAAGAGTGTCGAACCCAACAAGGAGCAGACGGTGCTGGCTAGTGGTATGGATCAGGAATTCTCTGCAAATACTTAGCAAACGGATTTTTAGGGGGTTTTGATAATGCAAGTAAATAAAGTACGAGTAAATAAAAGAAAAATAAGAATAAATGCAGCAAGTGGCCCAATCCTTTATGCAGCAAAGGACAAGCCGGTTGTATTACTTAAGATGACCAAACGTTCTCGGGGACACACGGGAAGACTATCAAGTGCTTTCGCTTCATATAGTTGATTAATCTTCTTTATCTTGCTAAGTGTTGTGTGGGTGAACCTGTGCTAATGCACCGACCTTCCTAGGACTAATACACACTTGTGATTATACCCCTTGCAAACATCCGTAAGTACAAGAAAGTAATTAAGGTAGAAACCTAACCACAACTTTAAACTCTAAGACCCTTACGTCCCTTGTGCAATGGTTTCCTAACTGGGGTTCAGGTTTCTGTCACTCCGGAAACCCGTACGATAAGTATCCAAATACACAATGCATTCCCCTAGGCCCATATAGGTGAAGTGTCATGTCATCGACGTTCACATGACACCACTAGAAGAAGTACACCACAACTTAAATATCAAACTATTGAATCTTTCTCAACACAATTCCACTACTAACAACATGACTTCTCCCATGTCCTCAAGAACAAAACGAACTACTCACAAGACATCATATGGATCATGATCAGAGATGGAATAATGATGTATAACAATCTGAACATAAACAATAATTCAACGGTTCCACTCAATAGCATCAACTACAAAGAGTAATCAACACGGGGAAAGTTTCCCCTAAGAACAATGCAAGATTCAACCAATTGTTACAGCAATATGGAGATGGTTGTGATGGTGTTGGTCGTGATGGTGGTGGTGATGATGATGATCCCGATGAAGTCCATCTTGATGGTGGTGTTGATGGCAACAATCTCCCCTCTCCGGGAAGGAATTCCCTGATGTCCCACAAGTATAGGGGGTGTATCGCAGTATTTTCGAGGGAAGTTAAACCCAATTTATTGATTCAACACAAGGGGAGCCAAGAATATTAATAAGCTTTAACAACTGAGTTGTCAATTCAGCTGCACCTAAAAATAGTCTTGCTCACAGCAGTTTATCAGTAGTAACAGTTTTGTAGTAGGAATAGCAAAGTAATAGTAGTAGTAAAGTAAAGACATCAGTAACAATAGCAGTAAGCAATAGGATTCGAGTGCGGTAGGCATAGGGATGGATGGACGAGCGTTGCATGGACAAGACAATTCACATAGCACTCAGAACATAGGGCAATTGCAGATAAATAAGATAAAGCATCCAAGTACTAGATAATCCTAGGCATGTGTTCCATATATAGTCATACATGCTCACAATGAGAACTTGCACAACATCTTTTGTCCTGTCAGCCCGTTTGCAGCGGGGCCTCAAGGGAACTACTGGCAATTAAGGTGCTCCTTTTCATAGAGCATCGGAGCAAAGCATTAACACTCTGTGTACACATGTGATCCTCACATCAAAGCCATTCCCTCCGGTTATCCCGATTTCTGTCACTTCGGGGCCATTGGTTCCGGACAACAACGTGTGTATACAACTTGCAGATAAGACCAAAAACAATACTATCATAATGAATCAATAACATGTTCAGATCTGAATTCATGGCACTTGGGCCCTAGTGACAAACATTAAGCACAACAAGTCGCAACAAAGTCATAAAGCACTAATAAAAGATACTAGGCACCATGCCCTAACAATCTGATGCCATTACATGAACGATCTCATCCAATCCCTACCATCCCCATAGCCTACAACAGGTGATTACTCACTCATAGGTGGGGGAAACATGGATGGTCGATGAAGAAGCGATGGTGATGATGATGGCGATGATCTCCTCCAATTCCCCGTCCCGGTAGGGTGCCAGAACGGAGTTTCTGGTGCTGTTTCTTGGAATCTGGTGGTGGCGGCGGAGCGGAACTCCTTCTGGAAAAACGTACAACCCCCCTGAGTTTTTAGGTTAGAAGGCAACTTATAGGCGAAGAGGGAGGCCGAGGGGGTGCCTGGGCTGGCCACACCACCCCCTGGCGCGGCCAGGCCTGGCCAGCATGGCCAGGTGGTGTGGTGGCCCCCTGGCTCCTCTCCGTCTCGTATTCTGGCTCTAGATGACTTCTGGTAAAATATGCACTTTGGCTTTTGTCCCGTCCAATTCCGAGAATATTCATTTTCTGACTTTCCTGGAACCAAAAACAGCAGAAAACAGGCAGCTGGCACTGTGGCTCTTGTTAATAGGTTAGTCCAAGAAATCATATGAAAAGTACTCCAAAATGTGGACAAAACACAAGAAAGTGGATATAACCATGCATGGAACATCAAAAATTATAGATACATTTGCAATGTATCAACATCCCCAAGCTTAACTCCTGCTCGTCCTCGAGTAGGTAAGTGATAAAAAGAAAGAATAATTTTTTAGGTGACATGCACCATCATAAACTTGATCAAAGCATTTGTAAAACATTCAAAGATGGGATCATAGTACTTCAATCATAACATGAAAGACAAAGTTCTAGCAATAAGACAAAGAAACTATGATGCAACATGAAAAGGCACAAACAAAAGATTCATGAATACATTGCTTTGCAAGACGTTTGTTTGTTTCACATAAAGAAAACATAGCATAGTGGCATTCAGCTTGTCCCTCATAGAGTAGCAAACATAAATGCATATGACACCTTCAAAGTTTACAAGAGTGACTAGATACAAATAGTTTAAAACAAGCAATATCAAGGTAAGCATCAATCAACAAGTTTTCGGACAATGCACATAGAATTAAGAATGGCCACTATGCTCTCAAGAAAGTGCTCATAGAGTGTGCGGAGTCTCAACAAACAAATGAACAGGTTTTGAAAAGTTTGAAAGGCTTCCAAATGCTAAAAGTATGGTACTCGTTAGCTTTGAGATCTCATTGCCCCTATCATAAGCATCTTGAAGTGATTAAGGTTAAAGTGAACAAACTATGGTGTACATGCTTGACGAAATATAGGTTAGAAATCTCATATCCCTTGAATACGAGGGCCGCTCCCCATGCTACTCAAGTTTAGTCACCGGTAAGTTCTTGTCATCGTAAGTACATGTGTATCATAGAGAACAGCCAACGGGGTACCCTTGCCCGATGATACGGAAGAATCCCCATATCAAAATGACAAGGCAAGCAGACAACGAGCATCTCAGCAATCTTCTTATTTACCATGGGAATATGGTGTGTTTTTCTCTCTTTCCTCTTTTCATAATCTCATTTTTTTCTTTTTCTCTTTTTTCTCAATATAGGACTCTTTTTTTATAAGAAGAATGCTTCATAGACAGCTCATTATGGTTACGCTGCAGGTTTCCACCATGTCAGAATTGATTAGACCAGCGGCCCAGGCATTTCTCTAACACATATAGATAACTCCATGGACTTACAAGCTCCCCTTTCATTTCACACCGATGACATCCATATACAAAAGAGCATGATATCAACTAGGTACAAGTACCAAGTGCAATGTTGAAAGCGTTCCCCATGACAACATGGTTCTGCTAATTCCCAACAAATAAGTGCAAGCATATACAACATAGACGACACAATGGTTCAAGTTTATTAAGGGCAAGAACAGTAAAGTGTGCCATCAAGTTCGTGAGAGCTTTAATCACTAGTTTTCTCATAACAAGTTTAATTCGAAAGGTAAACAAAAGCATGAATATACATGGAATATCATAAGCTAGTAGGTAGGTATGGTGGAATCTTTGGAATAACTTGGTTTAGGGAGTTGGATGCATGAGTGGAACTCATACTTGGTTGTGGAGGCTAGCAAAAGACTGGGAGCGACAAACTAAGAGAGCAATAATGACCATAATCATGCAGAGAGACAAAACATCATTGATCAAAGCATAAAGTGATATTACAAGTTGAAACAAAAGGATCATAAAGGCTATGGTTACTTGAGATAGTTATAACATGGTGTGAGCATGTGCCAAGTCAACCCAAATAAAGCATCAAAGGAGAATACCACTATACTATGCTTTAATATGCTAAAACAACGCATGATTCATCCAAGGCACATTAAGAAATCTCAATTGTTTATAACAAGTAATGCTACAGCAAAGAATACTAAGCATAAAGCCAAAACAATATCAAGCATGGCATGACAGAGCATAGGCCACAGTCAACAACAAGCTCTTTTTACCACATAAGTACGAACTTTCCTACTATTTTCCAATCCAAACCAAACTATTTCCAAACCAATGTATGAAAGAGGGGGTCCAAACAATTTATTCAAAAAACTAAGAAAACTATTCAAATGAGAAACCAAAACGAAAATGAAAAAGAAGACGCTCCAAGAACATCACAACTGTGCATGAACCGATAAAAATGAAGCGTTTGGAAGAAACCTAGGATTTTTATTGATGAAGGAGGGGATGCCTTGGGCATCCCCAAGCTTTAACGCTTGTACTTCTTGGATATTTATTGGGGTGACACACTTGGAATCTCCAATCTTGAGCTTTAGTCCATCTTTCATCTCATTACTCATTCCTTCCATACACCTGAAATTTTTCCTTCATACAAAACTTCACAAAATCTTTATTAGCAACATTAGTGCACTCAAGATAAATAAGTCTTAAGGTTCAGTTCTAACACCAAATAAACTTCCATTAGAACACTATATACTGTAGCACTTCCCTCAAAAAGCTCAATTCCCCAAAAGAACTCAAAAAGGAACCAACAAGAAGCAAATGCAGAAAATGGCAGAAATCTGTCAAAACAGACCAGCAGGTAAAGATGAATTTTTTAGAAGACCTTATATTGCTCAAATCAAAAAGTGTTGAGCTAACGAAAGTTAGATAACAACTTTGGGCAGAAGCACAAAAATTCACGCCTCCAAAAAACGTTCAGAGATTTTACACGAATTTTTACGGTGAAGCACAGAAATCTGTTTCGGGACAGCAACTTTCCCAATCATTACTTCTCTCTCATTAGAGGTTACTATTGGCACAAAAAGCAAATAAAAAGGATAAGAGGCGGTTATTACTGAAGTAATAACTTTCAAGACTCATCTAAAACTTTTGGGTTATCTCCCAATAAGTACTTTTCTTTAGAGCCTTTAAGTTAGACATAAGCAAAAACTAAAATGGATAGAATAGAAGTAAACAGAGATGATCATAGTGAAAACATTGTTTTGTTCAATGAAATCCTTTTGATAACAAGGTTAATCAGGTCTCGTTACCAAAAAAATTTCATATGAGACAAAACTTTGTATTCCACGAATGATCATGTTACCTCAACCTTGATAGCAATGGTCCCAATCATAATAGTTTCAAATTTTCCTCTTGGTATGGGAGAATATATTTCTCCAACTTGAATGCCCTCAACATGTTCAATCTAATTCAAACCATAAGTTCTTTCAACCTTCTTGGGTAAATAGACAGTATGTTCCTTGTCATTCACATTGAAAGCCACATTTCCTTGATTACAATTAATAACAGCTCCTGCAGTATTAAGAAAAGGTCTCCCAAGAATAATGGACATATTATCATCTTCAGACATTTCAAGCACAACAAAATCAGTTAATATCAAGCAATCATGAGCCACTTGAACAGGTACATCCTCACATATACCAACAGGAACAGTGGTAGATTTATCTACCATTTGCAAAGATATATCAGTTGATATTAATTTTTCTAGTTGAAGCCTCTTATAGAGAGAGAAAGGCATAACACTAACTCCAGCTCCCAAATCACACAAAGCCGTTCTAACATAACTGTTCTTAATAGAGCAAGGGATAGTTGGAATCCCTGGGTCTCCAAGTTTCTTAGGAACCTTACCATTGAAGGAATAATTAGCAAGTAAAGTAGAAATTTCTTCATTAGGGATCTTCCTTTTATTCGAGACAATATCCTTCATATACTTTGAGTAAGGAGGCAATTTAATAGCATCGGTCAAAGGAATTTGCAGGAATAGAGGTTTCATCCACTCGCAAAACTTATTATAGTGTTCATCTTCCTTTGACTTGTGTTTCTTATCTAGGAAAGGCATAGGTTTTTGGACCCAAGGCTCTCTTTCACTACCATGTTTCTTAGCAACAAAATCTTCTTTGGTGTATTTAGTATTCTTAGTGTGGTTTTCAGGATCTTCTTCAACTTTTTCTTCGTTAGGAACTTCATTTTCTTCATTACCACTTTTAGTTTCAGCATTAGAGATAGATATACTATTAGGATATATAGCAGGTTCAGGGGGTTCTACAATAGTTTTATGTTTCTTTTTCCTTTTCTTACGAGTAGAGCCACTATTTGCAGCTTGTTGAGAATCCTGCTCAATTCTTTTGGGATGCCCCTCAGGATATAGAGGATCCTGGGTAGCAGCACCACTTCTAGTTCTAATTTCATAAGCATGTTTTTCTTTAGCAGCATTAACTAGCAAGTCTTTTTGCACTTTAACGAGTTGATCTATTTGAGTTTGAACCATTTGAAAGTGTTTAACAATCATTTTAAAATCATTAGAGGTTCTTTCCACAATATCTTTCAACTCAATAATAGCTCTAGTGTTTTCCATTAGATGATTTTGCACCCTTTTATTAAAATTATCTTGCTTAACAATAAAGATATCGAATTCTTCTAAGCATTGATCAAGAGGTTTAGAGTAAGGGATATCACCTTCATCAAAGTGTTGGAGAGAGTGTACCTCAATAGTGGGTGAGTACGGAATAGGATTACATAATTCTTCTATAGGAGGTAAATTCTTGACATATGTAGCTTTAATTTCCTTCTCCTTATGACATTTCTTAGCTTCCTTCATCACTTCATCATTTAATTCAATAATTCCCCTCTTCTTTGTTGTTGGAATAGGCATCGAAATAGTAGGTTCAAGTACAATTACTTCAAGTATAGCTTGTTTAGGAGGAGTCCAATCTTCATAATTCTTACTTATTTTAGCCATTAACTCCTCAGCTTCCTTAGGAGTCCTATTCCTGAAAACACAATCAAGAAGCTCGTTCTTAGGTAATGGACTTCCAGCTTGTGCATGAATCAAAGCACAAAACCTTGCCCAAGATTCAGGCAATACCTCCTTTTCTCCCTGTTTAAAATCAAAAAGTTCCTGCAAAATAGCATGTCTAGCACTAGGAGGAAAATGTTTCTGCAGGAAAGTACTAATCAAGCACTCAGGGCTATCAATAGATCCAGGAGGCAAATTACTAAACCAAGTTTTAGCTTCTCCTTTCAGTGAGAAGGGGAAGATCTTAGCAACAAAGTAAGTACGCATCTTAATATCATCAGAAAACAAACCACTCATGGTAGAAAGTTCATTCATATGTGATACCGCACTTTCATTCTTAGTCCCACAAAAAGGTTCTTTCTCGGTAATAGCTATGTAAGATAGATCGAGAGAGAAATCATAATCTTCATCTATAATGTTTATGGGAGAAGCATCAAACTTAGCAACAAGAGACAATTTGGGTCTAATAGTACGCCTCTCAAGGAGACTCTTAGCAGCGCTCCTATCATGGGTGTTTTGACATTCTTTAATATATTCATCGGTCATCTCAACATAACCATCTTCAATATCATAACTTTCACTAGCCTTAGGAGAACTAACAGGTGTGGTAGTGTCTTCATTAGGAGTTTCAGTATTTCTAGCTATAGTTCTAGCAATCGTAGCATCTAGGAAAGGACCTAATAAACCACTCCTATCAAGCACAGTAGAAGCAGCATCATAAGTATCAGAAGTTTCAGATTCAGTAGTAGTAGCAGTGTGTGTAGCATGTGTATGTGGTGGTGTAACGAGCTTACTCATAACAGATGGTGAATCAAGAGCAATAGAGGTGTTTAGAACCGTACATCTTCTTGTAGTGGATGGTAAAATAGGAACCTTGCCATCACGAGACTTACCCATGATGGATGGATAGCAGCGAACAATAGAGAATCCAAGTGAACTTGATAAATAAAGCTATGCTCCTTGGCAACGGCGCCAGAAAATAGTCTTGATGACCCACAAGTATAGGGGGTGTATCGCAGTATTTTCGAGGGAAGTTAAACCCAATTTATTGATTCGACACAAGGGGAGCCAAAGAATATTTATAAGCCTTAACAACTGAGTTGTCAATTCAGCTGCACCTGGAAACAGTCTTGCTCACATCAGTTTATCAGTAGCAACAGTTTTGTAGTAGGAAGAGCAAAGTAATAGTAGTAGTAAAGTAAAGACAGCAGTAACAATAGCAGTAAACAATAAGATTCGAGTGCGGTAGGCATAGGGATGGATGGATGGGCGTTGCATGAACAAGACAATTCACATAGCAATCAGAACATAGGGCAATTGCATATAAATAAGATAAAGCATCCAAGTACTAGATAATCCTAGGCATGTGTTCCATATATAGTCATACGTGCTCGCAATGAGAACTTGCACAACATCTTTTATCCTGCCAGCCCGTTTGTAGCGGGGCCTCAAGGGAACTACTGGCAATTAAGGTGCTCCTTTTAATAGAGCACCAGAGCAAAGCATTAACACTCCGTGAACACATGTGATGCTCACATCAAAGCCATTCCCTCTGGTTATCCCGATTTCTGTCACTTCGGGGCCATTGGTTCTGGACAACAACGTGTGTATACAACTTGCAGATAAGACCAAAAACAATACTATCATAATGAATCAATAACATGTTCAGATTTGAAATCATGGCACTCGGGCCCTAGTGACAAACATTAAGCACAACAAGTCGCAACAAAGTCATAAAGCACTAATAAAAGATACTAGGCACCATGCCCTAACAATCTGATGCCATTACATGAACGATCTCATCCAATCCCTACCATCCCCATAGCCTACAGCGGGGGATTACTCACTCATAGATGGGGGAAACATGGATCATCGATGGAGAAGCGATGGTGATGATGATGGCGATGATCTCCTCCAATTCCCCGTCCCGGCAGGGTGCCAGAACGGAGTTTCTGGTGCTGTTTTGTGGAATCTGGTGGTGGCGGCGGAGCGGAACTCCATCTGGAAAAACGTCGAACCCCCTGAGTTTTTAGGTCAGATGGCAACTTATAGGCGAAGAGGGAGGCCGAGGGGGTGCCTGGGCTGGCCACACCACCCCCTGGTGCGGCCAGGCTTGGCCCGCGCAGCCAGATGGTGTGGTGGCCCCTGGCTCCTCCCCGTCTCGTATTCTGGCTCTAGATGACTTCCGGTAAAATATGCACTTTGGCTTTTGTCCCATCTAATTCTGAGAATATTCATTTTCTGACTTTCCTAGAACCAAAAACAGCAGAAAATAGGTAGCTAGCACTGTGGCTCTTGTTAATAGGTTAGTCCAAGAAATCATATGAAAAGTACTCCAAAGTGTGGACAAAACACAAGAAAGTGGATAAAACCAAGCATGGAACATCAAAAATTATAGATACATTTGCAATGTATCATTCCCCCGACAGAAATCTGTCTACCGGAGAGATCTTCCTGTCTTGGTGTTTTCCGCCCTGCAGAGGTGGCGGAATCTTTCTATGGTCGCCCCCCGAGTATTAGGGTTCCGAGAGGATTATATACGCCAGAGAGGAGAGCTAGAGGTGGACCAGGGCGACCACACCACCTGGTGGCGCGGCCTAGGCTGGCCCGCGCCAGGGGTTGGTGTGGGCCCCCTGTGGCCCATCTCCACTCCTCCTTCTGGGTTCCTTCGTCTTCTCGAAAAATAGGATTTTCCGTATATTTTCCCGGATTTTCTGATCTTCGTGAATTTTTCCTCCAAAAAACATCTTTTCCATGAGAATCCTGACTGCAACGATCCATGCTCCAAAAGTCATCAACCATGCAAAAACAAATGAAATTACATAAGTATCATCTCTTAATATGAAATGTATCAATGAATAACAGTAAATTATGATATAGAATAGTGATGCAAAATGGACGTATCCAGCACAAGAATCGTTGCTCGCACAATGGCAACGGAGACACGACCCTCTACTCCAGTGCCGCCACCGCCCCCAACTCTAGATGGGGCAATGGTAGCAAGGGAAAGAAAAAGAAGAAGGACGCAACGGACGCTGCCAAGGACACCGCCATCATCCAAGCCGGCCCCGTTGTCACACCTCCGACTGCCGCTCCTCCAACCTGGCCCACGCCACTCCTACCATGGAACGGCGCGATCCATATGTGGCCATACGGCCCTGGTATGCAGGTTCAATCCCGCAGCTACATGCACCGCCCCCCGCCCCGCAGCACGCCTTCGACGCGCAAGGGCCCTACACCGTGCTGCACGCCTATGGCCACGGCTACGGCGGCTATGCTCCCCAGGCTCCTGCATATGGACTCGGCGCCGCACCCCCGTCATCACCGGCATCATCGACTGCCTCATGGGACTAGTCTGCGCTGATGAATCAATTCCAGACGATGGGCCTTCAAGTGCCCACCACCGATTGAGTCATGGACATTGGCGCCACCTCCCACTTCGCATCGAATCCCGGTATGCTCACCTCCGTGTCTCCTCCTTCTTCTTCCTCTCGTGCTATCGTTGTTGGTAACGGTTCCACCCTTCCGATCACCGCTACCAGGCATGCACATTTTCCTATTTCCACTTCCTCGCGTCCTCTGCATCTTCGCAATGTCTTAGTTGCTCCCGATATAGTCAAAAACCTATTGTTCGTTCGTCAATTCACCACTGATAATCGTGTTTCCGTCGAATTTGACCCTGTTGGTTTTTATGTGAAGGACCTTCTAACTAGGACCGAGATTCTCATATGCATTAGTCCTGGAGCCCTCTACCCTGTCAACACCTCCTCCCCGAGCCGCCCACATGCCTTCCTCATCGTCGACCCTGCTATGTGGCATCGGCGCCTTGGACACCCTAGATGGCCGGTCATGGAGTCATTAGCTCGCTCTTGCATTATTCCTAGGGATAAAAATAAATCTAGTTTGTGTCATGCTTGTCAATTAGGTCGCCATGTTCGTCTACCTTTTTCTTCTACCAATCGTGTAACACATTCTCCGTTTCAACTTATACATTGTGATTTGTGGACATCTCCTTTTGAGAGTATTTCTGGCTTTAAGTATATCTTGTTTGTCTCGATGATTTCACTCAATACGCTTGGGTTTATCCTTTACGTGCCAAGTCAGAAGCCTTCTCACACTTGTCGTCCCTCCATGCCTTAGCCCAAACTCAGTTTCATGCACCCTTGAAAGCCATCCAGTGTGACAATGGTCGTGAGTTCAATAATTCCTCCCTACAATCGTTTGCCCAACGGCATGGGATAGCACTCCACTTCTCATGTCCCTATATACTTCACAATAAAACGGTAAAGCCGAGAGAATTATTCGCACCCTTAACAACATCACTCGCACCCTCCACCGATCTTAGGGTCTTCGGATGCTTATGCTACCCCAACACCACCGCCGTTGCCGCACATAAACTTGCGCCTCGCTCCATGTCGTGTGTGTTCCTTGGGTATCCATCTCAACATCATGGCTATCGCTGCCTTGATCGCTCCACCCAAAAGATCATCATCTCTCGCCATGTTGTGTTTGATGAGTCTGTCTTTCCCTTTGCCTCTAACGCATCACCACAATCCTCTACTACTACTTTGCAAAGTTATGACTTTTTGCAGGTTGAGCAGCCAATGTTGCTGATGCCATTCACCGCGCCGACCGCGGGAACTTCTGCCGCGAGCTCTGCCGCGGCCACTCGGCAGCCTGCCGTGGACGTTCGGCAGCCTGCTGTGGGAACTTTTCGTGCTGCGGCAGGATCTCCCGACCTGCGCACGCCGCCTCGGGCCACCTCGCCTGGCCCGTCCTCGGCCGGATCGTCGCTGTCAGGATCGCCCTGGTCCGCTCCCTCGCCCGCCTCCTCTACGGATGATGGCGCCCTGGAGCCTTCTACAAGCTCGCCATCCACGGCTTCTACCCCGCCTCCCGCCACGGATGCTCCTCGGGCTCGTTGTCCTCGAGCACCACCGCCGCCACCATCTCACACCATGCTCACGCGTGCCAAGCATGACATTGTGCAGCCCAAGACGATTTTTGATCTTCATGTTGAAGGATTGTCTCCAATACCGAAGACTTATCATGGTGCTCTCAAAGACCCCAACTAGCATGCTGCAATGGTTGAAGAGTATAGTGCGCTCCTCTCCAACAACACTTGGGACTTGGTTGATCCTCCTCACCATGCCAACATTGTCACCGACAAGTGGATTTTTCGTCACAAGATGAAGTATGATGGTTCGTTGGAACGATACAAAGCTCGTTGGGTCCTCCGGGGTTTTACTCAGCACGAAGGTATTGATTTTGATGAGACTTTCAGCCCTGTGGTCAAGCCAGCCATCATACACTTGCGCTCTCTAGTAACTGGCCGATTCATCAGCTTGATGTCAAGAACGCCTTCCTTAATGGCACACTCATCGAGACCGTGTATGCTCGATAGCCTTCCGGGTTTACTGTTCGCAGATTTCCTTACAAGGTGTGTCGCCTCAACAAATCTCTCTATGGTTTGAAGCAGGCGCCTCGAGCATGGTTTCAGCGGTTTGCTTCGTTCATTGCTACTGTTGGTTTTGTTGGCTCCAAGTCCGATAGCTCCCTGTTTGTCTACCGACGTGGGACTGACATGGCCTATCTCCTGCTCTATGTGGATGACATTATCCTGACAGCGTCTTCTCTGACTTTGTTGCACAGTTTAATTGCTTCTCTTTGCAAAGAGTTCAACATGACAGATATGGGTGAGCTTCACTATTTTATGGGCATCTCAGTCAGACGCACTAAGGATAGTTTGTTCCTCTCACAGGAGAAGTATGCATTGGAGCTTCTTGACAAAGCTGGTATGTTACCGTGTAAATCTATCTCCACTCCAGTTGATAGAGCTTCTAAGCTTGCAGCTCAGTCTACTGATCCCGTGGCTGATCGTACAGAATATCGTAGTATGGCAGGAGGTCTCCAATACCTCACTTTCACTCGGCCAAATATCTCCTATAAAGTACATCATATATGTCTTCATATGCATGATCCACGGGCTAATCACTTGCTCCTTGTGAAGCGTGTTCTACGCTACATCCGCGGCACCAGCGACTATGGTCTCACTTTGTATCGACGCACATCGAACAAATTGCTGGCCTACTCTGACACTGACTGGGAAGGTTGTCCAGACACTCGACGGTCTACTTCAGGCTATTGTGTGTTCCTCGGCACGAATTTGGTGTCTTGGTTGGCTATGCGGCCGCACAATATTTCCCGATCGAGTGCGGAGGTTGAGTATCGGGCGGTAGCAAATGTGGTGGCTGAATCTTGTTGGCTTCGACAGCTACTTTTGGAGCTTCATCGACTGGTACATGATGCTTGAGTAGTCTTCTGTGACAATGTAAGCTCTGTTTACATGACACAGAATCTAGTGCATCACCAGCGTACCAAGCATGTGGAGATTGATCTACACTTCGCCACAGATCGCGTGACCACTGGCTAGGTTAAGGTGCTACATGTTCCCAGTTTATCACAGTTTGCGGACATCTTCACCAAAGGATTACCATCGCCTCTCTTCTTGAACTTTCGGGACAGTCTCAACATTTGTCGGCTGCCCAATTTCGACTAAGAGAGGATGTTAGAATACATATCCTACACATGTTTGTATAGATGTAGGATACGTATGCGTGTGTATTCCTTGTATATATACCCGTGTTGTATGCAACCGGGACTCCTTGTAATTCTCTTATATAATGAGCAATACAAGGCCACCTAACGTGTGGTTTCCCCTAGCTTACATGGTATCAGATGCAAAACCCTAACCGGGCCTGCTTGTAACACCCCTAGTTTTACTAATACTGATTAGGGTTTAATTTGTGCATAGCATGAGCATCATCCTCTTTAAATAAAATGCATGGAAGAAAATAAAACCCTAACCCTAGTTCTTCCCTCTCTTTGAAAGCAATTCAAAAGGTTCTTGAATTGTGAAAAGTGCCAAAATTATGGAGCCCAAATGGACTAAGAGGGCCCCACAATATTTTACTAGTTTTATAAAAGCCTCTGGTATTCTTGAAATAACCAAAAAAGTTTTGAAATTGGATTACAAAAGAGGAAAATAGAAAAATAGAATAGAAAAACATTTTACAAAAAAATTAGAACCCCTGCCTAACCGGGCCGAAGCCCATATTTTCCTCTCTATAACCGTCGCTCGGTGTGCAGTGTGTAGAAGCCGCTTGCAGCCCAGCTCGGCCCAGCACGGTCCGATACCCCTTCATCCTTTCCCATCATCGTCTACCTCGCCGGCTAAGCAGCTCCGTGTCGCCGCGGATGCCGTCCGCCGCGCCAGGTGCGCCGCGATGCCCGCAGCCGTCCTGGAGGAGGAGATAAGGCTGCCTCGACCGCCTGCCTCGTCCTTATCCCCTCCCGCTCTCTCCCGCGACCTCCATCTTCCGTTTCCGTGAGGCCAAAACCCTAGCCGCCTTAGTCGTCAGCGAGCCCCGCAGCTCCGCGTCGTTTCGAGCCTTGTCGAGCAAGCTCACGACACCGCCTCATTGCCCTGACCCTCCAAGCACATGGAATCGACCGCGGACGCTCCGAATCGAGGCCACTATCCTCGGCACCCCAACACCGGCCGCCGCTCACCGACGCTAAGTCCGGCACCTTCTGGCCACCCCGTCTCTCGCCGACCCCTCCGACCGTACCGCGGTGAGCCCCTTGTCCTCCTGGACCCTTCATCCTTCCCCTCTCGCCCTGTAGCCACCGCCCGACGAAGCTCTACATGCACCGCCGTTGCCCGTAGATGTGGACGTTGCTCCGGCAACCACGGAACAGCGGCGCCGACCTAGTTGGGTCCCTCGTGTTCGCACGCATCTAACCCGGACACTCATGTAGACCCTTCTGCTCCCTAGCACCACTGGTGGCTGCCGCCTACAGGTTCTCCGGTGAGCCGACGTGGCTCTCGCGTGGCGCCCGCGTGGCTGCCGTGTGGAGATGATGTGGCGATTGCCCAGTGCTGCGCAAGCTTGTCCACAGTGGCAGTTGACTAAGCCCTAGGCCCCAACAGTCAGTGACTGTGGCTAGTTCACGCCGCGGTGTAAAACGTTTTATTGCCCCGCGGACGTCATAATGACGCAGTAAGTCCTTTTTAAATATTTTAATAATTTTAGAAAAGAGTTTAATCTTGTAAATTCAATATCTTTTATTCTATAACTCAGAAAAATACAAATAATATATCAAAATATCCAGAAAAATGAGATCTACACAATAGACTCATAATCATGCATTATTCAACAACTTTAAATACAAGTTTAATTAGAAGAACCAATTGAACCCCATAGGTGATTCCGAGGTTCCCCCTGTTCTAGGGTTTGCACCCCTTGGACCCTGTTTAAAATGACCAAGCATGCTCTAGGGTTCATTTCAATACACTTTATGTTTTCATATCATCATCCTTGCTTGAGCATTGCATCGATGCCATGTATTGATTGTTGCTTTCCTTTCTGGTGTTTCTGCTTCTTCTCGGTAGTCCTCGGAGTTGATGTGAGCAACGATATCGAGTCCAAGATTGAAGACCGAGATCAATACCATCGAAGGTTATCAACGAACAAGTCCATCTGATGAACCCTAAAGTTCTATATTTGAGTATCAACAGGCAAAGGCAAGCAAAGCCCCACACATGATACATTCCTATGATTTCAAAGTATTTCATTCTTGTCATGTGCATATGATTCCAAAGTCTTTTATCGATAGATGGAGTAACCCTATCTAATGAATGTTTCCTTTGTAGCCTATATTTCCTGAATTAGCATAACTAGGGTTTGGCTTATGAGCTTCGCTAGAGCTATTTATATCTTTTGCGCTTAGCCATGCTTAGCTTATACCGTTGATCCATCCGGTTGATGAATGAGAGCTGCGAATGAACCTACTATGATAGGATGACGTGGTATGATCAGAGATGAAAGTTAAACATGCTAAGTCTTGTATGGGAGGCCACGTCGGGTTATGGTTTTTGCAGTCCCAGACTTGCCACCACTAGGACCTGAGTTCTTGCCTCTTGAACCAAGACGAGCGTATAGCCACAAGGGGGCCTAGAAACCCCCTCGACCAACTAACTTGCCTAGTAGATTCCATGAGTCACATAGTTCGGGCGTTCCATTTGGCATATGCATTTTGGTTGTTCTCGAAGGAGGTGGAGGAGGTGCATTCATACAGGTAGGTAAGCGTGGTTGGGAGCAAGAGAGGCATGGCCTCCGTAATCTTGTTCCCCGCACACATTTCTAGGGACCGGCTTCGGAACTTGACCCATTACGGCGGCATCTCCTTAGGGCGTGACTCATGGTCTCGACGAAAACAAGGTAAAGATCGTGGTCAACCACTCTCTGCCGGCCTTCCAAGGAAGAGGGCTAATCTTAAGTGGCATTAAGAATCCGTTGGTACGTGTGGGTAAAGTTGTGCAGCCCTGCAGGGTTATTAATCTTTTCAAAAAGCTGTGTCCACGGTTGTGGACGACTTGGGAACGGATTCTAAGATCATAGAGAAGAATAACCTAATCGTAAAACTTGACAAGAGAAGTGAGGTGTGCTTAAGGATGCTTCCTCAGGGATCGAGGGGGTGATCCTAGTTGGTAGGTTCAGCTGATAAAGATTTGGTGGATATCAAAAGAAGATCAAAGTGAGAGATATCGTTTTCTTATCCCCTTTTAAAAGGTTCTATTTAGTCGAACTTCTCCTACGTCTTTTACACAGAAAGATAGCTTTATGCAAAATAACCCCACCAGCCATATGTCTTGCAGAGTACACCCTGTACTCAGCCTTGCTTTGTTTATACTTTTGCAATAGGTAAGTGTTACCATAAAAGATGAGTTTGTTACGGCATCGACATCGACGAGTAGCTTGGGGTTCCCGGTCGGCAGCCTGGAATCTATGGATTGGGACGTCATCGTTATGCTCCAGGCCTCTTAGACCATTTGTTAAGTTTGCTATACTTAATAGCATAATTTGTCTTCCGTTGATTGATGTTTGTGGTCAGTGACCTCTGCTTGTAATAATTTGGTTCTTCGCTCAAATATGAGCTTGTTGTAATGATTTTTGTGTCGTAGGGTCACTGTAATGTTGCCGATTCTTTCTCTGTAAGCTTCCAAGATTTAGGTTAGGATCATATCAGACAGAGGTCTGGGATTTGTCTAGCCCTAATCTCGGGGGTGTGTCACAGGTTTTGGTATCAGAGCAGTACCGACTATAGGAAACCTTTCTACTGGTCGATGTTGAGTCTAGTGCTTATGAAAACTATTTTAAAGCTGAAAATTATTTGTGAAAACTCTGGTATGCTTCTGTTTCTTCTCACCCAGTTTCTCTCTAGCTCTAGGTCATCTTATCTTGTGTTGATTGTGAAATTTTTTTTTCTATCTCGTCTCGTATTTCAAAACTTAGGTGCCTTTTTGGCATGTCATTTCTTAACCAGTTGACCTAGTGTTGAGTTCTCCAGAGTTAGTTGTGTGTGTTCCTTGTTTCCCTTTGCTCTGCTTCAGTTGAGAGATTCCTTTCCATCATGATCTCTCTATCTTATGGTCCACAACATCATGTTGATGGTTCCATAATATTATTTTCTAGGCTTCGAGGTTTCCTTTCGCCTTGCGTGCTTCCTTTTTATTTGTTCGGGTACTTCAGAAGTCGGTTCTTCTTTTATAAGCTACCTCGTGATTACTATCTTGTAGTGTACGCTTTGTCACTCAAGTAGTAGTTACTCCTTTCTCTGGGTTTTAACCCTTGGACTTGAACCGAAGATCCCTGATTGTGCCGGATTCTGGTGTTGTGAACCTTGTACATGAATCTGACCTTTAACCCAAGATCCATTCCTTTGACCCCTGTCGTTAATGTACACGCATTACCTCAGGATGGCTAACCTCCGATATAGCTTTCAAGCTTGTGGTTATTGTTGTAATTAAATTACGACAAACAAAGGACTTCCCCTACAACATGTTATGGCAGATGTTCTTTAATGGAACCAAATAGATCACGACAAAAGAGCTCCTCGTGAGTCTCACTTCTATACTCGTGACTCTACCACACCTCTATTTTCTGCATCGGTCCTCAGAAGATTGTTGACTTATGCATCCACATCTCGAGATTTTTTCATGAGCATGTTCCTCTTTTCCCTTGTTGTTTTCCGACCTTTGTCTACCAGTTGGAAGCCAAGTAGTAAATGTGCATCGGTATTTTCCAATGCAAGGTACTCTTGTGGTCCGTCTAGACAAACCATTTCGGGATGTCAGGAGAAACAAACTCCAGTACCTCATCGTATCTAGGACCAAGTCAAAGTGTTGTAATCCGTAGATCAAGAGGCTTTGATTAGTTTCTGCCTGCTCTTCCTTAGAGTATCACACCCTTTTATACTAAGAGATCGTGCTGAGTTCCATGACTCCCTTAATGAAGTGATGCTCTTAGACATATTTACTCACCTTTCCTCCGAGCTTTCATGCTCGTGAATGATGCGTGTGCGTAATAATGTGGCCATCTGATATTCTTAGCGATCATTATTGCTTTGGACCTCAACAAGGACATTTGTGTCATTCTTAGCGTGATGGTTAATATGTCACTAAGCAAAGGATGATTGTGCCACCAAGTCTGTTATTCAAGTGCACTCTCTCTAGTCAAAGAGTTAGGTTGTGCCAAAGCTCTGAGACTATGTCTTCTTGCCTTACCAAGCAAATTTTCTCTCGAACTAAGTGACATATTGGTGGTTCGTGATATTCTAGATGTCTTTTTAGAAGTATCGCCATGTTCCCACATGACCGTGTTTGTCAAGTTCTTAAGCATGCGAGTTTTCTGAACTGCTCCTTTCTCCAAGGATCTGTACTAGATACCGTTGAACTAGTTGGTAGAGCTTAAACAACAACTTGGAGAGTTGTAAGACAAAAGTTCTATCCAACATAGTTCCTTCTAATGGGATGTATAGTTTTGTTCGTGCTAAAGAAGGATAGTGTTTCCTTTGTGGAAATGTTATCGTCCCCACCTTTGATTTGATATGGGCTATCATCAAATCAAACTTAGTCCTAGGGACTATCCTGATGGTGTATCTATTCGTGATGTTTCACCTGGGTACATCTTCATGTTCTTTGGTCTGACCAATATCTATGTCATGTTCATATAGAATATGAGTCCATCTTCTTGGAGTGTTTAGATAAGTTTGTTATTGAGCCCATCGATGACATCCTTGCCTTCTCTACGATAGAAAAGATTCATACGGAATAGTTGGCATTAATGTTGGAAACTTTTGAGAACCTTCTTCGTGTTGTCTTGAAGCATGCATTCTGGATGTTAGAAGTGACCTTCTCCGGTTCATGTGCAATAGTTGAAAGTTGTCGTTGTGGATTCGAGAAGAGTTATCTTTGTTTCCTCGGGAATTGTTTCAAGTCAGTCAAGCATGTGCAAAGTATTCTTGATACGGTAGGTTGATACCTTCACAATTCGAGAATATTCTTTAAGCATAATAAGCCATTGCCTGATTTGTCATGGAAGAGAAGAAGTTCTACAGACTTCAGCACCCTCCTAAATGTTTCCCAACAATAAGGATACATTTATGTTTCATTGCAATCAATTCATGTAGGGGCAATTATCTTTTTATAACTTGCTAATACATGGGTTTCACAACCTAGCTCATTCTTTTGGAGCTTGACAATGTAATCCACGACTTGAGAATCCAGTAACTTTACCTTTGAGGTAAATGTTACAAATTTTCTGTTCGAACAAGCTGAGTCTGAAGTATCATTCCACCTAACCAGAGCTGAATCTCAAGCAGCAACGATGGTTAATGTTTATCAAGGTTTTGACATAGGTCGCTTCGAAAGTCCGGCAAGATTGATGTAGTGGTTGACACAATCAGTCGGAAGGCCTCCTGTCATATACTTTTAAACCAGCAATAGCAACCACTCCTCATGAGGCATCTTCTATGGCTTGTTATAGGATTTGTTCTTATGTTTTTTTGTACCGAATTCTGACCTTTACTTGGTGTCTGCTTTCTCAAAAATCAAGGAGAACATTTAAAGCAGTGTTGCTAAATGTTCCTTGGTCGATCCTCCAAACACTTATGTTGGCAAGCATCTTGTGGTGCCAAGTAACTGAAGTCTGAGAATGAAGTTTCTTTTTCCTTGTGTCATTAGGAATCTCCTTATATATTCATTTTAGTGGTGTAAAGAGATATCACGATCTATGGCAAGATTTTGATAGACCTGGATGAATAAAGAGTTTCCTTCGGTTTCTCTAACATGTTCGAAGAGCGACTATGGTTTTGATAATCAGAAGTTTCTCTTGTTACATGTTCCTTGTGACTCTTAAGAGTCCTCTCCACTAAACCAACCTTTCTGTCTTGGCCTTCTGTTGAATGAAGAGTGATCCTTCTGTATCAAAAGTAGTTCAATAAGTTGGTTATCTGTATCTCTATATCCCTGAAGCTCTACTTAAGCTGTTAGTAGAGGTTCATCTTTCGAAGTCTGTGGTCCTGTTCTTTCCGTTGAATGCTCTCCTTATTCAGAAGCTTAAATTCTCCTGAAGTTCCATAGTCTCAATCCTTATAAAGACCAGCTATCTAATAACTTGAAACCATCTCCTCTTGTTTCCTCTGTTACCTTGATGTGTTTCATGCTCGTTGGCTCCAGAGATGTTATGAAACATCTATCCACTAGTTGACAATGAGATACTCTATTTGTGGGTTTGTGTTTTTCTCACTTTTCTTTAGTGTGTGCAGCTATCCCGAAGAAATGAAGCATTTTATTCATTCAATAATGGTGGCATGGATCAACCTCTTCGAGAAGATCGTCGAAGTCTAGTGTAACCCTGTTCCTTCTATCTTCCTACCTAGGAATCTCGGGACGAGATTCTGTTAAGGGGGATAGAATTGTAACACCCCTAGTTTTACTAATACTGATTAGGGTTTGATTTGTGCATAGCATGAGCATCATCCTCTTTAAATAAAATGCATGGAAGAAAATAAAACCCTAACCCTAGTTCTTCCCTCTCTTTGAAAGCAATCAAAAGGTTCTTGAATTTTGAAAAGTGCCAAAATTATGGAGTCCAAATGGACTAAGAGGGCCCCACAATATTTTACTAGTTTTATAAAAGCCTCTGGTATTCTTGAAATAACCAAAACAGTTTTGAAATTGAATTACAAAAGAAAAAACAGAAAATAGAATAGAAAAAGGTTTTACAAAAAAAATAGAACCCCTGCCTAACCGGGCCGAAGCCCATCTTTTCCTCTCTCTAACCGTTGCTCAGTGTGCAGCGTGTAGAAGCCGCTTGCTGCCCAGCTCGGCCCAGCGCGGTCCGATACCCCTTCGTCCTTTCCCGTCGTCGTCTACCTCGCCGGCCAAGCAGCTCCGTGTCGCCGCGGATGCCGTCCGCCGTGCCAGGTGCGCCGCGATGCCCGCCGCCGTCTTGGAGGAGGAGATAAGGCCGCCTCGACCCCCTGCCTCGTCCTTATCCCCTCCTGCTCTCTCTCGTGACCTCCATCTTCCGTTTCCGCTTGGCCGAAACCCTAGCCGCCTCAGTCGCCGGTGAGCCCCGCTGCTCCACGTCGTTCCGAGCCTCGTCGAGCAAGCTCACGACACTGCCTTGTCGGCCTGACCCTCCTTGCACATGGAATCAGCCACGGATGCTCCGAATCGAGGACACTATCCTCGGCACCCCAACACCGGCCGCCGCTCACGGACGCCAATTCCGGCGCCTTCCGGCCACCCCGTCTCTCGCCGACCCCTCCGACCGTACCGCGGTGAGCCCCTTGTCCTCCTGGCCCCCTTCATCCTTCCCCTCTCGCCCTGTAGCCGCCGCCCGACGAAGCTCTACATGCACCGCTGCCGCCCGTCGATGTGGACGTCGCTCCGGCGACCACGGAACAACGGCGCCGCCCTAGTTGGGTCCCTCGTGTTCGCACGCATCTAACCCGCACGCTCGTGTAGCCCCTTCCGCTCCCTAGAGCCGCCGGTGGCCGCCGTCTATAGGTTCTCCGCTGAGCCGACGTGGCTCTCGCGTGGCGCCCGCGTGGCTGCCGCGTGGAACTGATGTGGCGATTGCCCAGCACTGCGCAAGCTTGTCCACGGCGGCAGCTGAATAAGCCCTGGGCACCAACAGTCAGTGATTGTGGCTAGTTCATGCCGCGGTGTAAAATTTTTTATTGCCCCGCGGACGTCATAATGACGCAGTAAGTCCTTTTTAAATAGTTTAATAATTTCAGAAAAGAGTTTAATCTTGTAAATTCAATATCTTTTATTCTATAACTCAGAAAAATACAAATAATATATCAAAATATTCAGAAAAATAAGATCTACACAATAGACTCATAATCATGCATTGTTCAACAACTTTAAATACAAGTTTAATTAGAAGAACCAATTGAACCCCGTAGGTGATTCTGAGGTTCCCCCTGTTCTAGGGTTTTCACCCCTTGGACCCTGTTTAAAATGACCAAGCATGCTCTAGGGTTCATTTAAATACACTTTAATTTGTCATATCATCATCCTTGCTTGAGCATTGCATCGATGCCATGTATTGATTGTTGCTTTTCTTTCCGGTGTTTCTGCTTCTTCTCGGTAGTCCTCGGAGTTGAGGTGAGCAACGATATCGAGTCCAAGATTGAAGACCGAGATCAACACCATCGAAGGTTATCGACGAACAAGTCCATCTGATGAACCCTGAAGTTCTATATCTGACTATCAATACGCAAAGGCAAGCAAAGCCCCACACATGATACAATCCTATGATTTCAAAGTATTTCATTCTTTTCATGTGCATATGATTCCAAAGTCTTTTATCGATAGATGGAGTAACCCTATCTGATGCATGTTTCCTTTGTAGCCTATATTTCCTGTTCCATTGCTCCTAGCATAACTAGGGTGTGGCTTATGAGCTTTGCTAGAGCTATTTATATCGGTTGCGCTTAGCCATGCTTAGCTTTTACCGCTGATCCATCCGGTTGATGAATCAAAGGTGCGAATGAACCTAGTATGACAGGATGACGTGGTATGATCAGAGATTAAAGTTAAACATGCTAAGGCTTGTATGGGAGGCCACATAGGGTTGTGGTTTTTGCAGTCCCATACTTTCCACCACTAGGACCTGAGTTCTTGCCTCTTGAACCAAGATGAGAATATAGCCACATGGGGGCCTGGAAACCCCCTCGACCAACTAACTTGCCTAGTAGATTCCATGAGTCACATAGTTCGAGCGTCCCATTCGACATATGCATTTTGGTTGTTCTCGAAGGAGGTGGAGGAGGTGCATTCATACAGGTAGGTAAGCGTGGCCAGGAACAAGAGAGGAACGGCCTCCGTAATCTTGTTCCCCGCACACATCTCTAGGGACCGGCTTCGGGACTTGACCCGTTACGCCGACATCTCCTTAGGGCGTGACTCATGGTCTCAGAAAAAACAAGGTAAAGGTCGTGGTCAACCACTCTCTGCCGGCCTTCCAAGGAAGAGGGCTAATCTTAAGTGGCATTAAGAATCGGTTGGTACGTGTGGGTAAAGTTGTGCATCCCTGCAGGGTTATTAATCTTTTCGAAAAGCCATGTCCACGGTTATGGATGACTTGGTTACGCATTCTAAGATCATAGAGAAGAATAACCTAATCGTAAAACTTTACAAGAGAAGTGAGGTGTGCTTAAGGATGCTTCCCAAGGATCGAGGGGGTGATCCTAGTTGGTAGGTTCAGCTGATAAAGATTCGGTGGATATCAAAAGAAGATCAAAGTTAGAGATATTGTTTTCTTACCCCCTTTTAAAAGGTTCTATTTAGTCGAGCTTCTCCTACCTCTTTTACAAAGAAAGATAGCTTTATGCAAAATAACCCCACCAGTCATATTTCTTGCGGAGTACACCCTGTACTCAACCTTGCTTTGTTGATACTTTTGCAGCAGGTAAGTGTTACCATAGAAGATGAGTTTGTTATGGCATCGACATCGACGAGTAGCTTGGGGTTCCCAGTCGGCAGCCTAGAATCTATGGATTGGGACGTCATGATTATGCTTCAGGCCTCTTAGGCCATTTGTTAAGTTTGCTATACTTAATAGCATAATTTTCCTTCCGTTGCTTGATGTTTGTGGTCAGTGACCTCTGCTTGTAATAATTTGGTTCTTCGCTCAAATATGAGCTTGTTGTAATGATTTTTGTATCGTAGGGTCACTTTAATGTTACCGATTCTTCCTCTGTATGTTTCCATGATTTAGGTTAGGCTCATATCAGACAGAGGTCTGGGATTTGTCTAGCCCTAATCCCAGGGGTGTGTCACACTGCGCCTCCTCCCGCTTCCGCTGCCGCCACAGCATCCGATCTCGGTGCCGCCGCCGATCTCGGCGCCCGGCCTCTGCAAACCACCCACCTCTCCTATTCTAGCCTTGCCATCCCTCTGCAATGGTTGATGACGCTGCATGGATCGCGCAAGCCACGAAGGAAAAAGAAGACCACGAGGCCCGAGAAGCTGCTGACGCCCAGTCGAAGCTCGCCCTTGCCACCGCCCCCTCCTCTAGCGCAGGGACCTTATCGCTCACCTCGTTGCATGCCCAAGTCCTCGGCCACCACTCCATCAAGGGGCACGTCCCCATCGAGCTAGCCCTCGACACCGACGTTCATCGCTAATGGCGCAACTTCTTCCGCGCCGCCCTCCGCAAGTATGAATTGCTCGACCATGTCGACGCCCTTGCTCCGTCCGTTCCGACTCTGGAGTGGGCTCTCTTGGATGCCACGGTCGTCTCCTGGCTCTACGAGTCCATGTCCCTCGGCCTCCTCGACACCGTCATGACACCAGGCGAAGACCCCCTCGCCGTCGAGCTATGGACAAGCATCAGCGGGCTGTTCAACGACCACAAGATCAACCGCTAGCTCCACCTCTCCACCGAGCTGGGCGAGATCAAGATGGGCGAGATGAACATGACCGAGTACTTGAATAAGATCAAGGCCCTCGCCGACGGTCTCGTGGATCTCAGCTCCCCGGAAGACGACGCCAAGCTGGTGATCCACTGCCTCAACAGACTTTCCGAGCAATACGAGGGCACCGCCAATCTCATCTCCCTCATGCCCGACATCTCGTTTGAGAAGTGTCGTTCTCTTCTTGCGCTCCAAGACATGAAGCGCTGATGACCGACAAGTATAGGGGGTGTATCGCAGTATTTTCGATAAGTAAGAGTGTCGAACCCAACGAGGAGCAGAAGGTGCTGGCTAGTGGTATAGATCAAGAATTCTCTGCAAATACTTAGCAAACAGATTTTTAGGGTTTTTTTATAATGCAAGTAAATAAAGTACGAGTAAATAAAAGACAAATAAAAATAAATGCAGCAAGTGGCCCAATCCTTTATGCAGCAAAGGACAAGCCGGTTGTATTACTTAAGATGACCAAACGTTCTCGAGGACACACGGGAAGACTGTCAAGTGCTTTCGCTTCATATAGTTGATTAATCTTCTTTAGCTTGCTAAGTGTTGTGTGGGTGAACCTGTGCTAATGTACTGACCTTCCTAGTACTAATACATACTTGTGATTATACCCCTTGCAAACATCCGTAAGTACAAGAAAGTAATTAAGGTAGAAACCTAACCACAGCTTTAAACTCTAAGACCCTTACATCCTTGTGCAATGGTTTCCTAACGGGGGTTCAGGTTTCTGTCACTCCGGCAACCCCTACGATTAGTAGCCAAATACACAATGCATTCCCCTAGGCCCATATAGGTGAAGTGTCATGTAGCCGACGTTCACGTGACACCACTAGAAGAAGAACACCACAACTTAAATATCAAACTATTGAATCTTTCTCAACACAATTCCGCAACTAACAACGTGACTTCTCCCATGTCCTCTAGAACAAAATGAACTACTCACAAGACATCATATGTATCATGATCAGAGATGGAATAATGATGTATAACAATCTGAACATAAACAATAATTCAATGGTTCCACTCAATAGCATCAACTACAAAGAGTAATCAACACCGGGAAAGTTTCCCCTAAGAACTATGCAAGATTCAACCAATTGTTACAGCAATATGGAGATGGTGATGATGGTGTTGGTGGTGATGGTGGTGGTGGTGATGATGATGATCCCGATGAAGTCCAGCTTGATGGTGGTGTTGATGGCGACAATCTCCCCTCTCCGGGAAGGAATTCCCCCGGCAGAAATCTGTTTGCCGGAGAGATCTTTCTCTCCCGGTGTTTTCCACCCCGCAGAGGCGGCGGAATCTTTCTATGGTCGCCCCCCGAGTATTAGGGTTTCAGGAGGATTATATACGCCAGAGGGGAGAGCTGGAGGTGGACCAGGGCGACCACACCACCTGGTGGCGCGGCCTAGGCTGGCTCGCGCCAGGGGGTAGTGTGGGCCCCCTATGGCCCATCTCCACTCCTCCTTCTTGTTTCCTTCGTCTTCTGGAAAAAATAGGATTTTCCGTATATTTTCCCGGATTTTCTGATCTTCGTGAATTTTGCCTCCAAACAGCACCTTTTCCATCAGAATCCTGACTGCAGCGGTCTATGCTCCAAAAGTCATCAACCATGCAAAAACAGATAAAATTACATAAGTATCATCTCTTAATATGAAATATATCAATGAATAACAGTAAATTATGATATAGAATAGTGATGCAAAATGGACGTATCAACTCCCCCCAAGCTTAGACTTCGCTTGTCCCCAAGCGAAACTGAGCTTAATAAACATGACCTCAGGTTTATGGAGGGAAGAGTCGATAAAAGAATACGGACATGAAGCATCACATTCATCAATACATAGATCATAATAGAAGACAACTCACTATTATATATCTTAACTTGCAATAAGTAAAGGAAACACAATAAGGATACATAAAGTAAATCATAATTGGTAATGGAAAACTTAGCTCTTGGTCGAAGAATAGTTGACAATTTGTTGGAGTTCACAAATAACAAGTTTTCAATGATAGCTTTCAAAGTAGTAAACACCCAGATAAGAGCAATGTGCAAAACAAGGAACATAAGAAACATGATTGAATAAATCACCATATGAATGAATGAAACACAAAAAATCAAAAATACTTGCTGAGATAGAAAGGAATAGCTTTACTGACTCAACTAAAAAGTAAAAGAAATGCCCTTTGTAGAGGGAAGCAGGGATTCCAAGTTTCATACAGAGCTCCCAAAAATTATGATACTTATTCGATTTCAGCTCTCATTGCCCCTATCATAGGCATCTTTAGGTGGTTAAGGTTAAAGTGATCAAATACGAGGATATGATTGACAAGTTGTAAATTGTTAATCTCATGTCCCTTGAATACGAGGGCCGTTCCTCATGCTACTCAAGTTTAGTCACCGGTAAGTGCTTATCATAGTAAGCACAAATGTATCATAGAGAACCGCCAATGGGGTACCCCTTGCCCGATGATACGAAAGAATCCCCATATCAAAATGACAAGGCAAGTAGACAACAAGCATCTTAGCAATATTCTTATTTACCATGGGAATATGGTGCTTTTTTCTCTCTTTCCTATTTTCTCATCTCTTTTTTCTTTTTCTCTTTTTCTCAATCTCAAATCTCTTTTTTATAAGAAGAATGCTTCATAGATGCTCATTATGGTTACGCTAAAGGTTTCCACCATGACAGCATGGATTAGACCAGCGGCCTAGGCGTTTCTCTAACACACATGCATAACTCCATGAACTTACAAGCTCCCCTTTCATTTCACACCGACGACATCCATAGACAAAAGAACATGATATCAACTAGGTACAAAGTACCAGTGCAATGTTGAAAGCGTTCCCCATGACAACATGGTTCTGCTAATTCTCAACTTACAAAGCGCAAGCATATACGCAACATAGATGGGCACAATGGTTCAAGTTTATTAAATGCAAGAAAGTAAAGTGTGCCATCAAGTTCGTGAGAGCTTTAATCACTAATTTTCACATAACAAGTTTAATTTGGAAGGTAGATAAAAACAAGAATTTACTTGGAATAGCAATAGTGCTAATAGGTAGGTATGGTGGACACAAATGGCATTGGTTTTGGTTTAAGGATTGGATGCACGAGAAGAATGCCCTCTCAGTACAGGTTTTTGGCTAACAAGGCTGGGTAGCAAGTATAAGAGTTGAAGGAATCAAACAAACATACAAGTGATAAAAACAAACATGCAATCTTCCTTGGAAGCACAAAATGTCGTCGGTTTGAGGACAAGTACGCCATGAGGGGGTCCTCGAGGCATGCGAGAGAGAGGGGTGTGAGACGTACGGTGTTGCGGGACGGTGAGCACACAAGTTTACCCAGGTTTGAATCTGTCGGCTTTGGACGGACCCTACTCCTGCTAGCAATCTAGTAATACGGCAGAGCCGGAATATGGGTTACAAGGGTTTCGCCTGTGCGAGTTGAGATTGTAGACTATTGAAGTGTCTGGTGTTGCCCTAAAGGCTCTCCCTAGGATGGCTTATATAGATATCCGGCCTAGGGTTTACAGGAGAGATCAATCCGGCTATGACTAAGAGTTGGTTACAGAGTACATCTTGAACTACAAGTAACATTATAGGCCTAAGTCGGTAAGTCTTCTGGGCCTTCCCGTAGTCGGATTGGACTCCGTCTTCTCTCCCTAACTGGGCCGCCCGTGAAGCAAAGCTCTAACCCGAAGTGGGCCACCCTGGTCAGTGAGGATCTGTGAGGATACCCGGAAAGTATATCCCCAACAGTAGCCCCCGAAGGCCTCCAAGATCCAAAGTCAGATTTTATCATCGTCCAGCTCGACCTTCGGCTTGCAGAATCTTGAAGGGTTCCTGAAACTTTACAACAAAATACGATCCAGGTCTTAAAAGTAAGTCGGACCTTTCAATTAGTTACTAGGATTTTCTAGATCGCTTTTAAACTAAGCCGGAACTTGGTCTCTAACGCCACCTGACACAAGCATGGTCAAGTCACATCATCTGACAGACGTTCCGTCAGCACGACCGTTGGTGGGTCTGCGGTTCGCAGAACCGAGGTGCCGTTTCAATGCGTGCGTGGAGATCAAGGCGACGCAATCATCGTGCGGGCCCTTCCCAGTTCTTTCCACGACGTGTGGCAATTACACTGTAGCGTTTGCACGAATCTTGGCGCAGGTAGGTGGATATAAGGGGTTTAGATTCCTTCTTCTCCTCTCCACCAGTCCTTCACCGTTCCTTTCTTCCCAATCCTCCATCACGCCTAGAGCCCTTCGTCCTCCTCCAACAGAGCTCCTAGCGCCGCCACTTTAAGGTCACCTTTTCCACTAGAGAGAAAAATGGCTTCATCTTCTTCTTCCTCTCTGGCGGCTCCGGTGGCGGCAGCGTCGGCGGAAGCAGCTGGGAAGAAAGAGAGCTTCCGGGGAATCTGGATCCCCTGCGCCCTCGATGACGATGGCCTCAAAAACGTGGAAAAGGAGGGGCTTCTCGCCGCCGGCAACTGGCAGAGCGGTTCCGGCGAAACTGTCACCAATCCGCGCGAGGGTGAGCGCGTCCACTTCGGCACCCATCTGGACCGAGGTTTGTCCTTTCCTCCCTCGGAGTTCTTCTCCGAGGTGATTGAGCACTATGGAGTTCAACTCCATAATCTTCCTCCCAATTCTCTTCTAGAGATGAGCGCATATGCTGCGCTTTGCGAGGGCTTTCTCGGCATTAGGCCGAGTTTGCTTCTCTTCTTGTACTATTTCCATGTCCGGAGAAATTCCATTACTGCCGGTGTTCCTTATATCACTGGTACCATTAGTTTTTCTGTTAGATGAGACCGTGCATATCCCAAAATTTCTGTTAGTGACTCGGTCAAACAATGGCCAGCCACTTTTTCTATCATAAGGATATTCTGGCTCCCGGCAAAGCTACTGCTTTGCCGGCTTTTGTCGACGGAGCCGCCACGGCCCAGCCTTCCTGGGACGAGGCTGCTCTGGCTCTCACCGACGATCTGATCCTCGCTAAGAGGCGGATCGAATATCTTATCAAGCACAAGGGTCTGAAAGGATCCGACTTAGTTCAGTGTTGGGTCTCACGTCGGATCCAGCCACTTCAGTACCACGGGGATAGACTGATGCACTCCATCACGTCTTCCAAAAAAGACTCTCTCCGCATCAGCCCCAAAGCCTACACCATCCAAGGTTACATAAGCCAGATCAAATGGCTGATCAAGGAGCGGATCGAGAGGAAAATTCCGGAGATTTCTCTGGACATGCACACGGCGGAAAACCCCGTGGTAGCGGTAAGCTTCCATCAGTACACCTTTTACGTGTTTCAATCTTTAAGTTATATATTGAAATTCTGATATGTTTTCTTGTTTTCAACTTGCCGATCTCCCCGAGTCGGAGCTTGCTCCACTCGAAGGATATCCTCCTAAGTTTTCTCAGGAGACTGAAGTGGTTCCATTGCCGGACCTTGCGCTCAAGAAGCGCAAAGCTCCGACAGTGGCTGTTGGCACAAAGGAAGTGCCCGTTGTGAAGAGGTAACTTTCATTCACAATTTCCACCTTTGTACCTTTCTCGAATTTCTTTCCGAGATGTAATGTTTCCGACTTTACTACATTCTCAAAGCAAAGCCTCTCATCAAGGGTAAGGGGAAGGGGATTCCTGCGAAGCCCCTATGACAGACGAAGCTTACCATAGCTTCCCCTGCCATAGCTCCTCCAACTCCTGCCCCTCAACCTTCTGTAACACCGGCGATTATTCCGTCTCCGGTTGTTGCAGAAGATCCGGCTCCTCCAACGGCGCATGTGATCCTTGGATCACACACTGACGTCACCGTGGGTGCGTCAGCTCAAGATAAGGGTGAACCCTCTTTGGGTAATGATCCCACGGCTGAAGTCTTCACCGACAACCTCCTCAGCAACCCTGGACTTGCCAAGTTTGGCTTATCCCGGAAGTCCGCAGAGGAGATCCAGCGGCTGGCCAGGCAAGTCCTGGACAAAAGCCATCTTTCCCCCGAAGAGGAAGCGCAGGAAGCAGAGGACGTCAAGTTCTCTGACCTTCTCGCCCAAGTCCGCCTTCGCGACGAGAGGATCAGGACTGGCGAGCTTCCAACAGCCCCAGTAATTCCTCCTACTCTCGCCGAGAAGGTGGCAGCTGAGGTGAACGCGGGATTAGACAAACTCACCCGCGAACAATATGTAAGTCGGAATTCCAACTCTTGTTTTTTACCTTATGTTATATCATATCCTCTAGCCCCAAGCATGAAGTAGGATATAGAAATCCGGGTTTATGCTTTCATTAGGATGCCAAAGAACGAACTAGTGTAGCCCCCAAGGCTCGTGCTGATATTTAGCAAAAAATATTAGCCCGAGTCTTAAGTAGCTTTCTGACTTTGGGTATTCTGACTTATAGAAGTATGTTCCTATAACCAGGAATTGTTAAAAAAATGTCTGTGATAAGCGGAGAGAGATCAAAGCTCTCCGGCTTAAAAATGCTGAGCTCAAGGTAGCCAAGGATGAAGCCGAAGGTAAACATTTCGAGATTCAAACCTTGTCTTTCGCTTTTTTCAATGTCGAATTTTTCTGAACTTTTGTTCTTTTTGTCTTACAGCATTGGTGAAACAAATGATTGAAGAGGCCGAGAACCTCAAGACCTTGGTGGTGGAGAACAAGGGACTTCGCCAAGAGCTGGATAAGCTCAAGGCGGATCATGAAAGGAGCATAGGTCAAGTCCTTGAGTCCTCCTCCATGGCCACTGAAGAGCGCGATCTCAAGATTGCCGCTCAAGATAAAGTTATCTCGGACCTCAGGAATGAGCTTGGCAGAGAGAAGGATATCTCCCAGGCGCTCTAGGCTGAACTCCAGAGTCTCCGGGAGGAGAAAGCCAAGATTGACGACATCATTCTTGGTATGTTCCATCTATCTGACTTATCATTTCTTCGACTTTCATCAATGTCGGATTTTCATTGACTTGTTTTGTGTATAGGTCCTCTGAACCTGACGGACTCCTCCTCGTCCGAGCCCCGCACTCACCGGCTTACCCAAGTCGGTGATCTTCTTCATGACTACCGCCAGTCCCTTGAGGACATTGGCGAGTCTCTCAGGATTTCGGACATGCCAAGCATGTCGGACTTCCAGGTGCGGGAGAAGGCCAAGGAGATGTCGCAGCTCGTTCGGGACTAGAACATGTCCTACGCGTGGACTGCTGCGCAGAACGCTCTCACCATGGTCATGAGCCACCATGGAAACATGGAAATATGGCAAGTGACCAGAGGGTACTGCAAGGTAGACGAAGAGGGCCAGGAGCAAGACCTTCAAGCCATCATGCACTCCTGCGCCAGATATGGGTGCCACGTAGCTAATCTGACCAGCTACGAGACGCCCTTCTTCACCCGCGTGGATACTCCGCCACCTCCTCCAGAAGACGCCGAAGAAGTTTCCGACGATGAACGGACCACCTTGGATGCAGACATCTCGGCAAGATATCAAGGCGGAGTAGCCAGCGAGCCGGCAGATCCTTCATCTCCTCCTGCATCATAGACCAGAAAACTATGTATTATTCTGAAAAAAACCTGATGCGATTGTAAATATTAAGTACTATGACTTTTGCTAGTGCTAAGTTTTTTATCTATTCAGCACTTTTGTCTTTTGAAATTTTTGTGTGCCTGAAATGTTTACATAAGCACTTGAAATTTTCCGTCTCTACTTATCGTTTATCTGGATTTCCGCCTCGTCCCTTTCGTGAGCCGGCTAAACCTTCAGCCGGAAACTTTGCCGACCAACGGAGCTCTATTGCTAAACCAGTTTAAACTCGGAAACAAAGCCGGCTTCCAGTACCAACAATTCACTACTCGGAAGATACCCGCATCTAGCAATCAGACAAATAACCCAAGTAAAGACTAGAATTTTTTAGAGTTATACCCGAAGGTAGCAGTTTTAGAATAGAAAATCTAAACCAGAACGAACATGAGCATAAAGTACTTTCAAGCATTCTGGGATTTTCGACTATGACATGACCATTAGGAAATAAGATGGTAAAAACTTCTCAGGAAAACTTTGAGGTAACCAAAACTTTTATTTCTCACAGAGCATGTACATATGTATGAGTACAAAGAAAGATAAAACTAAGAATAAAAGGGACGTAGCTGAGCAATATTCCACGGTCTGTCTAATTCATCCGGATTTGTACTGCCTCCAGCTCTCTTTCTCTTCTTAGTAGCAGGTCTTTCTTTGACTGGCCTCATGTCAGTTAAGTAGTACGACCCATTGTGCAATACTCGACTAACTAAAAAGGGCCCTTCCCAAATTGGGGAAAGTTTGTGCTTTCTTTGTTGCACAAGCTAGAGAACCAAATCACCTTTATCGAAAGATCTAGTCCGGACTCTCCGGCTATGATACTTGCGTAACTTCTGCTGATAGGCTGTAGATCTCATTTCAGCAACGATCCGAACTTCTTCGACTAAGTCGAGATCATTTTGTCGAGAAATATCGGCATCCTCTTCGATATACGCGGCCACTCTAGGAGAAGTATAAATCAAATCACTAGGAAGAACTGCTTCTGCGCCATAGATCAAGAAGAAAGGTGTATATCCTGTTGACCTGTTCAGAGTTGTTCGCAAACTCCAAATTACAGAGGGTAGTTCCTCTGCCCAAGCCCCCGCAGCACGTCTAAGTGGTGCTTCGAGTCTTGGTTTCAAGCCTTGTAGAATTAAACCATTTGCTCTTTCCACTTGTCCGTTAGCCTGTGGATGTGCGACTGACGCAATGTCAAGCCGGATATTTTGCTCATCGCAGAATTCCGCCAACTCTCCCATGGAAAAATTACTCCCGTTGTCCGTGATAATGCTATGTGGATAACCATACCGGATTAGAACATCCTCGACAAATATTTTGGCTATTGCTCCATCACAACTAGTGACAGGTTTAGCCTCGATCCATTTAGTGAATTTATCCACCATCACTAAGAGGTGAGTAAATCCACTTGGAGCTCGTTTAAAAGGTCCTACCATATCAAGCCCCTAGACTGCAAAAGGCCATGTTATAGGTATTGTTCGGAGCTGATCAGCCAGAACATGAGCTTGCTTGGCGTACTTTTGGCAGCCTTTGCATGTCTTGACTAGTCGTTCGGCATCTGCCTGAGCTGTAAGCCAGAAAAAACCATGTCAAAAAGCTTTTGCCACTAAAGATTTGGCTGCAGCGTGGTGACCACACTCGCCTTCGTGGATTTCTCTTAAGATTTCGACTCCTTCCGGAGATACACAGCGCTGAAAAACCCCAGAAACACTCCGCTTATGGAGCTCACCTTTAACAATAGTACAGGCTTTTGCTCGTCGGATAATCTGCCGTCTTAGCACCTCGTCTTCGGGTAATTTGCCGTCTACCGAGTAATCAAGGTAGGGTTGAGTCCAGCTGGGAATTACAGCCAGAACTGCTATTAAAGGCGAGTCGAATTTGGTCGGATATTCCTCATCTACTCCCTTTATTGAGGGAACTTTGAGGTGCTCTAAAAATGCGCCATCCGGAACCTCTTTCCGTGCAGAGCCTATTCGAGATAGTGCATCTGCTTCCTCGTTTTCTGCTCAAGGGATGTGTTGAACTTCAAACCCCTCGAACGATTTAGATAGATCATCCACGATAGCTTTATATGCTGCCATGTGCTTATTTGCATTACAAATATCCGAGACTTGCTGAGCAACAAGATCCGAATCTCCGTAACACATCAAACGTCGGATGCCAATATCCTTAGCAATCCGGATTCCATGCAGCAGTGCTTCATACTCGGCAATGTTGTTTGTCGCTGTGAAGTGGATCTGCAACACGTACAAAAGTTTATCTCCTTGGGGTGATTTGAGCACCACGCCAGCCCCCGAGCCCCCTCGAGCCTTGGACCCGTCGAAAAAGAGGGTCCAATATTCCGACTCAGGGAGGACCATGTTCTCCTTGGTCTCTGTCCAATCAGCGACAAAGTCGGCAAGGATCGGGATTTGACTGCTGTCCGGGGTTTGTACTCAATATCGAAAGCTGCAAGCTTTATACCCCATTTGGCGACGCGTCCTGTGGCATCACTATTGTTGATTATATCTCTCATGGGAGCTTTGCTCACCACAGTAATTGGATGCTCCTGAAAATAGTGTCACAACTTACGAGATGCCAGAAAAACACCGTAAGCCAACTTTTGATAGTGCGGATATCGTTGTTTTGATTCTGTCAGGACCTCGCTGACAAAGTATGTCGGACGCTGCACCAGGTGCTCCTGATTTTCTTCTGGTCTCTCCACCACCATAACTATACTGACAACCCTATTTGTCGCAGCAATGTAAAGCAACATCAGTTCCTGAGGTTCTGGCACTTCTAGGATAGGAGCAGATGAGAGTACTTTCTTTAGGTCTTGTAGTGCAGCTTCAGCTTCGTCAGTCCAGACAAAATCCTTGGTCTTCTTCAGGAGTTTGTATAATGGTACGGCTCTTTCACCAAGCCGGCTTACAAATCGACTGACCACGGCAATGCAACTAGTTAATCTTTGTACGTCCTTCAGGTGAGTTGGCCTGGAAATATTGAGAATAGCCTTGATCTTGTCACGGTTCACCTCTATGCCTCGTTGAGACACGATAAAACCTAACCATTTTCCGGCTGGTATTCCAAAGAAACATTTCTTCGGATTAAGCATGATGTTGTATTTTTGTAAATTGGCGAATGTCTCTTCTAAGTCGGAAATCAATGTTTCCTTCTTTTTGGACATGACCGCAATATCATCCACTTATGCATGTACATTGCGTCCAAGTTGATCATGGAGGCAACGCTGCATCGTGCGCTGGTACGTAGCACCTGCGTTCGTCAGCCCAAAGGGCATCGTAACATAACAGAAGGTTCTGAAAGGGGTTATGAATGAAGTCTTGATTTTGTCAGATTCCTTCATCCGGATTTGGTGATAACCGGAATATGCGTCGAGAAAACAGAGGAGTTCCGAGCCTGCCGTAGAATCGATAACTTGATCAATTCTAGGCAGAGCGAACAGATCTTTTGGACAAGCCTTGTTCAAGGCAGTATAATCAACACACATCCTTAAATCAGTGGTGTCCTTTTTAGGGACCATTACAGGGTTGGCCGACCAATCAGTATGGATGACCTCTTCTATGAATCTGACTAACTCCAGCCGCGCTAGTTCCTTAGCTATTGCCTTACGCTTTTCATCACCAAACCATCGTAAGGACTGTTTGACAGGTTTAGTGTTCGGGTTTACATTTAGAGAGTGCTCGGCAAGTTCCCTAGGTACTCCGGTCATGTCAGATGGCTGCCATGCGAAGATATCTTGATTTGCTCGGAGGAACTTGACGAGCGCGCTTTCCTATGCGCTACTT
Organism: Avena eriantha; assembly: GCA_910589775.1. NCBI lineage: Eukaryota > Viridiplantae > Streptophyta > Magnoliopsida > Poales > Poaceae > Avena > Avena eriantha. Next base: position 394,013,801 of record OU342742.1, on the reverse strand, counting down.
AGGCCTGCGCCTATCTGGGTCACCTTGGAAGGGTCACCATCCTTCAATGGCGTCGTCTTCATCTCTTCTGATGCCTTGAACTCCGGATTTGTCTTTGTCACCTCCTTCTTCATTGCGGGCATCTCGGACGGATCTATGCTCTTCTTGATCGCCTGGTACTCCTGGGCGTGCAACACGGCTTCTGCAAAGGCGGCATTTCCATCCTCGCACTCTCGCGCTTTCTTCGGGTCTCCCCTGATGGTGATCACGCCGTTGGGACCTGGAATTTTCATCATATTGTAAATGTAACACGGACGAGCCATAAAAGCCCAGTAAGCCGGACATCCGAATATAGCGTGGTATGCGCTCTTGAACGGGACCACTTCGAAGGAAAGTGCCTCCGTTCGATAATTTTTTGGTGTTCCAAAAGTAACATCCAAAGTGATCTCTCCCAGGGAGTTAGCTTGTCTTCCTGGGACAACTCCGTGAAAAATCACAGAGCTATGGTTAAGCTGTGTTTCCGAGATCTTCATCCGGTGTAGCGTTTCTACATAGAGAATATTGATGCTCCTACCACCATCCATGAGGGTCTTGGAGAAACCATAACCGTCAATAAGTGGATTGACGATTAAGGCGTATTTTCCTCGCCGGTGTAGCTTAGGCGGATGATCAGCGCGGTCAAATGTGATTGCCACTTCCGACCAGTCCAGATACTGAGGGACAGCCGGAACTATTGCGTTGAGCTCGTGGAAAACTGCTTTCTTGACCTTTGCTGGTTGAGATCCAAGGAAGGTGACGTAAGTGTCCTTCTTGGTAGGAAAAGCTTTCTTCCCTTCTGACTTGGGATTTGAAGCGTCGGCTTCCTCCATGTCAGAATCTTCCTTGGTCTCTTTGTCTTTTTCGGGATTTTTCTTTCCCTTCTTCCGCTTAGCTTTGTAGCCCGCAGTATCATCTCTCTTGATGTCATCGTTAAAACGACATGCAGCGTTGGTGTGGGACGAGCCCCCATTGGCATCCAAGTGATGCACACATGGGTTATTGGCGATGTCGGCCCAAGTGTAGGTTTTGCCTAGTTGTTGCTCTCCTCTACCTTGGACCCTTGATGTCCCACGGCCACGCCCGCGGCCTCCGCCACGTCCTCCTCATCCTCTAGACCCGGAAACAGTAGTGACTACTGCCGTCTCCGTGTTGGGTTTTTCTTCCGAGGTGTTTTTGCGCTTCTAAGCCCGTTGCTTTGTCTTTGCTGACTGAGGTACAGCCAGGACGTTGAGTAATCCCTCTGCATCGTCGTCAGCATCTGCATACTTGCTCGCTGTTTCTATCATTTCTCCCAGATCAGTAACCTTGTCACACTTTAAGCGATGGCGTAGTAAACCAATTGGGAGACCTGCAATGAAAGCTTCAATCGCAGTTTGATCATTTACTCCCTCGCAGGAGTTCTTGGTGTCAATCCATCGTCCGAGATAATCTCGGCAAGTTTCTCCGGCTTTCTGGGTGCAACGCTGTAGGTCTCCAACCGTACAGGGCCTCCGATATATGCCTTCGAAATTCCGAAAGAACGCACTTTGTAAGTCATACCAGTTGTGGATGGTGTTCGCCGGAAGTTCATTGAGCCATGATCGTGCCGTCTTCCACAACATAAGTGGGAGATATCGGGTTGCGACCAGGCTGTTTCCGCCTTTGGCGATGCAGCAAGCTTGGAAGAAGTCCTGTAACCAGGTGTCTGGCCGAGCAATGCTGTCGTAGGCTTGAATATGTCTTGAGATAGCAAATCCTTCCAGGAATTTTGTAGCTCTGATGCGTGGTCCGAAGCACTTCGGGCCCACATACACGTCATCATTTTCGTAGCGCCGAGCCTCTATGTTGGAGTTGATCCTGTGCCTTGCGTCCTTCGGGGATAGGGACCGTCCGAATATCGGCTGTGGCTGCGGTGCCTTGGAGCCGGACTTCGGCTTCTGCCACCACCTCCTCCGCCATGTCGTCCTCCTTGACCTCCTTGGGGGTCGTTGTGATAACTGTGCTGTGGAGAGGGTGGTGCAGCTGGGTTGTTTCCGGCTGATCGCCGGCCTCCGTCCGGAGCGTCATTATTCCGGTTCTGGGGAGGTTCTTGACTATGACGAGCCCCCTGCCAGTTTGTGCCAGCGTGGTTTCCGTCGTTCCTTCGTCCGTCGTTCCCACCATGGCGAGGCTCAGCCGGACGGTTTTCATGTCTAGGAGGTGGCATTTTCTGACGATCCTTCTCCCAACATTTCTCTTTATCTTCTCCTTTTCGGGGAGGATTCCTCAGAATCAGTGCAGCGATCGCGTCTTTCTCGGCTGCTGGAGCGATGTTGCTCCAGTTATGTGTAGTTCTGTGGTGCTGTCCTGACAATCCGGTTCTTGAATAATTGTCTTCCCTGCGTTAGGGGTGACGATGCTGCGCCCGATCGTAGTGGGATCTTACGTCTGCCCATGCCGGATCTGTGCGACACTGGTCGGAATCCGAGACCAGCTTTTGGCTTCCAGACAGGGCGACCTTTTGTTGCTCTAGTCCCTTATTGAGTAGTTTGATACCCAAACGTATCTCCTCTGGTCCTGGATTAGCTGATAGAATTTCGCGAGCTGCCACGGTATTTTGCACTGGTGTTGGGTAAACCCAATCTCCGTTGCTATCCTTCCGTGGCTTCCCCATCTCATCTCCAAAAAGGACGGCACGGACACATGGGAATTGGTTGTCATCTATGTGACGTCTCCGTGTCTTCTGATGCAGACGGGACATGTACTCCTTGTTTGACATGCGCTTCTTCTCCCCCTCGATGTTTTTGGCCTCATTGAGGAGTTGTTGACGATGCGCTTCTAGGGCTTGGGCCCTTTCGTCCAGCTCATCTTCAGTAAGTTCTGCAGCTGTAGGGATAGGTGTGGTTAATGCGGCATCAATGAGTTTACGCGCACCTTCAGTGATCACGTGTCCATCCACCGATGCTTCTTTTTTCGGCTCGTCTGGGATAAGTGCTCCATCCGAGTCTTCCTCGTATTCCTCGGCAATCACCTCCTCTGTCAGAGGGTCTTTTGCCGGAGTCTTGTTCTTCTTGTTCTTCTTCTTTGCCTTCTTGGAAGCGCCGGTAGCAAAGACGGCTTTGGGTCCGTTTCCCGGAGTCAAGCTCTGATCAGTACTTTCGGACATCTAGATTTCGAGATTGTCTCTGACTTCCATATCATCCTGCGTTTTGGGAGAGTGTTCCCCGGATCCTTCGTCCATGGCGTCTCCATCTTCTGCAGCTTTGGAGTTGTACTCCTCGTCATATTCCGCGGAGAACTTTTGGAAATCTGCCGACGTCATGGACTCATCCGAGGATGCGGGAACATCAGCGTTTGTTCCAATTGCCTCTAGCACCGAGTCGGTGTTTTCTCCAGCATCGGTGGAGCCGGATCTGGATCCCACATATCCGACGAAGTGCGATGCGTGCTTCCTGAGGTACCTGCGGCTTTCGCGATCAGCCATATCGAAACTTTTAATGGTTTCGAGGATTGCTTCTGCGCTAGCGCCTTGCAGTATCATACATCTTAGTGTGTACCTGAGGAAAGGCCTATCTGTCCCGACGTTGCCAGAGTCGGAATCAGTGTCGCTGATGTGTTCCTCCTAGATTTCGACTTCCACGGGTGGGTCGATCTAGGATCCGGCTTCTCCAGGGAGATTCACTCCAGATTCGACTTGGACCGTGAGGTCTTCTTTAGGCTTGGATTTCTCCACCATCTCCGCAACTGGTGCGGGCTGGGTGGGATTAGGGTTTTCTGAGATCCGGAACTCTGCCGCCTCCACGGACAAAGGGGACCCAGAAGATTCTTCTGCCTCTATCATCACCGCTGGGGTGGGTTGGGCAGGTTCAGCGAAACCGATGTAAACATCGATCTCGCCAAAAGACATGATTGTATAAGCAGTCACGGCCTCCCTAGCCGGAATCCAAGTCTTGTCGAGAATGATGAGAGGGATGCCGCTGGCGTAGAGGATGCGACCGACGGCGATGGTCTCGCCGATTCCGATTCTTGCAGATTCTGCTCGGAACGTAGATCTGAAGCTCACTTGCCCCACGGTGGGCGCCAACTGTCGTCAGTTTGAGGACAAGTACGCCATGAGGGGGTCCTCGAGGCGTGCGGGAGAGAGGGGTGTGAAACATACGGTGTTCCGGGACGGTGAGCACACAAGTTTACCTAGGTTCGAATCCGCCGGCTTTGGACGGACCCTACTCTTGCTAGTAATCCAGTAATACGGCAGAGCCGGAATATGGGTTACAAGGGTTTCGCCTGTGCGAGTTGAGATTGTAGACTATTGAAGTGTCTGGTGTTGCCCTAAAGGCTCTCCCTAGGACGGCTTATATAGATATCCGGCCTAGGGTTTACAGGAGAGATCAATCCGGCTACGACTAAGAGTTGGTTACAGAGTACATCTTGAACTACAAGTAACATTATGGGCCTAAGTCGGTAAGTCTTCTGGGCCTTCTCGTAGTCGGATTGGACTTCGTCTTCTCTCCCTAACTAGGCCGCCCGTGAAGCAAAGCTCTAACCCGAAGTAGGCCACCCTGGTCAGTGAGGATCTGTGAGGATACCCGGAAAGTATATCCCCAACACAAAAGATCTTAACTAGAGAATACTAAACTTATGAGCAAATCAAGAAAGAAAGATGATGAAATTATATTTTCTTTAGAGTACTTTTATCTTTTTCATTCAACTCTCAAAAATAGTGTTGCTACTGACCAAGCCAGGTTTGCCAAAACCAACTAAATTAACTCAATGATCCCAAAGTGATACCAATACTAACAACAAGATCAATCATATAACCACGAATTGAAAACTAATATAAGATATGCAAAAGAGTAAATGATAGAACTTCTCATTAATATTCCATAACGGCAACTCACACCAAGGGATACATATCTAACGAGAGAGGGGACACTTACAAAATGCAAACCATCCTACATTATAACTTCTCTATTAATGATATGAGTCTACTAAAAAGGTAAAAAGATAGAAGATAGTGATGTGATACCGCGACACTCCCCCAAGCTTCGAACAAACCAAGGGGATGCCAAACCTGATGACGAATTACTCCTTCGGTGGTGGTGGTATTCTCTCGATGAGCTTTTTGATTAGTTTCCCCAAGTCCTCAATCTCAAAGGTAAGATTATGAATAAGCTGTGAGTTTTGCTCAATGCGGCTCATGATCATGTCGGGTTGCGAATTCCAGCTCTTGCGATTCTTTCCCCACTCTTCCTCCTTGAAGTCTTCTTTTCCTGCATGGCTAGAACGAGGCAAATCCCAATTGGAGGGTAATTTCTCCTTGGGCATATTTTGGTATTGATGCTCATGGATAAGGGTATGGAAAGGATTCTTGGAGCGTGGAGGAAGTGACCATGGATCTGAACTGTGATGAGGAGGCTTCCCTCCAATTGACATAGTCTTGGTAGGGTTTGCCACCACTCCAATGCTTGCAATGGTAGTGCCGGTGTGAGGATGTTGGCCTTGCTTTGTCTCCTCTTCACCTTCACTCTTGATCTCCTTCTCCTGCCCGGGTCTTGTAGATCTTCCTCCATAGGCTCATTTCCCTTATCCTCGGCAAACACCATTGTGCTTCTAAACTTTCAAGAATAGTTCCTAGCAGAAACAGATCGAAACAAAAACACGACAAGAACACGATATACGAATCTCGGGGGATCCGTGGGATTATATATTCCGAAGTTTCACAACAAAAGGAAGGTACTGCAAGAAAACGGGTCAGAGACGGAGGCCGAGGTGGCCACACCACCTGGTGCCGCGGCCAGGGGTGGGCCCGCGCCACAGGGTGGTGTGAGCCACCCTGGCTCCGTTTCTGTCCCTCTTTCGCTTCGTAGCTTTCCTTGTTGGATAAAAACTGCAAAAATATAATTTGATAGATCTTTCGCGGAACTTTTCTTACCAGAACTATTACCTATTTGAAAACGGACTCCGTAGGTCTCTGAATTTGGTATCTAGTAGATTCTTCTAGAGTCACCACTTGAATAACATCAATATCTTCATCTTCATACACTTATTTCTTGAGTCATGAAACCTTTCACTTCCTTATTACACCATTATCTCCACTAACCTGGTAATTTCTTTCACACAAAACTTCACACAGTTCTCATTAGAAACATTAGTATAAGTGAAGTGATAAAACCTTTTGAGTCCAATTTCAACCAAAAACCATCAAAACATAAGCTACTGTAGCAACTCCTTCCAAAAACCTAAAAAGAATTCAAAAAGGAAATCGATTAAAGAAGCAAATGCAAGAGTGGCAAAGTCTGTCAAAATAGACCAGCAGGTAAAGATCAATTTTTTCGAAACTCTTATGTTGCTCAAATCAAAAAGTGCAAAACTAACTAAAGTTAAATAACAACCTGAGGCAGAAAGACAAACAATTACAGCTCAATCCGACATACAGAGATCTCTCACGAATTTTTACGGTGAAGCACAAAAATCTGTTTTGGGAAAGAAACTTCCCCAAATATTACTTCTCTCTCATTAGAGGTTGATCTTGAAACAAAAACCAAACAAAAAGAATAAGGAGAGGTTATTACCGAAGTAATAACTTCCAAGACTCAAATAAACAAAAACAAACTGAAAGCAAAAATAAATTGGGTTGTCTCCCAAAAAGCTCTTTCTTTATAGCCATTAAGATGGGCATGATAATTTTGAAGATGCTCACATAGGAATATGAATTGAAGTGAAAGAGAACATCAAGAAGAAAAAACTACATATGTTTAAGTCTAACCCAATTCCTATACAAGGAAATTTTGTAAACAAACAAGTTGTTGAAACCAGAGGCTACTAGCATAGGAAGGCAAAAGAAGTGCAACATAAAACTTTCAGCATAAAACGAGGAAACTTGATATTATAGAGATGCATAAGAACACTTTTTCCTCTCATAATAACTTTCAGTATCATGCATAAATTTAGTGATATAGCTATCACAAGCACCATTGTAGCCATGATCACTTATCCTAACAGAAAACACAAGAATACTAGTTCTTATAACACTACTTTGTGAAACAATATTAGAGGTATCCTTACAAAGGATAGTGTATCCCTCTTCTAGATATTTAGTGACAAAGTCTTTCACATTTGCTATTATAGGTTCATCAGCCATTTATTTATCGGGTTCAACAGCTTTATTTATACTTTCACTAACCATACTAGCTATCATCGAATGTTCCTTTATCTTAACTTAGAAAGGTATTTTCTCAATGTAAGGTTCAGATAAAACATGATTGGCAGTATAAACTTCAGTATTTCTTGCAAGAACACTCTTAGAAATATCTTTATAAGGTTCATTATACTTATTCCACTTCTTTTTAGGCACTTCAGTGTAGGAAGCAAAAGCCTTAAAATAAGTTGCAATAGCTTGAGAGTCTAGACCATAAGCATTTTTAATATTTTGAAAGTCATCAGTTCCCATAAAAGATTCAATGCATTCATAATCATAATTTATATCTGACTTTCTACCTTTTTCATTCTCCCATACTTCAGCATTATCTTGAATACGGTCCAGAAGATCCCATTTAGCTTCTTCTTCCAAGCGAGTGAATAATCCAGCACAAGAAGCATCCAATAAATCCTTATCATGAAGAGAAAGCCTTGCATAAAAGTTATTGATAATAATATTGTTGGGGAGCTCATGAATGGGACATTTGAGCATTAGTAACTTCAATCTCCCCCAAGCTTGAGTTGTACTCTCTCCATCAAGAGGCCAAAAGTTGTATATTTGATTTTGATCTTTATGAATCTCACTAGGAGGATAAAACTTTGAATAAAAGAGAGGTACTATTTCCTCCCATTCAAGAGCTTGACCATTCTTCAGCAGCTTATACCATTCCTTAGCTCTTGCTTTCAGTGATAATGAGAATAACTTCTTCTTAACTTGATCTGTAGTAATACCTACACACTTGAACAACCCGCATAATTCGTGTATAAAGAGCAAATGATCACCAGGATGGATAGTTGCATCCCCAACATAATAGTTATCCATAACACGATCAATAATTCTCGTAGGTATTTTGAAAGTATCATTCTCAGCAGGTGGTGGTTCATCTACTACCTTAGCAGTGGTAGTAGCATTACGAAATAAGAAACTCCGCGAATTATCCATCACGAAAATAAAGCAACTAACAGAAGTAAACAATACTCACAGTAGAAGTTTCCTTTACCAGTTCCAATCTCCAATAGCGCTTCACATCCCCGGCAACAACACCAGAAAATAGTCTGGATGACCCACAATTATAGGGGGTGTATCGCAGTATTTTCAATAAGTAAGAGTGTCGAACCCAACGAGGAGCAGCAGGTGTTGGCTAGTGGCATGGATCAGGATTGTCTGCAAATACTAAAGCAAATGGATTTTTAGGGGGTTTTGATAATGCAAGTAAATAAAGTACGAGTAAATAAAAGACAATTAAGAATAAATGCAGAAAGTGGCCCAATCCTTTATGCAGCAAAGGACAAGCCGGTTGTATTACTTAAGATGACCAAACGTTCTCGAGGACACACGGGAAGACTATCAAGTGTTTTCGCTTCATATAGTTGATTAATCTTCTTTAGCTTGCTAAGTGTTGTGTGGGTGAACCTGTGCTAATGTACCGAACTTCCTAGGACTAATACACACTTGTGATTATACCCCTTGCAAACATCCGTAAGTACAAGAATGTAATTAAGGTAGAAACCTAACCACAGCTTTAAACTCTAAGACCCTTACGTCCCTTGTGCAATGGTTTCCTAATGGGGGTTCAGGTTTTTGCCACTCCGACAACCGCTACGATTAGTAGCCAAATACACAATGCATTCCCCTAGGCCCATATAGGTGAAGGTTCATGTAGTCGACGTTCACATGACACCACTAGAAGAAGACCACCACAACTTAAATATCAAACTATTGAATATTTCTCAATACAATTCCACTACTAACAACATGACTTCTCCCATGTCCTCAAGAACAAAACGAACTACTCACAAGACATCATATGGATCATGATCAGAGATGGAATAATGATGTATAACAATCTGAACATCAACAATAATTCAACGGTTCCACTCAATAGCATCAACTACAAAGAGTAATCAATACCGGGAAAGTTTCCCCTAAGAACTATGCAAGATTCAACCAATTGTTACAGCAATATGGAGATGATGATGATGGTGCTAGTGGTGATGGTGGTGGTGATGATGATGATGATCCCGATGAAGTCCAGCTTGATGGTGGTGTTGATGGCGACGATCTCCCCTCTCCGGAAGGAATTCCCCCGGCAGAAATCTGTCTGCCGGAGAGATCTTTCTCTCTCGGTGTTTTCCGCCCCGCAGAGGTGGCGGAATCTTTCTGTGGTCGCCCCCCGAGTATTAGGGTTTCGGGAGGATTATATACGCTAGAGGGGAGAGCTGGAGGTGGACCAGGGCGACCACACCACCTGGTGGCGCGACCGAGGCTGGCCCACGCCAGGGGGTGGTGTGGGCCCCCTGTGGCCCATCTCCACTCGTCCTTCTGGCTTCCTTCGTCTTCTAGAAAAATAGGATTTTCCGTATATTTTCCCGGATTTTCTGATCTTCATGAATTTTGCCTCCAAACAGCACATTTTCCATCAGAATCCTGACTGCAGCGATCCATGCTCCAAAAGTCATCAACCATGCAAAAACAGATGAAATTACATAAGTATCATCTCTTAATATGAAATGTATCAATGAATAACAGTAAATTATGATATAGAATAGTGATGCAAAATGGACGTATCAAGCGCAAGAATCGTTGCTCGCGCAATGGCAACGGTGACACGGCCCTCTACTCCAATGCTGCCACCGCCCCCAACTCTAGACGGGGCAATGGTAGCAAGGGCAAGAAAAAGAAGAAGGCCGCAACGGACGCTGCCAAGGACACTGCCATCATCCAAGTAGGCCCCGTCGTCACACCTCTGACAGCCGCTCCTCCAACCTGGCCCACGCCGCTCCTGTCTAGGAACGGCGCGATCCAGATGTGGCCATACGGCCCTGGTATGCTGGTTCGACCCCCTAGCTACATGCACCGCCCCCCGCCCTACAACACGCCTTCTACGCGTAAGGGCCCTACACTGTGCCGCACGCCTATGGATACGGCGACGACGGCTATGCTCCTCAGGCTCCTGCATATGGGCTCGGCTGTAACTACCTCGGTGAATTACGCTCTTAGTTACATGCCTGGATGAACGAAAGTGGTTAAAATAGTACGGTGGGGCCCAGGGCCGCTCACGGTAGACCTTTCGGTCGTCCTAACCACTTTCAGAACATTAGGACAAGAACGAGCGGCGTAATCGGCAGGCGAAGGGATCAACTACATACACAAGTGAGTATGTATGCAAGCCACATACAACAGTCCTCAGAGCCATTCCATCTAAAAGAAATAGAAATATTGCAACGCCATACGGCAAGATTCAAATATCCTAGATAGAGATAATATTTCAGGATAGCTTCTCATACAACAAACATCAGAGTATCAGGCGGAAGCGGAAAACAAGATCCGAGTACGGATAAGAAGCAAATCGGCATAAGATGCCACATCAATAAACACATCCCGCCCACAGATCTCACGGATCCCCGTTCCCGGAATCTCTACACTGAGTGATCGTTGCCAACATCATCTGTCTCCTCCACCCAGTATCCATCTTGCGGGTACACCTGTTCATCTGAATCAAACAATTTATCGTGTGAGACCCTAGGGGTACTCAGCAAGTCTTTATGCCACTAAAGGGGACACAACCTGGGGTGACACAATTGCAGCAAAAGATAAAGTCTAGCTATTCTATAGATACTCGCTAACCATCCTCCTAACCAATTATAGACGGATGTCCGTGAATTAAGAACAACAGTTATAACAGTATAATTAACAGATCCATCCTCCTCCTCGCTTACTGACGAGGAAGCAGACGAACAACCCCCATCATCCGTTGGCAGTTTTATTAACCATTCCATGAATATTGCACTATTTACTAGTCAAGTACTTAGTCAAATTAAAAGCGGTACTTTAGTTATACTTGTCTATGATCGAGAAACTGTGCTCCAAGTCGTCCATAACCGCGGACACGGCTTTCAGAAAGAGTTACCCTGCAGGGGTGCACGAATAGCAACACACACTCGATCAACCTCGGAAAAACCAACTCAAAACCCAACGAGGCATTCGCGACAAAGCAATCACAGGATTCAGAAATATTTCAGGGGGCCACCCCATTAAGCTACCCGCAATGAAGTTGGCTGGCTCCGAGACGGACCCAAGGTTTGCGCCAATGGCTGTAAATGACTGGGAACCCGAAAATGTGACTGGGCTTGTCGATACCGCGAAAACACTCCGCAATTCTTAAACAGTACAGGTGCTCCTCGCACAATCTTAATACAACAGTAACATGGCATAAGTACAGGATAGTAATAAATCCCCAAACTACTTTGTGGCCCCAAGAAATAAGAATGAATCAAGCTCTGGCTCAGGGGGGGTCCATAAGGCCTCCCGGATGTGGATAGTGCAAATAGTCAAGGAACAGGAATCAAGTACTCGGGGTCCTATGGGACACAAGTGAGCATGAAAAACCAAATAGCAGATATTGCTCACCGGTGCCTCTTTCATTAGTTATCCCATTACTACTCAGGTTATGTTGTTTAGGTACCTCGTTATTCATCAGACACTCACATACCCTACACATGCTTTTCTACGACTCGCATGGCTCAAACAACTCCTGTGGTAATGGCTCATGGGATGGAGGAACAATCTTCGGTGGGGTTTAAAAGTAAAGGCTATGCAGTACTTGGGATTCAATTTAATGCAATCGCGACTCAATGATGCAAGAATAAGATAGAGGCAATAGGTGCTATATGTATGCAAGCATGTGGTAGTGCTTGCCTGGCACCTCAGTTGAAACGAGAGATGGATCTAGGTAGTACTCCTGTGATTCCTGGTAATTCTCCTACTGGGCGTCTATTCGAAGAAGAACAAACAAACAAGGGCCAACATAAATAAAGTGCACAAGCATATGAATTAAATGCGACAAGCAAACACGCATGCCATAATGAATGATGCACAATTTACATGGCATTAAAGTAGCATGGCAAGGGTGAGGTGTGGATACAAGAGTAAAGCATTTTATTAATTATTTACCCAAGTTTTATTGCCATAAACAGTTCAGATTTTTAATAATGACATGATGCATGCTTCAATTCAGAACAAGGACTGCATTGATAGAACGGGCTCGTCGCGCTGATCGATTTAGACATATTATTTGTCAAATTTGGAGTTATAGAATTAGAGTTATTAATTTATTAAGAAAAGGGCATTTTGTTGTAATTTTAATCATCTCGAAATTTTAAAGTGTTCAAACAATATTTTGAATGGCATATTTGAATTCCTCACATTTTTCTGATTCCAAAACATATATCATTTGTATTATTTGGATTTGTATTAAAAGTTATTTAAAATCTGATTTGAATTTGAATTTAAACAATTTTGAATTTGTTTTGTTAAAACAACTAAACAGGGAAAACTTTTTACACCCAGGAGAATTCGACCCAAGCCACTGAAGGGTGGGCCGCTGCTGACTGGGGCCACACGCGCGGAAAAAGGCTTTTCTCACCTCGGCCTTAGCTAGCCTCTGCGATTGACAGGTGGGTCAGCGACTAGAGGCCCACGTGACAGCGGCTAAGCTCGCAGAGGCTGACCGGTTGGGTCGTGCTTGAGCGCGGGTTGATATGCTCAAACTGCGGGGGCGTTTCTGTAAGATGCACGGGAGGCTGACTGGTGGGGCTTGGGGTACCGCGGGTTGAGAGAGCCAAAAAGGGGTGGGGTTAAGTGTAAAGTGTGCGCGGCACTGTTGTTCTTCTCCGCGTTCTAACGAACTGACGGCGGAAAATCGCGGTGCGGCGGGGGCTCGAACCTGCGACGCGGGGCGCGCGCGCAGAGGGGCGGTACCAGCGCCGTAGGACGGGGTAGTTGACAGGGAGTAGCTACGCGGCTAGGTGAGGCTCTATGCGGCGGGGAAAACATGCAGACACCCGCGACTGACGGCACGCCGAGGGCGTTCGGTGAAAGGTCCGGCGCGGCTAGACGACGACGGCGGAGATGGGGTTGTCTGGGAGGTACAGGGACTCACTGCGGGGTGGTTGGTGGCGTCGGATCGGCTTGGGGAGCGGCAGATCGACGACGAGGCTGGCGGCCGGCAGAATTAGGGTTTCAGCGACGACGCGGTGCTGCGGCAGACGTGGGGCTCCTCCTCCTCGCTGGCGTGTCCAGGGTGAAACAAGGGGTCCTCCTCGGTCTCCTCGACCACTTCCACGTCACGCACGCCGGCAGGAACGGGGAGTAGGCGGCGGTACTGGCGGTTCTGGCGAGAGGGAGACGTCGTCGTGGAAGAAGAAGAAAAGGAGAGGGCAGGGCTCCTGGGGGATCTGGGGGAGGCATAGGAGGCGTGTGGGATGAGGACAAAGCGAGGGAGAGGGAGGAGAGGCTTGTGGGGTTCGGGGTAGATAAAGGTGGCTTCGGCCACCTTTTTCCACCTCCTCTTCACGTGCTCGAGCTAGAGCAGCCAGGGCAGGGGCAGGTTAGGGTGGGGCTGCCAGGTGGGGACGGCGTGGTGGTGCAGCCGGGGCCAGCATGGCATAGAGGAAGGGAGAGAAAAGAGAGAGGGAGGCTCGGGCGAGCTAGGCTAGGGTTGGATATGGTGGATCGGGTTAGGGTTTTGTTAGGGTTAGGGTAGGTGTTAGCTGAGGTGGGCCATCATGGTAGAGAGAAGAGAGAGAGAGAGGTGAGATGAGGTTAAAGGTTAGGGTTTAGCTTAGAACTAAGGTTAGGGAGAAAAGAAGAAACTAGGGTTAGGGTTTTGATTAGATGTTTAGGTTTTTATACATGTTGATAAGATTAATCCAAGAGGAAAAATGAGGGCTTGAATTTAGCTTAAGGTGAGGTGAAGGTGAACCCAAGAAAAAGAGAGGGGAATGGGATTTATAGAAAAAGACCTCATTTGATCATGCATGAAGGAAAATAAAATGGTGTTGATGAGTATATGGGGATGGTGGAGAGGGATGGAGATGATCCACAAAGAAAAGAACCAATAAAACCAAGAGGAATCAAATGGGCTAAAGGTGGTGGTACTCTTGCATGGCCCATGCAAAATAATAAATGCCATGATTAAATTCTTGTGAAAACAAAATAATAACATGGCATTATTCTTATGCATTCCCAAAATGTGGAATAGAGGCCAAGCAAAAGAAATTATAATTGAATCCATCCCAACCCACATGAGCTAGAGTAAAAGCCAAAATAAAATAAAAGCCCATGGTAATTAGAGTGGTGGAATTATAAGGTGGTGAAAAGAAAGGTGATGGATTGAATAAAAGATATGCCCCCACCCAACTTGGGCATTTACACAATATATCAATAACCAAATACAATATCAAGAGGCAAATACAATTAATAATGCATATGAGAGAAGAACCAAGAGAAAATGGTTTTATATGATGCTCAAATGCAAGGTGGCATGATGGCATGAGCATGATATAATTATGATGCAACAAATATATGTAGGAAGTAGCCATTATATTACTAGACCAAGTAGCATTACAATTGTTAGACAATTGGGATGCTACATCGGCTCTACACCCCCGTCATCACCGGCTTCATCGACTGCCTCATGGGACTAGTGCGAGCTAATGAATCAATTCCAGACGATGGGCCTTCAAGCGCCCACCACCGATTGGGTCATGGACATTGGCGCCACCTCCCACTTCACATCGAACCCCGGTATGCTCACCTCCGTGTCTCCTCCTTCTTCTTCCTCTCATGCTGTCATTGTCGGTAACGGTTCCACCGTTCCGATCACCACTACTAGGCATGCACGTTTTCCTATTTCCACTCCCTCGCATCCTCTGCATCTTCGCAATGTCTTAGTAGCTCCCGATATAGTCAAAAACCTACTGTCCGTTCGTCAATTCACCATTGATTTTTATGTTTCCGTCAAATTTGACCTTGTTGGTTTTTATGTGAAGGACCTTCTAACTAGGACCGAGATTCTCAGATGCATTAGTCCTGGAGCCCTCTACCCTATCAACACCTCCTCCCCTAGCCGCCCACACGCCTTCCTCATCGTCGACCCTGCTATGTGGCATCGGCGCCTTGGACACCCAGGATGGCCGGTCATGGAGTCATTAGCTGGCTCTTGCATTATTCCTAGGGATAAAAATAAATCTAGTTTGTGTCATGCTTGTCAATTAGGTCACCATGTTCGTCTACCTTTTTCTTCTACCAATCGTGTAACACATTCCCTGTTTCAACTTATACATTGTGATTTGTGGACATCTCCTTTTGAGAGTATTTTTGGCTTTAAGTATTATCTCGTTTGTCTCGATGATTTCACTCAATACGCTTGGGTTTATCATTTATGTGCCAAGTCAAAAGCCTTCTCACACTTGTCGTCCCTCCACGCCTTAGCCCAAACTCAGTTTCATGCACCCTTGAAAGCCATCCAGTGTGATAATGGTCATGAGTTTGATAATTCCTCCCTACAATCGTTTGCCCAACGCCATGGGATAGCACTCCACTTCTCATGTCCCTATACTTCACAATAAAACGGTAAAGCCGAGAGAATTATTCGCACCCTTAACAACATCACTCGCACCCTCCTAATTCAAGCTAGCATACCACCTCGCTTCTGGGCCGAGGCTCTCCATACAGCCGTGTTGTTGCACAACCGGCTGCCTTCCAAGGCCATCGCGGATCACGTGCCTTTTCGAGCCCTTCATGGTGTCGACCCTGCATATGCCGATCTTAGGGTCTTCGGATGCTTATGCTACCCCAACACCACCGCCGTTGCCCCACATAAAATTGCGCCTTGCTCCATGCCGTGTGTGTTCCTTGGGTATCCATCTCAACATCATGGCTATCGCTGCCTTGATCGTTCCACCCAAAAATCATCATCTCTCGCCATGTTGTGTTTGACGAGTCTGTCTTTTCCTTTGCCTCTAACACATCACCACCATCCTCTACTCCTACTTTGCAAAGTTATGACTTTTTGCAGGTTGAGCAGCCGATGTTGCTGATGCCATTCACCGCGCCGACCGCGGGAACTTCTGCCACGAGCTCTGCCGCGGGCTCTGCCGCGGCCACTCGGCAGCCTGCCGTGGACGTTTGACAGCCTGCTGCGGGCACTTCTCCTGCCACGGCAGGATCTCCCATCCCGCGCACGTCGCCTCGGGCCACCTTGCCTATCCCATCCTCGGCTGGATCGTCGCCGTCAGGATCGCCCTCGTCCGCTGCCTTGCTCGCCACGTCTATGGTTGATGGCGCCCCGGAGCCTTCTACGAGCTCGCCATCCACGGCTTCTACCCTGCCTCCCGCCATGGATTCTCCTCGGGCTCGTTGTCCTCGAGCACCACCGCCGCCACCATCCCACACCATGCTCACGCGTGCCAAGCACGACATTGTGCAGCCCAAGATGATTTTTGATCTTCATGTTGAAGGATTGTCTCCAATACCGAAGAATTATCGTGGTGCTCTCAAAGACCCCAACTGGCATGCTGCAATGGTTGAAGAGTACAGTGCGCTCCTCTCCAACAACACTTGGGACTTGGTTGATCCTCCTCGCCGTGCCAACATTGTCACCGGTAAGTGGATTTTTCGTCACAAGATGAAGTCCGATGGTTCGTTGGAACGATAAAAAGCTCGTTGGGTCCTCCGGGGTTTTACTCAGCACGAAGGTATTGATTTTGATGAGACTTTCAGCCTTGTGGTCAAGCCAGCCATCATACGCATGGTGTTATCAATTGCGCTCTCTAGTAACTGGCCGATTCATCAACTTGATGTCAAGAACGCCTTCCTTAATGGCACACTCATCGAGACCGTGTATGCTCGACAGCCTTCCGGGTTTACTGATCGCAGATTTCCTTACAAGGTGTGTCGCCTCAACAAATCTCTCTACGGTTTGAAGCAGGCGCCCCGAGCATGGTTTCAACGGTTTGCTTCGTTCATTGCTACTATTGGTTTTGTTGGCTCCAAGTCCGATAGCTCCCTGTTTGTCTACCGGCGTGGGCTGACATGGCCTATCTCCTGCTCTATGTGGATGACATTATCCTGACAGCGTCTTCTCTGACTTTGTTGCACAGTTTAATTGCTTCTCTTTGCAAAGAGTTCAGCATGGCAGATATAGGTGAGCTTCACTATTTTCTGGGCATCTCAGTCAGACACACTAAGGACAGTTAGTTCCTCTCACAGGAGAAGTATGCATTGGAGCTTCTTGACGAAGCTGATATGTTACCGTGTAAATCTATCTCCACTCCAGTTGATACAGCTTCTAAGCTTGCAGCTCAGTCTAGTGATCCCGTGGCTGATCGTACAGAATATCGCAGTATTGCAGGAGGTCTCCAATACCTCACTTTCACTCAGCCAGATATCTCCTATGCAGTACATCAGATATGTCTTCATATGCATGATCCACGGGCTAATCACTTGCTCCTTGTGAAGGGTGTTCTACGCTACATCCGCGGCACCACCGACTATGGTCTCACTTTGTATCGACGCACATCGAACAAATTGCTGGCCTATTCTGACACTGATTGGGCAGGTTGTCCAGATACTCGACGGTCTACTTCAAGCTATTGTGTGTTCCTCGGCACGAATTTGGTGTCTTGGTTGGCTAAGCGGCAGCACACTATTTCCCGATCGAGTGCGGAGGCTGAGTATCGGGCGGTAGCAAATGTGGTGGTTGAATCTTGTTGGCTTCAACAACTACTTTTGGAGCTTCATCGACTGGTACATGATGCTTCAGTAGTCTTCTGTGACAATGTAAGCTCTGTTTACATGACACAGAATCTAGTGCATCACGAGCGTTTCAAGCATGTGGAGATTGATCTACACTTCACCAGAGATCGCGTGACCACTGGCGAGGTTAAGGTGCTACACGTTCCCAGTTTATCACAGTTTGCGGACATCTTCATCAAAGGATTACCATCGCCTCTCTTCTTGAACTTTCGGGACAGTCTCAACATTCGTCGGCTGCCCAGTTTCGACTGAGAGAGAGTGTTAGAATACATATCCTACACGTGTTTGTATAGATGTAGGATACGTATGCGTGTGTATTCCTTGTATATATGTCCATGTTGTATGCAACCGGGACTCCTTGTAATCCTCTTATATAATGAGCAATACAAGGCCAACTAACATGTGATTTCCCCTATCTTACAGTAAGGATCGAGGACTTCTTGTTACATACCCGGCTTTCTTGACACATCAGCAAAACCCTTGTACATTTGTGGAAGCAATGCCTGCATGCTTTATCCAAACCAGATGTGGTAGAGTTCATCTGAATAAAAGGAAATTATCATCTCCCAGTGTTACTGCATGTTTCTATTATTGATTTTTTCATCTAGATCTGTTTCCATGACCAATCTTTCTAAGGGTTGAGAATAGAACAATTATTGTGAAGCACGGAACCATCAGTAGGCACTGCAACCATTTGTGGTCTATTCAAGCTTCTAAACCATAATAAGAGGCCGGAAACCGATAGATGAAAAAGTCTTGAGAAAATGGACTATGCTATATCTAAACTTTTCTGAAATTTAAACTTTTGTGAAATTTAAAATTTAAGCTGGGTTGGGATGCTACTCGCTAATATCTTGGTATGTGAATGCACAAGAATGTGAGTTGGTTTCTCATTCTATCATTGATAAACTACCACCGGTGAAGACCAAATGGGTGTTCTAGGCGATTATGTGTGGCAGTAGAGGTTAAAACCTGCAGTTCTTATGACAGCGAAATGCTCAACATATGCCTAAACGCAATTAGTAGATACTCTTTAACATATTTTAGCTCAGTGCCATGAAAAGCAATAGTAAAACCTGGGCTTTTTTTTTCTATTCAGCAAACACAACCTGGGCCTTTTTTCTGAAGATGCTTAACTATAGATGGAAACTCTAATTTGTAGAATTGCTGCCGTTTTATTACTTATATCTAAAGCTTGTATAATTGTTTTGTTTCATTACTAGAGAAGTGCAAACATGAGCTCGCTGAAAATGGTTGTATTGCCATGTTATGCTTGAGAGTAGCCTATTGGTAGTTTGATCTCTTGGTGATTAAAACAGGTAAGCACTTAATTATGCTTGAGAGTAGACACCATTTTCCTTGTCCACTTTTTATACATCTCAAGATAGGGAATTTAATATTTTTCAGCCGTACGTATGCTGTCTATGCTCTCTATTAAGCCATCTCAATTCTTCAGTGAACGAATGGCATATACATGTGAGCTATATAATATCTTCAGAATGCCGCACAAGAGCACTTCATACGGGAGATATGAGCCCATTCCTTGTAATGGATAGGGATAATCCCCATACTTTATACTCTTAACATGATAACAGGTCACACGAGAAATTCTGAAGATGCTTAACTACAGATAAAAACTTTAATTTGTAGAATTCCTGCCGTTTTATTACTTATATCTAAAGCTTGTATAATTGCTGCTGTTTTATTACTACAGAAATGCAAACATGAGATGCTTAACTACA
Organism: Avena eriantha; assembly: GCA_910589775.1. NCBI lineage: Eukaryota > Viridiplantae > Streptophyta > Magnoliopsida > Poales > Poaceae > Avena > Avena eriantha. Next base: position 393,994,286 of record OU342742.1, on the reverse strand, counting down.
GATGGCACGTACCTTCAAGTCCAATTTGATCGGAGATGAGGAAGGATGCCAGCGGCGGCATGACTGATGCTCGCTGGTCGGTGGGATACAATGTAATTGGTTGATGTGAGGATCGTTGCGCCCAGGTGACGATAGAGCACAATGGTGCAGAAGACGAGACACCCTTAATCGCATTGGACGGTGATCGATGCAGCTCGCTGATCATCGGATTCCAATGAGATCGATCGATGGAGGGATCGCTACGGCCAGGCGACGATGGAGCACAGCGGCGTGGCAGTCGGGACAACCCTCGGTGGCGGCGACGGGCATCTAGGGAGAGCTCTCGTGAGCCAGGCGACTGTGAACTCTGCCTCCAGGGTCAGGCGATCTTGCGCGTGCACTTGGCGTTCGTTTTTGTTGAAGATATTTTTAGAGAGTAGGCGGATTTTACGGGATTGATTGAGTCAAGCGATCAGTTTCTGAGATTGTAGCGTCGGGGATGGGGCGACGAAGAAAATATGGAGTGTGACCAAGGGGGCGACGTACTGACAGAAAACGGAACACTGAGATTCTTTTTAAATAGTAGAGATTAGATAGATTAGATTAGATAGTAGAGATTGCAGTTCGTTTCGTCAGGCCGCATGAGGGTGCGACGCATCAGCAGGACGAGACCATCTCCGCGTGCACCGTTCAAGTAGTCCTCTGCCTCCACGGCTGCTCCCGCTGCCGATGGCGGTCATCGCATCGCGCCGTCGTCAGCGCGTTAGGCACTCCTCTCCACCGGAGTGGCCTAGCAATGGTGGATGTTCCCACCGGCCACTGCGTCTATTAGCCCAGGTTGTTGTTCATCATGCCCTCTACTCGCTCTTTCCCAGCGTCTGTCGATGCTTCGTCCAGGAGGAAACAGAGGATAGGCGGGAGCGCTGTTGGTGACACAGGCACGGCCCTCGACCACACTGAGATTTTGTCTCCAAGTGGCTGCCGGCTGCGGTGGCTCTACAGCAGCAAAACCGCACACAAGCTTCACGGTGGCTCCGGCACCACGGGCATATGGATCACTTGCGTGCGCTGAGTCCAGTGACCAGTAGCGCGGTGATTCCAGCGGCCAGGTGACATCACCTCCTTCCCCTCGATCTGGTCCCATCTTTTATTTGCCTTTTAAAGTTCGGTCAACATCACCAGTTCACCATAACGTCATTTTTTTTGAATTGTTTTTTTTTTGAATTGTATAACGTCATTTTTCTCATTTGATTGAAGTACTGTATTAGGTTTGCTATTTCAATCCCACAACAGTGCTGAATAGACAAGCAAGTTCTCAATATCTCTCCTGGACGCCCGTCGATGGGCGTGTTCGAAGCGAGCGACCGAACAGGGCCCCAAACTATAGAGGGCCCCGACTACCGATTGCCTGTAGTCCAATAGGGACCAGCTCGGTCGATGCTCCTTTAGCTAACCGTGCCCGCAGTTCCAAAAAAGAAGATAAGCGTCCCCACGAGATCGATGATCCATCCGTCTCCCGATCGTGATCTACACCCGCGTTCTTCCCAGGCTGTAGGTCTTCCGTCTCGCGCCGGCGTGTGCCCCCAATCGAATTCAGTGGCAGGAGCTATTCAGGTGCTCAAAAAAATCTAGCACTGCTATTTCCTTCTACGTCTAGTCTACGCATTACTATTTCCATTAAACGATTGGTGTTCTTCTAATCTTATTGCTGCCGTGGCCTTGGCTCCTTGCCGGTAGATCGACCAGATCTATCTAGGGAAGGCTCCATGCCCAGGCTACAGACTGCAGTTACGAACTGATTCTAGATTCTCTGGTGATTTCGGACCTGATCGCCGCTCAATGCTCGTGGCCGGTTGATTATCTAGTGATTCAGCAGGGAAGCAACAGATCGATCAAGCTACCTAGTACTGGTAGGCTGGTACGTACCATGTTCTGAATTCTGAAATTCTGAATCTCTGATGTTTGACTGGTAGGCTGGTAGGCTGATTGTCGGAACTGAATGTGTGAACCCTATGTTGTTCCTTGACCCTTATCGTTGCATGCGCTACTAGCTTAGTTTCACCGTTCGCTCGACGAGCCTACTAATCGGCAATCATGTTCACATGTCAAGGTACGACCGCTACAACTCGTCTACTCATGTTAAATTATTTGAATTTTTTTGTTAATCTATTAATTGTTTTTGGTAGAACATGAGGTTCCTTTATTATTTTAATACCATATTTACTCTTTAAAAATGAATACTTCCTCCGGTCGGTTTATTACGCATGCACGTAGTTTAAGAATAAATTTGATCATCAATTTTGACCAATAAAATATACAATATATGTTCTAAAAAATATACCGTTGGAAAATACTTTTGAAGATGAATCCAATGATATAATTTTTGTGACATATTATATAAAATTTGTTGACTAAAATTAATGGTCAAACTTGTTCTTAAACTACGTGCGTGTCTAATAAACCGGACCGGAGGGAATACTTGATATATTTTTGAATACTGTACCGAATAGCTTATAAAGTTATATAATTAAATAAAGATATAGTTATATTTCACTAGTTGTTAAATCTAGAAAAAAACTATTTTGTAACCTGCACCGGGGCCTCCAAATCCCGGAGACGGGGATGCTCCCGGTGTTCCTCCACTCTTTCAGTTCATCATTGCCAGCAGCCTAACCTATAGGAAGGCCTAAAGGAAAAACTTGTTTAGGTGGATCTGTGCCAATTTGAGAGTGCACATCACAGCACATTCATCTAGTAAATAGATGAAGTTGCTCTCATTATGAACACTTTATTTCTTTCGACCTTTCGTAACTTCTTTGAGCATTTTGTACCAGCTATTTTAACTTTTACTAATATGGCCTTTGTACACATAACTAGCAACTTTTTTCTCAAAATCATCTCATCGTTTTAATTATTTGTTTGTTAACAATGTAAGAGTATAAGATTGGTGTAATATGTTGGATGCATTATGGAGTAGATGGATCATCTTGGAGTACAAGTCAAGTTAGGCTAGAATCCTAACTTTCCTAAACTACAATACTAGACCTATACGTATACTACTCTAACACTCCCCCGCAGTCGTAGCGGTAGCGTCATGAATAACAGGAACGTCGCAAACGATCAGACTAGAGTGCCGAAGTAGACCAGTAGGTTGACATCCCCCACAGTCGCAGCAGGAGTGTCGTAGACGATGTCGCAGCACAGATGCTTGGACTGTAGAAGAGGCTGATGATACTCAAGCGAGGTGAAAGCCCGTGTGCCGATGTCGAGGGAGCGGAGAGCGTGGAGCGGTGCCGGTCGATGTGGCTATGCGAAGGGTCGCCGTGGTCGGTGTTGCCGGTGTCGATGTAGCCGCACATGAAGCCGCAAGCGCATAGTGCGCGAAGAGGATGACGGAGACGCGTCGAGACAGGTCGAAGGTATCGATCAATGCCGGAGTCGATGCAGTCCGAGCTGTCGGGTACGATCGGCGCCAAAGTTTTGCCAGAACTAGGCGCACGTCGGGGACGAAGGCACATCTTGGTTCTGCCAGAACCTAGTATGCCAAGAAGAATGCGTCGCTGATGCGGTCGAGGCCATCGTAGGGGAAGGTGTCGATGCCGAAGAAGACGTTATCATGCCGACGAAGACGAGGCATCCGGCGCGAGTTTGCCAGACTCAGGAATGCGTCGGGGACGAAGGCATGCACCGGTCTTGCCAGTACCAGGCGTGCAGGGGTAGTTGCCATCATGAACCTGTGCGCCAGTATCGTATGACGATACCGACGAGTTCGGTGTGGAGAAGACATAGAAGGTGGCGAAACGAACGGCGACCTGAAGTGGTCATGCGGGACGCCTAGAGAGGCGCGGCGGCGGTACTCGAAGTAGGTGAAGACGAACCCAGCGACGTGACGAAGACCATGCACAGACGGCGGTGATCTGCACCTAGGGAGGCAACACGATGTAGCCAGGGACGTCAGTGCATGGAGACGGCGATGAGCACGGTGTAGATCATCGGTGTCAATGGTCGGAGTAGAGGCGCGGCGATGATGACGACGGTGGAGGGCGACTCAATCCGATCTATGATCGGTAAACCAAAAAAGAAAATACCGGTCAAACGACCGGCGGAGAAAAAAACTGATCAAGAGATCAGAAAAGACTCATCAGGTGATGACCCACAAGTATCGAGGGTGTATCGCAGTATTTTCGATAAGTAAGAGTGTCGAACCCAACGAGGAGCAGAAGGTACTGGCTAGTGGTATGGATCATGAATTCTCTGCAAATACTTAGCAAACGGATTTTTAGGGGTTTTTGATAAAGCAAGTAAATAAAGTACGAGTAAATAAAAGACAGAAGAAATAAATGCAGGAAGTGGCCCAATCCTTTATGCAGCAAAGGACAAGCCGGTTGTATTACTTAAGATGACCAAACGTTTCGAGGACACACGGGAATTCTGTCAAGTGCTTTTGCTTCATATAGTTGATTAATCTTCTTTAAGTGTTGTGTGGGTGAACCTGTGCTAATGTACCGACCTTCCTAGGACTAATACGTACTTGTGATTATACCCATTGTAAACATCCGTAAGTACAAGAAAGTAATTAAGGTACAAACCTAACCACAGTTTTAAACTCTAAGACCCTGACGTCCCTTGTGCAATGGTTTCCTAACGGGGGTTCAGGTTTCTGTCACTCCGGCAACCCCCACGATTAGTAGTTAAATACATAATGCATTCCCCTAGGCCCATATAGGTGAACTGGCATGTAGTCGACGTTCACATGACACCACTAGAAGAAGTACACCACAACTAAAATATCTAACTATTGAATCTTTCTCAACGCAACTCCACTACTAACAACATGACTTCTCCCATATCCTCAAGAACAAAACGAACTACTCACAAGACATCATATGGATCATGATCAGAGATGGAATAATGATGTATAACAATCTGAACATCAACAATAATTCAATGGTTCACTCAATAGCATCAACTACAAAGAGTAATCAATACTGGGAAAGTTTTCCCTAAGAACTATGCAAGATTCAACCCAATTGTTACAACAATATGGAGATGGTGATGAGGGTAATGATGGTGATGATGATGATCGCGATGAAGTCCAGCTTGATGGTGGTTTTGATGGCGACGATCTCCCCTCTCCGGGAAGGAATTCCCCCGGCAGAAATCTGTCTACCAGAAAGATCTTTCTCTCTCGGTGATTTCCGCCCCGCAGAGGCGGCGGAATCTTTCTGTGGTCGCTCCTCGAGTATTAGGGTTTTGGGAGGATTATATATGCCAGAGGGGAGAGCCAGGGGTGGACCAGGGCGGACACACCACCTGGTGGCGCGGCCTAGGCTGGCCCGCGCCAGGGGGTGGTGTGGGCCCCCTGTGGCCCATCTCTGCTTCCTCTTCTGCTTCCTTCGTCTTCTGGAAAAATAAGATTTTCCGTATATTTTCCCAGATTTTTTGATCTTCGCGAATTTTGCCTCCAAACAGCACCTTTTCCATTAGAATCCTGACTGCAGCGGTCCATGCTCCAAAAGTCATCAACCATGCAAAAACAGATGAAATAACATAAGTATCATCTCTTAATATGAAATATACCAATGAATAAGAGTGAATTATGATATAGAATAGTGATGCAAAATGGACGTATCAACTCCCCTCAAGCTTAGACTTCGCTTGTCCCCAAGCGAAACTGAGCTCAATAAACATGGCCTCAGGTTTATAGAGTGAAGAGTCGATAAAATAATACGGACAAGAAGCATCACATTCATCAATACATAGATCATAATAGAAGACAACTCACTATTATATAACTCAACTTGCAATGAGTAAAGGAAACACAATAAAGATACATAAAGTAAATCATAATTGGTAATGTCAAACTTAGCTCTTGGTCGAAGAATAGTTGATAAATTGCTGGAGTTCACAAATAACTAATTTTCAATGATAGCTTTCAAAGTAGTGAACACCAAGATAAGAGCAATGTGCAAAACAAGGAACATAAGAAACACGATTTGAATAAATCATCATATGAATGAATGAAACACAACAACTCAAAATACTTGCTGAGATAGAAAGGAATAGGTTTACTGACTCAACTAAAAAGCAAAAGAAGGGCCTTCGTAGAGGGAAGCAGGGATTTCAAGTTTTATAAAGAGCTCCCAAAAATTATGGTACTTATTAGCTTGCAGCTCTCATTGCCCCTATCATAGGGTTAAAGTGACACAACTAAGAGGATATGCTTGACAAGTTATGAGTTGAAATCTCATGCCCCTTACTTACGAGTACCGAACCTCATGCTACTCAACTTCAGTCACAAGTAAGCTCTTGTCATTGTAAATACATATGTATCATAGAGAACCGTCAACGGGGTACCCCTTGCACAAGATACAGGAGCTATCCCATAATCAAAATGGCAGGGCAAGCAGACAATGAGCATCTCAGCGATCCTTTTATTTGCTATTTGCATAGGTTTTTATTGAAGATGCTCCATAGAATGCTCACTATAGTTATGCTGCAAGTTTCCACCATGATTAGGCATGGCTTAGGCTAGCAGCCTAGGCGTTTCTCTAACACACATATAAACTCCATGATCTTACAAGCTTCCCTTTTATTTCACACTGTCGGGATCCATAGGCAAAAGAATCATGATATCAACTAGGTTCAAAGTACTAGTGAAATGTTGAAAGCGTTTCCCATGATACATGGTTCTGCTAACTTCAACTTATAAAGCGCAGGCATATACGCAACAAACAGGGACGCAATGGTTCAAGTTTATTAAGTGCAAGAAAATAAAGTGTGCCATCAAGTTCGTGAGAGCTTTAATCACTAATTTTCACATAACAAGTTTAATTTGGAAGGTAGATAAAAACAAGAATTTACTTGAAATAGCAATAATGTTAATAGGTAGGTATGGTGGACACAAATGGCATAGGTTTTGGTTTAAGGATTGGATGCACGAGAAGTCATCCATGAACACTTCCACAATTTCCTCACGAAAATCATAAAAGATAGCAGACATGCATCTTTGAAAAGTAGCAGGAGCATTACATAAACCAAAAGGCATACGTCTATAAGCATAGGTTCCGTAAGGGCATGTAAAGGTAGTTTTTTCTTGATCTTGTTGTTTAACAGCAATTTGAGAAAACCCAGAGTATCCATCAAGAAAACAAAAATGAGTCTTTTTAGACAACCTTTCTAACATTTGATCAATAAAAGGAAGTGGGTAATGATCTTTCTTAGTAACTTTTGTTAACCTTTCTGAAATTGATACACATCCTATAGCCTACTACTATTGTTTGGGGAATAAGCTCATCATTATCATTAGGCACAACAGTAATACCTCCCTTTTTAGGGACACAATGAACAGGACTAACCCATTCACTATCAACAATAGGGTAAATAATACCAGCATCAAGGAGTTTCAATACCTCATTTCTTACCACTTCCTTCATCTTAGGCTTTAAACGTTGTTGGTGCTCCACCACTGGCTTTGCATCTGGTTCTATATTGATAGCATGCTGACATATAGCAGGAGAAATCCCTTTTAAATCATCCAGGGTATATCCCATAGCCCCTCGGTGTTTCTTCAGTACCTCCAATTACCTTTCTTCTTCCTTCTCTGAAAGTTTAGAGCTAATAATAACAGGATATATCTTATTATCATCAATGTAAGCATATTTAAGATCATCGGGTAAGGGTTTTAGATCGAAGACCGGATCCTTTTTAGGTGGCAATGTGGTACCCAAGTCTTCTACAGGCAAGTTATGCTTAAGCATCTTAGGCTGATTACGGAGAATCTCGTCAATCTCATTCCTTTCTTCCATGAAGATTTCACTTTCATGATCTTCCATAAATTCCTGTAAAGCATTGTTAGGAGCAAGAGAAATAGAAGCAAGTTGTTCAACTCTAAAATCCTCATTATGGGTTTCCTCTTCTCAAGGTTCTTTAGTAAATTTCGAAAAATTAAACTCATAAGATTCCCCATCAAACTTAGTCAAGATTCTCTCCCTTTTGCAATCTATAATAGCTCCACAAGTACTCAAGAAAGGTCAACCAAAAATGATAGGATAAGTTTTACTAGCAGCTGAACCAAGTACTAGAAAATCAGTAGGATACTTAATCTTACCACAAAGAACTTCCACATCCCGTACAATACCAATTGGAGAGATGGTCTTTCTATTAGCAAGGTGAATAACCACATAAATCTCTTCCAATTCACAGGGACTGATTTCATGCATAATTTCTCTATAAAGCTCATAAGGAATAACACTAGAACTTGCACCAATATCACATAAACCATAATAGCAATGATCACCAATTCTAACAGAAAGCACAAGGACACTAGCTTTTTTAGTTCTATTAGGATGTGAAACAATATTAGAAGCATCCTCACAAAATACTGTGTCCATCTTCTATGCTTTTAGTGACAAGATCTTTCACAATTGCTACAATAGGTTCAATGTTTATTTGTTCATCAGGTTTTACAGTTCTCTTTGCACTTTTAGTGATTACACTAGTTATAATAGGATGGTCCTTTACGTTATCCAGGAAGGGTTTCTCGATATAAAGTTTAGGTAAGATGTGATCAATAGTGTAAAACCTCCCAACAGGAACACAATCAACAATATCTTTATAAGGCGCCTGGTACTTGCTCCATCCCCTTTTTGGGATTTCAATATAAGAAGCAAAAGCCTTAAAGCAATTTGTAATAACTTGTAAATCAAGACCATAAGTATTATTAATATTTTGAAAGTCATAATTTTCCATAAAAGATTCAATGCATTCATAATCATAATTTGTACCCGACTTTCTACCTTTGTCATTCTCCCATGCTTCAGCATTGTCTTGAATACGGTCCAGGAGATCCCATTTAGCTTCTTCTTCCATGCGAGTGAATGATCCATCACAAGAAGCATCCAATAAATCCTTGTCATGTAGAGGGAGCCTTGCATAAAAGTTATTGATAATGATATTATTGGGGAGCTCATGAATGGGACATTTGAGCATTAATAACTTCAATCTCCCCCAAGCTTGAGCTGTACTCTCTCCATTAAGAGGCCAAAAGTTGTATATTTGATTCCGATCTTTATGAATCTCACTAGGAGGATAAAACTTTGAATAAAAGAGAGGTACTATTTCCTCCCATTCAAGAGCTTGACCATTCTTCAGCAACTTATACCATTCCTCAGCTCTCCCTTTCAGTGATAATGAGAATAACTTCTTCTTAACTTTATCTGTGGTAATACCTGCACACTTGAACAACCCACATAATTCGTGTATAAAGACCAAATGATCACCAGGATGGACAGTTCCATCCCCAACATAGTAGTTATCCATAACACGATCAATAATTCTTGTAGGTATTTTAAAAGCATCATTCTCAGCAGGTGGTGGTTAATCTACTACCTTAGCAGTGGTAGTAGCATTACCAAATAAGAAACTCAGTGAATTATCCGTAATGAAAATAAAGCAACTAACAGAAGTAAACAATACTCACAGTAGAAGTTTCCTTTACCAGTTCCACTCTCCAATAGTGCTTCACTCCCCGGCAACGGCGCCAGAAAAAAGTCTTGATGACCCACAAGTATAGGGGGTGTATCGCAGTATTTTTGATAAGTAAGAGTGTCGAACCCAACTAGGAGCAGAAGGTACTGGCTAGTGGTATGGATCAGGAATTCTCTGCAAATACTTAACAAACGGATTGTTAGAGGGTTTTGATAAAGCAAGTAAATAAAGTACGAGTAAATAAAAGACAGTAGGAATAAATGCAGCAAGTGGCCCAATCCTTTATGTAGCAAAGGACAAGCCGGTTGTATTACTTAAGATGACCAAACGTTCTCGAGGACACACGGGAATTCTATCAAGTGCTTTCGCTTCATATAGTTGATTAATCTTCTTTAGCTTGCTAAGTGTTGTGTGGGTGAACCTGTGCTAATGTACCGACCTTCCTAGGACTAATACATACTTGTGATTATACCCCTTGCAAACATCCATAAGTACAAGAAAGTAATTAAGGTAGAAACCTAACCACACCTTTAAACTCTAAGACCCTAACGTCCCTTGTGCAATGGTTTCCTAACGGGGGTTCAAGTTTCTGTCACTCCGGCAACCCCTACGATTAGTAGCCAAATACACAATGCATTCCCCTAGGCCCATATAGGTGAAGTGTCATGTAGTCGATGTTCACATGACACCACTAGAAGAAGTACACCACAACTTAAATATCAAACTATTGAATCTTTCTCAACGCAACTCCACTACTAACAACATGACTTTTCCCATGTCCTCAAGAAACAAAACGAACTACTCACAAGACATCATATGGATCATGATCAGAGATGGAATAATGATGTATAACAATCTGAACATAAACAATAATTCAATGGTTCACTCAATAGCATCAACTACAAAGAGTAATCAATACCGGGAAAGTTTCCCCTAAGAACTATGCAAGATTCAACCCAATTGTTACAACAATATGGAGATGGTGATGAGGGTGCTCATGGTGATGATGGTGGTGGTGGTGATGATGATGATCTCGATGAAGTCCAGCTTGATGGTGGTGTTGATGGCGACGATCTCCCCTCTCCGGGAAGGAATCCCCCGGTAGAAATCTGTCTGCTGGAGAGATCTTTCTCTCTCGGTGATTTCCGCCCCGCAGAGGCGGCGAAATCTTTCTATGGTTGCTCCTCGAGTATTAGGGTTTCGGGAGGATTATATATGCCAGAGGGGAGAGCCAAGGGTGGACCAGGGCGGCCACACCACTGGCGCGGCCTAGGCTGGCCCGCGCTAGGGGGTGGTGTGGGCCCCCTGTGGCCCATCTCTGCCTCCTCTTCTGGCTTCCTTCGTCTTTTGGAAAAATAGGATTTTCTGTATATTTTCCCTGTTTTTCTGATCTTCGCGAATTTGCCTCCAAACATCACCTTTTCCATCAGAATCCTGACTGCAGCGGTCCATGCTCCAAAAGTCATGAACCATGCAAAAACAGATGAAATAACATAAGTATCATCTCTTAATATGAAATATATCAATGAATAACAGTGAATTATGATATAGAATAGTGATGCAAAATGGACGTATCACCAGGGCAGCCGATCATAGATCGGCGGACGAGCCCTGCGACGGATCGCACGGCCCCCAGCGGAGATCGATCCCGTCGGGGGCGGCGCGGCGGAAGTGTGTCGGCGGCGACTCGAATTTAGGCTGATACCATGTAAGAGTATGAGATTGGCATAATATGTTGGATGTATTATTGAGCCTCTTGGGCGAGTATATATAGGAGTACAGGGATCATCTTGGAGTACAAGTCAAGTTAGGCTAGAATCCTAACTTTCCTAAACTACAATACTAGACCTATACATATACTACTCTAACAAACAAGAAAGATCCTTTTTGCAAACTGACTCATACAAAATCATACTAATTGTGTTTGATTTATTTTGTTCAGGTTAAACAATATGAGAGGTTGTTCCTATGTCGTGGTGGTGGCACGGCAGATGCCATGGATAGGCTAAAGATGGGGCCAAAGTACGCTAGGGGAATCCAGGGAGGGATAGCGTGGTGATTCCACGCGCAAGTGTTTGTATTCTCACTCTATCAATGATAGATTACAAGGGCTCCTTGAGCTGTTCGCGAGAAGGAGACTAGGTCTCTTACCCCCCACTACAGTGCTCTAGAGTTCTACCTTAGACAGAGAAAATGATTGATCCCCTTTTATGGAGGCCCTGGTGCTCCTTATATAGGCAAGCCCAGGATACAAAGTTAGGGCATGCGCGGCAGCATATTCCCCGAATATGCCCTTTGGTTAAAGCGAGATGCCTCTTTATTCACTTTAAACGGCTAGTCCGGACTATGAACGTAACCTCCTGTGAGCTCCTTCTCTTTTGGCGTCACCAGACACTGACTACATCATCCGACATAGCCCGTTTCACCTTTGTCGTCCACGCCCTCTGGTCCTTCCCTCTGCTTGCTTCACTCACGCCATAGTAGACAGAGGCCACCTTTTGTCTAGCGGGAGATTCCTTCCTTCTCTTGGAAACCAAGCGGTAACCCGACTAGCGTGTAGTTATCCCGGCTACGGGGATACATGCACACAAGGTAGATAAACATGGCCGACTTATATTTCATGTCAGCCAGATTAATGCTAGGCAAACGCCCATCGGGCCAGGTTACTCCGTAAGTCAGCCTGCCTTGAGGTGACCCGGCTAGCACTTGCTTTGACCGTGTCGTACCTCGACTAACTCGGCCTTTATACCCCGGCGTGACCCTACCCGGGGGTATCCCCCAACATTAGTCCCTAAAGTTGGTGTGGTCTTAGCAACTTCAGTTGTTAAGGCCACAGCAGGTTCCACTTATCCGAATTTGTACTTCTTCGGCCGAGGTATTCCGTAACCCAGTCTCTTTGGCTTGACGTTCCCTTGACTCAGTCTGAGTTACCTCTCGTTGGTCGGGTCATTGTCCATGCATCCGGGTTATCTTTTCTTCTCTCATACGCTTCCCCACGTCCTACGCGGAGGGTAATCATCACTTTGCCTCATTTTAAGGGCCGCACCAGTTTACTGCGTCGGTTACTGTAGTAAATGTCAGGAATAACTGCTCTGCACGTCACGTCGCGGCAGCCCCTCGTTAACTGTATCATAACATCACGTCGTGGGATCCCCTGCTCCTTGTAGCCCTTGTTGTGGCACGAGCCTGATTGGCTGGTTTGGAAAATACACGGCCACACCGTGTAGTTGGGACGCAGCAACTGATCCCACTACGCGCCTGTGAGGTGTGGTTAAATAGGGGGCAGGGGCGGCCTTTGGGGAAGTTCTCCCACTTTGCACGCGCTCCTGCCCTTTGTCTCCTTCTTCTCCATAGTGAAGCCACCGCCGCCACTGCCTCTGCCTTAGCGTTGCGCCGCTGATGCCGTGCCTTGCTGCTCCTCGCGGCATCGCCGCCGCGTCCGCTCGAGCTTTCTGTCATGGGGCCCTGCGCCTCCAAGTTTGCTATGGCCGGTTACTCTTTCTCTGACTACATCCTTGAAGATCTTGATTTAGCCATGACAGAGGAGGAGGCCACCATTGTTGCTGAGGAGGAGGAGGACGAGGCTCATGAGCACGGCGCCTGGGCGGGTGCATTCGTCTGCCAGGACAATCTGGACTGGCTCTATGTGACCCGCCGCATCCCTGCGGGCGTCACCTGCCACGTCGCCACCGAGGAAATCTCCCCTTCGCCAAACCCAGGTGAGTTCGTCGTCTTCCTCTCCCATTTTCAGCGCGGCTTTAGCTTGTCTATCTCTGATTTCTTCCATGACTTCATCTCCACCTACCAGCTTCAGCCTCACCACCTTCCTGGGAACGCAATCACATCTCTTTCCTCTTCCGCCTCTGACATAGAGGGGTACGTTGGCCTCTAGCCTGCCAAAGAACTATGGATCAAGTTTTTTGGCCTCCGTACGAACGTTATCCCGGATCCTCATCTCTTGCCTGCCGACAAACATCTTACCCCGTGCAGTGGAGCTTCTATTTCTCCCCGCAAGAACTTCGCCTTTCCCTGGGTTACCGGCCTTGAGTCATGCAAAGGCTGGGCCTGAACCTTCTTCTATGTGAGGAATAGCTCGGACGAGGACCTGATTCGGCTGCTCCCCTTCAAGATGGGTGTCCCGGCCACCTCTCTATGGGAGAAAATCCCAAAGCGGCCTACTTCCTTGGCGAATCAGGTCGATAAGCGGATCAAGGAGCTGGTCAAGATGGGGTTACGGGGCGAGGACGTCATGATCATTTTCATCCGTAGCCGGGTCTCCCCCTGCAGAAACGCTCTCACAAGATCTGCCATCTGAGCGGCCCCCTTGACCCCCACCGGACCTCTTCCTTCGAGCTTAACAACTCCGAGGTGTTCCGCCGGGTTAAGACCATCTTCAAGATAGAGAAGGAATTCACCGAGGCATGGAAGTGGGGCCTAGCGCCCTTCACCCGGGCTAAGTTGCCACCCAAGGTACGTTCTTCTCCCAGAATTCTTCCAAGTCTTGAGATATGTCGGATAGCCTCCTAACTTAACCATTTAGTACTTTTGCTCTCAGCTGTTTCTCTAGCAGACAATTGAGGACGGCAAGGAGCCGGCTCTCAAATGGGTGGCAGACCGCGCAGAGCCTGACATGGAGGAGCCTGACCCGGAGAGGTTCTTGCCTACTCCGGACGACACCAAGCGAACCTCTGGTAAGACATCTTCTCTAAGGGATTGGCCGGATGACGATGACTCCGATGTTGAGGTTATGGAGGTACTTGATCTGGTGCCTATCTCTTACGCATTCCCGGTTACCTCCGAATCTTCAGCTAACCCGGCCGGTCAGGTCCTCGAGGTTCCCCCTCTTGCCACGGATGATCCGGCTCCTGCCCCTTCCTAGAAGGATCCGGCTACCTCGGCCGTAGCTTCGGAGGCACCCCCGCCCAAGAAGAGGCAGAAGAAGTCTAGGGTCAAAGCTGCAGCCAAGCCTGTTGCCAAGAGCACCGTCCAGAGGACACCCAAGCCTCAAGAGCCCCCAACCTTGGATGAGTAAGTCATTTTCCTTTCCCTGCTCATTTTCGGGTCTTGGTCCTTTTGCTTTTCCCTTTTACTTGCCTTTCTTTCCCCCTTTGATTTGTTGTTTTATGTTTCTGCAGCGCTCCTAGGGTTATTCCCCAGAGTGGCCCCAGCATCTCCTCTCCAATCCAGAGCGCCCCATCTCCCCCCTACGATGATGACGTTCGTCCGCTGAGTCCCATCCAAGAGGACTCCGTGGCAGTGCCGGATCAGAGTCCACTTCGTCATGAGGAGGGCAACATTGATGCGGGGGCAGTGGAGCGGCCAAGGACACGATAATGCCGGATCCCCCTAGCTTTTCTGCTCCACCGCAATCGTCCAGCTCCGAGGTGCCAATTTCATCGGCATTGCCCCAGACAACTTCCTCTTCTGGTCTAGTTTCTCCCATACCAGCAGTACCGGCATCAACAGCACCAACAACACCAGTAGCACTAGTACCAGTAACACCAGTTCCAGCAGTACCAGTACCAACACCAATAGCAATGCCAACAGCAGCAACATCAGCCATAATAAGGCCAGCCACTAAGAAGAAATCTCAGGCTGCTGCCTCCAGATCCACTGTGTCTATTAAAGACATTTATTAGCCAGCCTCCCAAGCTCAGTCCGGCTCTGCAGCCTTGGCTCTTCTCCAGCGGCCAACATCCTCTGGCAAGAGCAAGAAAGCCGCCGAGCCATCCAAGGATTCAACTTCTAGCCCTCCTGCCACCAGATCTGAGACTAGCAAGCAATTGACCTTGCATACCAGTCCTGCTGCTGCTTAGTCCGCGAGGCAGGAGGCCCATGCCAAGGGCTTGGTGACGAGCCATTCACTTAGCGGTGAAAGTTATAGTCCGACGCTCAAAGAATATGTCCATAACTGGAATGACGCCGAGTTTATAAACCCGTAAGATGATTTGCCAGAGAAGTTTGGTTCGACGGAGTTCAGCGCTCGGATGAATTATGCTACCAAGGCCATCTCCCATGCTAGCCGGATGATGGAGCTAACCCTTTTTCTGCTATGCCTTTTATGTACGCAAACACTTATAGACATACTCACTAGTCCCCGAGCCTCCGAGGGAGTAATTTATTACTCGGCCGGATACTCTTAGAGAATTAGCGCAAGTCCTTAGCATTTTCAAATATCCACACACCTAGAACCAGGTTAAGTTCCACTTGGCCCGGATCTTGTAGACTTCGAATATCCACACACCTAGAGCCGGGTTAAGTTCCACTTGGCCTGGATTTTGTAGACTTCAAATATCCACACACCTAGAGCCGGGTTAAGTTCCACTTGGCCCAGATTTTGTACACTTTGAATATCCACACACATAGAGCCGAGTTCAGTTCCACTTGGCCCAGATTTTGTAGACTTCGAATATCCACACACCTAAAGCCGGGTTAAGTTCCACTTGGCCTAGATCTTGTAGACTTCGATAATCCACACACCTAGAGCTGGGTTAAGTTCCACTTGGCCCAGAACTTGTAGACTTCGAATATCTACACACCTAGAGCCGGGTTATGTTCTACTTGGACCGGATCTTGTAGACTTCGAATATCCACACACCTAGAGCCGGGTTAGGTTCCACTTGGCCCGGATTTTGTAGACTTTGAATATCCACACACCTAGATCCGGATTAAGTTCCACTTGGCCCGGATTTTGTAGATTTCGAATATCCACACACCTAGAGTCGGTTTAAGTTCCACTTGGCTCGGATCTTGTAGACTTCGATAATCCACACACCTAGAGCTGGGTTAAGTTCCACTTGGCCCGGATTTTGTAGACTTCGAATATCTACACACCTAGAGCCGGGTTAAGTTCCACTTGACCCGGATCTTGTAGACTTCGAATATCCACACACCTAGAGCCGG
Source organism: Avena eriantha (assembly GCA_910589775.1). NCBI lineage: Eukaryota > Viridiplantae > Streptophyta > Magnoliopsida > Poales > Poaceae > Avena > Avena eriantha. Next base: position 393,977,915 of record OU342742.1, on the reverse strand, counting down.
GTTAAGTTCCACTTGGCCCGGATCTTGTAGACTTCGAATATCTTTCTTTCTATCCGTGAACTAATATTGGCTTATTTTAGATCACCACCAATCGCCGAACTACTGAGTTCCAGCGCCTGCTGGACTCATACAAAGATCTTTGCGCTAGATACGGCAAATTGTTGGTTGATCACCAGAAAAAGGGTAAATTTCTTTGCTTAAGACCTTTTCCTTCTTGTTCCTTTGAGTTACTCGTTACCTGTATGAACTTGTTATCTGAATTATGTAGCCGAGGCTGAGGCTGAGAATGTCATCATGCGCAAAAATTTGGCTGAGATCGAAGGTAACTTCTCTTGTGCCCTTAGCCCTTGCGTGCTCTTTCCTTGACTCGGCAGATATTTATACCTCGGTTCTGCCGGGTCAATCCACTATTGCAGTTACACTTCAAGATAGCATGCCCATCCCTGACATGATGACTCACTTTCTCGAACAAGCAGGGAAGCACCAGGCTGAGATAAAGAAAAAGGATGATGAAATTGCTCAACTGCACCTCAAGGATACTGAGATTACTCGGTTGAACGCTGAAATCCAAAGGCTCAAGGATCTCCACAAATCCGAGCTAGATAGGCTGATTAGGAGTTCGCTGAGGAAAAAGAGCGCCTGGCGACTCAAATCTCCAAAGATAATGACTTGTTGTAGGAAGCTGACATAAAACTTAAGTCGGTGACCTCCGAATATGAGAAGCTCCAGGCCAGAAATGCAGATGTGTATACCGAGCTCACTCGGATCCTTTTCCAGATTTCATGTGAGTTTTCTTCCTCATTTCAATTCTTGTCTCTCCGGAATTAAGTGTTTTGGCTCACTGACATCCTTCGTTTTGTTTGCAGGCAAGTTCCCAGAGAGTGACTCCCTCACTTCTTCCGCTGTAACCAGGTCCCACGCTCAGCGAGGTGATGTCTACGCACTTCTATTCTTGTCGACAGTTGTTGGGCCTCCAAGTGCAGAGGTTTGTAGAACAGCAGCAAGTTTTCCCTTAAGTGGATCACCCAAGGTTTATCGAACTCAGGAGGGAATTGTTCAAAGGTATCCCCTCTCAAGCAACCCTGCAATCAAGATACAAGAAGTCTCTTGTGTCCCCAACACACCCAATACACTTGTCAGGTGTATAGGTGCACTAGTTCGGCGAAGAGATAGTGAAATACAAGTGGTATGGATATAAGATAACGGTGCTAGAAAATACTTTGATGGCGTGGAAGAGACTAAAGGAAAACTTAAATAAACATGGAAGCAAGCAAACATGTAACAGATCTAGTAACAAACGGTGTTTCAATGCTAAGAAACAAGGCCTAGGGATCATACTTTCACTAGTGAACACTCTCATACAAATATCTTCTCTTTATGATACTACTCTTAACTACTCTCCGGTTGGACACTCTAATCGATGGTAGGGCTATATCAGCACACCTCAAAGTAAGCCTTTCCCATCTAGAAAACCCCACACTGTCACCTTGAGCACTAGATGAGTCCAACAAACATCACAATTTCATAGAAAGATCCAACTCCAAATATAACTCATAATAAGTATTTGTAATCTCTAGCCTAAGTGCCACCATGGTGAGCACGCTGTCACTTTCACACACATGGGGAGAGCAGAGATCTATTAAAGCACTTGAGTAGCAAGGTAGATCTGTAGATTACAAGCTCATGATCTCAAAAAGATCATGCATAGAGAGTGAGAGAGAGATGAACACATAGCTATCGGTAGAACCCTTAGCCTCGAGAGAGAACTACTCCCTCCTCATCATGGGAATCAACAATGGTGATGGAGATTGATGGAGATGGCTCCGGGGGCACTTCCCCATCCCGGCAGGGTGTCGGAACAGAGACTTTTTGTCCCCCGAATCTCCCCTTCGGTGGCGGTGGCGCTGCGGAACTTTTCGTGGCTGGAGGCTTGACTATGTAGGGTTTATGCCTCAGGAGGCTTCTTATAAGCGAACAGGCAAGGTCGATGGGCGGCCAGGGGGCCCAGACCACCTGCTGGTGCGGCTAGGGCTAGCCCGCGCCACCACATGGTGTGGCCGCCCTGTGGCCCCTCTCCGTCTTGTATTCTGGCTCCGCGAGTCTCCGGGAAAAATAGGCATATTGGCTTTTGTCCCGTCCAATTCCGAGAATATTCATTTTCTGACTTTTTGGAACCAAAACAGCAGAAAACAGGCAACTGGCACTGTGGCTCTTGTTAATAGGTTAGTCCAAGAAATCATATGAAAAGTACTCCAAAGTGTGGACAAAACACAAGAAAGTAGATAAAACAAAGCATGGAACATCAAAAATTATAGATACATTTGCAATGTATCAACATCCCCAAGCTTAACTCCTGCTCGTCCTCGAGTAGGTAAGTGATAAAAAGAAAGAATAATTTTTGAGGTGACATACACCATCAAAGACTTGATCAAAGTATATGTAAAACATTCAAAGCCGGGATCATAGTACTTTAATCATAACATGAAAGATAAGGTTCTAGCAATAAGACAAAGAAACTATGATGCAACATGAAATGGCACAAACAAAAGATTCATGAATAACAATGCTTTGCAAGACGTTTGTTTGTTTCACATAAAGAAAACATAGCATAATAGTATTTAGCTTGTCCCTCATAGAGTAACAAATATAAATGCATAGGACACCTTCAAAGTTCATAAGAGTGACTAGATACAAATAGTTTAAAACAAGCAATATCAAGTTATGCATCAATCAACTAGTCTTAGGACAATGCACATAGAACTAATAATGGCCACTATGCTCTCAAAGTAGGTGCATAAAGGTAGAAGGTGGAGACTCAATGTAATGGTGGAAGAAAGGCCTTCATAGAAGGAAGTAGGGATTCAAGTCTCATAAAGAGCTTCCAAAAATTATGGTACTTATAGATTTCAGCTCTCATTGCCCCTATCATAAGCATCTTGAAGGTGATTAAGGTTAAAGTGACACAACTAAGAGGATATGCTTGACAAGTTATAAACCGAAATCTCATGCCCCTTACTTACGAAGACCGATCCTCATGCTACTCAACTTTAGTCACAACTAAGCTCTTGTCATTGTAAGTACCTGTGTATCATTAAGAACCGCCAACGGGGTACCCCTTGCACATGATACGAGAGCTTTCCCATAATCAAAATGACAAGGCAAGCAGACAATGAGCATCTCAGCGATCTTTTTATTTGCTATTTTCATAGGTTTTTATTGAGGATGCTTCATAGAGTGCTCATTATGGTGATGCTGCAAGTTTCCACCATGATTAGGCATGGCTTAGGCTAGTGGCCCAGGCGTTTATCTAACACATATACAAACTCCATGATCTTACAAGTTCCACTTTTATTTCACACCACCGGGATCCGTAAGCAAAAGAACATGATATCAACGGGGTACAAAGTACAGGTGCAATGTTGAAAGCGTTCCCCATGATACATGGTTCTGCTAACTTCAACTTATAAAGCGCAAGCATATACACAACAAAGAAGGACCCAATGGTTCAAGTTTATTAGATGCAAAAAGTAAAGTGTACCATCAAGTTCGTGAGAGCTTTAATCACTAGTTTTCTCATAACAAGTTTAATTTGGAAGGTAAACAAAAGCATGAATATACTTGGAATAGCATAAGCTAGTAGGTAGGTATGGTGGACTCTTTGGAATAACTTGGTTTAGGGAGTTGGATGCATGAGTGGAACTCATACTTGGTTGTGGAGGCTAGCAAAAGACTAGGAGCGACAAACTAAGAGAGCAATAATGGCCATAATCATGCAGAGCGAGAAAACATCATTGATCAAAGCATAAAGTGATACTACAAGTTGAAAACTAAAGGATCATAAAGGCTATGGTGACTTGAGATAGTCCTAACATGGTGTGAGCATGTGCCAAGTCGGCCGAAATAAAGCATCAAAGGAGAATACCACTATACTATGCTTTAATATACTAAAACAACGCATGATTCATCCAATGCACATTAAGCAATCTCAATTGTTTATAACAAGTCATGTTACAACAAAGAATACTAAGCATAAAGCTAAAACAATATCCAGCATGACATGATAAAGCATAGGCCACAGTAAAAAACGAGCTCTTTTTACCACATAAGCATGAACTTTCCTACTCTTTTCCAAACCAAACCAAACTATTTGCAAACCAACGTATGAAAGAGGGGGTCCAACCAATTTATTCAGAAAACTAAGCAAACCAAGCAAACTAAAAACCAAAACAAAAACGAAAAAGAAGACGCTCCAAGAACAACACAACTGTGCATGAAACAATAAAAATGAAGCGTTTGGAAGAAACCTGAGATTATTATTGATGAAGGAGGGGATGCCTTGGGCATCCCCAAGCTTTGATGCTTGTAGTTCTTGGATATTTCTTGGGGTGACACGCATGGCATCCCCAAGCTTGAGCTTTAGTCCATCCTTCATCTCATTACTCATTCCTTCCGTACACCTGAAATTATTCCTTCATACAAAACTTCACACAATCTTTATTAGCAACATTAGTGCACTCAAGATAATAAGTCTTTAGGTTCAGTTCTAACACCAATAAAACTTCCATTAAAACACTAGCTACTGTAGCACTTCCCTCAAAAAGCTCAATTCCCCAAAAGAACTCAAGAAGGAACCAACAAGAAGCAAATGCAGAAAATGGCAGAAATCTATCAAAACAGACCAGCAGGTAAAGACGAATTTTTTCGAAGACCTTCTATTGCTCAAATCAAAAAGTGTTGAACTAACTAAAGTTAGATAACAACCTGTTGCAGAAGCAAAAAAATTCACGCCTTAAAAAGACGTTCAGAGATTTTATACGAATTTGTACGGTGAAGCACAAAAATCTATTTCGGGACAGCAACTTTCCCAATCATTACTTCTTTCTCATTAGAGGTTACTCTTGGCACAAAAAGCAAATAAAAAGGATAAGGAGAGGTTATTACAGAGGTAATAACTTCGAAGACTCAACTAAAACTTTTGGGTTATCTCCCAATAAGTACTTTTCTTTAACGCCTTTAAGTTAGGCATGATAGTTTGAGAAGATGCTCACATAAGAAATATGAATTGAAGTAAAAGAGAGCATCAAGAAGCAAATATAAACACATTTGAGTCTAACCCACTTCCTATGCATAGGAATCTTGTAAAGAAATAAGTCATGAAAGCACAAAGAAATAAGCATAGGAAAGAAAAACAAGTGAAACTTCAAGACTTTGAACATAAAGAGGAGAAACTTAATATTATTGAGATGCATAAAACCATGTTTCCCTCTCTCATAATAACTTTCAGTAGCATCATGAATAAAATTAACAATATAACTATCACATAAAACATTCTTATCATGAGCCACATGCATATAATAATTAATACTCTCCACATAAGCATAGTCATTCTTATTAATTGTAGTGGGAGCAAATTCAACAAAATAGCTATCATTATTATTCTCATCACTATAATCATCAAATATAGGAGGCATATTGTAGTCATAATTAATTTCCTCAATAGTTGGTGGACTGAAAATATCATACTCATCATTCTAATCATCATAAATTGGAGGTTTTGTATCATCAAAGTAAATTTTCTCCTCCATGCTTGGGGGACTAAAAATATCATACTCATCAAAACTAGCTTCCCCAAGCTTAGACTTTTCCATAGCATTAGCAATAATTGTGGCCAAAGAATTCATACTAACAACATTGCTATTAGCATGCAAATAAAGTTCCATAGGTTTTTTAATTTTCTCTTCAAACACTTCATGTCCTAACTCAAGATAAATGCTATAAATCTCTCTATTTTTTTTGTTTTCCATTAAGCCTAACTAGTGAAAAAAAGAAACAAAAAGACAAAATTGCAGAATCTAAAGGAAATAACATCGAGCACTCACACCAGAAAATAGGCGTTTGCCGTGGGAGGTTCTTCTTCTTTAATCCTCCGTTGTGAATACCTTTTACCTTACCTCCCCGGCAACGGCCCAGAAAATAGCTTGATGTCTACGCACTTCTATTCTTGTAGACAGTTGTTGGGCCTCCAAGTGCATAGGTTTGTAGAACAGCAGCAAGTTTTCCCTTAAGTGGATCACCCAAGGTTTATCGAACTCAGGGAGGAAGTGGTCAAAGGTATCCCCTCTCAAGCCACCCTGCAATCAAGATACAAGAAGTCTCTTGTGTCTCCAACACACCCAATACACTTGTCAGTTGTATAGGTGCACTAGTTCGGCGAAGAGATAGTGAAATACAAGTGGTATGGATATAAGATAACAATGCTAGAAAATACTTTGATGGCGTGGAAGAGAATAAAGGCAAACTGAAATAAAGATGGAAGCAAGCAAACATGTAACAGAGCTAGTAACAAACGGTGTTTCAATGCTAAGAAACAAGGCCAAGGGATCATACTTTCACTAGTGAACACTCTCATTCAAATATCTTCTCTTTATGATACTACTCTTAACTACTCTCCGGTTGGACACTCTAATCGATGGTAGGGCTATAACAGCATACCTCAAAGTAAGCCTTTCCCATCTAGAAAATCCCACACTGTCACCTTGAGCACTAGATGAGTCCAACAAACACCACAATTTCATAGAAAGATCCAACTCCAAATATAACTCATAACAAGTATTTGTAATCTCTAGCCTAAGTGCCACCATGGTGAGCACGCTGTCACTTTCACACACATGGGGAGAGCAGAGATCTATTAAATCACTTGAGTAGCAAGGTAGATCTATAGATTACAAGCTCAGGATCTCAATAAGATCATGCATAGAGAGAGAGATGAACACATAGCTACCGGTAGAACCCTTAGCCTCAAGAGAGAACTACTCCATCCTCATCATGGGAATCAGCAATGGTGATGGAGATGGTGGTGGAGATCGATGGAGATGGCTCCGGGGGCACTTCCCCGTCCTGGCAGGGTGCCGGAACAGAGACTTTCTGTCCCCCGAATCTCCCCTTCGGTGGCGGTGGCGCTGTGGAACTTTTCGTGGCTGGAGGCTTGACTATCTAGGGTTTATGCCTCGGGAGGCTTCTTATAGGCGAAGAGGCAAGGTCGGTGGGCGGCCAGGGCTAGCCCGCGCCACCACATGGTGTGGCCGCCCTGTGGCCCCTCTCCATCTCGTATTCTGGCTCCGTGAGTCTCCTGAAAAAATAGGCATATTGGCTTTTGTCCCATCCAATTCCGAGAATATTCATTTTCTGACTTCTGGAACCAAAAACAGCATAAAACAGGCAACTGGAACTATGGCTCTTGTTAATAGGTTAGTCCAAGAAATCATATGAAAAGTACTCCAAAGTGTGGACAAAACACAAGAAAGTAGATAAAACCAAGCATGGAACATCAAAATTATAGATACATTTGCAATGTATCACGAGGTAATCTAGCCAACCCTACCACCGAGTCAGTTCCTTATGACATGGAGGACTTGTTGGTGAGCCTCGCTACCCACATGGAACTGGTGAAGAACTATGGGGCAGACATTATGCCTGCAGCGATGCGGATGTTCAATTCTCTTTGGCCCACTGAGCCCACTCCCAAGGTAAGCGTTGCTTTTATAGCAAAACTAATGGAGTGCGAAACTCAGCTGAACCCATGGCGGGAATCTTCTGCACGAGCCGGAGGTAATACAACGCTAAACTTCGTTCTATCTTGGTATGAGGAGCTGTATCTAAATCTGCATGAGCGTTTGCGCACCGGATCAAAGTGGTCCAATGATCCGGAGTGCATTGCTCAACGCAAAGCCCGTGCCAACAAACTTATCCAATATGCCTTCTACCTTAGCTGGAATGAGGGTCCGAGCTACCTTGATGCATTTGATGATGGGTATGCTTCTGATGGTGCTGAGGGTGACGAGGATGAGGAGGAAGCCTCCGAGCTTGGCGACGATGCTGAAGACCCAAAGAACAAGGAGGCTAATCCGGAAGATGAGGCCGGGACTAGCGCCCCGCCCACATATGCCGAAGTACCTCCTCCCTCGACCGATGATTCGGCTCCTGTTGTTGCTCCTTGAGCTATTTAAACACTTGAACAATGTTCGTGAGGTCCCTGGTATGTCGGGTGCAATTGTATCTATGCACCATGGTTTTATTTTGATACAATTGGTTATGTTTTGCTACTAAGTTTTTAAATGTCGGGTTAACTTGGGCGAAGTCCCCGAGTTTCCTTTTCTTGTTCCTGCAATTTTATGACTCGGCTCGCGTCTACCTTGATTCGGTTTTTGACTTACTTGTCCGAGGTTCAAAAAAATTGACGCAACAATACTTGAAACTTTGAGATTAGCTCAAAATAATCCAATGCAAGATAGATAAAGTAAATAGAGAGTTAGTCGAAATAAAAAATGTCGGCTCGATTACATTCTTTTCCTTAGTCGTTTTTCATGTGCTTTGCAATTTGAAACTTGTTCTCTTGCTTGCCATGAAGCCAATTTTTGTTAGACAGCAGCAAAGTGGAAGATTTGGGTTTTTGGTGCTCACACATTACTAACCCGGCTAAAGTCCAAAAAGTTTAAGCTAGCCGACATATAGAAAGTAAATATAGAAAAGACAATTATTAAGGCAGTCCCCGTGTTTCAGCCCGGGGTGCCAAAGTTTCATTGATGTGCTCATTGCCGACATACATACCGACATATGAGTAACTCAGATACATTCACCTCTTTGCTAGGTGTAAAATGGACAAATTAAAGGTACATTCCACGGACGCTTAGTTTCCTTGCCGAACCTATCTGCCTTGTTCTTTTCCTGTGGCTGTGCATCGATGAGATAATAGGAATCATTGTGCAAAGCTTTGCTTACAATGAAGGGTCCTTCCCATGGCGGGTATAACTTATGCATGCCAGCAGTGTGTTGCACCAGCCCAAGTACGAGATCACCTTCCCGGAAAACTCGTGGGTTTACTTTCCGGCTGTGGTAGCGTCGGAGATTTTGCTGATATATGCCGGATATATACAAGGCTAGTTCTCTCGCTTCTTCCAGTAGATCAACATCATTTTGCCGGGCCTCATGCACTTCAGCTTCTCTGTATTGGGTGACTCTTGGCGAATAATGCTCTATATCGGTTGGGAATACAACTTTTGCCCCATATACCAGAAAGAATGGCGTATAGCCCGTTGATCGATTCAGAGTTGTTCTCAAACTCCATAGTACCGCTGGTAGTTCTTGTATCCAGCAACCCGCTGATCTTTGTAGCGGCTCAATGAGCCGGGGTTTTATCTCGGACAAGACTAGTCCGTTGAATCTTTCCACTTGCCCGTTCGATGCGGGGTGGGCTACTGAGGCAATATCTAGCCAGATCTTCTTTTTTTGGTAGCACCTCGCAAATGCTCCTTCAGCAAAATTCGTGCCATTATCAGTTATGATACTGTGGGGATAGCCGTATCTCAAGATTATATCTTTGAGGAACGTTACCGTTGTTGCCCCATCACATTTCCTGATTGGCTTTACCTCAATCTACTTGTTGAACTTGTCCACTGATGTCTACGCACTTCTATTCTTGTAGACAGTTGTTGGGCCTCCAAGTGCAGAGGTTTGTAGAACAGCAGCAAGTTTCCCTTAAGTGGATCACCCAAGGTTTATCGAACTTAGGGAGGAAGTGGTCAAACGTATTCCCTCTCAAGCAATCCTACAATCAAGATACAAGAAGTCTCTCGTGTCCTCAACACACCCAATACACTTGTCAGGTGTATAGGTGCACTAGTTCGGCGAAGAGATAGTGAAATACAAGTGGTATGGATAATTATAAGTGGTAACGGTGCCAGAAAATAGCTTGCTGGCGTGTGGTTGACGTGGGAAAAGACTAAACGCAAACTGAAATAAAGATGGAAGCAAGCAAACATGTAACAGATCTAATTGCAAACGGTGTATCAATGCTTAGAAACAAGGCCTAGGGATCATACTTTCACTAGTGAACACTCTCATATAAATATCTTCTCTTTACGATACTACTCTTAACTACTCTCCGGTTGGACAATCTAATCATTGGTAGGGCTATAACAGCACTCCTCAAAGTAAGCCTTTCCCATCTAGAAAATCCCACACTCCTTGAGCACTAGATGAGTCCAACAAACACCGCAATTTCATAGAAAGATCCAACTCCAAATATAACTCATAACAAGTATTTGTAATCTCTAGCCTAAGTGCCACCATGGTGTACACGCTGTCACTTTCACACACATGGGGAGAGCCAAAGATCTAATAAAGCACTTGAGTAGCAAGGTAGATCTACTTGATTACAAAGCTCATGATCTCATAAGATCATGCATAGAGAGAGAGATGAACACATAGCTACCGGTAGAACCCTTAGCCTCGAGAGAGAACTACTCCCTCATCATCATGGGAATCAGCAACGGTGATGGAGATGGCGGTGGAGATCGATGGAGATGGCTTCGGGGGCACTTCCCCATCTTGGCAGGGTGCCGGAACAGAGACTTTCTGTCCCCTGAATCTCCCCTTTGGTGGCGGCACCACTGCGGAACTTTTCGTGGCTAGAGGCTTGACTCTTTACGGTTTTTGCATCCGGAGGCATCTTATAGGCGAAGAGGCAAGGTCGGTGGGCGGCCAAGGGGCCCACACCACCTGGTGGTGTGGCTAGGGCTAGCCCGCGCCACCACATGGTGTGGCCGCCCTGTGGCCCCTCTCCGACTCGTCTTCTCGCTCCGTGCGTCTTGCGGTAAAATATCGGCTTTCGCTTTTGTCAGGTCCAATTCCGAGAATATTCATTTTCTGACTTTCCTGGAACCAAAAACAACATAAAACAGGCAACTGGCATTGTGGCATCTTGTTAATAGGTCAGTCCTAGAAAATGCATAAAAGTATCTCCAAATGTAGACAAAACATAAAAAAGTAGATACTAAACAAGCATGGAACATCAAAAATTATAGATACGTTAGCAACGTATCAACATCCCCAAGCTTAACTCCTGCTCATCCTCGAGTAGGTAAGTGATAAGAAGAAAGAATAATTTTTGAGGTGACATGCACCATCATAAACTTAATCAAAGTATTTGTAAAACATTGATAGCTGGGATCATAGTACTTCAAGATAAAGTTCTAACAATAAGACATAGCAACTATGTTGTAACATGAAAAGGCACAAACAAAAGATTCATGAATAACAATGCTTTGCAAGGCGTTTGTTTGTTTCACATAAAGAAAACATAGCATAGTGGCATTCAGCTTGTCCCTCATAAAGTAGCAAACATGAATGCATAGGACACCTTCAAAGTTTATAAGGGTGACAATATAAAAATAGTTTAAGAACAAGCAATATCAAAGTTATGCATCAATCAACAAGTCTTGGGACAATGCACATAGAACTAAGAATGACCACTATGCTCTCTCAATATGTGCATAAAGATAGAAGGTGGAGACTCAACATAAAAGTAAAAGAAAGGCCTTCATAGAAGGAAGTAGGGATTCAAGTTTCATAAAGAGCTTCCAAAAATTATGGTACTTATTAGCTTTCAGCTCTCATTGCCCCTATCATAAGCATCTTGAAGTGATTAAGGTTAAAGTGACACAACTAAGAGGATATGTTTGACAAGTTATAAGTTGAAATCTCATGCCCCTTACTTACGAGTACCAAACCTCATGCTACTCAACTTTAGTCACAAGTAAGCTCTTGTCATTGTAAGTACATATGTATCATAGAGAACCGCCAACGGGGTACCCCTTGCACATGATACAGGAGCTATCCCATAATCAAAATGACAAGGTAAGTAGACAATGAGCATCTTAGCGATCTTTTTATTTGCTATTTGCATAGGTTTTTATTGAGGATGCTTCATAGAATGCTCATTATTGTTATGTTGCAATTTTCCACCATGATTAGGCATGACTTAGGCTATCGGCCCAGGTGTTTCTCTAACACACATACAAAATCCATGATCTTACAAGTTACACTTTTATTTCACACCGCCGGGATTCATAAGCAAAAGAACATGATATCAACGGGGTACAATGTACAAGTGCAATGTTGAAAGCGTTCCCCATGATACATGGTTCTGCTAATTTCAACTTATAAAGCGCAAGCATATACACAACAAAGATGGACACAATGGTTCAAGTTTATTAAATTCAAGAAAGTGAAGTGTGCCATCAAGTTCATGAGAGGTTTAATCACTATTTTTCACATAACAAGTTTAATTTAGAAGGTAGATAAAAACATGAATATACTTGGAATAGAAATTGCTAATGGGTAGGTATGGTGGACTCTTTGGAATAACTTGGTTTTGGGAGTTGGATGCATGAGTGGAACTCATACTTGGTTATGGAGGCTAGCAAAAGACTGGGAGCGACCAACTAAGAGAGCAATAATGACCATAATCATGCAAAGCGACAAAACATTATTAATTAAAGCATAAAGTGATATTACAAGTCGAAAACCAAAGGATCATAAAGGCTATAGTGACTTGGGATAGTCATAACATGGTGTGAGCATGCGCCAAGTTAACCCAAATAAAGCATCAAAAGAGAATACCACAATACTATGCTTTAATATGCTAAAACAACGCATGATTCTTTCAAGGTACATTAAGCAATCTCAATTGTTTATAACATGTAATGCTACAACAATAATTACTAAGCATAAAGCCAAAACAATATCAAGCATGACATGACAAAGCATAGACCACAGTCAAAAACAAGCTCCTTTTTACCACTTAAGCATGAACTTTTCCTACTCTTTTCCAATCCAAACCAACTTATTTGAAAGAACTCACAAAGATAATAAATAAATAAAGATCAGTGAGCTTGTCTCACAAATCCAAAAGGAATAACTAAAAAGTTCTAAGCTTAATGCACAAGAAAACTAAGGCTAAACACACTGCGAACAAAAGAAAACACTCACGGAACAATAAGAGTGAAAACTAGAGTGTTCTAGGCAATGAATAACGGGGTGTGTCTCTCTCCAAAAGAAGTGTGTTGGGATCCAACCAACTTATTCAAGAAAACAAATCAAACAAAGCAAACGAAAAACGAAAACGAAAACGAAAACGAAAAAGAAGATGCTCCAAGAACAACACAACTGCGCATGAAACAATAAAATGAAGCGTTTGGAAGAAACCTGAGATTTTTATTGATGAAGAAGGGGATGCCTTGGGCATCCCCAAGCTTTGACGCTTGTACTTCTTGGATATTTCTTGGGGTGACACGCGTGGCATTCCCAAGCTTGAGCTTTAGTCCATCCTTCATCTCATTACTCATTCCTTCCATACACCTGAATTTTTTTCTTCATACAAAACATCACACAATCTTTATTAGCAACATTAGTGCACTCAAGATAATAGGTCTTTTAGGTTCAGTTACAACACCAATAAAACTTCCATGAAAACACTAAATACTCTAGCAGTTCCCTCAAAAATCTCAATTCCCCAAAAGAACTCAAAAAGGAACCAACAAGAAGCAAATGCAAATAATGGCAGCAATCTGTCAAAACAGACCAGCAGGTAAAGACATTTTTTTCAAAGAGCTTCTGTTGCTCAAATCAAAAAGTATTGAACTAACGAAAGTTAGATAACAACCTAGGGCAGAAGCACAAAAATTCACGCCTCAAAAGGACGTACATAGATTTTACAGGAATTTTTACGGTGAAGCATAGAAATCTGTTTTGGGACAACAACTTTCCCAATCATTACCTCTCTCTCATTAGACGGTGAAGCAAAATCATTGAGGACAATCTCAAGATCAATCACAAAATACTTTGATGACTAAACAGGTAAGGCAGCAAGAGGCGAGTAGAGCGATGTGCCGCAGATCATCAAATGATTGCCGATTGGATGCATGCCTTTATCCATGGTTCAGGCGGCCGAGAAATTGTAGCAGACTCATCACGGAGGCAGATTGCGTCGGCTGAGATCGTTTTGTTTGTCTAGCTACGTGAAGTACTATGTGTTTTCGTGTCAATTGCTCGCCCCGATTAGTCCATATGCCTTCTCTCTAAAATATTTTTAGCCCAAAACAATAAAACACATATACATGAACAGTCTAGAGAATGGCCCCCCATACCCATGGGCCCTAGGCGCTTGCACAAGGTTGCCTAGGGTCAGAACCGGGCCTGAGCATAGGAAAACAAAACAAGTGCAACTTCAAGACTTTCAACATAAAGAGGGGAAACTTAATAATGTTGAGATACATAAGACCATGTTTCCCTCTCTCATAATAACTTTCAGTAGCATCATGAATAAAATTAACAATATAATTATCACATAAAACATTCTTATCAGGAGCCACGTGCATAAAAGAATGGATACTCCCCACATAAACAAAGTTATTCTTATTAATTGTAGTGGGAGAAAATTCAACAAAATATCTATCATTATTATCCTCATCACCATAATCATCAAATATAGGAGACATACTGTAATCATAATTAATTTTCTCCTCAATAGTAGGTGGACTAAAAATATCATATTCATTATTGTAATCATCATATATTGGAGGTGTAGTATCATCATAAGCAATAGAATAGTTATCTTCCAAAGTGTGTTCATTTGTAAACATATCATCATTGGAAGGATCATGGATAGCACTAATAGTACAACAATTATTAATATCATCATTTTCAGAATTGGTACCAAAGAGATTTTCAATATCAAAAGTAGTGTGCTTTTGCCAATCATGATCACTATTATAGGTAACATGCATAGGAACATCATCGAGTTCAGACTCATCAAAAACTATAATAGGAGCAACGTGCTTAGGGGAAAATACCGTTTCCTCTCTCCTTTTACTTCTCCTCTTCTTCTTTTTCTTCTTCTCTTTAGGAGGGGGAGGCTTGAAAGGAAGCTTCTCCATATATCCTGGCTCATTGTTAGAGACAATAGAAGAAACTTGGGAGGATTCCTCCTTTTCATTAATAAGATCAAAACACATATTAGTCCTGTCATATTTTGGTAAAATCTCATCTTCTATAATATTTTGTATGTAAGTATTTGTGTGACAATTATCAACACAATAAAGATGACAACCATGCAGGACACTATTCATATCAAAAGCACCCATATCTACCAAAGAGGTTTTTCTTGATAACTCTTCACAGCCCAAAAATAATGTAAGTTCATCATGCTGATTAGGAGTGATCATGTCATCACAATACAAACTTGCAGTACTCATTGGATTAGAAGGGCTATTATTATGGCCTGAGCATTCAAAATTGAAATGACCCACTTCAAAGCAAAGTTCACAAATAAAAGGATAGATGGCACAAACCTTTTTACCAAGATCATTTAGAGCCCTATACCATATTCTAGTTTTTTCATTCCCATGGGTGATACAATATTCTTATTCAATCTGATTATTCTCACAAGGTCTATGTATTCCACAAAAGTTAACATGCTTATAAGAAATAGTACTTTTAGAGGTTTGATCATGTTTATTGCTATTATTAATAACAATTTCATTTTCCATGCAAGTGTCTTTAAAAGGCTCATGATACATGTCCCATTTTTCTTTAGGAGCATTAATATGAGAAGCAAAGGCTCTAAAACAATCAACAAAAATTTGAGGATTAAGACCATATTTAGCACTAAGCTCTTGAAAATCAGTAGTTTCAGCAAAAGACTTAATGCAGTCATACTCATAGTTTATACCTGGTTCTTTACCTTTATCATTATCCCAATCTTCAGTATTGCTTTGAATTGTTTCAAGAAGATCCCACTTATCTTTGACTTCCTTACTTGTGAAGGATCCCTTTAAACAAGTATCTAGATAGTCCATGTAATGTCCTGAAAGCCTTGCATAGAAATTATTAATAACAATATTGCTGGGGAGCTCATGAAAGGGACATTTGAGCATTAGTGATTTCAATCTCCCCCATGATTGGGAAATACTTTCTCCATCATGAGGATGAAAATTATAAATATGATTCCTATCTTTATGAATTTCATGAGGAGGATAAAATTTAGAGTAAAAGAGAGATTCAAGCTCCTTCCACTCCAAATGATGAGGATCATCTAGTAGCTCATACCACTCCCTTGCTTTGCCCTTAAGTGATAAAGAGAATAACTTCTTCTTGACTTGATTTGTTGTAATACCTGCACACTTGAACAACCCGCATAATTCGTGTATAAAGATCAAATGATCAAAGGATGGACAATTCCATCTCCAAAATAGTAGTTATCCATAACACGGTCAATAATTCTTGTAGGTATCTTAAAAGTATCATTAGAATTACCACATATGGGAGTTAAAGTTTCATCAGAGTAAATTTTCTTCTTTAAAACTGGGGAAGTAAAAAGATCATTTTCATAAAAACTAACTTCCCCAAGCTTAGACGTTTCCATAGCATTAGTAACAAAGGTGTTCAAAAGATTCATACTAATAACATTTATATTAGCATGCAAAGAAGGTTCCAAGGGTTTTTAATTTTTCTTTTCAAAGAATTCATGTTCTAAATTAGGAAAAATACTAAAAAGCTCTCTAATTTTGTTGTTGTTTTCCATTAAGCCTAACAAGTGAAAACAAGAAACGAAAAGACAAAATTGCAGAATTTAAAGGAAATAATTTCGAGCACTCACACCGGAGGATGTGAGTACCTTTTACCTTACTTCCCTGGCAACGGCGCCAGAAAATAGCTTGATGTCTACGCACTTCTATTCTTGTAGACAGTTGTTGGGCCTCCAAGTGCAGAGGTTTGTTGATGCAGCCCGTCCTACGGACGCTCGTACATCTACACCAACAAGTCCCCCAAGTGGACCCATGACTCGTGCTCGAGCCAAACTCCTTCAAGCTAAGGTGGACTCGCTCCTCTCCTCGTGCCAATTTGATACATCCTTGGATGGTGTGCTACTTCATGCAACTACTCTATGCATCATCAGGTACGAAGCACCAACACATCACCAAGCACCCCAGGATGGAGAACAAGGAGAAGATCGTGAAGTAGAAGACGCTGGAGCTGCTCAGACCGGAGTCTCCGGTCCACCAAAGTCTCCGACCTGAAGAAACCGGAGTCTCCGGCCCCACCTCCGGTCTGCCCCCAGAATCGAGCTCAGGGTCAATCTGACTGCCCCTCTAGAGGCTGGTCCGGAGACCGACCAGAATCTCCGGTCCAGACCGGAGTCTCCGGTCCACCACACCGGAGTCTCTGGACCGACGGTCGCTAGGCATGTAAAAGGCCTTTGGGCCTTCGGCCGATGTACCCCTTAGTGCGCCCATAACTTGTCTTTTATTCCTAAAGTACCCCTGACAGTGTGGCTAGCCTGTATATAGCCCCCCACCTCTATTGTAAACCCTAGGCATGATATTTGGAATTAGTGGAAACCCCTTGTGGATCTATCTAATTCTTGCCTCATGCTCCTTTGACAAAGGAGCACCAAATATCCCAAACCTCGTTGGAGTTTGCATCGTGCCTCCACGTTGTACAAGGCCTTGGCATCAGTGTCCCTTTGCCAAGACGTCAAGTTCTCACCGAGTCTCCCATCTCACCGTGCCGGTTCGAGAGAGAGTCATCCGCCCGACGCCGATCCTAGGGATTGCGCCGGACCGGTCACCGCTGGCGTGAGCTATTGGTGTTTATCCTGGTTTTGCGTGTGTGTGTTCATCGCGTTTTTTCGTGTGTTCGTCGTGTTCACCCTTCCCTCCTTTCCCCGTACTCCACCCTCGATTTGAAAGGGAATCGTGAAAGATCGGGCCACCCTAGAGGTTTGCCCTCAACATATTGGTATCAGAGCTTCGTTGCTCACGATTTCCCCCACAAATTTTTCTTCTATCCACCAAAAATTCGAAAATCCCCAAATTTGCCTTTGGATCGATCTCTTGATTTGGAGTGTTATTTGTGGTTTTGATCTGACCAAACCTTGTCTTAGGAGTTGGTCCAGCTTTATCATGCGTTTTCCTAGCCCAAGTTGGCCAATTTTCGCGGATTTGAGGCCCCAAAGCGAAGATTTCCGCTCAAGAACACGAGCAGTTCACGATCTGACTCTAGACTGGAGTCTCCGGCCTGCACCCCGGAGTCTCCGGCGTACACCGGAGTCTCTGGCCTACCCACACCGGAGTCTCCGGCTTGCACTGGAGTTTCCGGCCTGAAACCCCGGAGTCTCCGGCCCTGACGCCTGATTTTGATAGTTTTGCCTCTAATCTTGCATTGGCTAATTTTCTCTTGTTTGTTTGTGCCCATGTGCGTGTCGTCAACTAACAACAAGCTTCCACATCGACAACCCCCATGCTCATCGACACCACAGCCCACGAACATCATCCCGCACCACCGACGCCAAGTTCGTCATCAAAGAAGGTATAACTTGTGTCACCTTGTTAACCCCTATCTTCCTTTGTGTGTACATATCCCATGAGGGTGGCTCATCTTGTGTTTGCTTGAGCATTGTGCATTTGTCCTTGGATAGTGAGAGTGCAAGAGCAATATCAAGTGTGACTAGGTAGCATCAAGGGAGAGCAAAAAAAATACAAAAAAAATACAAAGATACAAAGAAAAAGCAAAAGAAAAATAGTCTCCCATTGCCAAAGAGAGTCTCAAAGATTGTAAGCAAGAGAGAAAGAAGAGCGCCCAAGACAAGTGCACAAATCCGTTGCTCATTTTTCCTCTTTGCAAACGAGCCACGGTCTCTCCTTGCATTGGCACGACAACGAGATTAGTCTTCGCTAGGACATTTTGTTTTCTCATTTTCATAGTCGTGTCAATCCCAACAATCTCCACGTGTTTGTACATAGTCGTAGGTTCCCGTCACCCTTTTGAGTTGTTGACCTTCGCCTTTGACTTGAGTTTTGTTGGATTTTACCCACTTTTGACTATCCCTTTTCTTTTGGTTGGTTCTTTGGCTTTCCAAAATCCTAACCTACCACCAACAAGCTTTTGAGAGTTAGTTCTTTCTTTAGTGTGAGTTTTCTTTGCAATTTCACTGTGCACGCTTATAGCTCTCACTTGTGGTTTCTAGTTTAGTGCAATCCCCAAGGTGAGGTACAAGGCTAACATCACCATATTCCACTTCCATATACAATACTTCTGTGTTTTGCATGATGGATAGGCATGGTGAGTCGAGCCAACCACCTCCCCAAGAAGAAGATCAAGGTCCGTACATGACGCACGCAAGTCACTTCATTGTTTGACAAGAGTTCCGTGAACGTTGCCAAGCCCTTGAGAGAAGACAAGATGAACAATTTGGTGAGACGCAAGCCGAGTTCAAGAACATCGACAACCGCTTCGATGGCCTCGAACGACAAATGCATGCAATGCATCACAACTTCGGCCACCAAAATGAAGCGCTCCAACGCTCCGTCGCCGAAACAAATGACAATCTTCAACGCCTCATCGACGAAATGGCAAGGCCACGTTCACGCGCATCAAGCTCTTCAAGTTCTTCGCGTCGTCATGCACCCCCTCAACAAGATCTACATCCAAGTGCTCCAAGATGCAATGATGCCCTCGTGGTTGAAGATGGAAGTTCTTCGAACTATGTACCCTCCCCACGGCACGCCGCAACGTCAAGCTATGATGGTGATTTCTCTTCAAGGCCAAGAGCAAGGCAAGAAGCACACCGTCATCACGCAAGGGCATTAGTGCTCCAACAATAGAAACCACAAGAGCAACCGCAAGTTCAACCACAAGTGCAACCGCAAGTCTACCACCATCGACCGTGACACATACTTGACACAACAAGTGATGACTCCAATTTCGAGAATCAAGCTCGTCATCGACGTGAGGCTCTCCAAGATCCTCCGCCTCATCACCACCATCATGAGCATCAACAACGACACCATGGTCATCACGAGGAGCCTCCTCCACCACACCAAAATATGGAGCGCCAAGTGGTCCAAATTGAGCGACGCCCACCACGTCAAGAGGCTCATGACCATGATCTTCGCTGTGAGGACCATGTGCCTAACCAACATCACCAACCGAGGAATGAGCCTCCCCTTCGTCGTCAACCGCGTCAAGAGGCTCCACACCCTCGCCACCATGAGGTCCAAGCGCCTCAACCACGTCAACAACCACGCCAAGAGCAAGAGCAAGCTCCGCCACAAGGTCGTGAGAACCATGTTCCACCGCATCAACCACAAGATCATCAACAAGGTCACCAATGCCCAAGTTTACCAGATCTAATGACCCCGAAGAATACCTCTCATGGGCACTCAAAGTCGACAAGATCTTCCGCATGCACAACTATAGCAACAAGAAGATGGTCGCCATGGCTTCACTTGAGTTTGATGATTACACCAACCTTTGGTGGGAACAAGTTCAAGTTGCTCATGATGCAAGACAAGAACAGCCAATCACAACTTGGCATGACATGAAGGCTCACATGAGATCCCGGTTCGTCCCCGCGCAATACACGCGTGACCTCTTCAACAACCTTCAATCGCTTCGTCAAGGGACAAAGACTGTGCAAGAGTACTTCAAGGAAATGGAACTCAACTTGATTCGCGCCAACATTGATGAGCGCATGGAGCAAACAATGGGACGTTTCCTTATTGGGTTGAACCACCCCATCAAGCGCATCGTCGAGTTCCAAACATACAACAACATGGTTGAGCTTGTGCACATAGCAACAAAGGCTGAACGTCAAGTGCAAGAGGACATCAAGTACAACAAGACCAAGACATATTTCACCTACAAGCAAGCTTCAACCGCTACGCCAACAAAATTCAATGGAATCTCATCAAGTACCTCCAAGCCTTCCTTCAAGCCCACACTCCCTCAAGGAAAACTGCCCCCAAGTGGTAAGCAAGCAAAGAGTGATACACCTTTCAACGGTGAATGCTACAAGTGTGGAGGCATAGGACACAAGTCGGCCGAATGTGGAAACAAGAAAGTATTATTCATCCATGAAAATGGTGACGAAGAGTACTTGAGTGAAGATGAGTTTGATGCCCATGTCAAGGAAGCAATGGCAAGGCAATGAGTGGAAGATGACCAAGAACTCCTCATGTGTGAACATGACGCAAGTCTATTGCTTGTCGTCACAAGGATTTTGACCACTCAAGCACAAGAGCATGAAGACCAACGCTCCAACATCTTCTAAACACAAGCCGACATCAATGGAAAATCTATCAAGGTGATCATTGACGGAGGGAGTTGCCACAACCTTGCTAGTACCGAGTTGTGTGAGAAGCTCAACCTCACCCTCCATCCGCACAAGCACCCCTACCACGTGCAATGGCTAAGTGACCAAGGGTTTTTGAAGATCAAGCATACTGTATCGGTCTCCATTGCCATTGGTCCTTACAAAGATACGGTGGAGTGTGATGTGGTTCCTATGACAGTTTGCCACATGCTTCTAGGTCGACCATGGCAATTTGACAAGGCTTCTCAACATGATGGTCGCACCAATGTATACACCTTCAAATGGCTCAACAAAACATGTGTTTTGCAACCGATGACTGCTAGCCAAATAATTACGGACAATGCAAAGGCTTTAGCAAGGGCGCAAAGCACAACACCTACTTGTGAGAAGAGCGGTGAGAGAGAGAACCACCTCATAGTGAGTGAGAGCCACAACCCAAACTCAAGTGGAAAAAATAAGAGTGTTCTCCTTGCCACCAAAAGTGAGATGAGAGATGTTCGGAATAACCCATCCATCTTGCACTATGTCCTCCTTTGCAAAGGACTAGCGCACGGAACTAATGAATTAACCAATGTTCCTCCATCTTTGATGATTGTTTTGCAGGAATTCAAGGATGTGTTCCCCGAAGAGCTCCCACATGGACTACCTCCTCTTCGAGGCATCGAACATCGCATTGACCTCATCCTCGGCGCACCACTTCTCAACCGTGCCGCTTACCGCATGAACTCGGAGGAGACAATGGAGATTGAACGTCAAATCAACCAACTCGTCTCCAAAGGTTTGATCCAAGTTAGCACGAGTCCAAGTGCCATACCCGTGATTCTTGTTCCAAAGACGGATGATATGTTACGGTTATGCATGGGCTGCCGTCTAATCAATGCTATCACCGTGTGTTATCGACACCCCATACCACGTCTCGATGACATGCTTGATGAGTTGTGTGGAGCCACTATTTTTTCAAAAATTGATCTTCGTAGTGGTTACCATCAAATACGCATGGCTGAAGGTGATGAGTGGAAAACTGCCTTCAAAACCAAACTTGGTCTCTGTGAACGGTTGGTTATGCCCTTTGGTTTATCTAATGCCCCATCCACCTTCATGCGCCTAATGAATCATATCTTGCGTTCTCTCATTGGAAAAAAGTGTTGTTATCTATTTCGATGATATTCTTGTTTATAGCAAATCACTTGAGGACCATATAACACATGTCAAGGAAGTTCTGCAAATCCTTCGACATGAAAAGCTGTATGCTAATCTTCCCAAGTGCACTTTTGCTAAAGACAAGTTGATTGGATTTGTTGTTTCTTCGAAGGGAATTGAAGTTGATGTTTCCAAGGTAAAGGACATACGAGATTGGCCCATGCCAACAAATGTGAGTGAACTCCGAAGTTTTCATGGGTTGGCCGGTTTCTATCGTCGCTTTGTGAAAGAATTTTCCATCATTGCTTGTCCTCTCAACGAGTTGACGAAAAAGAATGTCACCTTCGTGTGGGGCAAAGCACAACAAAAAGCTTTTGATGAACTTAAAAAGAGGCTCACCGAAGCACCTCTCCTTGCGTTACCGGATTTCACAAAAACTTTTGAGATAGAGTGTGCTTCTAGTGGTATTGGCATTGGAGGAGTCCTTATGCAAAATGGATGTCCTATAGCCTATCATAGCGAGAAACTTGATGGTGCTCGCCTTAATTATCGAATTTATGATAAAGAGCTTTTTGCCTTAGTTCGTGTCCTTCAAGTTTGGCAACACTACCTATGGCCCAACGAATTTATCATACATTCCGACCATGAGTCCTTGAAATATCTCAAAGGCCAAGCCAACTTGAGTAAGAGACACGCTAAGTGGGTTGAATTTATGGAGTCTATTCCGTATATTGTCAAGTATAAGAAGGGCAAAGATAATGTAGTTGCGAATGCTTTGTCTCGCAAACACACAAGCCTTCTTACGAGACTTGAAATCAACGTGTTGGGTCTTGAGGAAATAAAATATTTGTATGCTTCCAACCCGTTCTTTGAACCAATTTTCGCAAAGTGCTCCAATGACAAAGGAGTTGATGATTTCTATTTGCATAAGGGATTTTTTTAATCAAAAAAAGCTATGCATTCCAAAGTCATCCCTTCAACTTTTGTTTCTCCAAGAATCTCATGGCGGAGGCCTTATGGGTCACTTTGGTCACGACAAGACATTGTACATGCTCTCCAATCACTACTTTTGGCCCAAGATGAAGTGTGACGTGGAGCGCTACGTTCAACGATGCACGACATGTGTTCAAGCTAAGTCGCAAGCTAACCCTTATGGTCTTTATATGCCATTGCCTATTCCTCTTACACCTTGGTTCGACATTAGCATGGATTTCATGTTAGGATTGCCTAGATCTAAGCATGGTCATGATTCTATATTTGTTGTTGTTGATCGTTTTTCCAAAATGGCACACTTCATACCGTGCCATAAGACCGACGATGCTTCACATGTTGCAAATCTGTTTTCAGGGAAATCGTCCGTCTTCACGGTGTGCCAAGGACAATCGTCTCCGACCGCGACATCAAATTGATGAGCTACTTATGGAAGACCCTCATGGCCAAGCTCGGCGTCAAGCTACTCTTTTCATCCGCATCCCATCCCCAAACTGATGGTCAAACCGAAGTTGTCAACCGAAGCCTCGGGACTCTCCTTCGTGTGTTGATCAAGAAGAACTTGAAGGATTGGGAGGAATGCATCCCACACGCCGAGTTCGCCTACAACCGTGCCAAGCACTCAACAACCAAGATGAGTCCATTTATGATCGTCTATGGTTTCGAGCCCCTCACCGCGCTCGACATCCTACCACTACCTCTCCATGAGCACACAAACATGGACGTCGAGAAACACGCACAAGCTATGAAGAAACTTCATGAAGAAACAATAGCTACTATCAAACAACAAGTCCTTCGCCAAGCTTCAAGGTTAAACAAGGACAAGAAGGAGATGATCTTTGAAGAAGGTGACCTTGTGTGGATAAACCTAAGCAAAGACTACTTCCCCAAGGAGCGTGACTACAAGCTCAAGCCAAGAGGAGATGGTCCCTTCAAGGTCCTCAAAAGAATCAACAACAACGCCTACATCATCGACATACCGACCTCTAAGTACCTTGCAAGCTATACATTCAATGTCAAGGACCTTTCACCCTACCATGGATATGTTCAAGATGATAACCATGAAGAGTCGAGGACGACTCTTTCCCAAGGGGGGGGGGGGGAGCTGATGGAGCCCGTCCTACGGACGCTCCTACATCTACACCAACAAGTCCCCCAAGTGGACCCATGACTCGTGCTCGCGCCAAACTCCATCAAGCTAAGGTGAACTCGCTCCTCTCCTCGTGCCAATTTGATACATCCTTGGATGGTGTGCTACTTCATGCAACTACTCTATGCATCATTAGGTACGAAGCACCAACACATCACCAAGCACCCCAGGATGGAGAGCAAGGAGCAGATCGTGAAGCAGAAGACGCTAGAGCTTCTTAGACCGGAGTCTCCGGTCTGCGCACACCGGAATCTCCGGTCCACCAAAGTATCTGGCCTGAAGACACCGGAGTCTCCGGCCCCACCCCCATTCTGCCTCCAGATTCCAGAGACTGACCGGAATCTCCGGCCTAGACCGGAGTCTCCAGTCCACCACACCGGAGTCTCCGGACCGACCGTCGCCAGGCATGTAAAAGGCCTTTGGGCCTTCAGCCCAAGTACCCCTTAGTCCGCCCAGAACTTGTCTTTTATTCCTAATGTACCCCTGACTGTGTGGCTGGCCTATATATAGCCCCCCACCTCTATTGTAAACCCTAGGCATGATATTTGGAATTAGTGGAAACCCCTTGTGGATCTATCTAATTCTTGCCTCATGCTCCTTTGACAAAGGAGCACCAAATATCCCAAACCTCGTTGGAGTTTGCATCGTGCCTCCGCGTTGTACAAGGCCTTGGCATCGGTGTCCCTTTGCCAAGACGTCAAGATCTCACCGAGTCTCCCATCTCGCTGTGTCGGTTCAAGAGAGTGTCATCCGCCCGACGCCGATCCTAGGGATTGCGCCGGACCGGTCACCGCCGGCGTGAGCTATTCGTGTTTATCGTGGTTTTGCGTGTGTGTTTTCATCGCGTTTTTCGTGCGTGTGTTTGTCGTGTTCACCCTTCCCTCCTTCCCCCGCACTCCACCTTCGATTTGAAAGGGAATCGTGAAAGATCGGGCCACCCTAGAGGTTTGCCCTCAACATTTGTAGAACAGCAGCAAGTTTCCCTTAAGTGGATCACCCAAGGTTTATCAAACTCAGCGAGGAAGTGGTCAAGGGTATTCCCTCTCAAGCAATCCTGCAATCAAGATACAATAAGTGTCTTGTGTCCCCAACACACCCAATACACTTGTCAGGTGTATAGGTGCACTAGTTCGGCGAAGAGATAGTGAAATACAAGTGGTATGGATAATTATAAGTGGTAACGGTGCGAGAAAATAGCTTGCTGGCGTGTGGTTGACGTGGGAAAAGACTAAAGGCAAACTGAAATAAAGATGGAAGCAAGCAAACATGTAACAGATCTAATTGCAAACGGTGTATCAATGCTTAGAAACAAGGCCTAGGGATCACACTTTCACAGTGAACACTCTCATATAAATATCTTCTCTTTATGATACTAGTCTTAACTACTCTCCGATTGGACACTCTAATCATTGGTAGGGCTATAATAGCACTCCTCAAAGTAAGCCTTTCCCATCTATATAACCCCACACTATCACCTTGAGCACTCGATGGTTCCAACAAACACCACAATTTCATAGAAACATCCAAATCCAAATATAACTCATAACAAGTATTTGTAATCTCTAGCCTAAGTGCCACCATGGTGTGCACGCTGTCACTTTCACACACATGGGGAGAGCCAAAGAGATAATAAAGCACTTGAGTAGCAAGGTAGATCTACTTGATTACAAAGCTCATGATCTCATAAGATCACGCATAGAGAGAGA
Organism: Avena eriantha; assembly: GCA_910589775.1. Classification (NCBI taxonomy): domain Eukaryota; kingdom Viridiplantae; phylum Streptophyta; class Magnoliopsida; order Poales; family Poaceae; genus Avena; species Avena eriantha. Next base: position 393,951,937 of record OU342742.1, on the reverse strand, counting down.
TGGACACATAGCTACCGGTAGAACCCTTAGCCTCGAGAGAGAACTACTCCCTCATCATCATGGGAATCAGCAACGGTGATGGAGATGGCGGTGGAGATTGATGGAGATGGCTCTGGGGCACTTCTCCGTCCCGGCAGGGTGCCGGAACAGAGACTTTCTGTCCCTTGAATCTTCCCTTCGATGGCGGCGCCGCTGCTGAACTTTTCGTGGCTAGAGGCTTGACTCTTCAGGGTTTTTGCATCTGGAGGCATCTTATAGGCAAAGAGGCAAGGTCGGTGGGTGGCCAGGGTGCCCACACCACCTGGTGGCACGGCCAGGGCTAGCCCGTGCCACCACATGGTGTGGCCGCCCTGTGGCCCCTCTCCGTCTCGTCTTCTGGCTCCGTGAGTCTTCTGGTAAAATATCGACTTTTGCTTTTGTCCGGTCCAATTCCGAGAATATTCATTTTCTGACTTTCCTAAAACCAAAAACAGCAGAAAACAGACAACTGGCACTGTGGCACCTTGTTAATAGGTTAGTCCCATAAAATGCATAAAAGTATCTCCAAATGTAGACAAAACATAAGAAAGTAGACACTAAACAAGCATGGAACATCAAAAATTATAGATACGTTAGCAACGTATCATCCACCATAACCAAGATATGGGTCATACCTCCCTTTGCCAACTTAAATGTTCCTACCATGTCTAGGCACCAAACAGCAAATGGCCAAGTAATGGGTATGGTTTTGAGTTCCGACATTGGCGTGTGGGTTTTTGTGGCATATCTCTGACAGCCATTGCATTTCCTCACCAGATCTTCTACTTGTTCCAGGGCACTTGGCCAATAAAATCCATGCCGAAAAGCTTTTGCCACTAATGCTCTAGAAGATGCATCATGAGCACATTCTCCTTGATGGATATCTCGGAGTATGTCAAGCCCTTCTTCCGGGTCTACGAATCGTTGCAAGACACTAGTAACACTTCTTTTGTATAGCTCGATGTTGATTATAGCATATGCCTTGGCCCTCCTCTGAATTTGTCTTGAGTGTATCTCATCATTTGGCATAATTCCTTCTTTTAGGAAATCAAATATTGGTTTAGCCCAAACAGGTATAGGCCGGATGGGGAAAAGTTCTTCATCAAGTATCATCGCATCCACCGACATAACTCATGCCGGATCTGGCTGAATAGTCCCCGAGTTTGCTGAGGCACTCCCCGGGTTTGCCGAAGCAGTCCCCGGGTTTGCTGAAGTGCCTCCCTAGTCTATTTCCATAGGTGTCGCTTCTGATCCGGAAATTGCCAGGACATAAATTGAGTCGGATTCTAGCGATGGTGTAATTGATGGTTTTCTCAGGTGCTCCAAAGCAACATTTGGTGGAATTGGTTGCTGGGATGACCCCAACTTGGAAAATACATCGACTGCCTCATTTTCAATCCGTGGTACATGATGAAATTCAAATCCCTCAAAGAACACACTTATTTTTTGAACATGGAATCTGTAAAGGGCCATGCTGGAATCCAAGGCATCCCAATTTCCAGATACTTGCTGCACCACCAAATCCGAGTCTCCAAAGCATTGTATCCGACGTATTCCTACTTCCTTTGCCACTTTAAGCCCATGAACAAGTGCTTCATATTCTGCAATGTTGTTTGACGCGCTGAAGTGAATTTGGAGGACATATTTTAACGGATCCTTCTTGGACGAGGTAAGCACTACCCCGGCACCCAGTCCTTCTTTCAGCTTTGACCCGTCAAAGTGCATCTGCCAGTAATTGGAGTCTGGCAAAGGTGGTTCGTATTGCATCTCGTCCTAGTCCACAAAGAAATCCGCCACAGCTTATGATTTGATCGCATCTCTTCTATCGAACTATGGCGCATATGGGTCCAGCTCAATTGCCCACTTTGCTATTCGGCCGCTAGCATCCTTGTTGCTCATAATCTTTGATATGGGTGCTTCACATATCACCTTAATTGGGCGTTCCTCAAAGTAATGTTTGAATTTCTTGGCCGCCATGTACACACCGTATGCCATCTTTTGGTAGTGTGGGTAATTCTGTTTTGAGGCCAATAACACCTCACTCAAATAATACACCGGCCTTTGCACCGACTTTACTTCCTCGTCATGTTCCACCACTACCACTGCACTTACAACTCGGTTGGTTGTGGCTATATAGAGCAACATCAGCTCTTCAGGTAGTGGGGCGGCTAATATTTGCGGAGAGGACAACATCTTTTTTAATTCTCGAAATGTGCTATCTGCTTGCGGTGTCCATGTAAATTTGTCCGTTTTTTATTAACTGGTAGAGGGGCAATGCCTTCTCTCCTAGCCGACTTACAAACCGGGTTAACGATGCCAGACAACCAGTGAACTTCTACACATCGTTAAGGGACTTTGGCAGTTCTATTCTCTCGATAGCCCGGATTTTTGTCGGATTAGCTTCGATTCCTTGGCTGGACATGAGAAAACCGAGTAATTTTCTAGTTGGCACACCAAAGGTACATTTTTCTAGGTTAAGCTTCATGCGGAACCGTCTTAGGTTCGCGAATGTCTGTCGGATACCATCAAGAAGCGTATTTCTTTTCTTTGATTTTATCACAACATCATCCACGTAGACTTGCACATTTCGACCTATTTGGTCATGTAGACATTTTTGCATGCCTCAATGATATGTTGCTCATGCATTACGTAATCCAAATGGCATAGTGCAATAGCAATAAGCCTCGTAAGGGGTGATAAATGCAGTATTTATTTGATCATCCGAATTTAGAGGTATCTGGTGGAAACCAGAATATGCGTCTATGAATGACAACAATTCACATCCAACAGTTGAGTCTATGACTTGGTCTATCCTAGGAAGTGGGAATGGATCTTTCGGACATGCCTTGTTCAGGTTCGTATAGTCAATGCACATATGCCACACCACTGCCATGTTCGGATTGTCCTTCTTCTTTTCCACGAGCACCGGATTAGAAAGCCAATCCGGGTAAAGCACTTCCATGATAAATCCGGCTGCAAGGATCCTAGCTATTTCATCCCCAATGACCTTTCTCCTGTCTTCGGCGAAGCGGCGGAGAGGTTGCTTCACCGGCTTAACCCCGCGTCTTACATTCAAAGAGTGCTCGGCCAACTCCCTCGGTACACCTTGCAGATCCTATGTGGACCAAGCAAAGATATCCCGATTCTCACGGAGGAAGTTGACAAGCTCGCTTTCCTATTTGTCGCCTAACCTGGCACCAATAGTCACGGTGCGCTTTGGGAACTGATCATCAATGGGTACTTTCTTCGTATCTTTTGTCGCATGGAAAGAAACACTTTCATGCGGGTTGGTCAGAGCCGGCATATGCTGCTGCATGGACTGAGCCAATGCCACCACCTCTTGAATTCTCCTTTTCTCTTGAGCTATCACGAGTGACTCGGCTAAGTTAGATCCGGCGGAAGCGCACTCGATCGGACGCCTAAAGTCTCCTGATATGCTAATCACTCCCCTTGGTCCGGGCAATTTCATCTTTAGGTAACTCATGTGAGTACTTGCTATGAACTTGCTCAGAGCGGATCTGTCGAGAAACGCGTGATAAGCGCTTTCCAAGTTCACCACTTCAAACTCCAAATTTTCAGTCTGGCAGTTATCTCTTGTACCAAACAACACATCGACCCGGACCTTACTAATAGGTTCACATGAGATACCTGGCACAATCCCGTGGAAAGTGGTCCTTGTAGCTTGGAACATGTTCTCCGAGATCCCCAACTTGTGCATGGTATCCTTGTACATGATGTTAATGCTACTGCCATTTTCTATCAGTACCTTGGAAAAACTTACGTTGATATTCGGACCGATGAACGTCGGATCCAGCACTAGCGCATACGATCTAGGACTCGGCATGAGCCAGAGATGATCCTTGACACTCCAGGTAATCTCCTGGTCCGACCAAGGCATGTACCTCGTTACAGCTGGCATTGCAACATTCACCTCCATATGCCGATGTTGCAGACTCTTTTTGTCAGTTTCTTCCGTGGTGAACACACAGTAGCTTTGGTGATGTTCCCTGTACTCATTTCTCCCTTCATTACCATGGTAACCTTGGTCTTGTTGTTGCTTGTTGTTCACCTAATGCACTGCATCCCTTCTCTCCTAATTTTCATACCTCGGTGGAGGTGGTGGCAACATTAGTTGTTGTCCATTCCCCCCCTAAGAAATTGTTGCCGAGGTGCTTCATTCTGAGGTGCTTCATTCCAAGGTGCCTGAGCATTCCCCAAGCTACCCTGCTCTAGTTTTCTCATCCACTCACATTGCCAGATTGTATGGTTCGCTAGACTATTCGGACTTGGCGTATGGAATTTGCAAGGCTGATCCAACATAGACTCGAATGTGTTCCTTAGGCGATCCTTTCTTTCTTTCCATTGTTTCTTATGTTCTAGAGTCCAAGGCTTCTTGCCTTCACCCTTTTGCTGCCAATGTTGTCCTCCAGTTTTCTAGCGCTGGCTAGCGCTGACATTGGGCTGGTCTCGGTCCACAGCCGCCACCTACTATGAGTTGTACCAGTAATCCGGACGATCATCCCTTCTTTTACCCCGGAAATCATTTCTCCTGGATGATCCAGAGCCATCTCTATTATAGTGCTACTCATTTGACTCGCTCGACATTATCCGGGGTTGGGCCGGATCTCCCAAAGCATACGAATCTGCGATCCGGATCGTCTCAGCCAAGGTGGTTGGCATATCTCGCTGCAGCCTTTGCCACAACATACCTCCATATCTACAGCCTTAGGCGAACCACGCACTTGCTTGTGATTCAATTACCCCCTCACTTGAGTTGTGCACATTGCACCACCGAGTCAGAAATTCTTGGTCGGGCTCATTCGGCCTTTGCCTGCATAGTGCGAAAGCCTGTGGTCTGTTGGGTCTCTTGTAGGTGCTTGAGAAATTGCTAACGAATAACTCCTCAAAATCCAGCCAACAATTTATACTCCCAGGTGGCAAGTTGTTCAACCAAACTCTTGTAGGTCCTTCTAACATCTGGGCACATATCTTACTGCCTACCGCAAATTTCCTGTTGCAATTTTAACTATCGTTGCATAGTCAATGAGCCAGTCCTCTGGCTTGGTACTGCCATCGTAGGTCTTTGTTCGTCTGGCCAGCTGAAAGTTCGGTACTAGCGGTTCCCTCATAATCTGAGGTCCAAAGCGTGCCAGGCCTAGAGGGCCTTGCACCTCGATCATTTCCTACCTATAAATCTGGTCCAGCTTCAATCTCGCGTCATCCGGCTGTAAATTCTTACTTCCTAGCCTTGATCCAATCACGGGGTGCTCCGGTCTAGGGTATCCATCATTGACCATCGCTGAATAACCATCATTATACCTATCTTGATCCAGACGAGCATACTATTGCTGCATCGCATGGCCAACGCTTCTCTCTAACCGAGGTGTGTATTGTTGTTGCTGCTGCCGAGGTGCATTTTGTCCTGCTCCCGCCAGATCACGTTGTCCGGCATTGTCGTAGGCAATGTTCCTTTGACCGGCATTGCCTTGGTCGCGGTTACCTCGGCTGGTACTGTGGCGATCTTTATCAATTTACACTGCTTTTCCTTTTCCGGCTCTCATCGGATCATAGGGAACCATCTGTTTATCCTTTGTACCCAAAGTTACCACCTCCTCTCTCCTTGGGCCATCACCCGGGGACGATGAAGCTCCATCAGATTTTGCCAGGTTATTCCTAGCCGAATGAACTACATTTGATGCTCTGGGCTGTGCCGGGTTTGCCTTGTTCATTTCCTCATTTTGTTGGCATGCCACCCTCAACAAGTGGTTTACTCTTTCCTATTTCCTTTCTCGGGCTTCTCCTGTTAAGCCTTCTAACTCGGACGCAGCTACGTTTGCAGCCCTGAGGTTCTTTGTTGGGGTACTGTATCTCTCCAACCCTCCTGTTACTATAGTAGCTGTATGACCCGGCATAGGCTCACACTCCTTGTCAATTTCAGTGATCAAGTTCCTACCTCGGATTTTTACCCCATCTATGCAGTTTGCCTTTGCATATTCTCTCAAAGTGATGTTCAGCAACTGTTGTAACTCGGCCACTTTTTTCACCCTAGCTAGCATTTTCTGCCTAGTTTCCTCTAACTCAGCTTGTGCCTGAGCCGGATCTACTACAGGAGCTATTGGTGTCACTAAGCTATCTATTGCTTGCTGTAGTACATTCTCTGGCCTCTCTAGTGGAGGGAACCTAGACCTTGCCTACTTCGGTGTGACTTCTGGATCTGGCACCGGATCCTTGCCGTGAGCCGTGCTGAGTGATGGTTCGCCTCCCTCGACAACGTCGTGCGGGTGAACGTAGGAGTCGTCCACACCAACGTAGATCGTGTGCGTGCCAAGTTTGATGAAGAGGCCGTTGCATGGAGGAAGACGTCTGCCGAAGCTTCCAGCATTGTCGCTGACGTAGTCCAATGCCCCAAAGCGCTGAACTAGGCCGGAGACGACACACTCGCCCGTGCCGATGATGTTTCCCGTCCGGATTTTCACCCCTGCTAGCGCCGCTAGCCCCACGGTGGGCACCAAGTGTGGCGCCCCGCTAAAACCACTACTAGCAAATCGCGGTGTTTTGTGCATTGCATCATCATGACAACATGCTCATGTCATCATGCTACATTGCATTTGAGCATTGTCATCATCATGCATATGTTTGTCTGAAACTATTTTTTCGAAAAGCCTGGTTTTGTTTTCTGAACGCCCCGTCTTTTATTCAAACTAAACCCCGGTCTTTCAGATTATTTTGTTTTGTCTAAAAACGGATTACAAACGCCTCGTTTTTAATAAATAAAATTTTTAACTTATTTTTAGGAGGCAGCCCGCTAGGCCCGAAAGCCCGGCCGGCCACCTCCAAACCCTAAATCTAAATCTACCTAACCTAACCCTACCTGTCTAAACCCAACCCTAAGCCTAGCCTAACCCAACCAAACTCACACACACCACACAGCAAGCACACGCACACAGCCGCAGCACCCCACCCACATGGACCGATCTGGGTCAAGCACCCCACACACCATCGCGCCCACCCCTGCCCATGAGCCGACCCCACCCTGCAGCACACGCGGTAGACGTGGTCAAACCAGCCCACCCCATCGCGTGCATCGCCCTAGTCCCGCTCGCTCATGCAACGTAATAGCGTACGCGCTCCTTTCCTCGGCCCTGTTTTCCCGCTTTTGGCCCCACGCGCACGAGCGGACATGCTCCCATCCCGAGCCGACCTACCGCCCTCAATCCCCTCCCCCGCGGGCCCACCTTCCACCTGCCGCCCTCGATCCCCACCTACCCCCTCTCTCTCACCCTGCTCCCCGCGCCTCTCCCGCACCAACCACCGCCGCCGCAAGCGCTAGGCCCCCTGCTCCTTCCCGCGGACCCCGCCGCCGAGCCCCACTCCGATGGTCGCTGCCCGAGCACCGTGCAGCCCCGTCGCTGTGGACAGGCCCTGGAGCCCGCATCACCGTGCCCCCTCTCAGCCGCCGTCAGGCGCCATGGCCGCCGCCTGCGCCTCCCCTCTTCCACGCCTCCGGTCGCCGCCTCTGCCTCCTCCCTGCTTCGGCCTCCATCGCCACGACCCCGAGCCGTCCTGCCGCCCCGGCCCCAGCCGCCCGCCTCTGTAGGTCATTGACGGCGGCCTCCCCTCTTCCCATGCAAGCGCGCATGCCGGAGCTGGCTGCCTCTCTGGCTCCGCGCGTGAGCCGCATCCGCCATGCGAGTACGCCGGCCTTCGCTGCAACTCTGGCCAGACGTCGCCATCGCCCGGACCCCAAGCTCGGGCCGCCACCGCTCGCCCTCTCTCCGTTGCCGTTCTCTACAGCCGCGGTTGCGCCGCCCAGGAACCTCTCCGTGCTGCCTTTTTCCTCTCGGATGCGAAGGGCGCCCCATATTGGCACTACATGTTGACCTCTTTGTCCAGGTGCTGGTAGTTCTCTGAACCTGCATGTGTGGTTCCAGTTGGTACTCGTGGCTCAGTGTTTCGACCTTGTCCCGTTATCAACATGTTTGCAGGAAGGTCTACCTTGCCTTGTTCCGTGGATGTATGCTCGATGCCGATGGTTTTTAGGATGTATCGGTGCCACTAGAAGAGTACAAATCCCCACGAAGTTCTCCGATCCCGGCTTTCGCCAAGATCTTCCGAAAACCACCGATGTGAATCCAAGTTCTTCATCGATGACAAGACCATCGACATGGAACCCGAAGGCCGATCTCGCCGAGACCGACCCCGTCGAACCACCGAGACCACGGATTCGAAGACCCCGGTACTCGATCCACTCAAGCTCGCCATCGACGACAAGATCGACCGCTTGGCACCCAAGTTCTCCGTCGCGACACGACAAGTTCTCCATCTTGTATCCGGACCTCGCCGTTCCCGTCAAACCCTGAGACCGTACCCTGGACCCCGGAAACCAAGATCTTCCGAACCGAGATGTGTGAACCTTTTCCCAAGCCCTAATTTTATAAATGCTATATATAAAACTTGTTGCATATAAATTGTTCATGCATGCATAACTGTCTGGGTTTGGGGCATTATGCCGATTCACCGCATAATTAAATATGGAGTGTTTATGCGGGATATCTTTGTCTTATTCCGGACTCCATTTAAATTTGTGTAGCGAACCGATGCCCTGTTTCGCCTTGTTAATTCAACATTTAAATTGCGGGGGTTCTAAATAACTTGAACCGTCTAATTACTTGTCGGGACCCCGGTTCCGCTTAATATTGCGTAATTGCACCGCATCTGCATCATATCATAAGCATGCCGGATCTTCTGTCGTAGTATTAAATATTGCATCCGGTGTTTCTTCTAGTGTTTGCCAACTGTCGTGGTGATGGCATGACAGATGCCATGGATAGACTAAAGATGGGGCCAACATACGCTAGAGGAATCTAGGGAGGGATAGCGTGGTGATTCCACGCACAAGTGTTTGTATTCTCACTCTATCAATGATGGATTACAAGGGCTCCTTGGGCTGTTCGTGAGAAGGAGACTAGGTCTCTTACCCCCCGCCACTACAATGCTCTAGAGTTCTACCTTAGATAGAGAAAATGACCAATCCCCTTCTATGGAGGTCCTGGTGCTACTTATATAGGCAAGCACAAGGTACAAAGTTAGGGTACACGTGGCAGCATATTCCCCGAATATGCCCTTTGGTTAAAGCTAGATGCCTCTTTATTCACTTTAAACGGCTAGTCCGAACTATGAACATAACCTCCTGTGAGCTCCTTGTCTTTTGGCATCACTAGACACTGACTACGTCATTCGATATATCCCGCGTCACCTTTGTCGGCTACGCCTTGCTGGTCCTTCCCTCTGCTCACTTCGCTCAAGCTACAGTAGACAGAGACCACCTTTTGACCAGCGGGAGATTCCTTCCTTCTCTTGAAAGCCAAGCGATAACCCAGCTAGCGTGTAGTTAGCCCGGCTATGGGGATACCTGCACACAAGGTAGTTAAACATGGCCAACTTATATTTCATGCCTGTCGGATTAATGCTAGGCAAACTGAAGGAGATATGCCCTAGAGGCAAATAATAAATAGGTTTTTATTATCATATCTTAATTAGTTTATAATAGTTTCATATTGTGCTATAACTGTGCCAAGTAGAAATATTGGTACAAGTGTGGTATGAAACAACAAAGTCCCTAGTAGCCTCTATTCATACTAGTTCGTTGGTCACGAAGATGATCTGGGTTTCAAGATCATGGGCATTTATGCCAACTGGCAACGAGATCATATCATTGGAGAATGATGTGGTTAGACATTCCTCGAATGAATGCAACATGATCAAGTCATCTAGTTCATTGTTGCAACAACTATACCTAGACTCCTTCTCCTTAGACCGTGAGCTCATATTACTCACTGTTTCCCTAGGCTGCTTAGACTGCATCAAACGTCGTTTGGTAATGCGGTGGCCATAAAGGTGTACGTTGGGTATTCCGAAGGAATAGTAGATGACATGTGACTCCAAGACCGGGATTTGTTCACCCACATGACGGGTAAAGATACATACGGCCGACTTGGTGCGATTACATCTATAAATGTTGCAACATGTGACTAGGTCACGGGGATGTAATATCACGGTAACAAGAAAACATAACTTGTTGTGAACGAGATTGAACAAAGGTCTGGGATACCGGTGATCGGATCTTGGACAAGTTGTATCGAGAAACAAAAGGAAGAGGATTATACATTTAGACGGTTCATACAACATTGTCATCAGGAATGCATAGGGGTCACATGGATATTCCTGGTCCCTCTGTTGATCATTGATACAGATCATGTCTAGAGCATTCCCGAGCCATGAGAGGATACAGTTAAGGGTACGATGAGAGCGATCATTCGTAAGATGGAATCACAGTAGAGAAAGAGAGAAAGCCAGAATCGTTCCGCGGAGAGATCCGAAGTTGTTTGGAGAAAGAATAAAGGAAAAGCCTCGAAAAGTGTTTTCGGATAAATGGGAATTTAAATATATATTTATTATATGTTAATTGTGAATTAATATATTATAAATAATATTTATATTAAGATTTATAAAGGCAACTTTTATATTAGACTAAATCCTAGAGGGAAATAGTCTAGAAATAAAAGTGCAGAAAAAGAATTGGAAAAAGATAAAATTGCCAGCTCTGTGGGCGGCAGATAACCGCCACCGCATAGGGCGGCAGATTACTGGGTGATGCCAGGCTGCCGCGGGCTGCCGCTGCCAGCCGGCCCACCCGGGCGGGGCAGGGCAGGGCACAGGCCGCCGCCTGGGGGCGAGCTGGGCCGCGTGGGATGGTGCCGGCCCACCTGGGTCGCGGGCGCCAGCGGGCCACCGGGGTGGCCGGCCCACCCGGGGCTTCCCCCCTTCCAGGCCGCCGCCAGTGGGAGTGCTGAGCGCGGGGTGGGCCGCGCCACGACCCACCCAGCCATCCCCTGTTGTTTTCCCTTTTCTTTTTATTTAGCATTTTCTGTTTGCTATTCTGGGCTGAGTTCTTTTCGCTCATTTGGCAGTCCAAATTTCTGCTGACTTTTTCCTTTAGTATTAGTCCCACATGGCTTAGCCTTTGATAAAGGTACACCCCCTTATCCTATATAAAGGGGTGCCCATGGGTGGGATTAAACACACCAAATACACAACTTGAGAAGTCCTTTGGTTGACTTTCTTCCTCCCCTCTCTATACCTCGTGACCATGGCCCCAAGTCTAGGCTGTGCGATCGAGGCACACCTATAGTACATCGTTGCGCTGCAGGGATTCCTAGCCGGATATCAACTTCCGCACTCCCGGCGGGATCGGGGAGCCGGAGGTCTCATCGTGCACCGGATGTGTATGAAGACACGAGGCGCAACACTTGGGGCGCTAGAATGTCGTGAGCCGGAGCTGTTGCACGATGAAGATGATGAAGATCAAGAAGGAGCAAGGGGTGACCTGCGAGGAGCTTCCCGACCTTGAGGTCGGCTACGAGTACGACTACTTCAACCATGTTCCCCGTGGAACGTTAACCGCGTACGGTCTACAAGGGTATGTACTCTCTACGCTCCGGCCGTTACTGCATTACTACATATATAGATCCTAGGCTAGTTTCTGGGGTTCTGTCGTAGGAAATTTTTTGTTTTCTGCGCCGATCCCCAACAGTGGTATCAGAGCCGATCTATGCATAGGAGTGCTGTACGGCCAGTACGCACAAGTATTGTGCGGGCATTGATCCCTTAGTTGTTACCCTCTAACGTGTACTTGTTTATATTGTGGTATTGTTTGATGAAGCGGCCCGGACCGACCTTACGCGTATTCGTACGCGAAACTGGTTCCACGCTCAACATACGGCTAGTACCATATAAGTGGCTAGCAGGTGTCTTTCTCTCATTCAATAGTTGATATAGCATTTGCAACGGAGGGCCCCGAAAGGGGTGTAATAGAGACAACTGTCGGATCCATGTTGTGGTTGGAAAGTTCGTAGTTTAGAAACGGTTCTAGTGTGAAAGCCCTAACAACCACGTAAAACTTGTAATAGATAAAGTAGAGGCGTCTAACTTTATTTTGCAGGGGGCATGTGATTATGATATGGCAATGGTCGTTACGAAGGTAAAGTAGTTTACTTTTCTGTTGCTAAGTAGTATAGTAATAGTCATCGTTCCGATGAACGACCTGGTGGCAGCGTCGTGGACTTGGCGTCAAACCAAGGGCGAGATGGAGATCATGCCGGAACGCTCGATGGAGATCAGGGCACAAGAAAGACCATATCATATCACATTATACATATGATGTTGATACCAGTTTTTACATCTTATTGTGTGCTAGTATTTAGATACTCAATGGTAGCAAATAAGATAATCCCTATTTAATTCCAATGTTCCGTGTTCCCCTTGTGTGTGCACCACCAAGAAAGTTCTTCAGTATGAGGCGATCCAGGGTTACAGGCCTGGGTGTCAGACATATCTACGTTCGCATATAGTGGGTGTAAGCCATGTTGCACAGCAAATACACACAAGTTAGATTTGGCGAGCCTAGCATGTACAGACATGGCCTCGGAACACAAGAGATCGAAAGATCGAGCATGAGTCACATAGATGATGTGATTGACATTAGTGAATGTCTACCTTTGATAATGCACTGATGGCCGTGATGATCGGGGGAGGTGCAGAGGATAGGGATCATGCGATCACTAAAATCATCCAGGGGATGACCATTTTAGTGGAGACCAATTATAAATTGATCTCTTATTATAAACTTAGCCTAGATGTTTGTTTGCAAATATCTTAGTAGACCTTGGCCTATCCCATTGAGGTCCTTTGTGACCATGGGAATATATTGCTTAATATGGAACTTAGCAAAAGGGTCCAACTTCATAGATCAATACCCATGCCTGAGGGATATCCTCGTAAAAGGTGATCTTCTCTTCTTGATACAATAACCATTAGGAGATAATTCGATGACTCCAGAATGTTTGGAGAAACACTTAGTGATCTTGCATTAGAGTTGAGAACTCTTAGAAGGGCTTGATTGCAAATGGAGGTCATGGATGAAAAGGTATATGTAAGATATACAAAATTATAAATGTGGTTCTTGTAAAACTCATTGCAATTTGCAAAGTATTTGATACTTGTCCCGTTTTGTGAAAATAGGATGATCTGCTTGAGAATTGCTGGATTTGAGGCAATGTGACTTGATGACGGCAAGAAAAATAGTTGATGGCCGACATCACCTCTTTCCTCAAAGTTTGTCATTTGGATTAGTGGACTTGAATATAAACTTGTAATCCTTGTTTGTGTGTCTTGCTTTTGGCAAGATGATTATTCATATGAACAAGTTACAAACCAGTTTGTACTATTCTTATGAACAATACCTTATGGTCACATTACGATTACAAATAAGTTATTCTCATCACTATGTTAATGATAATAGTTTAAACATTTATAAAGGATTAGAATGCTAAAAGATATCCAAAGCTTAATAATGGAATGACACTACAGTTTAAATCATTTTGGTTATTGCAGGTTCTTTATGAAAGATCAGGGTCCTAGATGCTTAATCTAGAGACTTTGCAAAACCATGCCTCCTGGGTAAAATGACTAAAACTCCGCATTCTGGTAAAACGGTGATATGCGAAGAAATGTTGAATCTTATACATAGTAATGTATCATATTTTCAACAAGTAGTGGAAATCATTTATTATGGACTTAAGTGAATAAGCGTATTTACTTAATGAAACATAAGTTTGAAATGATTTGAATTGTTCAAATAAGTTCATAACTAAATGGGATATTGAAATTAACAAGAATACGAAGTCTCCTCGATTTGATCGACAAGACTAAAGTATTCAAGTTAAGTTTAGCATAAAAGGAACTTGTGAAAGATGTTTTGCAAATTATGATAATTGGACAAATTCAAACTATGTAGAAATTTCTAAACATCATAATCATTATGGATTAAGATACATATGGTATAATATCATCTCTTATAGGGTTATAGTTATCGTTTAGAGTTAAAGATCGAAATAAGCAAACATTCATTTGAAATACAAAGGAACATCTAAAGATTCGTGGAAACAACACCATAAGTGTTATGGCAAGTTCGAGTTTCTGGAGATTTGGATAAGTCGAAATCGTGGCGAATAAACAAGTCTTTGTAGAGCATTCTTAGGAAGCTATGGATGCATCTTCCACAAAGGGGCAGACATGTTGTTATCCAAAGTTGATGTGTCTTGATGAAGATACAGGTGGAAGAAAGTAAAAGATCAAAACAAGGTATTTGACCTTGCCTCCGAATTGTTGAGTGGCGCAGGGGAATTTTTTTCGTGAAACCAAACTCTGCAAATAGAGGAGAAACTGTTGATAATGATCATAAAGTTTCAAGGGAATACTTTTACTAAAGAAAGTAGTATTCAACTATATATTCTACAAGATTGTGGAATTATATATTGATTCACTTGTCTTGTTTTTAACAAGACATACCTACGAAATACAAAGAAGCGTGATGGACCTAAGTACGAGAAATGAATGGTCATTGAAATCTCGTTAGCGGAATTCTCGATTTGATGATAATCAAGGAATTTTGGAATCTCCAAGATTATCGAGAGGACCTAGATTTGAGTGGGAGCAAATCAGCTTGGCTAATTCATAATATGTTACTGACATATTTTGAGTGGGAGCTAAGTGAAATCCCTGGATCTCAAACATGAATGTCATATTTGAGTGGGAGCGTGAATTCATTCTGGGATATGTGGACAACATATGTGAATGATGTGACTGGTGTTGATAATATTTAAGTTAGGATGAAGTTGAAGTTATGAAACGATAAGATCTATCGAGATAGATTGGTGAGTTTAATAAATACAGAATGTCGAATGCTTCCTGGACTTGATTCTGAAAGATGTTCAGAATGTCCTAAACAAGATTCTGAAGAAGTTCAGAATAGAACAAGGTGAGAAAGTAGTTCTTACTATATGAAGCATTGAGCTAGTATTGCAACTATGGTTGAAAGAAGGAGATGCGTTGCATCTCCTATGCCTCAGTCATAGGTTCTTTCATAAAACCATGTTGTATACTCGACATAATGTGACCCGAAGTTCTAGTTGGAAGGACAAAGTCTTAACTATAAGAACGTGTCTTTAAGTGATTCCTGAGTTGATCACTGAACCAGAATTAAGTTAGTACATAAATAACAAGAAGCAATGTAAGTGGCATAATTGCATTTCATGCACTAGGATCTACATAGATGTAGAAGTATAAAGGCTACATCTGATGTGATGTATAATGTCATGGCGGGGCTAGTTGGCTTTTAACGTAGAATGATGTGTCCCGGGGCCCAGTGCCCATTAGAAAGCCCTCGAGGTTGATCTAACATCACTGTAAGCTCCTGAAATCCGGCCTCGTTCTGCTGCCATGACTATAGTATATACACAAAGGATAGCAAAGTGTGTTTCGAAGTTTAGATGACAACAGTGAAAAACGACCGTCATCATAAACACTAGAAACAAAAGTCTCACTTTGTTGCCAAACAAATACTTCGACCCATTATAAGATAATGGTGTGAATGTCAAAATTAGGAAGACATTAACGATTTGCAAAAGACATAATGATCTGGCAAAACAGAACATGGACATGACGTTTCCCATGGGCATGCATGATCTGTAACGCATATGGTATATAGTTTATATGAGTAAAATGCAAGCTAGATTATTTGTACTCTAGTGCAAGTGGGAGACTGAAGGAGATATGCCCTAGAGGCAAATAATAAATAGGTTTTTATTATCATATCTCAATTAGTTTATAATAGTTTCATGTTGTGTTATAACTGTGCCAAGTAGAAACATTGGTACATGTGTGGTATGAAACAACAAAGTCCCTAGTAGCCTCTATTCATACTAGTTCGTTGGTCACGAAGATGATCTGGGTTTCAAGATCATGGGCATTTATGCCAACTGACAACGAGATCATATCATTCGAGAAGATGTGGTTGGACATTCCTCGAAGGATTGCAACACGATCAAGTCATCTAGTTCATTGTTGCAACAACTATACCTAGACTCCTCCTTAGACCGTGAGCTCATATTACTCACTGTTTCCCTAGGCTGCTTAGACTGCATCAAACGTCATCTAGTAATGCGGTGGCCATAAAGGTGTACGTTGGGTATTCCGAAGGAACAGTACATGACATGTGACTGCAAGACCGGGATTTGTTCACCCACATGACGGGTAAAGATACATACGGCCGACTTGGTGAGATTACATCTATAAATGTTGCAACATGTGACTAGATCACGGGGATGTAATATCACGGTAACAAGAAAACATAACTTGTTGTGAACGAGATTGAACAAAGTTATGGGATACCGGTGATCGGATCTTGGACAAGTTGTATCGAGAAATAAAAGGAAGAGGATTCTACATTTAGACGGTTTATACGACATTGTCATCAGGAATGCATAGGGGTCACATGGATATCCCTGGTCCCTCTTTTGATCATTGATACAGATCATGTCTGGAGCATTTCCGAGCCGTGAGAGGATACACTTAAGGGTACGATGAGAGCGATCATTCGTAAGATGGAATCACAGTAGAGAAAGAGAGAAAGCCGGAATCATTCCGCGAAGAGATCCGAAGTTGTTCGGAGAAAGAATAAAGGAAAAGTCCCGAAAAGTGTTTTCGGATAAATGGGAATTTAAATATATATTTATTATATGTTAATTGTGAATTAATATATTATAAATAATATTTAGATTAAGATTTATAAAGGCAACTTTTATATTAGGCTAAATCCCGGAGGGAATAGTCTAGAAATAAATGTGCAGAAAAAGAATAAAATTGCCAGCCCTGTGGGCGGCGGATAACCGCCACCGCACAGGACGGCAGATTACTGGGCGATGCCAGGCCGCCGCGGGCTGCCGCTGCCAGCCGGCCCACCCGGGCGGGGCAGGGCAGGGCACAGGCCACCTGGGGGAGCTGGGCTGCGTGGGATGGTGCCGGCCCACCCGGGTCGCGGGTGCTAGCGGGCCGCCGGTGGTGGCCGGCCCACCCGAGGCTTCCCCCCTTCCAAGCCACCGCTAGTGAGAGTGCTGAGCGCGGGGTGGGCCGCGCCAAGGCCCACCCGGCCAGCCCCTGCTGTTTTCCCTTTTCTTTTTATTTAGCATTTTCTGTTTGCTATTTTGGGCTAAGTTCTTTTGGCCCATTTGGCAGTCCAAATTTCTGCTGACTTTTTCCTTTAGTATTAGTCCCACATGGCTTAGCCTTTGAGAAAGGTACACCCCCTTAGCCTATATAAAGGGGTGCCCATGGGTGGGATTAAACACACCAAATACACAACTTGAGAAGTCCTTTGGTTGACTTTCTCCCTCCCCTCTCTATACCTCGTGACCATGGCCCCAAGTCTGGGCTGTGCGGTCGATGCACACCTGCAGTACGCCGTTGCACTGCAGGCATTCCTACCCGGATATCAACTTCCGCACTCCCGGCGGGATCGGGAAGCCGGAGGTCTCATCATGCACCGGATGTGTACGAAGACACGAGGCACAACACTTGGGGCGCTAGAATGTCGTGAGCCGGAGCTGTTGCACAATGAAGATGATGAAGATCAAGAAGGAGCAAGGGGTGACCTGCGAGGAGCTTCGCGATCTTGAGGTCGGCTACGAGTACGACTACTTCAACCATGTTCCCCTCGGAACGTTAACCGCGTACGGTCTACAAGGGTATGTACTCTCTACGCTCCGGCCGTTACTGCATTACTACAAAGATAGATGCTAGGCTAGTTTCTGGGGTTCTGTCGTAGGATTTTTTTTGTTTTCTGCGCCGATCCCCAACACAAACGCCCACCGGACCGGGTTACTCTGTAAGTCGGCCTGCCTTGAGGTGACCCGACCAGCACTTGCTTTGACTGTGCCGTACCTCGGCTAACTCGACCTTTATACCCCGGCGTGACCCTACCCGAGGGTATCCCCCGAACATCCTAGTATTAAAAACACACTCTTCTTTTCATGATGTTTCAAGTTCTATATTTTTTTGGAAAATAGTATATATTAATATCACAGGGATACCAATTACACCCAGCCTCTGCAACAACGCATGCCCTAGCGACCCTACAGATGCACACAACCTAGAAAAAAGAAAGAAGAATTACAAAAAAGAAAAGTCCCGCTACAGAGAATTAATCCTCAAAGCAACGACACTAACACCATTAGAACAACACCAGTAGTCCTCCACTCCAATAACAACGCCTTCAAGAAGGAAACAGTGCCCAAGTGCCATCATTGCCCGATCAAAGATCATAGATTTTCACCCTGGAGAAAGTCCTCGCTCACAAAGCAATGCCTTCAACAATGACATTGCCAGAAACAACCAGTTAAGGCTAGACCTTGAATTTTCACCCTGCAAGGTAAGACTGGGAACTCCCCTTGTGTTGTCTTCCCGCACCAGCAGTCGCTGCAACGAGTCCCAGATCACGCAGCCAGATCTCCGTCGCCACAAGAACTAAAATCAGCATCGCTACCCTCATATTTCTGCTTTCTGACATTCTCCGCATCTGACTTCACCATGGCTCTAAGAATGGCACTTGGTGGGAACAAAAAACACAGCTTCGCAACGCTCCCGCTGAAACCAAACGGCCAGAAAAACAAGGTGCGCACGACCGAATACCTTTCGATCCAGCAATCTCCAGGCATAATACGCCCATGGGAGTTCGCTGGCAAAGCCTTTCGGAACCCGCCGCTCTAGACTAGATCAACGAGGACAGACAACAAGCATACCTTCGTCATCGTGCGAAATAAAACCAAAGGACCACCACCTTTATTAGCTCCGACACAGCGATCCCCACACCTCTGGCCGGTTTCCGGGGAACGGATCGAGCAGGCCGACCATCGGTGCCGATGAGCAGCCAGCGCGCGAGGAGGACTGCCGTCGTCGGGAAGAGGTCCAGGCCGCGGCACCATGCCAGCCCGCAAGGCGCCGCCGCAGAGAGGCGCCGCGCCCCTCTCCTCTCCACCTACTCCGTCGCCGCCGCCGATGCGGCCCGCGACACCGCCTCCCGCCGAGGAGGCCGATCTGCCTCCGCCGAACCCCTCCCTACGCCGCCCAGGAGAGACCCACCTCCGCGCGAAGGGACAGCCTCAGGGCACGCCACCGCCGACGCCCGCCGTCTTCACCGGCCAGGCGTGGCCGCCATCACCCGCAGCGGCGGGGGCAGCAGCCGGGGAGGAAGGCCGGCGGCGGCTTCTAGGGTTAGGAGGAGGGGAGCCTCCGGAGCCCTCTCGCGCGAGAGGACCCGGGAGGAAAACCGTCTTCAAGTTCTATATAGAAGCAGTTTTATATCTTGTGGATAGACTGTTCTCTGTTAGGAAACTAGCTTGTAGGACATGAACTGCATATTCTGTTCAAGATGACAGTTCAAGGCTACTTATGTAAAAGTCAGATTGTAGATTGATTATAGGTTTTAGATTGTTTATGCTTTCTCAGTCCTACATGTATTGTATCTGCTTGATCTGAAGGTCATTACTACTCTACCATCAATATCAGTATTACTATTCAAAAAATTCGCATCCAGTTGTTTATATAGTTCCAAATTTGGGACTGTTAGAATCCACCAAGGAAAATTGAGCTTATTGACTTGCGATGGACTTTATATAACCAATTGGATATATATTCTTTCCATGCCATTTTGAATAAAAAACTGATAAACATACATGCCAGATTGAGAGGTCGATGTATCAGCCAATTACCCTGTAATGTGTTTATCCAAGTGAACCAAGTACAACTGTATGATTTAGTAAGTTACTTTGTACGATTGGGACAACATATACTACTCAGATGTGCAGTAGATGTTCTAGCTACAATCTAGCATGAAAGCATAGATGATGTAGATCTGCTATTGTGCCTTAAACGTAGATGATGCAGATATGCTATCATGTGCTGACGATCTTGCATTACTCCATGTAGGAGGCAATCATAGCAATGAGGGGACACTGCTAAAGGACATTTCCCCGGAGCTCTTGTCAGTAGAAAGTGCTTGTGCGGCTGGCTTTGAATCTGAGAATTCAGGGGCTTGGATTCAGGGGTCCTCTATGAGATTGACTTTGTTGTCATTGACCTCTAGGTTAGTACCACAAGGCACACGATATGATTTCTAAGGTCATCAATATATATCTCTGTGATTCACCTAGAGGCTTCTTGATTGATGTCATGGTACAGTGATATTCCCAACAATTGGCATTTATATAATAGCATAGTGTATCGATTATTGGTTTCCACTAGAGATTTTCGATTCTTTATGGTCCCAGTTATTTGGACCAAATTTAGGTTCGACACGGTAGGTTTAATGTTTCAGTTGTAGTGTATGTTGCCTATACTATAGTGGCCAACTCCTTTTGCTTATTTTCACCTGATCACAAGTTCAGATCTCTTCGTCCCTACTTTTCCCTTTACGTGATGTGCCCACGTAGTAGAGACAGTAAGTTAAACAAAAGTTAACGTGAGTCAACACTGTTATTTTCCCATATTTATTCATAAGTTAGTTTTTAGAACGGAAAACGATATATGGTTGCCCATAGAATTGTGGTCGATCTTTTCTTTTATTTATTTCATTAGATTGCATGTTCGGTTCCTTCCTTTGTTGATTTTCTATGCGACCAGCCCAACCAGCGTAGGAAATAAATACAATAGAGGCTTACCCGGATTACACTGCTTTTGTTTTCTAAGTACATTAGATCTTCCTTTTTTTAGCTTGATGATTTTGTACAATTATTGGCTGCAGTGTAGTACGACGCATGGAGAGAGCTGCCTCATGTGCACAAAGGTCAGCTGACCCCAATGAGAAGTGGTAAATCCTTCACTAATTAGTTCGAATTTAGGTTTACTTATGAAGATGACCCAGTATAATAGACAAATGTAGAGTTGACACCATTAACAATTTTTCTAGCTTCGTCCTGGTACAATGGAAGCATTGGTCCCTGGTAACCGTTTGGATCAATTCAAGCATCAATTTCATTTCAGCTCAAGCACAATATACGGTGTGAGTTACATAGCCTGTAAAATTTTCTGAATGTACGACATAGATAGGGCATTGGCTACTGCTATGAGCTGAACAATTGTATTTAAATATAGTCTATTAATCATTGCTTTTAAAAGCCCGATGTGCACATTCATGAGCAACTCCATTAAGGTCTCTTTACATATGATATGTTACGGCCCGTAGTCCCCTTCTTATTGTTAACGAGTATTAGTATTGGTATAGGAATCCGTATTTGTTTAGATTTATCTTCTTGTACTCCAAGTTAGATGTACTATATATTGTGGCCTTTGGCCTCCTAGTAATACAAGTTGCTTATTCCTAACATGGTATCAGAGACCCAGGTTTAGTTTTTTTTCCCACACGTGCAACTCGTGCTATGTCTCTCTCTAGCAGCCGCTGTTAACGTTTCTCTAGGTCGCCGTTGCGCTGCCTTGTTCAATCTCCTGTGCCCTTCGTGCCGCTCATCAGTTTGTTCCGCTGCTGGACGATCGCTGATTTGTTCCAGATTCGATCTGGTTGGTGCTAGCCCAATGAGGTGCACTGCTCCCGATCGATATCATGCAAGTTGCGGCTGCTCTACTCTAGGCTGCCACCGACTCCTCCTCCTCGCCAGCTCGTGACTGCTGATTCTCGTCGGCACCATGGCCGCCCGCCAGATCATGGTCACAACTCTGCAAGCAAAAGCCGCCTCACAAGCGCATACCTTTCTCCCTTGGAGCAGAAGTCGTCGTACTCCACTTCAAGATGCTCCTTGGTGGTCGCTCCTTTGATAGAGTCTAAAAATCCCTCTATCTCCAGATCGTGCCTTGCTATTTTGACGTGGATTAGTTCCGTCCAGTCTTAAAGAAAGCGTCATGTGTGTCTTCCGGTCATGTCTCTCTTCCTCACTCTTCGGTGATTTTCGACGGTGTCTGTTCAGACCGTGTTTCACACATGCGTCTGTCGTTGGGCTTAGTGCTCTGTTTTTCACTGTGTCCACCAAATCCGTTGTTCTTTTGTGTTTCTCTTGTCATGCGAGTTCACTATACTTTTTATTGTCAGCCTGTTTTTCCGGTCCTCTTGTGGCTTCTCTTTGCATTGCTGGTTGATCTACGCCCGTTCTCTTGTCGTCGAACTTCTTTATCGCCGGTTTCTTGGGCTATGATCTGGTGCAGCATACTTGCTTCTCTTGATGTGCCATCTTTTGACAACTTGATGCGGTGTGTGTCTTTCTCTGATGTGCTATCGTCACATTGTTATTGATCTATGCACGTTATTTTGCCTGGTGAGTTTCTATGCTGTTGGCTTCTTGTGCTACGGTCTTTTGTGACATGTTGTTTACCGTCTCTCGGTCTGTGTCGATCTCTTCTTCGATCGATTGTTGCTTGACTCAACAGGTTTTGAAGACTCTTCATGCTACGAGGACAATTTTAAGACGCGGATTTTGGATTATCATTTTTTTTTAGTTTTCACTTCTTGAAATGCAATGCTATTGCATACGCTTTGCATTTGAGGGGGGCTGTTAAGGAGTATTAGTATTGGTATAGGAGTCCGTATTTGTCTAGATTTATTTTCTTGTACCCCAAGTCAGATGTACTATATATTATGGCCTTTGCCCCCCTAGTAATACAAGTTGCTTATTCCTAACACTTATCATCATTTGTGCAAGTACTTACATGTGGTAATAAGCTATAGAAAAGTGGGCACCTACTATTCTGTATGTTTACCCAGGAGATTGTCATCGAATTGGTCATCACTTTTTGAATAGGGTAGTTTCACCTTGCCTGATGAGTTCATTTTATTTGCTACCTCCAATGGGAGGAGAAATGGGTGATTTTTTTATTTTCTGGTATACAAATATGTATAGATCGTAGGGGATGTTTAGTTCATCTTCTTCTGTTTGTTCAAATAGAAAGAAGGAACCGGGAGAAGACACTTCGCAAATTTCTCAGTTTGTTCTCCTAGTGAATACTTACCGAACTCGGTGACATGTCTTGACATGCAGTTTTTTGAAGCTGCCACATCCATTGGCCATTTGTATGCAACACTTTGCTCATTAGAGTTATCACTCCTCTTAGTTCTATACTGATTCGTTGTTCTTCTAATCTGCAGCTCTTTGGTGCTTGTGGTCTTTCTATTTAACTAATTATCGTTTTGAAGGGATTCAGACTAAGTATTAAGTGAAAACAAGCTTAGAAAACCAAGGGCATGCATGAGAAATTCTTAGCAGGATGAATTGACCCAAGTGCCCCTATTTAAGAACGGGGTATTTCATATGGGCTAATTGAGATGCATAAAAATAATCCAGGTTGTTTTCTCGCTGCTAAAATATTATATGCAATCAGCTTGGTGATGGGAAAATTTATGTGTAATGCTCGGTGGATTTTGTATCTGGTTATGTTTATTCTCTTTCTGGTAAACAACAGGGAGCTAGCCAGAAAGACAAAAGGAATGTGGATTCAGGATGTACGGCAACCTTCAACATACAAGAAATGTGGACGCACCGGAGGACACAAATCTCCCCAGCTTGGAAGCCACCTCCTGAAGGTTTTATAAAGATCAACAGCGATGCTTCCTTCATTTATTAATCTGGGTTGCTAGCGCTGGACTTGTCGCCCAGGATCACCAGAGAAACATCATCTTCTCTACGGCCTGTCCCATGAGAGACTGTAGTGAGCTAAAGAAGTAGAGTCGTGGCTGTACTGTAGGGCATGCGTCTCATGAAGAACTTTGGCTGCAGAGCATTGTGATGGGATCTAACTGCTAGAAGGCAGTAACCTCTCTGCCTCATGTATGCTTGTTTCCCAGATTAAATCCCCATTAGTTAGCCGCCTTGGCTTGGCGAGAGGTTCAGGTTTGTCTAAATCCTGGTCATGCCTAGTTTTCAAAATTTATAATCGATTGTAATACTCTTATTCTCCGAGTGGAAGTAATATATAACACCTATTCACCCTAGAAAAAGAATATGCAAGTTGTCGCTCCAACAATATCAGATTCTCTTTTGTTCTTTATGATTCAGATTCTGTATAGAAGTGTTTTTACATCAGTTATCAAAAAGATTCTCAGTTAAGAAACTAGAGTGTTGTACACAACATGATGTATTTTCTCACTACATATTATGGCCATGTTGATAATACAAAGCTCATTATGTAAGGTCAAATGGTAGATTGATCATAGGTTTATATTATTTATGTGTTCTCAGTGTTAGCTTTGCGACAAGTAAATAACGAAGAACGAAAATAAAATCGCAGCAAGGGGGACACAGATTTAACGCGGAAAACCCTCTCCAACAAAGAGAGGGGAAAAACCACGGACGCCAGCCAGTAACGAGGAGTGTTTACACAACGCCGGGGATTTCACAGATGCAACTTATCCCAGCCGGCGGCTTACAAGAGGTATATATAACGGTGGTAACCTAGGTCATCAAAGATCCGTACCTCGCTCCGCTCCGTCAGAAGTTGGCCTCTACTTTGTAGAATTTGGATCAACATATAACATACTCCACCTTGAGACAAATTCCTTCTTGTAGCATCAACAGTAATCATCTCCCTGAACAAACAAAGAAAATACTTTCGGCGCCAATAGCCACTTGGGCTAAGCAGTTATACCAACTAAGCTTGAGCATAGCTCAAACTTAGCAACAGGAACATGCTTTGTCATCATATCAGCAGGATTATCATGAGTGTTTATCTTGCATACCTTCAGTATACCTTGTGCAACAACATCACAAACATAATGGTACTTGATATCAATGTGCTTTGTTCTCTCATGAAACATCTGATCCTTAGTAAGGTAAATAGCACTTTGACTGTCACAGAACAGGTTAATGTAAGAATCATCCTGACAAAACTCAGCATACAAACCTTTCAACCAAACAGACTCTTTGCAAGCTTCAGCAATAACCATATATTCTGCTTCGGTTGTAGATAGAGCAACAACTGGTTGTAGCATTGCCTTCAAACTCACGGCACATCCACCTACCGTGAACACATAACCTGTGAGGGACCTCCTCTGATGAGGACATCCCTACAATTACACCTACCCCAATGACTACTGAAGATGCTACAACTATTGCAAGAAAGGATCAGTCCAATGAGATTAGAATTGGACCTATTACAAGAGCTCGTGCTAAGCTACTAGAACAACAGGTGAATTTACTCCTAAACGAATCTGGTACTTTGATTGATGAGACCTTTATACTGCCTAAGTCTATGCATTTATGTATGATCAGGTTCGTTGGAGAAATAAGCATGACGCGAGGAGGAGAAGGGCTACAAGAGAAGCCCAACATGATGATTGCCCAAGGATGCGCGAGGGAGGAGCAGGAGGAAGGCGCAAGAGAAGATCATCAAGACGGAGGCAAAAAGATCTGCCATGACCGGAGTGTCCGGCCAGATCCACCCGGACTGTCCGGCCTGGTCGAGAGGCAAACTGGCGTGGACATTCAGTATGTCCGTTCGGACACTACATGAACTCCACCCGGAAACTTCAAAGTTTCCGGCTAGACCGGACTGTCCGGCACACTTCACCCGGAGTGTCCGGCCTGACCGGACTTGTCCGGCCGATTTCGACCGGAGTGTCCGTCCGCCGACCGAATCTGGTCCGAGTCGGTTTGTATCAGTTGGAGTCGTTTGCGTTTAGTTTCGGTTTCTGGCCGCCCCAGCCGCCCTTATAAGCTATGGGACGACCCCTAGTTAGGTTTTAGACCATGTTAAAATATTTTGGAGTTGTTTCTTTCATAGAACCTCTGGAATTACCCTGTGTTCGAATCTACCAACTATAATTGAATGTGATCTATTGTTCCATTGGGAATTAGTAGATTGCGTACTACCGTTCGTGGTCACGGCTGCATGCGCAAGAGCGTGGTGTTGTGAATATCCTACAAGGTTCGAGAGCTGTTGCATCGGCATCAGGGATCGAGCAGGAGAGTTCATAGCTACAGGCTAGTTATCTATCATCCACCATCATCACCGCCATCCGCTTACTGAGAAGATTGGGCCACCCCATATCATATTGGTATCAGATTACAGTGTTGCCTCGGTAAGCATCCACAAATCCATCCATAGATTAGAGAGTGTTTTTTCGTCCTATACAGAAAAAGCCTTACAATTTTTTTGCCATAGACTAGATTGCATCGTTTTCGAGTTTTAGTTGCTGATTGTATCTTCTCGTAGATCCGATCTGCAGGTTTTTCTCGTAGGAGTCTAGTTTCCGTTTGTGTCTAGGTTTAGGGTTTGATCTTGTTTTCCGCTATTCCCACCATTACCGTTTCCGCAAGTCTTTATCGTGTTTTCCGAGTCCACATAGCGTACTTTTGTTTGCATACCATAGACACAGCCTATCTACATCATTTGTGCCTAGGAATGTACCCACGAGACTAGTTGCTTTGCTCCGACAGGCTGCTCATTAGGTTTTTGAAGTGCAGAAATTTTGGACAGGCGAAACCGGACTATCCGGCCGAATCACACCGGACTATCAGGCTCAACCGGAGTCTCCAGCGCATATCAACCGGACTATCCGGCCCAGTTCTATTATACGTTGCTGTACTCGTTTGCATTGAGTAATATAGTTTAAAAAAAATCAAAAACAAAAGAGAAAAGAAAAGAGAATCAGTATTAAAAAACCAGAGATATCGAAGTGTGCAATTTTTGGAGGCCTTGTTGTGTATAGCACTAGTAGATTGAGCAATCTTGTGCCTGTTCTATTTGAGCTATTACTAGCGTCTCTCTTGTGCATTGCAATATTCCTTTTCATAAGTTGCTTTGCCACGTTTATCTCCACTATGTGTGTTTCTTGGGTATTTGTACGATCAGCACTAGGACTTGTTTGCGGTGTAGATAGGATACCATCCCTATAGCTCCACCTTTACATAACCTGTGTGCCCTGTGATCATTCTCTATACCTTTGATATTCACTTCATCACATCAAGTGCATCAGTCTTTGATTTCGTTTGGTAGAGCATCTCTATTCACTTTGGAATGGTAAGATCTCCTTTCTTATTAGTTGTGAGTGAGTTGTGAGAGTTTCCACCATACAAATTCTGATTTTTGCACTAACCTACTAATCATGTCTACTAGTGATGATGATGTTGTGTTGCAGAAAAAGAAGGATGAGGAGCTCGTCAATTGGCGTGAATATGAGGCTTTGAAATCCCACTTGACACGTGTGTTTACTAACACGACAGATGCCATTGACAAGAATCTCCAAGATATGAATATGAGATTGGATCAGCATGTTGGGACGGTTGATACTATCCAAACGCAAGTGGCTACGCTCAATGTCAATGTCACCACTTTGCAGCAGTCCATTAAGGGTTTGACAGCCGCCTTACATAGAAGGGAAGATCCTCAACATGATGATGCCTTTGATGATTTCGATGAGGGTAGCGCTGTTGATGTTGCTCCACATGTTGGCAGGGGATGTGCTATTCGCCCTGTCCATGCACCTGCTCATGGTCGTGGGTTTGCCCATCTTGGGCGTGGTCCACGTGTGCCCAACCAAGCTGCTGATGACGGTTTGGGCAATCCAAAATTCTCAATTCCTAAGTTTGATGGTTCCATTGATCCTGAAGACTACCTCACATGGGAGTTGAAGATTGAGAAACTCTGGCGCTTATTTGACTATCCAGAAGATAAGAAGGTCAAACTTGCAACATCTGAATTTGATGGTTATGCTTTGCGTTGGTGGGGTGCTCTTGTGCAACATAGGAGGGGGGACAATGAACTTCCTGTGAGGGATTGGCGCGAGATGAAGCAAATCATGAAAGCTCGTTTCGTACCAACCAACTAATTGCGATCAGTTTTTGATAAATTGACGCAACTGAAGCAAGGCACCATGACAGTTGATGAGTACTACATGGAGATGGAGATGCTTATGCAGCGTGCTAGAATTCGTGAGTCCATTGAGATGACCATGCATCGATTCCTAAACAATTTGAAGTTACCAATCAAGAGCATTGTTCGTCATCACAAGTATGAGACCATGAATGAGTTGTTGCATCATGCTAGAGAGGCCGAATCCCAGTTGGCAGAAGAGGCAAAGTCACGTGCTCGTTTTCCGTCCTCCAGCAGATTTTCGGCCAGGTCTACACCTTCTACAGCCGTGCCACCAGCTGCTGCTCCCTTTATACCATCGGCCAAGCCCGCAAGTACACCTTCGTTTGGTTCTAATGCTCGGAAACCCGCTGCTCCTGCTACTAGCTCGGGTTCCAACATGTCTACTGCACGTACTCATGATGTGGTGTGCCATACTTGTGGAGGAAGAGGTCACTACAAGAAATATTGTCCAAACAGCAAGGTTATGTTTATTAATGAACAAGGTGAAGTAGAAAGTGGAGATGACGCTTCTGATGATGATATTGATGACGGCGAGGTTGGTGCTGATGCATATGCTGAGTGTGCACCCACTATTGTCGTATCTTCCCGTGTACTTAGTGTGCAACCGGTTGAGGAATCCCAGCATTGCAACTTGTTCCAAACAAAAGCTCTCGTTGGACCAAACAAAGCTTGCAAGGTCATTATTGATGGAGGTAGCTACAGAAATCTTGCAAGTAAGGAACTATGTGCCAAACTGAATTTGACATACTTACCTCATTCCAAGCCATACTACATACAATGGTTGAGCAACAATGGTGAGATGAAGGTAAATCATATGGTACGTGTGAATTTTCAAATAGGGCCATACAAAGATTCTATTGATTTTGATGTGGTTCCTATGACTGTTTGTCACCTACTATTGGGTCGGCCTTGGCTCTATGATCGCCATGTGCAACACAATGGCCGAGCCAATACATATCACTTGGAATTCAAAGGAAAGAAGATTACTATGCAGCCAATGACAGCACAAGAAATTGTGAATGATTCTCGCCAGAAGATAGAGGTGAACTTGAAGGAAGATACTACCACTCGGCGAGACTGTGTCACAGCTGTTCCTGATGTAATTGAGCCTACATTGAGTGATATAACGAAAAGTGAGAGAGTGCCTGGGTTATTGATATTAGCCACCAAGGGGGATATGAGAGAGTTTCGTGAGGATCCTACAGCCATGCCACTTGTGCTCATGTATAAGGGCGAGGTATTGGTTTCTAACGACATGACCCCTATTTATCTTGGTGTCTCTTCTGTTTTGCAGGACTTTGGGGATGTGTTTCCAGAAGACGTACCCGCAGGTTTGCCTCCATTGCGTGGTATAGAACATCAAGTGGACCTGATTCCTGGCGCCACACTTCCCAACCGTGCACCTTATAGGACTAATCCCGAAGAAACTAAGGAAATTCAGAAGCAAGTACAAGCGTTGCTGGATAAAGGGTACATTCGTGTTTCTCTTAGCCCTTGTGATGTTCCTGTTATTTTAGTTCCTAATAAAGATGGTACTTGGCGCATGTGTGTTGATTGTAGAGCGATTAATAACATCACTATTCGATATCGTCATCCTATTCCACGCTTAGAGGATATGCTAGATGAATTGAGTGGTGCTGCTGTTTTCTCTAAAATTGACTTGCGTAGTGGTTATCATCAAATTAGGATGAAAGAAGGAGATGAATGGAAAACTGCTTTCAAAACTAAATTCGGTTTGTATGAGTGGTTAGTTATGCCGTTTGGTCTTACTAATGCACCTAGTACTTTCATGCGTTTGATGAATCATGTTTTGAGAGAGTTTATTGGTCGTTTCGTGGTTGTTTACTTTGATGATATACTCATATACAGCCATACCGAATCTGAACATTGCACTCATATTAGACAAGTTTTGCAAGTGTTACGTGATAATAAACTGTACGCTAATCTTGAGAAGTGTACATTTGCAAAAGATAAGGTCATATTCCTAGGATTTGTTGTTTCTAAGCATGGAGTAGAGGTAGATCAATCTAAAATTGAATCAATTCAGAATTGGCCTACTCCAATGAATGTTAGTCAAGTGCATAGTTTCCACGGTCTCGCTGGTTTCTATAGGCGCTTTGTGAAAGATTTTAGCACCATTGCTGCACCATTAAATGATTTGACAAAGAAAGGTGTTCCTTTTGTGTGGGGCGTGACCCAAGACATTGCATTTGATACATTAAAATGTTTGCTTACTTCTGCACCATTACTTGCATTACCTGATTTTTCAAAGCAATTTGAAGTTGAATGTGATGCTAGTGGTATAGGCATAGGTGGCGTTTTGATGCAAGAGGGTCGCCCTATAGCTTATTTTTCTGAGAAATTGATTGGTGCTCGTTTGAATTATTCTATCTATGATAAAGAATTGTATGCACTTGTTAGAGTACTTGAGGTTTGGCAACATTATTTGTGGCCAAAGGAATTCATCATACATTCTGATCATGAAGCATTGAAATACTTGAAAGCTCAATCAAACTTGCATAGAAGATTAGCTAAATGGGTTGAGTTCATTGAGTCTTTTCCTTACATCATTAACTATAAGAAGGGAAAAGAGAACGTTGTTGCTGATGCTCTATCTAGGAAGAACATGCTATTAACCAATCTTGATGTTAAAATTCCTGGATTAGAAGCTATTTGTGCACTTTATGCAACTGACCATGATTTTGCTGAACCATATCGTTTGTGTGCTCTTAGAAACGCATGGGATAAGTATCATATACATGATGGATATTTGTTTCGAGCTAACAAACTATGTATTCTAGAATCGTCGTTGCGTTTGTTCTTAGTATAGGAATCACATGCTGGTGGTTTGATGGGTCACTTTGGGCGTGAGAAGACGTTGCTCATGCTTGCTGATCACTTTTATTGGCCCAAGATGAGGCGTGATGTGTACAGATTTGTGAGCCGATGTATTACATGCCACAAGTCGAAATCTAAGCTTAAGCCTCACGGTTTGTATACACCTCTCTCTGCACCGACTACTCCATGGGAAGACATTAGTATGGATTTTGTGCTAGGTCTACCTAAAACACAGAGAGGTCATGATTCTATATTTATGGTAGTGGATAGGTTCTCTAAAATGGCTCATTTTATTGCCTGCCACAAAAGCGATGATGCGTCGCATGTTGCTAACCTGTTTTTCAGGGACCTCGTGAGATTACATGGAGTACCAAAGACAATTGTTTCTGACCGTGACGTGAAGTTCATGAGCTACTTTTGGAAGACCTTATGGGGGAAGCTAGGAACGAAGCTGCTGTTCAGTACTACATGTCATCCCCAAACAGATGGTCAAATGGAGGTGGTGAACCGAACATTGTCACAGCCTCTAAGGACCATGATTAAAAAGAATCTGCGGGAGTGGGAAGAGTGTTTTCCACATGTTGAGTTTGCTTACAACAGGGCTGTGCATTCAACTACTCAGCTTTGTCCTTTTGAGGTGGTGTATGGTTTCAAGCCATTGACGCCACTTGATATGTTGCCTCTGCCATTACATGAGAGAGTTGATATGGAGGCATCAAAATGTGCTGATTATGTGAAGAAAATACATGAGATGACTCGAGAGGCTATTGAGAAGAAAGGCAAGAACATTGCCGCTGCAAGGAATCAAGCAAGGAAAGAAGTGTTGTTCGAGCCTGGAGATATGGTTTGGGTGCATCTACGCAAGGATAGGTTCCCACTACTTCGAAAGTCAAAGTTGAAGCCACGTGGTGCTGGTCCTTACAAGGTGTTAGCCAAGATTAATGATAACGCCTACTCGGTTGATATACCTATTGAAGAGTTTGGTGGAGTTAGCAATAGCTTCAACGTTGCTGATTTGTCACCATATGTTGGAGAATACCTTGGAGCGTCGAGGTCGATGCCTTTTCAAGGGGGGGGGGGAGATGATGAGGACATCCCTACAATTACACCTACCCCAATGACTACTAAAGATGCTACAACTGTTGCAAGAAAGGATCAGTCCAATGAGATTAAAATTGGACCTATTACAAGAGCTTGTGCTAAGCTACTAGAACAACAGGTGAATTTACTCCTAAACAAATCTGCCTAAGTCTATGCATTTATGTATGATCTGGTTCGTTGGAGAAATAAGCATGGCGCGAGGAGAAGGGCTACAAGAGAATCCCAACATGATGATCGCCCAAGGATGCGCGAGGGAGGAGCGGGAGGAAGGTGCAAGAGAAGATCATCAAGACGGAGGAAAAAAGATCTGCCACGACCGGAGTGTCCGGCCAGATCCACCCGGACTGTCCGGCCTGGTCGAGAGGCAAACTGGCGTGGACATTCAGTATGTCCGTTCGGACACTGCACGGACTCCACTCGGAAACTTCAAAGTTTCCGGCCAGACCGGACTGTCTGGCACACTTCACCAGGAGTGTCCGGCCTGACCGGACTGTCCGGCCGAATTCGACCGGAGTGTCCGCCCGCCGACCGAATCTGGTCTGAGTCGGTTTGTATCAGTTAGAATCATTTGCGTTTAGTTTCGGTTTCTGGCCGCCCCAGCTGCCCTTATAAGCTATGGGACGACCCCTAGTTAGGTTTTAGACCACATTAAAATATTTTGGAGTTGTTTCTTTCATAGAACCTCTGGAATTACCCTGTGTTCGAATCTACCAACTATAATTGAGTGTGATCTGTTGTTCCATTGGGAATTAGTAGATTGCGTACTACCGTTCGTGATCACGGTTGCGTGCGTAAGAGCGTGGTGTTGTGAATATCCTACAAGGTTCGAGAGCTGTTGCATCGGCATCAGGGATCGAGCGGGAGAGTTCATAGCTACATGCTAGTTATCTATCATCCACCATCATCACCGCCATCCGCTTACTGAGAAGATCGGGCCACCCCATATCATCCTCTTATCCAAATCGGTAGCAAAATCTGAATCCACATAGCCTGCGAGTCCCTCATCAGTCTTGCCAAACTTCAAGCAAGCGTTGGATGTGCCACTGAGGTACCTGAAAATCCACTGAACAACTTTCCAATGTTCTTTACCAAAATTAGCCATGTAACGACTCACCAAACTCATAGCATACGATAAATCAGGGCGAGAGCAAACCATGGCATACATCAAGGGACCAATAGCACTAGAAGTAAGGAACTCGAGACATGTACTCAATATCTTCATCAAAACTAGGACATTGCAATGCTGACAATTTAAAGTGAGGAGCAACAGGAGTACTAACTGACTTTGCATCATGCATATTAAAACGTTGAAGAACTTTCTCAACGTAAGTTTGCTGACTGAGAAACAACAACCTAGATTTTCTGTCCCATTTAATTTCCATACCTAGGATTTTCTTAGCAGCACCAAGATCTTTCATCTCAAATTCACTACTTAGGTGTGCCTTCAAAGTAGTCATTTCTTTCATGCTCTTGGCAGCAATTAACATATCATCAACATATAACAGCAAGTAAATAGGTGATCCATTAACAAACTTTATGTAAACACAGCTATCAAACTGAGACCTCTTAAAACCTTGTGAGATCATAAATGAATCAAACCTTTTGTACCACTGTCTTGGAGATTGCTTCAAACCATAAAGCGACCTCTTCAATTTGCACACAAAATCCTCTTTTCCAGGAACTATGAACCCTTCAGGTTGGTCCATGTAAATCTCCTCCTCTAGTTCACCATGCAGAAAAGCAGTCTTTACATCTAGCTTCTCAAGATCAAGATCATGCATAGCAACAATACCAAAGAAAGTACGAATAGAGCTATGCTTCACAACCGGAGAGAAAAAATCATTATAATCAATACATGGAATCTGGCTGAAACCTTTTGCTACTAACCTTGCCTTAAACCTTGGAGGCTCATTAGGAGACAAACCTTCTTTTCTCTTATATATCCACTTACAGCGGACGACCTTCTTCTGTTTAGGCAAGTGCACAACTTCCCATGTGCCATTCTTATCAAGCGATTGCATCTCTTCTTGCATAGCAGAAACCCACTTCTCGCGGTCAACGGATGCAACAACCTCATTGTATGTAGCAGGTTCAGTATCATGCTCCACCTGTTCAGCACAACTCAAAGCATAATGAGCAAGATTACACTCTTCAATTAAACGGCGAGGTGGAACTATGTTACGCCTCGGTCTATCAGCAGCAATGGATTCCTATGGCTGCTGCAAAACAGTAGGTGAGTGCTGAACAACATCATCATCAATATTTTCCTCATGAGTATCATCAACAGCAACATTATTATCAACAGATTTCTACAGGTGCTCCACCTGCACACGAACTCCCTCCTCTCCAGTAGCAACAGGAGAGGGATCTGATGGCAAGCTGTCATGATACATAACGGATTCATTGAAAACAACATTCCTACTCAACAAAATCTTTTTAGTTTCAGGATTCCATAATTTATATGCCTTAACTCCTGAACCATAACCAAGGAATATGCACTTAACAGCTCTAGGCTCCAACTTTCCATTATCAACGTGAGCATAAGCAGTGCAACCAAAAACTCTCAACTGTGAATAATCAACAGGCGAACCTGACCATACCTCAATGGGAGTTTTCTTCTCAAGTGGAATAGAAGGTGACCTGTTTATGAGGTAACACGCTGTGTTGGCTGCTTCAGCCCAGAAACGTCTATGCATACCTGCATTGGACAACATACAATGAGCCCTCGAGATGATGGTTCTGTTCATGCGCTCAGCCACGCCATTCTGCTGAGGAGTGTAGGGATGGTGTGGTGCCTGATCATACCATCATTACTGCAAAACTCCTCAAACTCATTAGAACAGAATTCCATACCATTGTCAGTATGTAGTATCTTTACCTTCTTTTCACTTTGCTTTTCTACCATAACTTTCCACTTCTTAAAAGCATCAAAACATCAGATTTATGTTTCAGAAAATATGGCCACACTTTTCTTGAGTAGTCATCAATGATAGTAAGCATGTAATTAGCACCACCAATAGATGTCTTACGGGAAGGCCCCCAAACATCAGCATGCACATAATCTAAAATGCCTTTGGTGGTATGAACGGAAGCATTGAATTTAAATCTTTTGTGCTTACCAAAAACGCAGTGCTCACATAACTCAAACTTACCCAAGTTGCAACTATCAATCAGCTCTCTCTTAACCAATTCTGCCATGCCATGTTCACTCATATGCCCAAGACGCATATGCCACAGATTTGTTTTACCACAATCATCAGAATCATTAGAAGTAACAGCAGCAACAATACCAGACAAAGTGCTACCTCTAAGAACATATAACTTAGCAGAATTCATATTACCTATCATGTGAATAAGAGAGCCTTTCGATACCTTTAACAACCTACGCCCACCGGCGTACTTGTATCCATCAACGTCTATGGTACTCAGGGAGATCAGATTTCTAGCAATGCTTGGTATGTGCTTCACCTCATTCAACGTATGCGTCACACCATCATGTGTCTTGATCTTAACAGATCGGCCCAAGCCTCCGGCGATGGGTCTCTCTCTGCTCTGTCAGAAGTTAGCCTCTACTTTGTAGAATTTGGATCAACATATAACACTCAGTACAACATGTGTTGTCTCTACTCGATCTGAAGGTCATTCTTGTTCGACCATCAATATCAATACTACTATTCAAAGAAATGCATCCATTTTTTGTAGTCGAAAAGACTAGGACAATGCTAGAATCTTCATCGGAAAGATGATCTCATTGAATTATGATGGGTTTTTATAACCAACTAGATATCTTTTTGCTTGCTATTTTCAATAAAACCTGATAAAGATAGAGGCTAGATCATGAGGTAAAGACTATGTCAGCCAAATATGTGATAATGTGCTAATCCAAGAAAACCAAGTACTCCCTACAACTGTAGAATTTAGTAACTTAGTTTATACGATTTGAACTTATGTGATTTTGCATTCTTCAACGTATATACTAGGGTCTGCAGTAGATGTAGATGTTTTGGATAGAATTTAGCATCAGAGCATATTAATCTCTTGCGTTTATGAATCTGAACATCAACATTTTAAAGAAAATGTACAATCCAATTTAGGAATAGAAAATATAAATAATATCGTCGTTGTCTTAGTTTACCGCATGGTCATGATAACTTGCTTGGTATGGTGCTATACGTTGAAATTATTTTCTTTCTCTCATTCAAGTTACTTTCTTCTCTCATCTATAGATGGATTATTGTAGGACTAGGTTAGAAGAAGAGAAGATTGTAGTCCTTGGATTTTTGTTTTCTTATATTTATTAGTTAAGTTAGGCTCTCCTCCTCAATAGCAACCTCTCGGCCAGTTCAAGGTAAATTAATTTCATTGAAACCAATAATACGTAAGCATACGGTTGTTGGCCCGTGCACGACTTTGTACTTACCGTGGTTGCCTTGATGAATGCCGCTCAACTTTGATGTGGTTGCCTTGCAGATTACCAGTCATGGTGCCAGCCACCGGCATGTGTGCTTACTCTGATTATGTCATGGCTCAGCTTTAGAATGGTGACACTGACATCTTCCTCTGCACCCGGCTCGCCCATGATCACAGGTTACCAGTTCTCGATTCCCCTCTTTTTGCTTTATATTATGAACAGAGAACAAAATATGAAGAAAGTCAATTCTATTTTTTGAATGGTCTATGGTTTTTTTGCAGATGGTATAGTTATTCGAACAAAGTGCAAGAAAGATAGGTGGTATTGTGAAGAGGACTTGCTTTTGTGTAAGATGAGATCTTTTGGTGTTCCTAGCATTTTCTAAAAATGCTCGAAGCTTATTTATAATTCCCATGAGGCTTGACCACCAATCAACAATGACAAGGGTTTCTTCTCCTATGTCACCATTTGGTATCTAACATGAATTTGCAATTGATATCTATAGCTATTTCCATGTTCTTGGTTGGCGAATCATCCAATTATTTCATCTGGATAATGATTTTATTTTGACTTTAGTCTCAACATTAGAATATGCTAGGAGGTTCATGCAATACAATACATCTCAGCGACGCCCGACGTGCCACCGCGCCAATCCCATCTAGTTATTCCAATAATTATATATCCAATTTACCCTATGGATGAATATGCAAGCATATGTTTCATGCTTGTTTGAGTAATAGAAAGGAGATTCCCTAAAATCATGCTAAGAATAGCTAGGATTTCAAGAAGAAGACCTCCGTTCCATAATATAAGCCTTTTTAGTAATCTGTTTTAGCTCTCTTAAAATGCTTACATTGTGGAACGGAGGAAGTACTATATTACTTTTATGAGAGCACACGGTTACAAGAGTATCACCTAATAAAGGAGCCGGTCTTTTTTCCTTCAGATAATAGCTTTAGCTTTTCACCGCGCGTCTAGCTCAAGAGGCCCATCCGCCCATGCCCATATGCAAGTGGTGGTCCTTTGTCCCAGCGGAACTGCTCCCGTGCTTCTTCCCGCTTCTCTCTACTTAGAGCAACTCTAGCAGATACCACAAATTGTGGAACTGCAAAACGCTTTTATGGTTGTAACACCCTCGAATCGGGTCTATGCAGATCTTAGCATTTCCCGCCAAAATCAGCATAGAGGCGATTCAAAGGTGCCCACTAGTCACTTTCGTGTGGGTGGGATTTTATTACAAGTAGTTACACCACAATGTTTACAACAGAATCCACAAGAAACATCTATATACAACAACGACTTAAAGAGTCAAGGATACAAATGATACAATGCGGAGATATAACTCAAGAAGAGAGAAAAATAGTATCCGAGTACGAACAAGATCCAAATGGGACTAAGAGTTCTGAAGAATAACCAAGTGTCCATAAACCCTATCTACGCCAAGCCAGAAGGGTGACCTTGCTAACGTCGTCGAACACATACCTATCAAAGCCAAAGGATGCTGGCAAAGGGCAAGGAAAATAGAAAGAGAGCGGTTAGTACTGAAGCCAGTACATGACGGGTCTTAGAATTCGGCGGCTCTCGCGTACATATGTATGGTGGGATTAGCGGCAACATAGCTTGCTCTATCTAACTTATAGAGACACTACAACTTCGGCTATTAGGACGAGATAAGAGAGTGCTATACGATAACTATAATATAACACCAAACATAACCCATTCGAAGATTTATTCCTCGAAGACCAATTGAGAAAGTCCTCTTGTGAAACACACACGGTGGCAATTTTAACTATCCAGTAGTTTAGTTGGTAAGGCTAATTACTAGTCACATTATTAAAGAGGCAAAATATTAGTGGCGTTGTCTATGATCATAAAACTGTACTCTTGAGGTGTCTATAACTGTGGATACACGATTTCTCGAAAAGATTTACCCTACCGGGGTGCACTACTATATCCAAACACTCAACCCTTTAGACAACATATTACGCGTGCCTTCCGAATCTCACAACAAGAACTATCCCATAACTACGTGCATATCCAGAGGCACCACCTACTGTGTGGAACCAACCAAGAGGTATGACGACTCACAAGGAAGGCATGGCGTTTGTGCCTACTGGTGGATCGGGCCCTGCGGGCTAACTTGTACACACCGTGGGTGCTGCCACCGTGTACCACGATTTATATATGCAAGCCATGACTGTCCACCAAAATATCCAGTCCGAAGACATATTCAACTCAGCCATGTCCGAGGACATATTATGCATATGCACCAAATGGAAAACCAATTTTGTAACCCTCTAGATATACGAATAGCGATGGTAGTTGAGGGGGGGGGGGGGGTCCTAGAGGCTCCACGTTTGGTTAGCGTGATCAACTCAGAACTGGGATCATAGAATGAATGATTTCTAGGTCGACTCAAGCAGTTCCCAAAGGTGGTCGCTGTCGGGGCCTTATCATTAGGTGAAGCCATAACCATAACCATAACCAACATCACCAATTTAATTATCTTAGTATCAACCCTATTCAGATATCACGGTCCACTTGTATGAGAGCAGTACTATGCATGTCTACGACTCACAAGGACTAAGCTAGCTACTGAAACAAAGGCAAATGGATAACCAAGGCAATATAGTAGTGTAGATGATAAAGGTATGGTACTAAAGCATCGACAATATGGATAGCAAAATATCAACATGAGAAAGTAAAGACTGTAAATGCAAAATAGGTAAAAAAGGGGGAGAGGGAGAATGTTTGCTTGAGGAACAATGTTGGGTAACCGAATACTTATCATATCTCGCATGAACTCAACGTCCTATCCGGGAAGAAGCAAACCACTAGAAAGAACAACTGATGCAATATTTAAAGACATGACAAAATATCCGGCATGCTCATGATGCATGACATGGCAAGATGCAATGCAACTTAGCAATATTAAGCAGAATCGGAGTTCCAACAAATAAATATTATGGTTCAAATTGTTAATCTACTCCACAAATTAAATGTTAGCGCGGGAATACATGGCAAAAACATGGCATCGGTGAGCTACACAATTTAAATGGAGTCGGAATAAGAAACAAAGACATCCCGTATAAACACTCCATATTTAATTTAGGTGAATTGCTATTTAGCCAAAAACCACAACACTGACATGTATGCAAGTATGAATAGATTTAATGCAACAAGATATATTGTATTTATAAAAATAGGGCTTCGATTAGGGATCACACATTTGGGTTTGGAACCGGAGATTTTGGTGTCCTATGGGATCGGTCTTCGAATTCCGGGGTGATAAGGGGTGGCCCGATCTTCTCGTTGAGCACGTCGTAGATGATGGTGGATGTAATGGACATAACTTGTGGGATGCTATGAATCACCGGCTATTCCCCCGTTGCCAATGCAACAGATCTCAACCCAGATGGTATTCGCAACTTCACACACTTGCGCACGTAGCCGCCGACCATGAAGTGGTTTGCAATCTACCAATTCCCAATGGAACAACAGAAAACACGAGAACTTTTAGTAGAAAACTCCAGATCGAATCAGGGTGGAGGTATGGTAGATATTCCTGATCGAATCAAAGAGGAACATATAATTTCAGATGAATGCTTGCAGCAGTTCAACGAAACAAGTATTGGTTTAATCTAAACATGGTCTAACCCTAATTGCGGTGGCTGTGGGGATACTTAAAGAGGTTGGGGCGAGCTTCCCACAAACCAGGCCTAAAACCAGCCTTATTTTGGCCCAAACTGACCCGGTTCGACTCAAAATGATACATACCGACCCATAGATGGGTTCGACCTAATTGGCGCGCAGGCCAAACATCGTGGAACACCTCAAACGTATATTTCTTGGTGTGCCACATCCCTCTCTTGATCATACATGATTTCCTCATTGTCTCCTAGTGCGCCTGCCTCCCTCTCCTCCCTCGTGCACACATTGGTGATCAACACGTCTGGTTTCCCTTGATGCATTTCTTCTCCTCCCCGCGCAATGCTTGTGTTATCAACAAACCTAGTAATCACACACAGTGCAATAACTTAGGTAGTATAAACTTCTGATTATCACAAAAATTAATTCCAACTAGGAAAGAATTAACCTTATATAAATTACTAGTTAGGCTTAATATTTCCTTCCAGCTGAGACAATTAGAATCATCATATTCATTGAATATATCCTCATCATCCTCCCTTTCTTCATGAAAAGCCGTCCTCGGCTTTGGATAAGCTGAAAATGGAAGAAACAAAAAGAACAACATGTACATAGAATAGATGTATTTATAACCCGTGATATCAGTTCTAGAAAACACAATGAATAGTCCCAAATGACAATATCCAAACATGTAACACAACTTGATATCTGGAAGAAGTGACCATTGCATCAAATAGTAACCATAATTGCAGATATAAGTGAAGTTCATATAGTCAGGATCACAAAGAAAAACACATATGTATATATTCTTATTGTACAGTATCAACTCTAGTGTTTTTACAGATGATTTATGATCAAATTTCACGGTAGCCAAATCAACCCAACTCAGAAAATGCAAATCATTAGAAAGTGGATATCATGCTTCAACTGCACTACTCTGATATGTATAACAAGTAGATAACCAAACAGTGGTGCAATTAGTTTTATGTTTAGTATTATAACCAGTATGTAAGAAGCAACTTATTTTGCAAATATAAGTGAAGCAAAAATCAGTACAACTAGGCATTAATGCGTGGGACAGACAACAGGAATATGATAAATCACATCCAATTCTAGCAAAACCGAACCAACCAACATAGGTAAAGTTACTTGTGTTGGCTGCTCAATATCAATTAGAGCAGAATGTATATTCATACTATCTGGAACATGAGCTACTGTCCCAAAGCAATCAGAAATTCGCACATTGCATACTTGACTAAAAACATTAAGATCGAAAGCAGCAAGTCTATCACAATTAATGCATATGTGATCCACCAGAAAACAATCATTCATGCTATATTCACCACTTAGATGAAAAGTGAAACAAGAAGCATAGGTGCTAGAATTCAGATATGAAATTTCAGAAATCTTATTCAAAGCACAATGCAATCTAATGGGTTCATTTAGAATAATAGAATATATAATATCAGAAGGTGGAATATGAGCAAGCACTTCCTTATGTGTAATCACTACTACACGCTTAAAATTCAGATTTTGCAAAGCATCACATGGTGCTACAATTTTTGTGCTTGTCAAGTCACAAGAATCAACTAGCAAAGGAATAGACTAATTGAATGCCTCATTGGCTGGTTGGAGACCCAAATCAGTACCATTATCAATGTCATCCTCCTCAGATATAGTAGGTACTGGAACCTCTTTCTCAAATGATGATGCAGGTTGTACCACTTGCTGCTCCCTTTCTCCAAAAGCAACCTGCATATCACAAGACACAACACTAGGAGTAGAGATGATCATGTTAGTAGAAACCTCATAAGTCTCATCAACTCCCACTCTTAGTTTTTCTGGATGAACATGGAGTTTTATTATGGTGGTTGTAGGTGGACGTAAGTTTTGACACCTAATCTTCTGAAATTGCTTAATGGTACTAGGTTCTAACCACGTGTGCTTCCTATTCCAAAATATGGAGGGATCAGAATAACCACTATAAAAAAACCGGAAATTGATCACACCAATGTTTTCCCAGCATAAGATGGCAGGAATTAAACGCTCTAGGAACTACATCACACCGAATATATTCAATATGGCCATAAATGGTGAGAGGAAGCAGTGTGTACCGACTAACTTGTAGTGCATGATTAGAAGTGGCTAGCAAACATGGAAACGTTTTTGAATATGTATGCAACTGTAGCTTTTCAACAACCTCAAAACTAAGCAAGTTCATTAACGAACAATTATCAATGGTAATATCAGCATGTCTACCACTGATGTCTGCCGTGAAGTGGAACAAACCCGAAGTAGGCGCCACTCCACCATCCTCCTCCCAAAAAGAGTTGCTGCAAAGAAACTTCAATGGTAATGGAAACCTCAAAGAATCAGTTTCCATTGTTAGTTAATACAAAGGAGGTGGTAGAAAAGCATATATATGGTGGCAACTCTCAACTCACTCAAAACTGAAAAGAATGTGGATCTTACTGTTCCAAAGTGAATTAGGATAGCTTACCAACTTGTATGAGCAACACGTGCATGGATGTGACGAAGCGAATACCGAGGGTAAAAACTATCACACGACAACCAGGGGTATAAAGTGGAGCTTGGTATGGATACCTAACAACACCAATTCAGAAATCCTAGTGCTGATCGTATGACACAGACCCACGGAAACACACACGGTGGAGATAAATGGGGCAATTGTAACTATAAAAAAGAGCTAAAAAATTGATACATGTCGGAGTAATGCTCGTGTTGCAATGCACAAGAAGGGACGCTGGCAATGTCTCAACGAAACGGGCACAAGATTGCCAAACTAAGTAGCCCGCAGAGCACTAAGCACACTAGTCTCGTAGGATAGTTTTAGACACTAAGAAAGGCTTACTAAGTCTCACACGGATAGGTACGCTATGTGGACTCAGTAAAAAAATAAACAAAAAAAATTTGACCTGAGAATTGGTCTCTACCACGGCAGAAAAACGGCCTAAAATCCTGCCGCGGCAGGATGTCGGCAGGGAAACAAAATCTCTCGCTGGAGGACAGACTTGTCTGCGGTCAGGCGTGCACCACCGATCCATTTTTTTAGGCTTCACGTACGACCGCAGAGGGGTCTATGGTTGCGCGAGCGATCCTTTTTTTTCACATAAGACACACGTATTGTGAGGGGTCTGATCGGTTGTTGTTTTTCCTTTTTTTTACTTTCACGTGAGGAGAAAGCTCACATACGAATTGGAAGCTCACGTACGGATGGTACTTTTTTTTCTCTCTATTGGAAACGGATCGACAACTCTAGAACTATAAAGATAAACAGATCTAATAGATCTAAGACTCAAGAACACGACGAAGAGTCTAAAAATAGACTAGAAACTCTAACTACGAAACAAAAACAGGCGAAAACTAGACAAAAAGTACGACTCAGATTTAGGAGAAATGCTACACAAAAAGACTACGATCAGCAACTAGAACTGACGAACAGTGTTAGCTAGGCTATGGCAAAGAACTATGAACCCTAATCTTTTTGTGTGGCTTTTTCTGTATAGGACAAAAACAACTAA
Source organism: Avena eriantha (assembly GCA_910589775.1). Lineage (NCBI taxonomy): Eukaryota > Viridiplantae > Streptophyta > Magnoliopsida > Poales > Poaceae > Avena > Avena eriantha. Next base: position 393,908,611 of record OU342742.1, on the reverse strand, counting down.
TCTATGGGATGAATTGCTCATCGAGTAAACCCGAAAATCTGATACCAAGATGATAAGGGGTGGCCCGATCTTCTCGTTGAGCACGTCGTAGATGATGGTGGATGTAATGGAGATAACTTGTGGGATGCTGTGAATCACCGGCTGTTCCCTTGTTGCCAATGCAACAGATCTCAACCCAGATGGTATTCGCAACTTCACACACTTGCGCACGTAGACGCCGACCACGAAGCGGTTTGCAATCTACCAATTCCCAATGGAACATCAGAAAACACGAGAACTTTCAGTAGAAAACTCCAGATCGAATCAAAGTGGAGGTATGGTAGATATTCCTGATCGAATCAAAGAGGAACATATAATTTCAGATGAATGCTTGCAGCGGTTCAACGAAAAAAGTATTGGTTTAATCTAAACATGGTCTAACCCTAATTGCGGTGGTTGTGGGGATACTTAAAGAGGTTGGGGCGAGCTCCCCACAAACTAGGCCTAAAACTAGCCTTATTTTGGCCCAAACTGACCCGGTTTGACTCAAACTGATACATACCGACCAATAGATGGGTTCGGCCTAATTGGCGCGCAAGCCAAACATCGTAGAACACCTCAAACGTATATTTCTTGGTGTGACACATCCCTCTCTTGATCATACATTATTTCCTCATTATCTCCTAGTGCGCCTGCCTCCCTCTCCTCCCTCGCGCACACATTGGTGATCAACACGTCTGGTTCCCCTTGATGCATCTCTTCTCCTCCTCGTGCAATGCTTGTGTTATCAACAAACCTAGTAATCACACAGAGTGCAATAACTTAGGTAGTATAAACTTCCGATTGTCACAAACATTAATTCCAACTAGGAAAGAATTAACCTTATATAAATTACTGGTTAGGCTTAATATTTCCTTCCAGCTGAGACAATTAGAATCATCATATTCATAGAATATATCCTCATCACGGGGTCTTCGGATCCGGGAAGGAGAACTTGGGGTTCCATGCTGGGGGTCTTCATGTGGTACCGTGCTCGTTTCCCAAATTGTCGGTGTCAGTCAACGAGAAGATCTTGTGTAGACACATGTGCAACAACCTCTTTGTTTCGTTACACCTCGTCACGTCGTACTTGGTCACATGTACCCATCACAAGTCAACAGTACTAGCACTAGTCACACTACGATACCATCATCACAACACAACTAGGTAACATCAGACCGGCGCAGCACCACACGGGCATAGGGAAACGTCGATGACGATCTTGAGGGGTGCTACGGGGCACCTGCAAGGGCGGCCTTGAGCTACGGCAGAAAGGAACGAAGGCCATGGCGCACGCGGAGTAGTGAGTGGTTGTTGGGATCCTACAGGGGGCACAAAGCTGAATGAGTGGAAGAGGAGCATAACCAGGGCACCGGCACGGGCGAGCGCCCAAGTCAAGGAGGCACAGTTGAGGTCATGGAACAGGGCTAGTTCGTTTGCGGCCCCAAAGTTCCTGGGCGAGTGCATCACGGGGCCCGAGTTGCCTATAATTGCCACGTTTCACAAAGTTGGGCTACCAACTACCGAGAGGTGCCATTTCAAGGCAAACTCATCTCACCCTGCCAAATCCAAACATTCTGTCAAACTGCCTCGTGAAGTAGACGGTCGGGACCCTCATGTCAGTCATCTGTCTGTGACGCGAGCGCCAACGCGGCAACCACGTAACACGAACCAAATTCACAAATCTACTCCCTCCTTTCGCATGCCTAGCACTGGCAGCGTCGAAATCTACCCTCCAACCAGAACGATCCCTTTGGACATTTGACTTCCGACGCCAAGTTGCTGTGCCCACTCGCTGATCCTGAGCTCCAATGCCGCATGCCGTGCCCGCTGTTGCGAGGCTCGAGCCCTTCTCTACCACCGACGAGCTGAGCAACACGAAGGATGGCAGATCCTACTACTAAGGAAGAAGAAGTTCTGGCTAATTGCGGGTGAGCTACTATTCTTTTTTCTATTCACACTAACTTTAAGTGCTAGCTGGCTATTGAAATTATAGAGATAGATCGAACCTAGAATAGTTTGCTAGCACAACACTGACAAACGGTTCTTATCTTTTGTCTCCAATTTTCTGTCAAGTAGGATCTCCGTGGAACACCCTTACACGGTTACGGTAACCATCTACGGCTAACACATTAAATTAGCAGATGGGAAGAGCGAGTGGAATCGACTTCACTGTCTGAAGATGGAAGTAGCTCCTGCGTAGTTATGCACTATCCCTGGTATGGTTACTACTATGTGTAAACATGCTGAAATGGGGCCAAAGCAGAGTGCATGGTTCAATGTCATGGATGAACAAGGCATCATGGTTCCTGTAACGTGTGACAACCAACTAACTGGGTTGATGAGAGAATTTCATGTGCTTCGAGTGTTTATGCTGAATTCTAAAATACTAGATGTGGAAGCTACTGCTACTGGGAGTCACGCTGATATTCTTGGACAGGGTGGTCTAAATCGAACCCCTACTGATCTTAAGAAAAATGTGGTTCATCGTTTGTGCCATGCTTCTGTCGGGCAACCTCCTCGTAGGAGTCCCCATATTGCCGTTGTGCAAACCTCTTCTCTAAAATCTGCTGGTACTGGTCGTCCCCGTGGTGTTGTTGCTCTGGCTGCTGCTGACCCAATTCATGCCGCTGTTGAGCAAACTGAGGCTTCGAGACGCTGCCCGCTATTGTTGCCAAGGCTGCTGCCTTGTGTGCTGCTCCTCCTTGAAACCGTGCTCAAGTTGTGCAAAGCTCTGGAATCTGCTGGTACTGGTCGTCCCCGTGGTTTTGTAGCTCTGTCTGCTGTTGACCCAATCCCTGCCACTGTTGAGAAAACTAGGGCTTCCAGAGGCTGCCCCACTATTGTTGCCAAGACTGCTGCCTTGTGTGTTGATCTTCCTCGAAACCTGTGCTCAAGGTGTGCTAACCCCTACTCTGGAATCTACTGGTACTGGTCATCCCCGTGGTGTAGTTGCTTTGGCTGCTGCTGACCCAATCCATGCCGCTGTTGAGCAAACTAAGTCTTCTAGAGGCAGCCCCACTGTTATTGCCAAGACTGATGTCTTGGGTGCTCCTCCTCCTTGAACCCATGCTCAAGCTCAGCAGGCTACTGTTCTGGAGCTAGCTCATGGCCTAGACTCTGCTAGCACTCAAATCACTGCCATTGTGGGAACTGCTCCTGGTCATCGATGTGGCGTGGCAACAGCTGCTTCTATTGTGGCTGCCATTAGCCGTGGCACTACCTGTCCACCAAGTATTGTAGCTCCTGCTCATAAGGGCCCTCGCCTTGCTCCTCATGCTGATACTCACACCGAGGTTGCTCCAGCTACCGGTGATGCTGGTGATGTCGATGGTGGCGTTGTGGCTGGGTCTGATGGTGCCACTCCACCTCTCGAACCTCTCGGAGGTTTCGATCCTGCAGCACCTGATGATGGTAAAGTAATCGTTCGTATCGGTGTCGTGAAGTTTACTATAGAATTAGATGATGGCGCAAAAAAATTCTATGACGGCATTGATATAATCCTTGCCAGATACGATCCTAATGTATACTGTCATATGACCTGATGGCAGCGTTACGTGTGAAGGTGGAGTGGGGGTCCTCCCAGGTAGCACAGTTGGTATATTATTGTTACAGGACCAAAAAGGCTATACAATAGAGAGTTACTAGTGATTTAACAATACTGTTTACAAGGAAACATAGTAGACGTGAAGTGTACATCCACTTGATGGTGCAAATGGTTGGACATGAATTGGATTTCAACAATAGAGATGATGGACTTGTATAAGGCACGCGTGACCTGCTCCATGGCATCACTGAGGATTGTGCGACTGAGGGTAGCTTCGAACAGAAGAGATTCTTACAGATGAGCAACATAAAGAGGAGCAGGAAGAGCATTCCCAAAAAGTGCACCCCAAAGAAGAACATCACCAAGCAGATCATGCCAGAGAAGAGGACGCCCAAGAGTTGCACGAAAAAAGGAACTACGCCACAGAGTACACCCCTGAGATCTAGTCAAAATGCCACACTGAACAGTAGCAGCAAAATCGCTAAGAGGGCGAGCACGGTGGTGAACACACCCAGGAGTGGTAGCAAAAAGGCTAAGATGGCCAGCACGGAGGATACCACACCTAGTGGTAGCAGAAAAAAATGCTAATTTGGAGCAGAACACGCCTTTGAGGTTCGGCAATCATGCCATCACGAAGGAGAACACACCCAATAGTAGCAGCAAAAGGGCTAATTCGAAGAAGAACACACCACACAAGCCAGGAAATAATGCCAGCACGCTGGAGCCAACACCCGTGATGGGAAGGAGGAAGGAGATCACATCCCAAGAGTAGCAGCAACAAGCCTAGTTCGATGGGGAACAGAAGGCAGATGTCAAGCCCTACTAATATCATCAGGAAAGATTACATCAGGAAGGAGGATGTACACAAGAAGAGCAAGAGGGTTCTGTACAGTCAATATGAAATACATTCTGACTGATGTTTGTCTACTGAAGAACCTGGGATATGTGCAAATGTAAGACTACCCCTTGTGGTTGCAGAAGAACCAATATAGTGTCTGGGAGAAAATAGAGTTGCCGGTGAGGTAGATTTGGCCAATGTTCCGGTCCATCCGGGTGGAGATGATGGTGCAACCCCACCCCTGGGAGTCAATATGATGTGTGCAGTATTAGGCATTAGAGACAATGACCAAGATTCTGAATCAGATGTAGAAGAGGGCACTCTAGAAGTTCAAGAATCTGGTGATGATGAAATAGACAAGAAACTTAATGATGAGGCTGGCATTCCAGTCGATGATTTGGGTGTCGACATAGAAGAAATGAAACATGACCACGAGTATCCTATAATTTTCGTCGGCACCGAGTTCAGGATGTTGTTCCAGCATTTTTGTATCAAGGGGTAGTTCGATGTTCATCGACTGAAGAACACTGCTCAGAGGTATGAGGCCATTTGCAGGTTAATGTGGAGGAACGGACGGGTCGTGGTACGTTGTCCATGGAGGATCGCAGCCAAAGCCTTACCAGCGTCAAAGGCAATTAGGGTACTGGGGCAATGAATGCAGCAAACCATTCGAACTTTCTCTTTTTTTACTCTATAACTACAATTGATGTGCAAGATCTTTCTGGCAACGAGTCGACTATGCTTATCTTGTAAATGAATCCTAAGGAGACCGTGAAGAATATTCAGACTAGCCTCGGTTCTAAATACAACATTGTCCTACCATATTAGACGGTTTGGAAAGGTAAAGAGAAAGCTCTGAGGGTCTTGCATGGGGATTGGACTAATAGCTTCAGGATGCTGTACAACTTCAAGGCTGAGGTACATGCAAGGTGTCCGGCAGTGTTGTGGAGATTGACATCGAATCAGAAGGTGGGAACATTTATTTCAACAGATTTTTCATGGCGCTTAAGCCTTGCATCCAGAGATTCAAGGACGACTGTAGGCCATATATGAGTGTAGACAACACTGTCCTAACTGGCAAATGGAAAGGCTGCCTGACATCTGCGACAACACTTGATGGTCACAACTTGTTGTTCCCAGTGGCATCCAGGCTATTCGAAACATAAATAGAGAAAAAATGGGTCTGGTTTATGAGGCAGCTCAGGAGATCAATTTGGCACATGGATCCATTGGCTATATCCACGGATGCACGCAAAGGTCTGACGAATGCAGTGAAGGAGGTGTTCCCTCTAGCTGAAGGTAGAGAATGCCATGCCCATATGATGCTCAAATTGTACTCACACTACGCAGGCAGCGTATTTCGTTACATGTTTCCTGCTGCTAGAGCTTACAAAGCTCAGAGCAGCGGATATTTCATGAGCAAGATTTTTTTGGAAGCCCCTGAACTTCCGCAGTACTTAACCGTCCATCATTCACAACTATGGAAGAGGAGTCAATTCAACACTGACATCAAAGTTGATTACATGAACAACAACCTTGTAGAATGCGTGAATAACTGGGTGAAGGACATAAAAGTACGTCCTATTCATATCTTGATGGACATCATACATGGTATGATCATGAAGCTGTTAAATATAAGGAGAGAGATCGGTAGGAGACTTAGAGGACATATGCTACCACCTGTTGTACAACAACTGACGAGGGTTTAACTCATCAATGCCCATTGTTATGGACTTGGGTTTTGGAGAAGGAGGGAGCGCTGGAAGCATCAATCGGCTAGCAAACAAGCACACAGGGGACTCGAAGATTTACCCAGGTTCAGGCCTCGTAGAGGTCCCTACTCCTGCTTGTCTGCTCGTGGAATTAACAGATGAATCGAAGATAACAATGGTGTGCAGATGCGATCTGGCGACGGTTGTGAAAACTAGGGTTGCATGTGTCCTCCTCGCCGCCCCCTCCTAGCCTTTATATAGATAGGCTAGGTCTCAGGTAGCAGGTCGAGTCGGTTATAGGTTAGGGTTTTCCCTTTAAACTTTGTATCTTTAGCTTCTTCTTGTTCCGCAAGCAATTGAGAGTCCGTAGGTTACTCGAATTCTCCATTTGGGCCTTGGCAACGCCGTGGGCTTTCATCGTATTCAGGCCGTATATACCAAACTCGAGTACCTGTAGGGTATACCCATGTCAGTAGCCCCCGAGTGTCCAGTGGAATCGTAGATTTGACTGGGGACTTTATGAAGCCTTTCGAGTGCATGACTGAGTATTTTTTCGGCTTCTCTGTTTGTGTCATAGGGATTGTTGATGTGCGTGCCTGATTTAACCGATGTATCGGTATCAGTTAACTACCTTAGGGTAAAACAACGCAATCTACTCGAACTCGAGTCCTGGACTTGAATTCGGAAAAGTGCTGGTGTAATTCGACTCAAGCCGCGGAGGTCTTACAGGAGTCGAATTCCAGTATATGGGTGTGAGCACTCGACGCGTCTGTCAAGGCATGTTCATCGTACATGTAGGCACGGATATATCTCTAGTAGTGCACAACGAATGCGTTGCCAGGGCTTATTCAGGTCTTATCTTCACGCTGCAAGCACGGCATCCGAATTTTGTCATCGCGGAGATGATTCGAATGACCCAGGAGACGCAGTCTCTTTGTAGGGAAAAATCATGAGGCGGTGTCGCCATAAGCTTCGAGTGTGAATGTTATCAACATGCAGTACGATGTACAAATAATCATAGGGTGCACGACCAACGCTCCCTATGGGAGTAGCCCCGAGTGCCTGGTTGAGTCGAAGACTCAGGCAGGGACTAAAGAACTTTTGCGACTGTTGTCCTCTTTTGTTTGCTTGTTTGAGTCGAATTTATTTCCGGCGCTCCCTATGGGAGTAACCCATGTCCATAGTCGAATCGCGGATTCGAGTGATTGGGTATGCTTTGAATATCCATGTTCCTGTAGAAGAAAAAAAGAAAAATCGTAGGGTGCACGACTAGTGCTCCCTATGGGAGTAGCCCCCGAGTGCTTGGTGGAGTCGAAGATTTGAGCAAGGACTAAAGTAGTCGAAGTCTTCTGCTTCTCAATTTTGGATGACATCAGCGCTGACGATGCGATGACCTCAGTTGCCTGTGTGAGCGGGTTTGACGGGACGTGACAAGCGGTGGGTCCCATTTTCTGACTCAGACTTGACCGGGCGTGTGTAATCTTTGTTTTTACTGTGCCTCCTCGATTTCCGCGTGTAATGGGGGTAGTGGGGGACGGTTCACGCTTCGGGTCCTGCACGTGTCGATCACGATGAACACCATGCGTCTGATAGGGTTTTTGCTGGCCGTTGGATTACATCTTCCAGGGGGTTAAGTAGTAGTGCTTCGACGGTAATTTTCCCATCTGCTCTTTTCTCTGCCTTTACCTCCGTCGCCATTACTGCTTCTCCTCTGCTTTCTAGAGTTCATCTTTCTCGCGACACTGGACCAGCTCCGCGTATTCCCTAGTTACTTCCTCCGATCGCATCGCCACCGCGAGATGGAGAAGACAAAGGGAGGTGACGCGGCTGAATCTGCCGCCGCCACCATTGCTACCAAGAAGAAGGGCAGCTTCGCCGCAGCGGGCACCAGCCCTGCCATTGCCGGGAAGAAGAAGGGCGCGGGCACTCGCGTCACCAATGGCGTGTGGCGCGCATCCATTATCAAGTCTTCTGAGCTCCGTCTCCTGTGCCAAGATGGAGTTCTATCTTCCGCGGTCGCTGACTCGCGTGTCCCCGGTGGTGGGGTAACCCCTTGTCCTCCTGCTGGTTTTCGGGTGATGTTCCTAGCGTTCATCATCCGCGGTCTCTCGCTGCCCCTGCATCCTTTCTTCAGGCGCCTTCTTTGTTTCTATGGGGTCCAGCTGCACCATCTGTCCCCCAACTCCATTCTCCATGTATCTTGCTACATTACTCTTTGCGAGTGCTGGCTCGGAATCGAGCCACACTTCGGTCTTTTCAAACGTCTCTTCAAGTTGAAGTGCCAGTCGGCGTCTGGCTCCGTAGTCTATGATGTAGGCGGCTGCGGTATCCACGTCGACTCCTCTGTCACGTCCTTCGACAACAAACTCATGGCGTACGTCCAAGGGTGGAGGGACAAGTGGTTCTACATCCGCGACGAGAAGGCCGACGGAGACAACTACGGACTCGCGCCCTTCGATCCCGCGATGCCGTGCAAGAGGAGGCACTCCTGGAAGAACGTAGTGATGCCCGACGAATCCGCGGACACAGATGTGTTGTACGAGCGTGTCTGCGACCTCGAGAGTCGCATGGGTAAAGAAGAGGGAGGCTGCGCCCTTATTCGCACGTGGCTGCGCCACCGCGTCCAGCCCCTGCAGGCCAGAGTCCACCCTATGTTCCAGTCGGCTAGCGCGGACGATGTCACTCGTGTATCTGCCGATGGCATTTCCGCGAGTGAGGTAGATAAAGGGGTGCGACTGGTCACCAAGTACACTGCCAAGGATGTGCTCCCCAATGAACCAGTCGTACCTCCATTCGATGCTGCTAATCCTCCTCCTGAGGTACGGTTGTGCTACGAAGTAGCTTTGCTTGTCGAATGCTTCTCTTTTCTTGACATGTGCTAACTTGTTTCCTGTATGCAGGATTGGAGGGTGTCACCCTGTATGCCCCCTCTTCCTGAGGGGGTTATCCCTCGTGAAGCCTTGGAAGAGGACGAGTCGGAGTCGACCGTCCCATCTGAGGGGGAGGAGGAAGCCCCCGAGTCGAGTAGTCCGGACACTCGCAAGCGTTCGCGCAGCGAGGATTCAGATGCATCATCTCCTTCGACTCCAGAAGGCGTGGCGATTGGTGCAGAGTCACCAATACCTGCCGTTCCTGTGAGCTGATGTGGCGCCGTCTTCCCACAAGAAGATGCGGCTGCCGAAGGAGTCGTCGTCAGAGTCGGGGGATCAAACCTTCGATTTTGACAAGTTTGATTGGTAAGTATACGAGTCTTCTTTTTGGTTCTTCTTTGGAGTTGCATTCTCTTGATGTTGGTTTTGCTCTGCAGTCAGCTAGCATCGTCATCTTCTGGCGATGTCCAATTTTTGAAGAAATCTGGAGTCGCGACCTCCAAGGCCAAGAAAGTGGCTGAGCGCACTCCTTCTCCTCCATTGGCGACCCCCTCCAGGGCATAATTCATCAAGTTCTCCACACGAGATGGAGCACCAGATGGTTATCTGGACGACCGCGCATCAATCGACTTCGGAGTCATTGGAGGATCATATATGTGTAGTGTTGCTTCTTCTGATCTTTGCAGTCAAATTTTATCATCCATACCATCTGCTGATCCTTTACTGTTTCTCCTGTCGCAGCTCATTGTGAAGGAAGCCGCTCGCCTGGCGGAGCAGGTGCTTGCGATGGGTCGCCAGCATGCAATGCTGGACAATCGCCATCACGTGGTTGAAAGTGAGTGTTTTTTGCTTCTTCTTCTTCATCCTTGTGATATATTCGACTGACGGTCTATCTATGTTTTTTTTGCAGCTGAGCATAATGCACTCCTTCGCGACGCCGCTTCCCTCGAAAAGGCGCTCGCCGCGGCGGTGAAGAGTCGCGATGAGGCAATCACAGCACATGACGAATCGCAGAAACGCGAAGAGGATCTGTGCACCTCCATCGTAGCGAGGGAGAAGTTGTTCGAAGAACAGATTTTCTCGATTGCCAAGGCTCTCTCAGGTATTCCCTTGCCTGGATTTTCGCCATGTCCCTTATTTCGAATTTGGTGTTGTGCTGAATTTTGTGCCAATGCTTGATTCTTGTGTAGATGCCAGCGATCCGAGCTTCGACACCCAGTCACTCTGTCGTGACGATGCTTTGGCAGGTGCCATCTCGGCAGTCGAAGATCGTAGTGCTGCCGTTCAGGGGACGCTCACCAAGGCCAAGGGCATGCTCAGTCACCTCCGCGAGGAGATGGCTCCCAAGGCTGAGTTAATCGAAAATGTAGATGATCTGGTGGAGTTCCTTGCTGGAGGCATTCCTGCAGGCTTCAAGAACTCACTCTAGGGTGGACTGATCTTTCACGATTCCCTTTCAAATTGAGGGTGGAGTGCGGGGGAAGGAGGGAAGGATGAACACAACGAACACACGCACGAAGAACGCGATGAACACACACACGCAAAACCACGATAAACACTAATAGCTCACGCCGACGGTGACCGGCCCAACGCAATCCCTAGGATCGGCGTCGGGCAGATGACTCTCTCTCGAACCGGCACGACGAGATGGGCGACTCGGTGAGATCTTGACGTCTAGGTAAAGGGACATCGATGCCTAGGCCTTGTACAATGCGGATGCACGATGTAAACTCCAACGAGGTTTGGGGATATTGGTGCTCCTTAGTCAAGGAGCATGAGGCAAGAATTAGATAGATCCACAAGGGGTTTCCACTAATTCCAATATCATGCCTAGGGTTTACAATGGAGGTGGGGTTCTATATATAGGCCAGCCACTTAAACAGGGGTACTTTAGGAATAAAAGACAAGTTCTGGATGGACTAAGGGGTACATGGGCCGAAGGACCAAATGCCTTTTCATGCATGGCGACGGTCGGACCGGAGACTCCGGTGTGGTGGACCGAAGACTCCGGTCTAGGCTGGAGATTCCGGTGTAGCCTCCGGAGCAGCCTCCGGAGGGGCCTTCAGATTGTCCTAGGGCTTGGTGCAGGGGGTCAGACCGGAGAGAGGGCTGGAGTCTCCGGTGTCTTCAGGCCGGAGACTTTGGCAGGCCGGAGACTCCGGTGTGCGCTGACCGGAGACTCCGGTTTGAGCAGCTCCAGCGGCTTTTGCTTCACGTTCTAGTCCTTGTTCTCCATCCTTGGGTGCTTGGTTATGTGTCGAAGCTTCGTACCTGATGATGCATAGGGTATTTGCATCAAGTAGCACACCATCCAAGGAGGTATCAAATTGGCACGAGGAGAGGAGCGAGTTCACCTTAGCTTGGAGGAGTTTGGCTCGGGCACGAGTCATGGGTCCACTTGGGGGACTTGTTGGTGTAGATGTAGAAGCGTCCGTAGGACGGGCTGCATCAGCTCCCCCCCTTGGGAAAGAGTCGTCCTTGACTCTTCATGGTTATCATCTTGAGCATCTCCATGGTAGGGTGAGAGGTCCTTGACATTGAAAGTATTGCTTGAAAGGTACTTGGAGGTCGGTATGTCGATGATGTAGGCGTTGTTGTTGATTCTTTTGAGGACCTTGAAGGGGCCATCTCCTCTTGGCTTGAGCTTGGAGTCACGTTCCTTGGGGAAGCGGTCTTTGCTTAGGTGTATCCACACAAGGTCATCTTCTTCAAAGATCATCTCCTTCTTGTCCTTGTTTTACCTTGAAGCTTGGCAAAGGACTTGTTGTTCGATAGTAGCTCTTGTTTCTTCATAGCTTGTGCGCGTTTCTCGACGTCCATGTTTGTGCGCTCATGGAGAGGTAGTGGTAGTATGTCGAGCGCGGTGAGGGGCTCGAAACCATAGACGATCATGAATGGACTCATCTTGCTTGTTGAGTGCTTGGCATGGTTGTAGGAAAACTCGGCTTGTGGGATGCATTCCTCCCAATCCTTCAAGTTCTTCTTGATCAACACACGAAGGAGAGTCCCAAGGCTGCGGTTGACAACTTCGGTTTGGCCATCACTTTGGGGATGCGATGCGGATGAGAAGAGTAGCTTGACGCCGAGCTTGGCCATGAGGGTCTTCCATAAGTAGCTCTTGAATTTGACGTCGCGGTCGGAGACGATTGTCCTTGGCACACCGTGAAGACGGACGATTTCCCTGAAAAACAGAGTTGCAACATGTGAAGCATCGTCGGTCTTATCGCACGGTATGAAGTGTGCCATTTTGGAAAAACGATCCACAACAACAAATATAGAATCATGACCATGCTTAGATCTAAGAAATCCTAACACGAAATCCATGCTAATGTCGGACCAAGGGGTATGAGGAATAGGCAATGGCATATAAAGACCATAAGGGTTAGCTTGCGACTTAACTTGAACACATGTCATGCATCGTTGAACGTAGCGCTCCACGTCACGCTTCATCTTGGGCCAAAAGTAGTGATTGGAGAGCATGTCCAATGTCTTGTCACGACCAAAGTGACCCATGAGGCCTTCACCATGAGATTCTTGGAGAAGCAAAAGTTGAAGCGAGGACTTCGGAATGCATAGTTTGTTTTGTTTAAATAGAAAGCCCTTATGCAAATAGAAATCATCAACTCCTTTGTCATTGGAGCACTTTGCAAAAATTGGTTCAAAGAACGGGTTGGAAGCATACACATATTTTATTTCCTCAAGACCCAACACGTTGATTTCAAGTCTCATAAGAAGGCTTGTGTGTTTGCGAGACAAAGCGTCCGCAACTTTATTATCTTTGCCCTTCTTATACTTGACAATGTACGGAAAAGACTCCATGAACTCAACCCACTTAGCGTGTCTCTTGCTCAAGTCAGCTTGGCCTTTGAGATATTTCAACGACTCGTGGTCGGAATGTATGATAAATTCCTTGGGCCAAAGGTAGCGTTGCCAAACTTGAAGGACACGAACTAAGGCAAAAAGCTCTTTGTCATAAATCGGATAGTTTAGGCGAGCACCATTAAGTTTCTCGCTATGGTAGGCTATAGGACGTCCGTTTTGCATAAGGACTCCTCCAATGCAGATACCACTACATCACACTCGATCTCAAAAGTTTTTGTGAAATCCAGTAAAGCAAGGAGAGGTGCTTCGGTGAGCCTCTTTTTAAGTTCTTCAAAAGATTTTTGTTGTGCCTTGCCCCACACGAAGGTGACATTCTTTTTGGTCAATTCATTAAGGGGACAAGCAATGGTTGAAAAGTCTTTCACAAAGCGAAGATAGAAACCGGCCAACCCATGGAAACTTTAGAGTTTACTCACCTTTGTTGGGATGGTCCAATCTTGTATGTCCTTTACCTTGGAAAAATCAACTTCAATTCCCTTCGAAGAAACGACAAATCCAAGAAAAATCAACTTGTCTTTAGAAAAAGTGCACTTGGGAAGATTAGCATAAAGCTTTTCATGTCGAAGGATTTGCAAAACTTCTTTGACATGTGTTATATGGTCCTCAAGTGATTTGCTATAAACAAGAATATCATCGAAATAGACAACAACACTTTTTCCAATGAGAGAACGCAAGATGTGATTCATAAGGCGCATGAAGGTGGATGGGGCATTTGATAACCCAAAGGGCATAACCAACCATTCATAGATACCAAGTTTGGTCTTGAAGGCGGTTTTCCACTCATCACCTTTAGCCATGCGTATTTGATGGTAACCACTACGAAGATCAATTTTCGAAAAAATAGTGGCTCCACACAACTCATCAAGCATGTTATCGAGACATGGTATGGGATGTCGATAACGCACGGTGATAGCATTGATTGGACGGCAGTCCATGCATAACCGTAACGTATCATCCGTCTTTGGGACAAGAATCACGGGTACGACACTTGGACTAGTGCTATGTTGTATCAAACCTTTGGAGACAAGTTGGTTGATTTGACGTTCGATCTCCTTCGTCTCCTCTGGGTTCATGTGGTAAGCGACGCGGTTGGGAAGTGGTGCACCGGGGATGAGGTCAATGCGATGTTCGATGCCACGAAGAGGAGGTAGTCCATGTGGAAGCTCTTCGGGAAACACATCCTTGAATTCCTGCAAAACATTCATCAAAGATGGAGGAACATTGGTTAATTCATTAGTTCCTTGCGCTAGTCCCTTGCAAAGGAGGACATAGTGCAAGATGGATGGATTGTTCCAAACATCTCTCATCTCACTTTTGGTGGCAAGGAGAACACTCTTATTTTTCCCACTCGAGTTTGGCTTGTGCCTCTCACTCACTATGAGGTGGTTCTCTCTCTCACCGCTCTTCTCATAACTAGGTGTTGTGCTTTGCGCCCTCGCTAAAGCCTTTGAATTGTCCACAATTATTTGGCTAGGAGTCATCGGTTGCAAAACACATGTTTTGTTGAGCCATTTGAAGGTGTATACATTGGTGCGACCATCATGTTGAGCAGCCTTGTCAAATTGCCATGGTCGAACAAGAAGCATGTGGCAAACTGTCATAGGCACCACATCACACTCCACCGTGTCTTTGTAAGGACCAATGGCGAAGGAGACCGATACGGTATGCTTGATCTTCACGGACCCTTGGTCATTTAGCCATTGCATGTGGTATGGGTGCTTGTGTGGGTGGAGGGTGAGGTTGAGCTTCTCACAGAACTTGGTGCTAGCAAGGTTGTGTCAACTCCCTCCGTCAATGATCACCTTAATAGATTTGCCATTGATGCCAGCTCGTGTTTGGAAGATATTGGAGCGTTGGTCTTCATGCTCTTGTGCTTGAGTGGTCAAGATCCTTGTGACGACAAGCAATGGACTTGCGTCATGTTCACACATGAGGAGTTCTTGATCATATTCCACTCGTTGCCTTGCCATTGCTTCCTTGACATGGGCATCAAACTCATCTTCACTCAAGTACTCTTCATCACCATTGTCGTGGATGAACAAGACTTTCTTGTTTCCACATTCGGCCGACTTGTGTCCTTTACCTCCACACTTGTAGCATTCACCGTTGAAACGTGTATCACCCTTTGCTTGTTTTCCACTTGGGGGCAGTTTTCCTTGAGGAAGTGTGGGCTTGAAGGAAGGCTTGGAAGTACTTGATGAGCTTCCATTGAATGTTGTTGGTGTAGCGGTTGAAGCTTGCTTGTAGGTGAAATATGTCTTGGGCTTGTTGTACTTGATGTCCTCTTGCACTTGGCGTTCAGCCTTTGTTGCTATGTGCACAAGCTCAACCATGGTGTTGTATGTTTATAACTCGACGATGCACTTGATTGGGTGATTCAAGCCAATAAGGAAACGTGCAATTGTTTGCTCTATGCGTTCATCAATGTTGGCGCGAATCAAGTTGAGTTCCATTTCCTTGAAGTACTCTTCCATGGTCTTTGTCCCTTGACGAAGCGCTTGAAGGTTGTTGAAGAGGTCACGCGTGTAGTGCGCAGGGACAAACCGGGATCTTAGGTGAGCCTTCATGTCATGCCAAGTTGTGATTGGCGGCTCTTGTCTTGCATCACGAGCAACTTGAACTTTTTCCCACCAAAGTTTGGCGTAATCATCAAACTCAAGCGAAGCCATGGCGACCATCTTCTCGTTGCTATAGTTGTGCATGCGGAAGATCTTGTCGACTTTAAGTGCCCACGAGAGGTATTCTTCGGGGTCATTGGATCCAGTGAACTTAGGCATTGTGAACTTGAGCTTGCCAAAAGTTACTTCATCATTGCGGTCATTGCGACGAGCTTGGTGACCTTGTTGATGACCTTGTAGTTGGGGAGGTGGAACTTGGTTCTCGTGACCTTGTTGCGGAGCTTGCTCTCGATATTGATGTGGATGAGCTTGCTCTTGCTCTTGGTGCGGTTGTTGACGTGGTTGAGGCGCTTGGGCCTCATGGTGGTGAGGGTGTGGAGCCTCTTGACGCGGTTGACGACGAAGGGGAGGCTCGTTACTCGGTTGGTGACGTTGATTAGGCACATGGGCCTCACGGCGAAGATCATGGCCGTGAGCCTCTTGACGTGGTGGGCGTCTCTCAACTTGTATCACTTGACGCTCCAAATTTTGTTGATATGGAGGAGGCGGCTCGTGATGACCATGGTGTCGTTGTTGACGTTCATGACGTTGATGACGAGGAGGAGGATCTTGGAGAGCTTCACGTCGATGACGAGCTTGATTCTCCAAATTGGAGTCATCACTTTTTGTGTCAAGTATGTGCCGTGGTCGATGGTGGTAGATTTGCGGTTGCACTTGTGGTTGCGGTTGTGGTTTCTCTTGTTGTTGCTCTTGTTGGAGCACTAATACCCTTGCGTGATGACGGTGTGCTTCTTGCCTTGCTCTTGGCCTTGAAGAGAATTCACCATCATAGCTTGACGTTGCGGCATGCCGTGGGGAAGGTACATAGTTCAAAGAACTTCCATATTCAACCATGAGGGCATCATTGCGTCTTGTAGCACTTGGATGTAGATCTCGTGGAAAAGGTGCATGACAATACGAAGAACTTGAAGAGCTTGATGCGCGTGAACGTGGTCTTGCCATGCCGTCAATGAGGCGTCGAAGATTATCATTTGTTTCGGCGACGGAGCGTTGGAGCGCTTCATTTTGGTGGCCGAAGTTGTGATGCATTGCGTGCATTTGTCGTTCGAGGCCATCGAAGCGGTTGTCAATGTTCTTGAACTCGGCTTGCGTCTCGCCAAATTGTTCATCTTGTTGCGTCTCAAGGGCTTGGCAACGTTCACGGAACTCTTGTCGAATGATGAAGTGACTTCCGTGTCATGTACAGTCCTTGATCTTCTTCGTGAGGAGGTGGTTGGCTCGCCTCACTGTGCCTATCCATCATGCAAAGCACACAAGTATTGTATATGGAAGTGGAATATGGTGGTGTTAGCCTTGTACCTCACCTTGGGGATTGCACCAAACTAGAAACCACAATTGAGAGCTAATAGCGTGCAAAGTGGAATTGCAAAGAAAAACTCACACTAAAGAAAGAACTAACTCTCAAAAGCTTGTTTGTGGTAGGTTAGGATTGTGGAATGCCAAAGAACCAACCAAAAGAAAAGCGATAGTCAAAAGTGGGTAAAATCCAACAAAACTCAAGTCAAAGGCGAAGGTCAACAACTCAAAAGGGTGACGGGAACCTACGACTATGTACACACACGTGGAGAAAGTTGGGATTGACACGACTATGAAAATGAGCAAACAAAATGTCCTAACGAAGACTAAGTTTGTTGTCATGCCAATGCAAGGAGAGACCGTGGCTCATTTGCAAAGAAGAAAAGTGAGCAACGGATTTGTGCACTTGCCTCGGGCGCTCTTCTTGCTCTCTTGCTTACAAGCTTTTAGACTCTCTTTTGCAAGGGGAGACTATTTTTCTTTTTCTTTTTCTTTGTATCTTTTTCTTTCTTTTGTATTTTTTTTGCTCTGCCTTGATGCTACCTAGTCACACTTGATATTGCTCTTGCACTCCCACTATCCAAGGACAAATGCACAATGCTCAAGCAAACACAAGATGAGCCACTCTCATGGGATAGGTACACAGAAAGGAAGATAGGGGTTAACAAGGTGGTGGAAGTTATACCTTCGTTGGTGGATGAACTTGGCGTCGGTGGTGTAGGATGATGTTCGTGGGCCGTGGTGTCGATGAGCGCGGGTTTTGTTGATGCGGAAGCTTTCTGTTAGTTGGCGACACGCACACGGGCACAAACAAACAAGAGGAAATTAGCCAAAGCAAGATTAGAGGCAAAATTGTCAAAATCAGGCGTCAGGCCAGAGACTCCGGGGTTTCAGGCCGGAAACTCCGGTCCAGGCCGAATACTCCGGTGTGGGTAGGCCGGAGACTCTGGTCTGGAGTCAGATCGCGAACTGCTCATGTTCTTGAGCGGAAATCCACGCCTTGGGTCCTCAAATCCGCGAAAAATTGGCCAAATTGGGCTGGGAAAACGTAGGGTAAAGCTGGACCAACTCCTAAGACAAGGTTTGGTCGGATCAAAAGCACAAATAACACTCCAAATCAAGAGATCGATCCAAAGGCAAATTTGGGGCTGTTTTTTGGGGATTTTCGAATTTTTGGTGGATAGAAGAAAATTTTGTGGGGGAAATCGTGAGCAACGAAGCTCTTGATACCGATATGTTGAGGGTAAACCTCTAGTTTGGCCCGATCTTTCACGTTTCCCTTTCAAATTGAGGGTGGAGTGCGGGGGAAGGAGGGAAGGATGAACACAACAAACACACGCACGAAGAACGCGATGAACACACACACACGGAAAACCATGATAAACACCAATAGCTCACGCCGGCAGTGACCGGTCCGGCGCAATCCCTAGGATCGGCGTCAGGCGGAGGACTCTCTCTCGAACCGGCACGGCGAGATGGGAGACTCGGTGAGATATTCACGTCTAGGCAAAGGGACACCGATGCCTAGGCCTTGTACAACGTGGAGGCACGATGCAAACTCCAACGAGGTTTGGGGATATTGGTGCTCCTTAGTCAAGGAGCATGAGGCAAGAATTAGATAGATCCACAAGGGGTTTCCACTAATTCCAGTATCATGCCTAGGGTTTACAATGGAGGTGGGGTCTATATATAGGCCAGCCACTTAAACAGGGGTACTTTAGGAATAAAAGACAAGTTCTGGACGGACTAAGGGGTAGATGGGCCGAAGGCCCAAAGGCCTTTTCATGCCGGAGACTCTGGTGTGGTGGATCGGAGACTCCGATCTAGGCCGGAGATTCCGGTGTAGCCTCCGGACCATCCTCCGGAGGGGCCTTCAGATTGCCCCAGGGCCTGGTGCAGGGGGTCAGACCGGAGAGAGGGCCAGAGTCTCCGGTGTCTTCAGGCCGAAGACTTTAGCAGGCCGGAGACTCCGGTGTGCGTAGACCGGAGACTCCGGTCTGAGCAGCTCGAGCGACATTTGCTTCATGTTCTGCTCCTTCTTCTCCATCCTTGGGTGCTTGCTGATGTGTCGAAGCTTCGTACCTGATGATGCATAGGGTAGTTGCATGAAGTAGCACACCATCCAAGGAGGTATCAAATTGGCACGAGGAGAGGAGCGAGTTCACCTTAGCTTGGACGAGTTTGGCTCGGGCACGAGTCATGGGTCCACTTGGGGGAGTTGTTGGTATAGATGTAGAAGCGTCCGTAGGACGGGCTGCATGAGCTTCGATGTCACTCGCAATGGTTCAAGCCCATGGAGTCGAGGTTGATCTTGCTGCGGTCTCCAAGGCAATGCCTATCAACGCGGATGGCCAACAGGTAGTGTTTGCTCCTTTCGCAGCTGCCTGTGGCTAGTACGGGCCACAGCTGATCAATACAGTTGCGAAGTACTCTGAGGAACTGCAGCGAGCCAAGAAGGCGGCGAAGGCTGCGGCGTCAGGGGCCGACAGGAAGTCTGTGGCGTCTGATACTGCCACAGACTCGATGAGGCCCTCAAAACAGAAGTCCAAGTCAAAGAAGCCAGTTGCTCCTCAGTAGTCGTGTTTGTAATAGTTAAATAGCCTGTCTCTTTTGTCTGGAACATGCCTTTGGCGATTGTATCTGTTGATACTTTATTATGCTTGAATGCACTCGAGTCTTTTGTCCATGCATCGCCCTAGTCTTGTTATTATATCTTGCTTGCGTTGTGATAGGGCACATCGAGTGGTCCTTCGAGTGAACCTTGGAATATGCCTTCCACTGATGATACTTTGGCGCAGTCGCGCTCAAGGGTGGATGAGTTGTCTCTGCTCTCGCGACTCCGTGATCGCGTGAAGCAGTTGGAGCGCGAACTGCCTATGCTCCGTGGTAACACGGATGTATGGAAGTCAAGGGCGGAGAAGGCCGTCGCCCAAGAGAAATATTTCCTAGGGGAGGTGACACAGCTGGGCGACCAATTCAAGTGTTAGCTTTCTTGTTCCTTATCTTTTCCTTGTAGTCACTCACAGTAGTTCGTTGTCTTCATACTTTTGCCTTTGCTTGGTATAGTTGTCTGTGCACGCCATCCGCAGGATGAGAAGGACAGGATTGCCATTCGTATGAATGATCTGACCCAAGAGCAGCTTCAAGCGAGTGGGTACTTCTGGGTAGATCACGATCGTGCCATCGCACTGGCGACCCTGCAGGATCATGCTTCCCGAGTGCTCCCCTTCCTGAAGAAGTCACAATCGTGCTTAAGAAATATTTATCAGACGATGTTACCGCTGGATGTCGTTCCATCGAGCCTGCTGACCCTTCTTGCCAAGTTTCAAGACTTGAGTGCAGTCCGCGAGTGTGTAAGGCAACAGTAGTGGCTGGTGCCAAGGCTGCTCTATCGTTGGTGCGACTGTACATGCCTGATATGGATGTTGTAGCGATTGCTGCCGGACCGCCAACACCGCCAACAGGTTCGACCTGGAACATGGTTCCTCACTACCAGGCGGTGGATTGCCTAGCGGAGGAAATCGTCGACTTCTTCGAGGAGCAGACAAACATTCCTTTGTTGCAACAGTAGTATAGTTGTTATCTTGCAGATAGTTGCACCAGTGTTGTAAAGTTCATATATATATATATATATGCTGTGTATAAGTGATTGGTATTGATGTATATAAGGAGCTTGTTAGCGTGTATGTTTTGCGAGTGCGTTGCACTATGCGATTCCCTTTTGTTAGCCAGACTTATGTTTATCTCAACACCTTGCCAACCTATCAGGTGCGTTGCAACTGGGTTGGTTTTTGTCAAGGGTTTGATTAGTACGTCAGCTACTCAGGATATCGCGTTAGTTCGTAGAACAGATATGTATAGGGTGGCGCAGCCCCCGAGTAGATAATTTGCAAACATAAAAGGAACACAGAGTTTTGGGGCACTTAGCTTTGTTTATTCACATGATAGTACGGGATACAATGTGTGGCTAAGTAGCCTTGGCTGAGTAGCCTTATTTGCGATGTAAACAATAAAAGACGACTAAGGGTAGAAGCGTCGGAGCT
The DNA here is from genome assembly GCA_910589775.1 of Avena eriantha. Lineage (NCBI taxonomy): Eukaryota > Viridiplantae > Streptophyta > Magnoliopsida > Poales > Poaceae > Avena > Avena eriantha. The sequence goes on along the minus strand of OU342742.1, from coordinate 393,887,727 downwards.
GGGCGACGTTCCGAGGGTTGGAGTATGCGACTCCTGTCTCGAAATCTTTAAGGCGATAGGTGCCACCTGGGATTGCTTCTGTAATCACGTTTGGTCCCTCCTAGGGGGACTCGAGCTTTATATGCCCTTGCTGTTTCAGTCACAGGACCATGTCTCCTTCGTCGAAGGACCTGGGGCGTAGCCTTCTACTGTGGTAGTTACGCAGGTTCTGCTAGTAGATTGTTGATCTTTCCACGGCGATTTCCCGTGCCTCGTCAAGGAGGTCGACAGAATCTTTGAGTGCAAGAGTTGACTCCTGCTTGCTGTAAGCGACCACTCGCGGTGCTTTATATCGTACCTCTGCGGGTAGCACCGCTTCAGCACCGTGCACCATGAAGAACGGGGTGTACCCCGTGGCACTGTTTGGAGTTGTGCGCAGGCTCCAGAGTACTGATTGCAGCTCGTCTGGCCAGCAGCCTGCGGCTTGTTCGAGTGGCCTGAGAAGTCGCTTCTTGATGCCGCCGCAGACGAGCCCGTTGGCTTTTTCGACCTGACCGTTGGTCTGTGGATGTGCTACTGAGGCATAGCTTACGTTGATTCCCAGATTCTCGCAGAATTCTTGGAACTCCTTGGATGTGAAGTTCGTCCCATTGTCCGTGATGATGCTGTGTGGTACTCCGAAGCGATAGACGATGGACTCGAAGAAATTGACTGCGCTGTATCCCGATTGGTTAGTCATTGGCATGGCCTCTATCCACTTGGTGAATTTGTCGACTACGACAAAGAGGTAGATGTAGCCTCCTCGTGAGGACTTTGGGAGCTTGTCGACCATGTCGAGTCCCTATTGCGTGAAGGGCCATGCCAATGGAATTGGTTGGAGCTCTGCGCCAGGTGCGTGTGGTTTGTCCACGAATCGCTGGCAAGTGTTGCATTTTTGGACGATGTCCTTGGCATCACGCATGGCCTAGGCCAGTAGAATCCAGCTCGTAGAGCTTTGGCGACGAGGGTGCGACTGCCGGCGTGGTGCCCACAAGTCCCTTCATGGATGTCGAGGAGAACAACCCTTCCGTCAGCATTGGAGACACATCGTTGGAGTAGTCCTGTGATGTTGCGCTTGTACAGTTCACCGTTGATAACATCAAATGCCTTGGATCACTACGCAATGTGCCGTGCATCAGTTGGGTCATCCGATAGACTTTTGCAGAGAAGGTACGTGATGTACGGTTGAGTCCAAGATGGCTCGATCATCATGACGCTCATTGGTCCTTCGAGTCCTATGTCGATCTCCAAGTCGTTGAGTGCCATTGGCTCATTGGGCGGCGCAGCCCCCGAGTCTGTTACTGTGCTTGTTTTCTTCTGTGCGGCCTTTGGCTTGATGGAGCGTTCGCAGATGCACTCGAGAAATACCCCAGGTGGTATGGGCGCATAGGTAGAGCCAGTGTTGGTGAGTGCGTCCGCCTCTTCATTGCTTTCGCGGCCTATGTGCTGTAGCTTGCAACCGTCGAAGTCCCCTTCGAGTGTGTCGTAGAGGTCGCGATAGGCGATCATATTGTCGTTCAGTGCGTCGCACTCGTGCATTGTCTGGTTGACGACCAGCTTGGAGTCGCCGTATATTATGAGCCTCTTGGCGCCGCAGGCTTTTGCCATCCTCATCCCGTGCAGCAGGGCCTCGTATTCAGCTTCATTGTTGGAGGTGGTGAACTGCATTCGCAGAATGTATTTTAGCTTGTCTCCCTGGGGCGATGTCAGTATGACGCCTGCGCCAGCTCCATCTTTTCGCTTGGATCCGTCGAAGTGCATTGTCCAGAGGTAGGACATATCTGGTTTTTCAGGGAGCTAGTTCTCCATCCAGTGCATGAGGAAGTTCGGGAGAACTTGCAACTTGATTGCATCACATTTTTCATATGTGATGTCTCGTGGAGACAGTTCGATCCCCCAAAGTGCGACTCGTCCAGTGGCATCGGGATTGTTGAGGATGTGCCCAAGCGGGGTGTCATTGACTACCACGATTGGGTGTTCCTGGAAGTAGTGGCACAGTCACCGGGCCGTCATGAAGACGCCATACGCTAGCTTCTGGTAGTGCGGGTATCACTGCTTTGTTGGCGTGAGTACCTTGCTGAGGTAGTAGACTGGGCGCTGTACCCCGTGGACCTTGTTTTCCTCGGCTTGTTCAACCACGAGCAATGTGTTGACCACCTGGTTGGTGGCGGAGATGTATAGCAGCAATGGTTCCGCTTCGCGTGGGGTCACCAGTACTGGCGAGGAGGACAGTAGGCACTTGAGGTCTTCGAATGCTTCCTGTGCCTCATTGGTCCACTCGAACTTGTCAGGTTTGCGGAGAAGTTGGTAGAAGGGCAGTGCCTTTTCGCTCATTCGACTGATGAATCGACTGAGCGCCGCGATTCGTCCAGCTAGTTGCTAGGCACCCCTTATGTTCTTCGGCTTCTCCATGGCCAGTATGGCTTTTATTTTCTTCGGGTTTGCCTCGATCCCCCTCGCGGAGATGAGGTACCCGAGTAGTTGCCCAGATGGTACGCCGAAGGCACACTTGTCCGGATTGAGCTTGATCCGGTAGCGGTTGAGGTTGGTGAAGGTTTCGCGTAAATCGTCGATTAGTGAAGCTTCCTCTTTGGTCTTGATTACGATGTCGTCGACATAGACTTGGATGTTGCAACCAAGTTGGTTCTTGAGGCAAGCCTGCATGCACCGCTGGTAGGTGGCTCCTACGTTTTTTAGCCCGAAAGGCATTGTGTTATAGCAGAACACCCCGAAAGGCATTGTAAACGCTGTTTTCTCTTGATCCTCCTCCTTCATTCGGATTTGATTGTATCTTGAGTAGGCGTCGAGGATGTGGAGGCGCTCACATCCTGTGGAGGAGTCAATGATCTGGTCGATTCATGGCAGCGGGAAGTGATCCTTTGGGCAATGCTTATTCAGAGAGGTGAAATCCACGCACATCCGTAGGATATCCGTGTCCTTTTTTGGTACTAGCACCGTGTTGGCGAGCCAAGTGCTTTCCTTGATCTCGCGTATGAATTTGGCGTCGAGGAGTCTGTTGATCTCCATTCCGACTGCTTTTCCTCTTCGCTCAGGCAGTCGCCTAATTGTTTGTTTGACTGGCCTTGCGTCTGGGTTGGTGTTGAGTGCGTGCTCGACGAATTCCCTGGGAACTCCTGGCATGTCCGCTGGACACTAGGCGAAGATTTCCCAATGCTCACGGAGGAATTCGATGAGCGCGAGTTCCTATGCGGGACTCAAGTTGTTGGCGATGAGGGCCGTCTTGGCGGGATCCGATGGGTGGATCTGGACTTTCTTCGTGTGCACCGATGAGTCGAAGGATAGATCGGGTGAACTTGGCCGACTCAGGGGAGCCTGACTGTTGTTTGTCGACTCCTTTAGTCTCGTGAGCTCTTCCTGCATGCCGAAGGACTGCGAAATTATGTTGAACTCCCTGTCGCAACTATCAAACTCTCGAAGCTCCCGTTGATTGTGATGACGGCATTACGGCTTGGCATTTTCATCTGCAGGTAGGCATAGTGCGGCACTGCCATGAACCTAGCGAACGTGACATGTCCGAGGATATAGTGCTACTGTGAGGGCCAGTCGACGACTTCAAAGTCGATGCGTTGACGCCGAAAGTTTTTCGGCATGCCAAAGATGACGTCGAGGTTGATTTTGCCAAGGGGGTATACACCTTTGCCTGGGATGATTTCGTGGAATGTTGTATCCGAGGCCTCTAGGAAGGTCAGAGGGATCCTCATTGCTCGCAAGGTACTCACGAACATAAGGTTGATGCTGCTTCCGCCGTCCATGAAGACGCGGCTCATGTCGAAACCTCCAATTTGCGCCTCGAGTACGAGGGGACAGTGGCCTGGATGAGGTACTTGGCGTGGATGGTCGCGCTTGTCGAAGGTGATGCCGGAGTCGCTTCCGCTGAGGTGCTTAGTGGTAGATGGTGGCGAGTTTGTTGCCAGGTTCACTTGGCGAGTGATGGCCTTTTGCACCCGGTTGGAGGGGCGACCCTTTTGGATCATCATGGTGCCTATGGCCCGTGGGTACGGCTCGCCTCTGTGATGCTGGTCAAGCGCAGCTGCGTTTGGCGGTGGTCCGGGCGGTGGTGGAGGAGCTCCATGTGCCACAGCGCCTGGGGCGGCTTCGTAGCCCATATTGACCGCGTCACAGTTCATCCGAGCCAGGCCCTCATGGAGTTTGAGGAACTCGCGGCTGTCTTTGAGGAGGTGGCTGGATTTCTTTTTGCCGTCATGCTTGTCGATGTAGAAGTGCACGGTGCATGGCCCGGACAGCTTGTCTTCAATGGATGCTGCGGGTGCCTCATCGCGAGTGCGGCTATTGCGGTTGTCATCGCGTCTGTCGGCGTAGCCGGCTGCGACCATGTTGATGTCATCGCGGTCATCGTAGATGCGTATTCGACGTTTTCTTCGGCGATCGCGTCTGCGTTCGACCTCTGCTTCCTCGTCTGAGTGAACGCGATTCTTCACCGAATCTTCTCCATCTGCCCACCGATTCACGATTTCCATCAGGTGGTCAATGGTTTTGGGCTTTGAGCGGCCTAGCTCCTCCCTGAGCTCTATGCGGCGAACGCTGCCGTTGAACGCGTCGATTGCGCGATCCTCCGAGATATTTCCTGCGGAGTTCTTGATGATGGACCACCTCTGGATGTACGAGCATAGCGATTCACCCGACCTTTGCTGGCAGCACCTCAGCTCTTCGATTGATGTAGGCCTTTTGTAGGTGCCCTTGAAGTTGCGCACGAAGCTGTAGACCAGCTCTTCCCAACTGCGAATGGATCCGCGTGGGAGGTTGTTGAGCCATGCCCGGGCGGCGCCCTGTAGCTGTAGCTGCAGGCATTGCATAACCGTGCTTTGACTCCCGCCGTGGAGCCTGACAGAGTCGATCTGGTCCTCCAACCAGATTTTCGGGTCCTGTAGACCGTCAAACTTTGGGTTCTCTAATGGAAGCTTAAACCCCTTGGGCATTCTCTTTTGCCTGATGGCCCTGCTGAAGCATCTAGCGCCATAGAGCTCCACATCTTCGTATTCTGAGTCAGTCGATCAGGCACGTCGCGTCCTTGACTTATCGATCTTGTGCTGTGTGATGTCGTCACGCGCGTCGTAGTTGTGGTCGTGTCACCGTGAGCGGTGGCGTCGAGACAGATCGTGACTATCATCGCTAGATGAGGGCGAGGAATAGCGTTTTGCCAAAGCCTTGCCTTTCTTTGTCTCCGGTGTTGGCTCCTTGTTGAGGGCGGCCTCTATCAACCCCAAGCCTCCGATCATAGATCGGTGCATGGCGGCTCGAGGATCTCTAGCCGACGGCTGGTTGTTGAGGAGCTACATGGTGGCCGCCGTTACCGCAGCTTGCGGCGTTTTTGGTAGCACATTGCCACGCGGATCCACCATCATGGAGCCAAAGTCGAGGACCTTTGCGGCTTCTATATGCTCTTGTTTAGTGAGGTGGGCCAGTCGAGATCGCCTCTTGTTAGCGATGTACTCGTTGCACTTGGAGGAGGATCCTCCGTGGGAGGATAGCCCAGCTCGTCGGAGGCTCGACTCGCCTGCCACCTTTTTGTGTGGCTCGAGTTGCGCGATTGTTTGCAGTTGGCGCTTGTACTCCTCCTTCAGGAGCCAATGGTAGCCCATCAGCAGTTCTTGTGGGGAGCCGAAGGGTAGAGGGTGGCCCCGCAGGGCCTCACGACAGCGAGCCCACTCGAGGTCATTGAGCCTGATCACGACGCGTTCGCCAGTTTGCTCGTTTATCATAGTTGGAGGTTCGACTGCCCCTCCGTTGTTGACGGGGGCACTGTTAGTGGGGCCGCCGTTTGGTGGTCCTCCATTGGGTGGTCCGCCATTGGGTATGCAACCGTTTGGCGGGTCGGTTCCATTGCCACCGTTGCCCGTGTTGTCACGATTGGCAGAGGAGTCGCCCGCATTGATGACGGCGCACATGAAGTGGTTGGAGAAGATGCTGCTCCCGCAACTTTCATATCCGGAGCCGTAGGCCCCATCTTTAGTTGCTAGATCGCCCAGATTGGATTCGGGACTGCTGTCGCTGGCCGTATTCTCGACTGTTGTCGAGGCATTGAGCTCACTGAGGGTGTTGATCGGTGGAGGGAACCACGATGTTGGGGCAATAGACAGTGTTGTCGGCTGGTCAGGCATGCGAAGCGTGTCCATCTGACCAACTTGGAAGCAGAAGCTCCGGATCGCCAAGCTAATTCCGTCGCCCATAGACTCGAAAGCCGGGCGAGTGGCCGGCGTGTGGACGGTGAAGTCGAACGCGCCGAAGAGCTGGCGAATCCCCGCTGTTGCGGAGTTGTAGATCGCAGTTGATGAGGCCGAAGAAGCCGCGACATCAGCACTCCTAGTTCCCACAGACGGCGCCAATTGATGAGGGTTTAACTCATCAATGCCCATTGTTAGGACTTGGATTTTGGAGAAGGAGGGAGCGCTGGAAGCATCAATCGGCTAGCAAATAAGCACACATGGGACTCGAAGATTTACCCAGGTTCAGGCCTCGTAGAGGTCCCTAATCCTGCTTGTCTGCTCGTGGAATTAATAGAGGAATCGAAGATTACAATGGTGCGCAGATGCAATCTGGCGAGGGTTGTGAAAACTAGGGTTGCGTGTGTCCTCCTCGCCGCCCCTCCTAGCCTTTATATAGATAGGCTAGGTCTCAGGTAGCAGTTCGAGTCGGTTACAGGTTAGGGTTTTCCGTTTAAACTTTCTATCTTTAGCTTCTTCTTGTTCCGCCAGTAATCAAGAGTCTGTAGGTTACTCGAATTCTCCATTTGGGCCTTGGCAACGCCGTGGGCTTCCGCCGTATTCAGGCCGTATATACCAAACTCGAGTACCTATAGGGTATACTCATGTCAGCAACTACACAAGAGAAGCTGAGGACTTCCTCATCTTAGGGTTCTCTGGTCAAACTATAGAAGTTGTGAGGTGGTCGATATGTCCAATAGTGGCTACAGGGATGTTTTTAACATCGAGCGACGAGAATGCACCTGCTTAGAGTGGTAGCATATCGGTAAACCATGCCTTGGACTTCTTGGTGAAGAAAAGAACTCTACCACATTTGGATCAATATTTGGCTAACTACTACTCTATAGAAAAGTTCAGAGTTGCGTATGCTAGATCCGTCGAGCCCTGTATAGACCCATCCCAGCGGCCTCAAGTCCAACTGAGTTTTGAGCTTTGCCAGGCAGTTACAAAAAGGGGTAGAGGAAGACCTTAGGTGAATAGGTTTAAGAATTTTCTCGAGAAGAAGGGTTCTGCTTTTTGTGCTAGCAAGTAAGGGAAAAACAGATGCAAGACCTGCCATCTTATAGGCCATAGAGTAGCGGGCTGTCCCCTTAATGCTCCCAAACCTAGGTATGAGATGGTACATTCAATCTTTTTTGGTTTATAATCTGTAGATATTAGGTAGTAAGCCCTATACTATTTTTTAACAGGAAGCACAAGGTAAGAAACAAGACTGCGACTCAGTGATTTTGCTACAGGAAGAAAACCAAAACAAGTGGAGTGATGATGCTGGACATGATTCTGGTGCTGATTAGCCTGACTTCCCTCGACCAGGAGATGCAGAGTATATGAAGGTAAGAAATTGGCACCCAGGAAGAGGAAAAAGGCAGGAAATGAAGAAGCCAGGGGACATGAAGGTATGAGGAAGAAAGTTGACACCCAGGCAGGTGTTGAACTTGAACATATACTAGATCATGATGGCGCGCGTTGCCGCGCCCATCTATTTTAACATGGAATGGTAGGAATATCCATAGATACATGGGTGCACGCAATATAGAAGAATTTTTTGTATTGACTAACTTACATATGTAAAAGCTAGAAGTTAAATTTTCGTAAACTAATCTATGTATTTGTTATAGTAATGGAAGAGTTTAATTCAGACCAGGCTAGACTGAGCAAAATATTAGACCTAATCATCGCCCTTTACATTAAGATCAGCAAACCACCTATGCTTATTCAACCAGTATAACCAATTAACCATAACGTTTGGTGACATTTAAACAAACATAATCCTTGTTGGTGTTGTGTTTTACTTTCTAGTATATAGTAACATGCTAGATGAGAAGATAAACATGAATGATTACAATAACTCCTGCAGTCTAAACATAATATGGTTGATTTTGAGACAAATATTTTGTAATTGTATTATTTCTTATGAAAGGAGCACTGAAATGGGAAAGAATTTAATCCTTTGAGCAACTAAGGAAATCAATTTAGAGTCAAAGAAATAAAAGATCATTTTAGTCGTGAGTCGTCATTTCCCTGTTATAACCAAATGAAACAAAAGTTGCATCTGACAACTCCTACCTGGCTGCACATGAACCAATCCCATAGAGATCAATGGAAATAAAATTGCATGGCATAGTATGACTATAAGTGGCCAAGATCATTTACCTCCAGGAACATATAGATGAAATCCATCCCCTGTATGAAACATGAAAAAAAACTATTTAATCGCATACATTGATAAAATCTAATGGTGTTTTGCAGCCATAGATAACGGAACATACTTGAAAGTGCCGCAATACAGAAATTAATCGGACAATCAAATTTCCAACAGACAGCTAATCATGCCGCTGAAATAGGACATATAGCATGTACACAAGGAACAAGCGAGGAGGGATGCACCATATCCATTCTGCTCGTAATCACCATCATTACACGCTGAAGGTGGTATTTCCAGCGCCACTGAATAATTCGCCATTGAATAGAAGTGGTAGTATGGTTTCGCCGTATCTCTGTATCCCTGCCGCTCATAGTATGGTTTTGTCGCAGTTGAACGCGCGCAATCACGATTGCACCATGTAAATATTCAAAGAGTAAGTTTCAGTGGAAGCACCTCCAATCTCAGTTGATCGCTCCTATAACCAAAATGCAAGCAATTCCATCTAGTTGGCCATGGAATGGCATCAAAGAAGGTACGACATGCAATGCTGAAAAACATAAAAAAGATAGATATAAAACTTGCAAACTTCATGAGGAGAGTTAATCCAAAGAAAGGAACATAGTTGTTTCCTAATGCATACCGGAAGGTATTAAGAAACTTCCAGGAAGCTAGGGATTTATTTGGTTTGCATTGCCGGTCAAATTGCTTTGACATGAAGGATAATTCTGTTCGACCCAAGTGGTCTATTTCAAAATGATTATCTAATGCGGCCTTGCAAAGCTTCAAATGACCAATAGAAATCAGATACCTCTCCTATTTATTTAATTCATCTTAGTCCTAAGAATAAACAAAAGTTATCATAAAGTAAACACATAACTTATTTTCAATTTTAATACCCTTGGAAGGTGTAGGTTGGACGGACCGAGGGGCGTCGGCAAACGCCGATGAGGTCGGGCTCCGAATCTAGGGTTCGTGGAGGTAGATGCATTCAGGGCGAAGAGTGGGGGCGTGGTGGACTAGAACCGGTGCGTGGGAGGGAGAGGAGCACAACGTCTTGCTTGCCGACGCCGATTGGAGCGGCGGTGGGGAGACAAATGCGGGGCGGTAGCGCACGAGCGGGCGAAGAGATTAGAGCAAGGTGGAGGTAGATCGATCGATAGACTGCGTGCGCGTATGGTTTGCTAAAACAGTTCAGCCTAATTGGGTCATTGGCTTTGTATTGGCTTTGTATGGGCCCAAATGAGTGGTCCAAATCAACCCCATGCGACGGATTTGATTAGCAGAGAAGCGTTCCTAGGGACATCCGGCGCAGGAGGCATCAGACGGCCATGAATACATAGATCCTAAATTGGACGGTTCTAGACGCTGATGGCCTGAGAGCGCTTCATTTTGGCTCAGTTTTAATGTCCCTAATATGTAGTTCGGTTAATTTTGAAGCTATGTGCATATCGGGTGAAACAATATGCCACCCATTCTCAGAGTAAAATGTATCACAACTTGAGGTTTGGACACGGCCGAGGCCGCTAGTTGAATCTGAAATTGTGACCGCACCACTACTATCTGAACAATCGCACCACCGGGATCACGATAGCTGAGCAGTGAGGGGTCTCCAAATTCGATGGATGTTAGTGGCATGGACATAAATTATTTATAGGCTCTTAATAAATCCTAGATTTTGGCATTACACTTATGATAAGGTTCTGAGGTGAAAAACAAGTTCTAAGCTGGCTGCTACACTCCACGAAGCAGCAACTTATTTCAGCTACTGGACAACGACATGGCAACATAAACTGCAAAGGCAACAAATAATGCCCAGATAATGAGGAAATTGTTTCCACTATCTGGCCTTATCTTGAGCCCGTCTATCTCACCACCTCCATGCTCCCGCCTCCCCTGCATATGGCGAAGCTCCTGGATCTCACGCTCTAACACACGAATCTCCTCTTTCTTGTCCCACACAACATCATGCATATCCTGCACAAGCTCTTTGTGAAAACCTGTCAGGGGCTTTTCGATCCACACAAACTTATCACAGCCAGTTCCCCTCCCTTCCAGCAAAGTAGATCGAAGGAAACAAAAAAAGAATTACATTATGCTTCCCGGATCCGGGTTACCATTGTACCTAGCATAGGAAATTACTGCTCTAATGCTGCAGTTTGCTGAATTGTCCTGCAGTATTTTTGTCGGTCCAAAAAATCCATCTCGACATCTTGTCACCGCACGAACACAGCATCTCGGGGTAGTAATCATAGGGCGTCTTCCGGTACCTAGTGGGTGCACCTGCCTGACGGCGTTGAGCCGACCCTGATTCCGCTCGAGACGTACTGCATGAGCTGCGAGCCATGAGCGAGAGGATCAAGGGCGCCAGATCACGTTGTCCGGCATTGTCGTAGGCAATGTTCCTTTGACCAGCATTGCCTTGGTCGCGGTTACCTCGGCTGGTACTGTGGCGATCTTTATCAATTTACACTGCTTTTCCTTTTCCGGCTCTCATCGGATCATAGGGAACCATCTGTTTATCCTTTGTACCCAAAGTTACCACCTCCTCTCTCCTTGGGCCATCACCCGGGGACGATGAAGCTCCATCAGATTTTGCCAGGTTATTCCTAGCCGAATGAACTACATTTGATGCTCTGGGCTGTGCCGGGTTTGCCTTGTTCATTTCCTCATTTTGTTGGCATGCCACCCTCAACAAGTGGTTTACTCTTTCCTATTTCCTTTCTCGGGCTTCTCCTGTTAAGCCTTCTAACTCGGACGCAGCTACGTTTGCAGCCCTGAGGTTCTTTGTTGGGGTACTGTATCTCTCCAACCCTCCTGTTACTATAGTAGCTGTATGACCCGGCATAGGCTCACACTCCTTGTCAATTTCAGTGATCAAGTTCCTACCTCGGATTTTTACCCCATCTATGCAGTTTGCCTTTGCATATTCTCTCAAAGTGATGTTCAGCAACTGTTGTAACTCGGCCACTTTTTTCACCCTAGCTAGCATTTTCTGCCTAGTTTCCTCTAACTCAGCTTGTGCCTGAGCCGGATCTACTACAGGAGCTATTGGTGTCACTAAGTTATCTATTGCTTGCTGTAGTACATTCTCTGGCCTCTCTAGTGGAGGGAACCTAGACCTTGCCTACTTCGGTGTGACTTCTGGATCTGGCACCGGATCCTTGCCGTGAGCCGTGCTGAGTGATGGTTCGCCTCCCTCGACAACGTCGTGCGGGTGAACGTAGGAGTCGTCCACACCAACGTAGATCGTGTGCGTGCCAAGTTTGATGAAGAGGCCGTTGCATGGAGGAAGACGTCTGCCGAAGCTTCCAGCATTGTCGCTGACGTAGTCCAATGCCCCAAAGCGCTGAACTAGGCCGGAGACGACACACTCGCCCGTGCCGATGATGTTTCCCGTCCGGATTTTCACCCCTGCTAGCGCCGCTAGCCCCACGGTGGGCACCAACTGTGGCGCCCCGCTAAAACCACTACTAGCAAATCGCGGTGTTTTGTGCATTGCATCATCATGACAACATGCTCATGTCATCATGCTACATTGCATTTGAGCATTGTCATCATCATGCATATGTTTGTCTGAAACTATTTTTTCGAAAAGCCTGGTTTTGTTTTCTGAACGCCCCGTCTTTTATTCAAACTAAACCCCGGTCTTTCAGATTATTTTGTTTTGTCTAAAAACGGATTACAAACGCCTCGTTTTTAATAAATAAAATTTTTAACTTATTTTTAGGAGGCAGCCCGCTAGGCCCGAAAGCCCGGCCGGCCACCTCCAAACCCTAAATCTAAATCTACCTAACCTAACCCTACCTGTCTAAACCCAACCCTAAGCCTAGCCTAACCCAACCAAACTCACACACACCACACAGCAAGCACACGCACACAGCCGCAGCACCCCACCCACATGGACCGATCTGGGTCAAGCACCCCACACACCATCGCGCCCACCCCTGCCCATGAGCCGACCCCACCCTGCAGCACACGCGGTAGACGTGGTCAAACCAGCCCACCCCATCGCGTGCATCGCCCTAGTCCCGCTCGCTCATGCAACGTAATAGCGTACGCGCTCCTTTCCTCGGCCCTGTTTTCCCGCTTCTGGCCCCACGCGCACGAGCGGACATGCTCCCATCCCGAGCCGACCTACCGCCCTCAATCCCCTCCCCCGCGGGCCCACCTTCCACCTGCCGCCCTCGATCCCCACCTACCCCCTCTCTCTCACCCTGCTCCCCGCGCCTCTCCCGCACCAACCACCGCCGCCGCAAGCGCTAGGCCCCCTGCTCCTTCCCGCGGACCCCGCCGCCGAGCCCCACTCCGATGGTCGCTGCCCGAGCACCGTGCAGCCCCGCCGCTGTGGACAGGCCCTGGAGCCCGCATCACCGTGCCCCCTCTCAGCCGCCGTCAGGCGCCATGGCCGCCGCCTGCGCCTCCCCTCTTCCACGCCTCCGGTCGCCGCCTCTGCCTCCTCCCTGCTTCGGCCTCCATCGCCACGACCCCGAGCCGTCCTGCCGCCCCGGCCCCAGCCGCCCGCCTCTGTAGGTCATTGACGGCGGCCTCCCCTCTTCCCATGCAAGCGCGCATGCCGGAGCTGGCTGCCTCTCTGGCTCCGCGCGTGAGCCGCATCCGCCATGCGAGTACGCCGGCCTTCGCTGCAACTCTGGCCAGACGTCGCCATCGCCCGGACCCCAAGCTCGGGCCGCCACCGCTCGCCCTCTCTCTGTTGCCGTTCTCTACAGCCGCGGTTGCGCCGCCCAGGAACCTCTCCGTGCTGCCTTTTTCCTCTCGGATGCGAAGGGCGCCCCATATTGGCACTACATGTTGACCTCTTTGTCCAGGTGCTGGTAGTTCTCTGAACCTGCATGTGTGGTTCCAGTTGGTACTCGTGGCTCAGTGTTTCGACCTTGTCCCGTTATCAACATGTTTGCAGGAAGGTCTACCTTGCCTTGTTCCGTGGATGTATGCTCGATGCCGATGGTTTTTAGGATGTATCGGTGCCACTAGAAGAGTACAAATCCCCACGAAGTTCTCCGATCCCTGCTTTCGCCAAGATCTTCCGAAAACCACCGATGTGAATCCAAGTTCTTCATCGATGACAAGACCATCGACATGGAACCCGAAGGCCGATCTCGCCGAGACCGACCCCGTCGAACCACCGAGACCACGGATTCGAAGACCCCGGTACTCGATCCACTCAAGCTCGCCATCGACGACAAGATCGACCGCTTGGCACCCAAGTTCTCCGTCGCGACACGACAAGTTCTCCATCTTGTATCCGGACCTCGCCGTTCCCGTCAAACCCTGAGACCGTACCCTGGACCCCGGAAACCAAGATCTTCCGAACCGAGATGTGTGAACCTTTTCCCAAGCCCTAATTTTATAAATGCTATATATAAAACTTGTTGCATATAAATTGTTCATGCATGCATAACTGTCTGGGTTTGGGGCATTATGCCGATTCACCGCATAATTAAATATGGAGTGTTTATGCGGGATATCTTTGTCTTATTCCGGACTCCATTTAAATTTGTGTAGCGAACCGATGCCCTGTTTCGCCTTGTTAATTCAACATTTAAATTGCGGGGGTTCTAAATAACTTGAACCGTCTAATTACTTGTCGGGACCCCGGTTCCGCTTAATATTGCGTAATTGCACCGCATCTGCATCATATCATAAGCATGCCGGATCTTCTGTCGTAGTATTAAATATTGCATCCGGTGTTTCTTCTAGTGTTTGCCAACTGTCGTGGTGATGGCATGACAGATGCCATGGATAGACTAAAGATGGGGCCAACATACGCTAGAGGAATCTAGGGAGGGATAGCGTGGTGATTCCACGCACAAGTGTTTGTATTCTCACTCTATCAATGATGGATTACAAGGGCTCCTTGGGCTGTTCGTGAGAAGGAGACTAGGTCTCTTACCCCCCGCCACTACAATGCTCTAGAGTTCTACCTTAGATAGAGAAAATGACCAATCCCCTTCTATGGAGGTCCTGGTGCTACTTATATAGGCAAGCACAAGGTACAAAGTTAGGGTACACGTGGCAGCATATTCCCCGAATATGCCCTTTGGTTAAAGCTAGATGCCTCTTTATTCACTTTAAACGGCTAGTCCGAACTATGAACATAACCTCCTGTGAGCTCCTTGTCTTTTGGCATCACTAGACACTGACTACGTCATTCGATATATCCCGCGTCACCTTTGTCGGCTACGCCTTGCTGGTCCTTCCCTCTGCTCACTTCGCTCAAGCTACAGTAGACAGAGACCACCTTTTGACCAGCGGGAGATTCCTTCCTTCTCTTGAAAGCCAAGCGATAACCCAGCTAGCGTGTAGTTAGCCCGGCTATGGGGATACCTGCACACAAGGTAGTTAAACATGGCCAACTTATATTTCATGCCTGTCGGATTAATGCTAGGCAAACTGAAGGAGATATGCCCTAGAGGCAAATAATAAATAGGTTTTTATTATCATATCTTAATTAGTTTATAATAGTTTCATATTGTGCTATAACTGTGCCAAGTAGAAATATTGGTACAAGTGTGGTATGAAACAACAAAGTCCCTAGTAGCCTCTATTCATACTAGTTCGTTGGTCACGAAGATGATCTGGGTTTCAAGATCATGGGCATTTATGCCAACTGGCAACGAGATCATATCATTGGAGAATGATGTGGTTAGACATTCCTCGAATGAATGCAACATGATCAAGTCATCTAGTTCATTGTTGCAACAACTATACCTAGACTCCTTCTCCTTAGACCGTGAGCTCATATTACTCACTGTTTCCCTAGGCTGCTTAGACTGCATCAAACGTCGTTTGGTAATGCGGTGGCCATAAAGGTGTACGTTGGGTATTCCGAAGGAATAGTAGATGACATGTGACTCCAAGACCGGGATTTGTTCACCCACATGACGGGTAAAGATACATACGGCCGACTTGGTGAGATTACATCTATAAATGTTGCAACATGTGACTAGGTCACGGGGATGTAATATCACGGTAACAAGAAAACATAACTTGTTGTGAACGAGATTGAACAAAGGTCTGGGATACCGGTGATCGGATCTTGGACAAGTTGTATCGAGAAACAAAAGGAAGAGGATTATACATTTAGACGGTTCATACAACATTGTCATCAGGAATGCATAGGGGTCACATGGATATTCCTGGTCCCTCTGTTGATCATTGATACAGATCATGTCTAGAGCATTCCCGAGCCATGAGAGGATACAGTTAAGGGTACGATGAGAGCGATCATTCGTAAGATGGAATCACAGTAGAGAAAGAGAGAAAGCCAGAATCGTTCCGCGGAGAGATCCGAAGTTGTTTGGAGAAAGAATAAAGGAAAAGCCTCGAAAAGTGTTTTCGGATAAATGGGAATTTAAATATATATTTATTATATGTTAATTGTGAATTAATATATTATAAATAATATTTATATTAAGATTTATAAAGGCAACTTTTATATTAGACTAAATCCTAGAGGGAAATAGTCTAGAAATAAAAGTGCAGAAAAAGAATTGGAAAAAGATAAAATTGCCAGCTCTGTGGGCGGCAGATAACCGCCACCGCATAGGGCGGCAGATTACTGGGTGATGCCAGGCTGCCGCGGGCTGCCGCTGCCAGCCGGCCCACCCGGGCGGGGCAGGGCAGGGCACAGGCCGCCGCCTGGGGGCGAGCTGGGCCGCGTGGGATGGTGCCGGCCCACCTGGGTCGCGGGCGCCAGCGGGCCACCGGGGTGGCCGGCCCACCCGGGGCTTCCCCCCTTCCAGGCCGC
Source organism: Avena eriantha (assembly GCA_910589775.1). Taxonomy (NCBI): domain Eukaryota; kingdom Viridiplantae; phylum Streptophyta; class Magnoliopsida; order Poales; family Poaceae; genus Avena; species Avena eriantha. The sequence goes on along the minus strand of OU342742.1, from coordinate 393,871,553 downwards.
CGCCAGTGGGAGTGCTGAGCGCGGGGTGGGCCGCGCCACGACCCACCCAGCCATCCCCTGCTGTTTTCCCTTTTCTTTTTATTTAGCATTTTCTGTTTGCTATTCTGGGCTGAGTTCTTTTCGCTCATTTGGCAGTCCAAATTTCTGCTGACTTTTTCCTTTAGTATTAGTCCCACATGGCTTAGCCTTTGATAAAGGTACACCCCCTTATCCTATATAAAGGGGTGCCCATGGGTGGGATTAAACACACCAAATACACAACTTGAGAAGTTCTTTGGTTGACTTTCTTCCTCCCCTCTCTATACCTCGTGACCATGGCCCCAAGTCTAGGCTGTGCGATCGAGGCACACCTATAGTACGTCGTTGCGCTGCAGGGATTCCTAGCCGGATATCAACTTCCGCACTCCCGGCGGGATCGGGGAGCCGGAGGTCTCATCGTGCACCGGATGTGTATGAAGACACGAGGCGCAACACTTGGGGCGCTAGAATGTCGTGAGCCGGAGCTGTTGCACGATGAAGATGATGAAGATCAAGAAGGAGCAAGGGGTGACCTGCGAGGAGCTTCCCGACCTTGAGGTCGGCTACGAGTACGACTACTTCAACCATGTTCCCCGTGGAACGTTAACCGCGTACGGTCTACAAGGGTATGTACTCTCTACGCTCCGGCCGTTACTGCATTACTACATATATAGATCCTAGGCTAGTTTCTGGGGTTCTGTCGTAGGAAATTTTTTGTTTTCTGCGCCGATCCCCAACAGTGGTATCAGAGCCGATCTATGCATAGGAGTGCTGTACGGCCAGTACGCACAAGTATTGTGCGGGCATTGATCCCTTAGTTGTTACCCTCTAACGTGTACTTGTTTATATCGTGGTATTGTTTGATGAAGCGGCCCGGACCGACCTTACGCGTATTCGTACGCGAAACTGGTTCCACGCTCAACATACGGCTAGTACCATATAAGTGGCTAGCAGGTGTCTTTCTCTCATTCAATAGTTGATATAGCATTTGCAACGGAGGGCCCCGAAAGGGGTGTAATAGAGACAACTGTCGGATCCATGTTGTGGTTGGAAAGTTCGTAGTTTAGAAACGGTTCTAGTGTGAAAGCCCTAACAACCACGTAAAACTTGTAATAGATAAAGTAGAGGCGTCTAACTTTATTTTGCAGGGGGCATGTGATTATGATATGGCAATGGTCGTTACGAAGGTAAAGTAGTTTACTTTTCTGTTGCTAAGTAGTATAGTAATAGTCATCGTTCCGATGAACGACCTGGTGGCAGCGTCGTGGACTTGGCGTCAAACCAAGGGCGAGATGGAGATCATGCCGGAACGCTCGATGGAGATCAGGGCACAAGAAAGACCATATCATATCACATTATACATATGATGTTGATACCAGTTTTTACATCTTATTGTGTGCTAGTATTTAGATACTCAATGGTAGCAAATAAGATAATCCCTATTTAATTCCAATGTTCCGTGTTCCCCTTGTGTGTGCACCACCAAGAAAGTTCTTCAGTATGAGGCGATCCAGGGTTACAGGCCTGGGTGTCAGACATATCTACGTTCGCATATAGTGGGTGTAAGCCATGTTGCACAGCGAATACACACAAGTTAGATTTGGCGAGCCTAGCATGTACAGACATGGCCTCGGAACACAAGAGATCGAAAGATCGAGCATGAGTCACATAGATGATGTGATTGACATTAGTGAATGTCTACCTTTGATAATGCACTGATGGCCGTGATGATCGGGGGAGGTGCAGAGGATAGGGATCATGCGATCACTAAAATCATCCAGGGGATGACCATTTTAGTGGAGACCAATTATAAATTGATCTCTTATTATAAACTTAGCCTAGATGTCTGTTTGCAAATATCTTAGTAGACCTTGGCCTATCCCATTGAGGTCCTTTGTGACCATGGGAATATATTGCTTAATATGGAACTTAGCAAAAGGGTCCAACTTCATAGATCAATACCCATGCCTGAGGGATATCCTCGTAAAAGGTGATCTTCTCTTCTTGATACAATAACCATTAGGAGATAATTCGATGACTCCAGAATGTTTGGAGAAACACTTAGTGATCTTGCATTAGAGTTGAGAACTCTTAGAAGGGCTTGATTGCAAATGGAGGTCATGGATGAAAAGGTATATGTAAGATATACAAAATTATAAATGTGGTTCTTGTAAAACTCATTGCAATTTGCAAAGTATTTGATACTTGTCCCGTTTTGTGAAAATAGGATGATCTGCTTGAGAATTGCTGGATTTGAGGCAATGTGACTTGATGACGGCAAGAAAAATAGTTGATGGCCGACATCACCTCTTTCCTCAAAGTTTGTCATTTGGATTAGTGGACTTGAATATAAACTTGTAATCCTTGTTTGTGTGTCTTGCTTTTGGCAAGATGATTATTCATATGAACAAGTTACAAACCAGTTTGTACTATTCTTATGAACAATACCTTATGGTCACATTACGATTACAAATAAGTTATTCTCATCACTATGTTAATGATAATAGTTTAAACATTTATAAAGGATTAGAATGCTAAAAGATATCCAAAGCTTAATAATGGAATGACACTACAGTTTAAATCATTTTGGTTATTGCAGGTTCTTTATGAAAGATCAGGGTCCTAGATGCTTAATCTAGAGACTTTGCAAAACCATGCCTCCTGGGTAAAATGACTAAAACTCCGCATTCTGGTAAAACGGTGATATGCGAAGAAATGTTGAATCTTATACATAGTAATGTATCATATTTTCAACAAGTAGTGGAAATCATTTATTATGGACTTAAGTGAATAAGCGTATTTACTTAATGAAACATAAGTTTGAAATGATTTGAATTGTTCAAATAAGTTCATAACTAAATGGGATATTGAAATTAACAAGAATACGAAGTCTCCTCGATTTGATCGACAAGACTAAAGTATTCAAGTTAAGTTTAGCATAAAAGGAACTTGTGAAAGATGTTTTGCAAATTATGATAATTGGACAAATTCAAACTATGTAGAAATTTCTAAACATCATAATCATTATGGATTAAGATACATATGGTATAATATCATCTCTTATAGGGTTATAGTTATCGTTTAGAGTTAAAGATCGAAATAAGCAAACATTCATTTGAAATACAAAGGAACATCTAAAGATTCGTGGAAACAACACCATAAGTGTTATGGCAAGTTCGAGTTTCTGGAGATTTGGATAAGTCGAAATCGTGGCGAATAAACAAGTCTTTGTAGAGCATTCTTAGGAAGCTATGGATGCATCTTCCACAAAGGGGCAGACATGTTGTTATCCAAAGTTGATGTGTCTTGATGAAGATACAGGTGGAAGAAAGTAAAAGATCAAAACAAGGTATTTGACCTTGCCTCCGAATTGTTGAGTGGCGCAGGGGAATTTTTTTCGTGAAACCAAACTCTGCAAATAGAGGAGAAACTGTTGATAATGATCATAAAGTTTCAAGGGAATACTTTACTAAAGAAAGTAGTATTCAACTATATATTCTACAAGATTGTGGAATTATATATTGATTCACTTGTCTTGTTTTTAACAAGACATACCTACGAAATACAAAGAAGCGTGATGGACCTAAGTACGAGAAATGAATGGTCATTGAAATCTCGTTAGCGGAATTCTCGATTTGATGATAATCAAGGAATTTTGGAATCTCCAAGATTATCGAGAGGACCTAGATTTGAGTGGGAGCAAATCAGCTTGGCTAATTCATAATATGTTACTGACATATTTTGAGTGGGAGCTAAGTGAAATCCCTGGATCTCAAACATGAATGTCATATTTGAGTGGGAGCGTGAATTCATTCTGGGATATGTGGACAACATATGTGAATGATGTGACTGGTGTTGATAATATTTAAGTTAGGATGAAGTTGAAGTTATGAAACGATAAGATCTATCGAGATAGATTGGTGAGTTTAATAAATACAGAATGTCGAATGCTTCCTGGACTTGATTCTGAAAGATGTTCAGAATGTCCTAAACAAGATTCTGAAGAAGTTCAGAATAGAACAAGGTGAGAAAGTAGTTCTTACTATATGAAGCATTGAGCTAGTATTGCAACTATGGTTGAAAGAAGGAGATGCGTTGCATCTCCTATGCCTCAGTCATAGGTTCTTTCATAAAACCATGTTGTATACTCGACATAATGTGACCCGAAGTTCTAGTTGGAAGGACAAAGTCTTAACTATAAGAACGTGTCTTTAAGTGATTCCTGAGTTGATCACTGAACCAGAATTAAGTTAGTACATAAATAACAAGAAGCAATGTAAGTGGCATAATTGCATTTCATGCACTAGGATCTACATAGATGTAGAAGTATAAAGGCTACATCTGATGTGATGTATAATGTCATGGCGGGGCTAGTTGGCTTTTAACGTAGAATGATGTGTCCCGGGGCCCAGTGCCCATTAGAAAGCCCTCGAGGTTGATCTAACATCACTGTAAGCTCCTGAAATCCGGCCTCGTTCTGCTGCCATGACTATAGTATATACACAAAGGATAGCAAAGTGTGTTTCGAAGTTTAGATGACAACAGTGAAAAACGACCGTCATCATAAACACTAGAAACAAAAGTCTCACTTTGTTGCCAAACAAATACTTCGACCCATTATAAGATAATGGTGTGAATGTCAAAATTAGGAAGACATTAACGATTTGCAAAAGACATAATGATCTGGCAAAACAGAACATGGACATGACGTTTCCCATGGGCATGCATGATCTGTAACGCATATGGTATATAGTTTATATGAGTAAAATGCAAGCTAGATTATTTGTACTCTAGTGCAAGTGGGAGACTGAAGGAGATATGCCCTAGAGGCAAATAATAAATAGGTTTTTATTATCATATCTCAATTAGTTTATAATAGTTTCATGTTGTGTTATAACTGTGCCAAGTAGAAACATTGGTACATGTGTGGTATGAAACAACAAAGTCCCTAGTAGCCTCTATTCATACTAGTTCGTTGGTCACGAAGATGATCTGGGTTTCAAGATCATGGGCATTTATGCCAACTGACAACGAGATCATATCATTCGAGAAGATGTGGTTGGACATTCCTCGAAGGATTGCAACACGATCAAGTCATCTAGTTCATTGTTGCAACAACTATACCTAGACTCCTCCTTAGACCGTGAGCTCATATTACTCACTGTTTCCCTAGGCTGCTTAGACTGCATCAAACGTCATCTAGTAATGCGGTGGCCATAAAGGTGTACGTTGGGTATTCCGAAGGAACAGTACATGACATGTGACTGCAAGACCGGGATTTGTTCACCCACATGACGGGTAAAGATACATACGGCCGACTTGGTGAGATTACATCTATAAATGTTGCAACATGTGACTAGATCACGGGGATGTAATATCACGGTAACAAGAAAACATAACTTGTTGTGAACGAGATTGAACAAAGTTATAGGATACCGGTGATCGGATCTTGGACAAGTTGTATCGAGAAATAAAAGGAAGAGGATTCTACATTTAGACGGTTTATACGACATTGTCATCAGGAATGCATAGGGGTCACATGGATATCCCTGGTCCCTCTTTTGATCATTGATACAGATCATGTCTGGAGCATTTCCGAGCCGTGAGAGGATACACTTAAGGGTACGATGAGAGCGATCATTCGTAAGATGGAATCACAGTAGAGAAAGAGAGAAAGCCGGAATCATTCCGCGAAGAGATCCGAAGTTGTTCGGAGAAAGAATAAAGGAAAAGTCCCGAAAAGTGTTTTCGGATAAATGGGAATTTAAATATATATTTATTATATGTTAATTGTGAATTAATATATTATAAATAATATTTAGATTAAGATTTATAAAGGCAACTTTTATATTAGGCTAAATCCCGGAGGGAATAGTCTAGAAATAAATGTGCAGAAAAAGAATAAAATTGCCAGCCCTGTGGGCGGCGGATAACCGCCACCCGCACAGGACGGCAGATTACTGGGCGATGCCAGGCCGCCGCGGGCTGCCGCTGCCAGCCGGCCCACCCGGGCGGGGCAGGGCAGGGCACAGGCCACCTGGGGGAGCTGGGCTGCGTGGGATGGTGCCGGCCCACCCGGGTCGCGGGTGCTAGCGGGCCGCCGGTGGTGGCCGGCCCACCCGAGGCTTCCCCCCTTCCAAGCCACCGCTAGTGAGAGTGCTGAGCGCGGGGTGGGCCGCGCCAAGGCCCACCCGGCCAGCCCCTGCTGTTTTCCCTTTTCTTTTTATTTAGCATTTTCTGTTTGCTATTTTGGGCTAAGTTCTTTTGGCCCATTTGGCAGTCCAAATTTCTGCTGACTTTTTCCTTTAGTATTAGTCCCACATGGCTTAGCCTTTGAGAAAGGTACACCCCCTTAGCCTATATAAAGGGGTGCCCATGGGTGGGATTAAACACACCAAATACACAACTTGAGAAGTCCTTTGGTTGACTTTCTCCCTCCCCTCTCTATACCTCGTGACCATGGCCCCAAGTCTGGGCTGTGCGGTCGATGCACACCTGCAGTACGCCGTTGCACTGCAGGCATTCCTACCCGGATATCAACTTCCGCACTCCCGGCGGGATCGGGAAGCCGGAGGTCTCATCATGCACCGGATGTGTACGAAGACACGAGGCACAACACTTGGGGCGCTAGAATGTCGTGAGCCGGAGCTGTTGCACAATGAAGATGATGAAGATCAAGAAGGAGCAAGGGGTGACCTGCGAGGAGCTTCGCGATCTTGAGGTCGGCTACGAGTACGACTACTTCAACCATGTTCCCCTCGGAACGTTAACCGCGTACGGTCTACAAGGGTATGTACTCTCTACGCTCCGGCCGTTACTGCATTACTACAAAGATAGATGCTAGGCTAGTTTCTGGGGTTCTGTCGTAGGATTTTTTTTGTTTTCTGCGCCGATCCCCAACACAAACGCCCACCGGACCGGGTTACTCTGTAAGTCGGCCTGCCTTGAGGTGACCCGACCAGCACTTGCTTTGACTGTGCCGTACCTCGGCTAACTCGACCTTTATACCCCGGCGTGACCCTACCCGAGGGTATCCCCCGAACATCCTAGTATTAAAAACACACTCTTCTTTTCATGATGTTTCAAGTTCTATATTTTTTTGGAAAATAGTATATATTAATATCACAGGGATACCAATTACACCCAGCCTCTGCAACAACGCATGCCCTAGCGACCCTACAGATGCACACAACCTAGAAAAAAGAAAGAAGAATTACAAAAAAGAAAAGTCCCGCTACAGAGAATTAATCCTCAAAGCAACGACACTAACACCATTAGAACAACACCAGTAGTCCTCCACTCCAATAACAACGCCTTCAAGAAGGAAACAGTGCCCAAGTGCCATCATTGCCCGATCAAAGATCATAGATTTTCACCCTGGAGAAAGTCCTCGCTCACAAAGCAATGCCTTCAACAATGACATTGCCAGAAACAACCAGTTAAGGCTAGACCTTGAATTTTCACCCTGCAAGGTAAGACTGGGAACTCCCCTTGTGTTGTCTTCCCGCACCAGCAGTCGCTGCAAACGAGTCCCAGATCACGCAGCCAGATCTCCGTCGCCACAAGAACTAAAATCAGCATCGCTACCCTCATATTTCTGCTTTCTGACATTCTCCGCATCTGACTTCACCATGGCTCTAAGAATGGCACTTGGTGGGAACAAAAAACACAGCTTCGCAACGCTCCCGCTGAAACCAAACGGCCAGAAAAACAAGGTGCGCACGACCGAATACCTTTCGATCCAGCAATCTCCAGGCATAATACGCCCATGGGAGTTCGCTGGCAAAGCCTTTCGGAACCCGCCGCTCTAGACTAGATCAACGAGGACAGACAACAAGCATACCTTCGTCATCGTGCGAAATAAAACCAAAGGACCACCACCTTTATTAGCTCCGACACAGCGATCCCCACACCTCTGGCCGGTTTCCGGGGAACGGATCGAGCAGGCCGACCATCGGTGCCGATGAGCAGCCAGCGCGCGAGGAGGACTGCCGTCGTCGGGAAGAGGTCCAGGCCGCGGCACCATGCCAGCCCGCAAGGCGCCGCCGCAGAGAGGCGCCGCGCCCCTCTCCTCTCCACCTACTCCGTCGCCGCCGCCGATGCGGCCCGCGACACCGCCTCCCGCCGAGGAGGGCCGATCTGCCTCCGCCGAACCCCTCCCTACGCCGCCCAGGAGAGACCCACCTCCGCGCGAAGGGACAGCCTCAGGGCACGCCACCGCCGACGCCCGCCGTCTTCACCGGCCAGGCGTGGCCGCCATCACCCGCAGCGGCGGGGGCAGCAGCCGGGGAGGAAGGCCGGCGGCGGCTTCTAGGGTTAGGAGGAGGGGAGCCTCCGGAGCCCTCTCGCGCGAGAGGACCCGGGAGGAAAACCGTCTTCAAGTTCTATATAGAAGCAGTTTATATCTTGTGGATAGACTGTTCTCTGTTAGGAAACTAGCTTGTAGGACATGAACTGCATATTCTGTTCAAGATGACAGTTCAAGGCTACTTATGTAAAAGTCAGATTGTAGATTGATTATAGGTTTTAGATTGTTTATGCTTTCTCAGTCCTACATGTATTGTATCTGCTTGATCTGAAGGTCATTACTACTCTACCATCAATATCAGTATTACTATTCAAAAAATTCGCATCCAGTTGTTTATATAGTTCCAAATTTGGGACTGTTAGAATCCACCAAGGAAAATTGAGCTTATTGACTTGCGATGGACTTTATATAACCAATTGGATATATATTCTTTCCATGCCATTTTGAATAAAAAACTGATAAACATACATGCCAGATTGAGAGGTCGATGTATCAGCCAATTACCCTGTAATGTGTTTATCCAAGTGAACCAAGTACAACTGTATGATTTAGTAAGTTACTTTGTACGATTGGGACAACATATACTACTCAGATGTGCAGTAGATGTTCTAGCTACAATCTAGCATGAAAGCATAGATGATGTAGATCTGCTATTGTGCCTTAAACGTAGATGATGCAGATATGCTATCATGTGCTGACGATCTTGCATTACTCCATGTAGGAGGCAATCATAGCAATGAGGGGACACTGCTAAAGGACATTTCCCCGGAGCTCTTGTCAGTAGAAAGTGCTTGTGCGGCTGGCTTTGAATCTGAGAATTCAGGGGCTTGGATTCAGGGGTCCTCTATGAGATTGACTTTGTTGTCATTGACCTCTAGGTTAGTACCACAAGGCACACGATATGATTTCTAAGGTCATCAATATATATCTCTGTGATTCACCTAGAGGCTTCTTGATTGATGTCATGGTACAGTGATATTCCCAACAATTGGCATTTATATAATAGCATAGTGTATCGATTATTGGTTTCCACTAGAGATTTTCGATTCTTTATGGTCCCAGTTATTTGGACCAAATTTAGGTTCGACACGGTAGGTTTAATGTTTCAGTTGTAGTGTATGTTGCCTATACTATAGTGGCCAACTCCTTTTGCTTATTTTCACCTGATCACAAGTTCAGATCTCTTCGTCCCTACTTTTCCCTTTACGTGATGTGCCCACGTAGTAGAGACAGTAAGTTAAACAAAAGTTAACGTGAGTCAACACTGTTATTTTCCCATATTTATTCATAAGTTAGTTTTTAGAACGGAAAACGATATATGGTTGCCCATAGAATTGTGGTCGATCTTTTCTTTTATTTATTTCATTAGATTGCATGTTCGGTTCCTTCCTTTGTTGATTTTCTATGCGACCAGCCCAACCAGCGTAGGAAATAAATACAATAGAGGCTTACCCGGATTACACTGCTTTTGTTTTCTAAGTACATTAGATCTTCCTTTTTTTAGCTTGATGATTTTGTACAATTATTGGCTGCAGTGTAGTACGACGCATGGAGAGAGCTGCCTCATGTGCACAAAGGTCAGCTGACCCCAATGAGAAGTGGTAAATCCTTCACTAATTAGTTCGAATTTAGGTTTACTTATGAAGATGACCCAGTATAATAGACAAATGTAGAGTTGACACCATTAACAATTTTTCTAGCTTCGTCCTGGTACAATGGAAGCATTGGTCCCTGGTAACCGTTTGGATCAATTCAAGCATCAATTTCATTTCAGCTCAAGCACAATATACGGTGTGAGTTACATAGCCTGTAAAATTTTCTGAATGTACGACATAGATAGGGCATTGGCTACTGCTATGAGCTGAACAATTGTATTTAAATATAGTCTATTAATCATTGCTTTTAAAAGCCCGATGTGCACATTCATGAGCAACTCCATTAAGGTCTCTTTACATATGATATGTTACGGCCCGTAGTCCCCTTCTTATTGTTAACGAGTATTAGTATTGGTATAGGAATTCCGTATTTGTTTAGATTTATCTTCTTGTACTCCAAGTTAGATGTACTATATATTGTGGCCTTTGGCCTCCTAGTAATACAAGTTGCTTATTCCTAACATGGTATCAGAGACCCAGGTTTAGTTTTTTTTTCCCACACGTGCAACTCGTGCTATGTCTCTCTCTAGCAGCCGCTGTTAACGTTTCTCTAGGTCGCCGTTGCGCTGCCTTGTTCAATCTCCTGTGCCCTTCGTGCCGCTCATCAGTTTGTTCCGCTGCTGGACGATCGCTGATTTGTTCCAGATTCGATCTGGTTGGTGCTAGCCCAATGAGGTGCACTGCTCCCGATCGATATCATGCAAGTTGCGGCTGCTCTACTCTAGGCTGCCACCGACTCCTCCTCCTCGCCAGCTCGTGACTGCTGATTCTCGTCGGCACCATGGCCGCCCGCCAGATCATGGTCACAACTCTGCAAGCAAAAGCCGCCCTCACAAGCGCATACCTTTCTCCCTTGGAGCAGAAGTCGTCGTACTCCACTTCAAGATGCTCCTTGGTGGTCGCTCCTTTGATAGAGTCTAAAAATCCCTCTATCTCCAGATCGTGCCTTGCTATTTTTACGTGGATTAGTTCCGTCCAGTCTTAAAGAAAGCGTCATGTGTGTCTTCCGGTCATGTCTCTCTTCCTCACTCTTCGGTGATTTTCGACGGTGTCTGTTCAGACCGTGTTTCACACATGCGTCTGTCGTTGGGCTTAGTGCTCTGTTTTTTCACTGTGTCCACCAAATCCGTTGTTCTTTTGTGTTTCTCTTGTCATGCGAGTTCACTATACTTTTTATTGTCAGCCTGTTTTTTCCGGTCCTCTTGTGGCTTCTCTTTGCATTGCTGGTTGATCTACGCCCGTTCTCTTGTCGTCGAACTTCTTATCGCCGGTTTCTTGGGCTATGATCTGGTGCAGCATACTTGCTTCTCTTGATGTGCCATCTTTTGACAACTTGATGCGGTGTGTGTCTTTCTCTGATGTGCTATCGTCACATTGTTATTGATCTATGCACGTTATTTTGCCTGGTGAGTTTCTATGCTGTTGGCTTCTTGGTGCTACGGTCTTTTGTGACATGTTGTTTACCGTCTCTCGGTCTGTGCGATCTCTTCTTCGATCGATTGTTGCTTGACTCAACAGGTTTTGAAGACTCTTCATGCTACGAGGACAATTTTAAGACGCGGATTTTGGATTATCATTTTTTTTTAGTTTTCACTTCTGAAATGCAATCTATTGCATACGCTTTGCATTGAGGGGGCTGTTAAGGAGTATTAGTATTGGTATAGGAGTCCGTATTGGTCTAGATTATTTTCTTGTACCCCAAGTCAGATTGTACTATATATTATGGCCTTTGCCCCCCTAGTAATACAAGTTGCTTATTCCTAACACTTATCATCATTTGTGGCAAGTACTTACATGTGGTAATAAGCTATAGAAAAGTGGGCACCTACTATTCTGTATGTTTACCCAGGAGATTGTCATCGAATTGGTCATCACTTTTTGAATAGGTAGTTCTACCTTGCCTGATGAGTTCATTTTATTTGCCACCTCCAATGGAGGAGAAATGGGTGATTTTTTTATTTTCTGGTATACAAATATGTATAGATCGTAGGGGATGTTTAGTTCATCTTCTTCTGTTTGTTCAAATAGAAAGAAGGAACCGGGAGAAGACACTTCGCAAATTTCTCAGTTTGTTTCTCCTAGTGAATACTTACCGAACTCGGTGACATGTCTTGACATGCAGTTTTTTGAAGCTGCCACATCCATTGGCCATTTGTATGCAACACTTTGCTCATTAGAGTTATCACTCCTCTTAGTTCTATACTGATTCGTTGTTCTTCTAATCTGCAGCTCTTTGGTGCTTTGGTCTTTCTATTTAACTAATTATCGTTTTGAAGGGATTCAGACTAAGTATTAAGTGAAAACAAGCTTAGAAAACCAAGGGCATGCATGAGAAATTCTTAGCAGGATGAATTGACCCAAGTGCCCCTATTTAAGAACGGGGTATTTCATATGGGCTAATTGAGATGCATAAAAATAATCCAGGTGTTTTTCTCGCTGCTAAAATATTATATGCAATCAGCTTGGTGATGGGAAAATTTATGTGTAATGCTCGGTGGATTTTGTATCTGGTTATGTTATTCTCTTTCTGGTAAACAACAGGGAGCTAGCCAGAAAGACAAAAGGAATGTGGATTCAGGATGTACGGCAACCTTCAACATACAAGAAATGTGGACGCACCGGAGGACACAAATCTCCCCAGCTTGGAAGCCACCTCCTGAAGGTTTATAAAGATCAACAGCGATGCTTCCTTCATTTTAATCTGGGTTGCTAGCGCTGGACTTGTCGCCCAGGATCACCAGAGAAACATCATCTTCTCTACGGCCTGTCCCATGAGAGACTGTAGTGAGCTAAAGAAGTAGAGTCGTGGCTGTACTGTAGGGCATGCGTCTCATGAAGAACTTTGGCTGCAGAGCATTGTGATGGGATCTAACTGCTAGAAGGCAGTAACCTCTCTGCCTCATGTATGCTTGTTTTCCAGATTAAATCCCCATTAGTAGCCGCCTTGGCTTGGCGAGAGGTTCAGGTTTGTCTAAATCCTGGTCTGCCTAGTTTTCAAAATTTTATAATCGATTGTAATACTCTTTTCTCCGAGTGGAAGTAATATATAAC